>JAAGEH010000393.1:48278983-48378619 GCA_011751065.1 Lasiurus cinereus
TTTAATACCCCACTGTCACCATTGGACAAATCCTCTAAACAAAAAATCAGCAAAGAAACATCAATCCTAAATGACTCACTAGAACAGATGGAATTAATTGACATCTTCAGAACATTTCACTCCAAAGCCACAGAATATATATTCTTCTCCAGTGCACATGGGTCATTTTCAAAGATAGATCATATGTTGGGTCATAAGAAAAGTCTCTTCAAATTCAAGAAGATAGAAATCATATCAAGCATTTTCTCAGACCACAGTGGCATAAAACTAGAAATCAACTATAATAAAAACAATAGAAAGAAATCAAACACATGGAGACTAAACAGCATGCTATTAAACAACGACTGGGTAAACAGAGAGATCAAGGAAGAAATAAAGAACATCATGGCAACAAATGACAATGACAACACAATGATACAAAATTTATGGGACACAGTGAAAGCAGTCTTGAGAGGGAAGTTCATAGCCCTACAAGCCTACTGCAAAAAACAGGAAACAATGGTATTAAATTACCTAAACCTACAACTCAAAGAGCGAGAATGAGAGCAACAAGAAAAGCCCAGTGTACTCAGAAGGAAGGAAATAGTGAAGATCAGGGCAGAGATAAACAACTTGGAGACCAAAGAAACAATTCAAAAGATCAACAAAACCAAGAGCTGGTTATTTGGAAGGATAAACAAGATTTATGGACCCCTAGCCAGGCTCACCAAGAAGCAAAGAGAGAAGAACCAAATAAACAAAAACAGAAATGAAAGAGAAGAAATAACAACAGACTCTGTGGAAATACAAAGGATTGTTAAAAAATATTATGAACAACTCTATTCCAACAAATTGGACAACCTGCAAGAAATGGACATTTTTCTAGAAAAATATAACCTCCCAAAACTCAATGTGGAGGAAACCAAACATCTCAATAGTCCAATAATTATGGAAGAAATGAAGCAGTCATCAAAAAGCTCCCAGCAAATAAAAGCCTGGGTCTAGATGGCTACACAGGACAGTTTTACCAAACATTCAAGGAAGAATTAAAACCTATCCTCCTCAGACTATAAAAAAACATTCAAGAAGAAGGAACACTTCCAAACACCTTCTATGAAGCCAGCATCACCCTAATACCAAAACCAGATAAAGACAACACAATGAAAGAGAATTATAGGCCAATATCTCTCATGAACATAGATGCCAAAATCCTCAACATAATTCTAGCAAACCAGATCCAGCAGTACATCAGAAAGATCATACACCATGACAAAGCAGGATTCATCCCAGGAATGCAGGGATTGTACAATATCCGCAAATCAATAAATGTGATACATAACATAAACAAATTGAGAGATAAAAATCACATAGTCATATCAATTGATGCAGAAAAAGCATTTGACAAAATCGAACACCCTTTCTTGATAAAAACTCTCAGCAAAGTAGGAATAGAAGGATCATACCTCAACATCATAAAAGCCATATATGATAAACCCACAGCTAACATCATACTCAATGGGCAAAAACTAAAACCATTTCCCCTAAGAACAGGAACAAGACAAGGATGCCCACTCTCACCTCTCCTGTTCGACATAGTACTAGAAGTATTAGCCATTGCAATTAGACAAGAAGAAGAAATAAAAGGCATCCAAATTGGAAAAGAAGAAGTAAAGCTATCCTTATTTGCAGATGACATGATATTGTACGTAAAAAACCCAAAGGACTCCATTCCAAAACTAATTGACTTAATTAATGAATTTGGCAATGTAGCAGGATACAAAATGAATGCTAAGAAGTCTGTGGCATTTCTATACACTAATAGTGAAATTATAGAAAGAGAAACTAAAAAGCAATCCCATTTACCATCGCACCAAAAAAATTTAAGATACCTAGGAATAAACCTAACTAAAGAGGTAAAAGACCTTTATGCAGAAAACTACAGGACACTGAAAAAGAGATAGAGGAAGATGTTAACAGATGGAAGAGCATACCATGCTCATGGATTGGGAGAATCAACATCATTAAAATGTCCATACTACCCAAAGCAATCTACAGATTCAACGCAATACCCATTAAAATACCAACGACATATTTCACAGACCTAGAAAGAATTCTTCATAGATTCATCTGAAACAAAAAAAGACCACAGATAGCTACAGCAATTCTGAGAAAGAAGAATAAAGTAGGTGGGATCTCAATACCAGACTTCAATCTATACTACAAAGCAACAGTTCTCAAAACAGCCTGGTACTGGCACAAGAACAGACATATAGACCAATGGAATAGAATAGAGAACCCAGATATCCCCCAAACCACTATGCTCAATTAATATTTGACAAAGGAGGCATGAACATTCAATGGAACCAAGATAGCCTCTTCAATAAATGGTGTTGGGAAAATTGGACAGATACATGCAAAAAATTGAAACTGAACCACCAACTTACACCAAATACAAATATAAACTCAAAATGGATACAGTACTTAAACATTAGAAGGGAAACCATAAAAATACTAGAGGAATCCACAGGCAACACAATCTCAGATATATGCAGAAAGAACTTCTTCACTGATACTGCTCCAAAGGCAATGGAAGCTAAAGAAAAAAATAAACAAATGGGACTACATCAAAATAAAAAGCTTTTGCACAGCAAAAGAAACCATCAACAAAACAACAAGAAAGATCACTGTATGGGAGAACATATTTGCAAATGCTATCACTGATAAAGGTTTAATCTCCAAAATCTACAGCCAACTTCTACAACTTAATAAAAGGAAGATAAACGATCCAATAAAAAAATGGACAACGGACCTAAATAGAACCTTTTCGAAAGACAACAGAAGGAAGGCCAAGAGACACATGAAAACATGTTCAAAGTCACTAATCATCCAAGAGATGCAAATCAAAACGACAATGCGATACCATCTTACACCTGTCAGAATGGCAATCATCAACAAATCAACAAACGACAAGTGTTGGAGAGGATGCGGAGAAAAATGGACCCTTGTGCACTGTTGGTGGGAATGCAGACTGGTGCAGCCACTGTGGAGAACAGTATGGAGTTTTCTTAAAAAACTAAAAATGGATCTCCCATTTGACCCTGTAATCCCACTCTTAGGAATTTATCCTAAGAAATCACAAACACCAATCAGAAAGGATTTATGTACCCCTATGTTCATAGCAGCACAATTTACAATAGCCACAATTTGGAAACAGCCTAGGTGCCAGTCAGCAGAGGAATGGATCAGAAAACTGTGGTACATCTACACAATGGAATTCTATGCTGCCATTAAAGAGAAGGAATTATTACCATTCTCAGCAACCTGGTTGGAACTGGAGAGCCTTATTCTTAGTGTAATAAGCCAGTCAATGAAGGAGAAGCATCACATGATCGCACTCATTGGGGGATAATAAAGAACATTATACACTGATGAACAAAAGGATAGATCCAGAGACAGTAAAGCTTCTAACAGTCTGTGAAATTACAGCAGGAAGATTCAAGTTAGGTGAGGTAGATAAGAGATCAAAGGACTTGTATGCATGCATATAAGCAAAACCAATGAATATAGACACTGGGGGGTTGGGGCCTTCCTGGGAGGGAGGGGGGGCAATAAGGAGATATGTATAAAAAATTAATAAAAAAAAGATCATGTTAATAGACACAAAAAAAAGCACTTAACAAAATTCAATACCCATTTTTGATAGCCTCAGCAATCTTGAAAAAGGAGAACCAAGTTAGAGTAGTCACAATACCAGATATCAAGTTATATTACAAAGCCACTGCAATCAAAATAGCTTAATACTGGCACAAGAACAGGCAGATAGATTAATGGAACAGAAAGAAAAGATACTCCAGAAGTAGACCCAAGCTATTATACTCAATATTTGACAAAGGAGGCAAGATCATACACTGGAGTCAAAACAGTCTTTTCAATAAATGGTGTTGGAAAAATTGGAGAGAAACATGCAAAAAAAAATGAACTAGACCACCAACTTACACCATACATAAGAATTAACTCAAAATGGATAAAATACTTAAAAGTAAGTTGCAAAACCATAAAAATCCCAGAAGAAACGATAAGCAGCAAAATCTCAGACATCTTTCATAGCAATATGTTTGCAGATACATCTCCTAGGGCAAAGGAAACTAAGGAGGAAATAAACAAATGGGACTATATCAAAATAAAAACCTGCACAGCCCTGACTGGTTTAGCTCAGTGAATGGAGCATCAGCCTGCAGAATGAGGGGTCCTGGGTTCGATTTCAGTCAAGGGCATGTACCTTGGTTGCGGGCACATCTCCAGTGGGTGTGCAGAAGGCTGTTGGTCAATGTTTCTCTCTCATTGACGTTTCTAGCTCTCTATCCCTCTCCCTTCCTCTCTGTAAAAAAAAAAATAGGTTTGCACAGCAAAAAATGAAAAGAGAGCCCACTGTATGGGAGAACATATTTGGCAATGATACATTGGTAACGGTTTAAAATCCAAAATATATAAGGAACTAATACAATGTAACCAAAGGAAGACAAACAATCCAATTAAAAAATGGGCAAAGGACCTAAATAGACATTTCAGCAAAGTGGACATACAGATGGCCAAGAGACATATGAAAAAATGCTCAAAGTCACTGACCATTTGAGAGATGCAAATTAAAACAACAATGAGGTATCACCTCACACCTATCAGAATGGCTATCATCAAGAAATCAACCAATAACAAGAATGTGGAGAAAAGGGAGCCCTAGTACACTGCTCGTAGGAATGCAGACTGGTGCAACCATTATAAAAAACAGTATGGATTTTCTCAAAAAATTAAATATTGAATTGCTATTTGATCCAGTGACCCAATTTAGGAATATATCCTAAGAAAATTGAAACACCAAACAGAAAGAATATATCCACCCCTAGCAGCACAATTTACAATAGCTAAGATGTGGAAATAGCCCAAGTGCCCATTAGTAGATGAGTGGATAAAAGAGCTGTGGTACATTTATACCATGGAATACTATGCAGTTGTAAAAAAGAAGTGTCTCTTACACATTGTGACAGCATAGAGGGAATTGAAGAGGATTATGCTAAGCAAAATAAGCCAATCAGAGAAACACAAGCATCACATGATTTGACTCATATGTGGAAGCTAATGAACAAAATAAACTAATGAATGAAATAGATCCAGAGACATAGAAGCATAGAACAAACTGTTGAATCTTAGAGGAAAGGCAGGAGTGAGTGGGTGGGAAGAGATCAAATAAAGGACTTTTATGGATATATACATAACCCATGGACATAGACAATAGGGTGGTGAAGGCCTGAGATAGGGGGTGAAGGCACTAGAAGGATTCAATGGGGGAAAAGGGATATATGTAATACTTTCAACAATAAAGATTTAAAAATAAATAAAAGTCTGCTTTCTGCTAACCACAACAAGTACTGTCTGTCACAAGAAAAAAGAGCAGGGAACCAAAATTCAGAGAGAACTTACTGAAATGTACTTTAGCTTCTGGATATCTTCAAGTGAGCAGTCTTAATAGCCCACATTGGAGGAAAGTTGTGGAATCTCTAAATGTTATTACTAAGAGCCTCATTCTCCTTGGCTATCCATTATACCTGCCTTTGTCTTTGAAAAGCCATCTTATACTAGGATATACTACAAGGTAATGCATCTCTTCCAGATGGTACACATCTCTTCCATATTAAATAACCAACCAACTAACAGAAAATGTGTTGTGCCCATTATTCTAAATACTATTCAAATCATAAAACAAGGTGCTTATTGATCATATTGCCTTATAATTAGATCCCAAACATCTTCAACGTAATATCCCCAACAATATTCCACAAAATGAAATGGAATTTATAAGTTTCCCTAGAACAAAGTTTAATGAATGTCTAGGGCTAAATCTAGGTAACTCTCTAGGGCAGTAAGGACATCAGAATCACCTGGGGTACTTTAAAAAGACTATGCTCCCCATCCCACGAAATCCTGAGATAGGCATCTCTCTTTTAAACTCTCTCTGTGGTGATGTTTAGAAACAGTAACCATATGCGTGGGCCATCTTCTACTCGCTCCTTCTTTGGGACACTTCTTCCTTTATTAGACACTAGAGGCCTGGTGCACAAAATTCATGCAAGAGTAGGCCTTCCTTCCCTACCTCTGGCCACCGATAGGCACCCAGGACCTGGGCTTCCCTTGAAGCCCTGGCTTCATCCAGAAGGTCAGCCAGAAAGACATCCGGAAGGACATATGGTCTAATTAGCATATTACACTTTATTATTATAGATACTTATGCATATTTTAAGACAGAGCTTATAAGCAATAAACTTTGAACCAGGCAGAGCTAGAGTCAAAATCTTGCTATAGAATGTAATGGCCAAATTACCTCCCTAAGTCAGTTTGTTCATCTGTAAAATGGGAATAAAGATCATTTCAAAATTTGTTCTGTTGATCTGAGGACCAAATGACTTGATGTTTCAGGTGCTTAAAGAGTGCCTGGAAAGCATGCATCTTTTGCTGAAGGACCATTAGCAGTCCCAGGTGGGAGCAGCAGCTAAAATCATCCTGAGGGTGGGGATTGTTAGAGAGTGGGAATTTTTGAGCATGCCCCATTCCAGAGAGGCTGTGGACTACTCCCTAGATAGTCCAGTGCTGACATCAGGCCAGGCCTTGATATACGGTCTCATAGCCCCTTCCCAGACACTGTCAGCTTTCTGAAGAACAAGATGACCCTGTAACATGTAGGCCTTCTTTCATAGAATAACATGGTTGACAACACTGATGTTGCTTGGAAAAAACTGTTTTGTCTTGGGTTGTTCACTCTGCAAAAACAGGATGTGGTAAATGTGCTTAAAAGTGGTCCTGCACAAAGGGTCACTGCTGCTCTCTGGACTCACTGCATGAAGAAAGGCAGAGCAGTCGCTGGCCAGCTCAATAAATCCTTGCTTGCTTATTACCAACTTAGCAGCCTCCGTGATCATTTGCAACTGGTCATGGAATTTGCTCCACAACAGGGATGTGACAGCTCCTAAGATGTGCCCTGGGCTTTTGTATCTGAGCACACATATAAACAGCCTAAGGAATATTTTGTGAAATTAAGTTACCTTAAAGTGGGTTCAGTGGAGGCAGGCCTTCTGGGGGTTTTTAACACTAGTCTTTCTAACGCTGATCAGTGAACTCACCAAGATGGCAGCGCACTAGTCCCAGCATCATTCAGGGAAATGCAGGCGGAGAGAGAGTTAAACAGTCTCTTTGTAACTTCCAGTTAGTCCTCCAATTATGCCCTAGTTACCTTGTCTTGTCTAGTGTGAACATGACTCACTCTCCCTCTTTAGAAAAGAGGGCTTGAAATTGAGCGATGTACCTCGATTCATGATCCAGAGCCACACCATCTCATTATTTTGCTGGTCACTCATGTCTTGATATAATTTCCTGTGTTCTCTGTAGACAGTGCACATTTATTGAACTCTTATCTGGTCCCATGAATACTGAAAGGTTGCACCCTGATTAGGTTTGCAAAGGAGCAAAGAGATTCACAATCAAGGGTGGGCTGTGGCAGGCATTACTATGAGAAGGTTATAAAAAGGTATAAAGGTTCCCCTAGAAGTCCCTGAGTTTGGTACAGGGCAGAGCAACTGTACTGCTTGTGCTGTGAACCCCAATGCAGTAGGAACTCACAGCAGACCACAACCAAGAGGAGCAAGGAGGCCCTGCAGAAGTCATAGCCTTATACCTTCAGCACCATCCAGAGAAGCATGTGGTAGCAGAGAAAAGGAACCTCCTCCAGTTAGTCCAGCTGCTATGCTTGTCACTCATATAGAGGCCTCTTTACCCACCCATACCCCACACCCACCCAGCCATCAGCTGCTTAGGAGACTGGGCCCTGGAGGAGAGAGGAAGGGAGGAGAGAATAGAGTCCATGGGAGCCAGTTCCAGCAGACACTTTCTAGGTCACCTAGGACCAGGAGGCTTGGAATTATTTGCACAGGGAGGATTTTAAAGCTCCAAACAGATTATAAATGAATAACAATTATAAAAAATTGTGAGGAGGGGTCAAGAAGCCACTAATTGGCAGCTCTACATCTTCTTTCTTTCCCTCAGCAAGTACATGGCATATGGGATCTTAAGAAGTCAACCTGATATAAATTACTGGGTCCAATCCTGAGTAAACCCTTAAGGAGTGAAGGAAGAAGAGGAAGGGAAGAGTGTTTGGTCCTAGACAAGGTCTGGATCACAAATCCACCCCATTCCCACCCTAAGACACTCGGAGAGAATGAGTAAGTGCTGATTCTCTCTAGAAGTAGGTTAAGGTCCTAACTGTAAAAAAAGAAAGAAGATGTACTGAGCAGAAAAACAACATACAATGTGGGGCAAAAGTGGGTTTTTAGTTATGAGTATGCAAGACAGAGTTTGTTAATTATTGTATTATTTTCCATACAAACAACTTGTAAGCCTAATTTTCCCCCATCCTGGATGTATATTATTAGTGCATTGGTACAATTATACATTGAATCCTTTAAAATAACAATAATAATCTTGACTTTCAAAGTCCCTAATAATTGACAATTTGACTGAGGTCATTTTGTTTTTAAAGACACTAACTTGGATCCTATTGTTCCCCGTGATGACACTCAAAGATTGAGAAGAAATAAGCAAAAGCAAAACAAGGTATTAAGCACACAGCTTCACAGTTATTCTTGTGTTCAGTGAATCTGCTTTCACCCGTGCATTAAATACCTAATTCTTCACTGAGATGTTAGGGTATCAAGAACATAAAAGCTTGATAGTATCTAAAATGGCAATTCTCCTTAATAACAGCTTCTTTTATTAAAGCTACAAGCAGCCAAATCCAGTCCCTTAAAAATCAACTTATTTGAAAGCCAATAGACATTGCTAACTAAAAAAAAAAAAAAGTAGAAATGAGAAATCAGTGGCATTTTACTATACCATTGACCTTAACACTTTGGTTAAACAATTTCACATAGAGGCTAAAAACTAAATTAAAACATAAAAAAAAAATTTAAGCTAAAAAAGCAAGGAACTACAGCTATGCCCAAATCCATTCTGGATTCTTAATAATGCTGAACATAATTCAACTGTTTCCTAAGACTAATCATATTCTCTCTTTTTAAAACTAATTTGATAAGTAACACAAAACAAGACTTTACTATTTTTACTCTTAAAGGTAAGCCTTCAAAATTATAGACTAATCCAGACGTATTCATCCAAATTAGATCAGTACTTTACTTATGATCATTGTTTTGAAGTTAGGTAAGATTAAACAATAATAGAATCTTTTATGTGCATCTTCACAAAAAGAGAGAAAGATTAAAAGATTTTCCTAGGACCTCCTCTGACCTCTGTTGCCTAAATGCAAATGGAGAGAATCATCTTAAATATTTTTTAGAATGAATCTCAGTATTATAACCATTTATAAAATATAGCAAAAATTACTGTTTTCCCATTGTACCAGAAAGTCAATGGAAAATAGTGAAATAAAGATTGTCATTCATCATAACAATAGATAAATAAATTTTTGGATATGTTATTTATGAGAAATATGCCAATTCTATATTTTAAAACTTTTCTCAGATACAAGGATATAGATCTATAAATAAACAAACTTTGCATTCATGCATCTTCCCAGTGAAAATGTAAATTTGTAGACTTTCTGGATGGCAATTGACATTACACATTAAATCTAACTAATGTGCATACACTTTAAGCAAGGAACCTTGTATAAAAATTGATTCTAAGGAAATGATCAGAAATGTAACTAAGAATCAAGGTTGTTTATCTCAGTATTATTTATAATAGCAAAACAAAACAAAAATATAAATTTTTAAGAAGAATTGATTAAACTATTTTCATTCATGTAATGGAACCCTACGCAGCTATTAAAATCCTTATGTTCAAGCATATGAAATAGCCTTAAACAATAAACTATCAAGTCAACACACCAAACTGAAAAGGAAAAATATTTCATAAAATGCATGTAATAGATACAACATTATCAAAAAGATATCTTTCAAGGTTTTCAATCCCCAAATCTATAAGCATCCCATAAAATACAATCAGATATCTATAGTAATAAAAGCATAATATGCTAATTAGGCCAGACATTCTTCTGGATGACCTTCCTGACAAAGCCAGGGCTTCGAGGGAAACCTGGGTTCCAGGTGCCAGAGGGAAGCCATTGCTAGCAGCCAGGGGAAGGAAGGCCTACTCTTGCACAAAGTTTGTGCATCGGGCCTCTAGTAATGAAATAATGACAGCAAACTCTTCATTCAATATTTGAATGAACTCTAAAGAGCATGGTGGAGAGAAATGCTTTCTTAATGTTCTAAATAATCCCAGACCAAATTCTGACCTCTTTCCCCTGATTCTCTCTCCCCACTAAAGAGGAGCCTGGCTTTCCTCAAAGCATTCCCTCATCTCACTTCTTCAAAACTTACCTCTCTGTGTTTCTGGCATGCCCAGGATCTTCCAACTACATTCATAATCTAATTGGGTTTTCATTTCTTTAAGTAGAGTTTTCTAAACTTTGGCCATTTGTTTACTAAGTTCAAAATAATGAGCACTAATACACTGAGTGGCCAGATTACTATGATGTCTGAATGCATAATCTGGCCACTCAGTGCATTTATATCTCAAATGGATACCAAAAGTATTCTAGACTTTTGCTGGAGATCAACCACCTATTTCCCCTGAGCTTTCTATCAGCCAGTGCAAACGGGAAAACTGATCAGGTGCACAATTTATAGTTTCTTTGATATCCAATAAATGAGGTACTCAAGACAAGTACACTGAGTGGCCAGATTATTATGCATTCAGAGATCATAATAATCTGGCCACTCAGTGCAGATGAGTTGCATATAGTTTAACAGGGTTCATCAGGAGAAGCAATGTCTTAATCCACATTAGTATCCCTAAAGGCTGGAGCAGGCAGCTTTTAGAAAAGGCCAAAAGTTTAACATTCTTCTACCTGACTCGTCTATGTAAGTCAATTCTTCTGTAGGTCAATGTATACTATGCTTCTTCTTTCCCAAATCCAATACACAACCTCTTTTACTTATGAAATAAAATATGTACTTAAAATAATGCAGATATACTTTTCTTTAGATCGAGTTGGCAAATTTTTCCTATAAAGAGCAAACTAGTAAACATTTTTGAGTTTATAGTCACAACAGTCTGTCACAACTGCACAACTCTATCATTACAAAAATAGCCACAGAAGATACACAAATAAATGAGCTGAATGTAGTTGTGTCTCCATAAAACTATTCATAGATACTGAAGCTTAAATATGATATATTCAAACTTTTGATTTATTTTCAACTATAAAATACTTCCTTAGCTCAAGAGCCCTACAAATGTAGATGGGAGACTAGATTTGGCTCACAGGTTACAATTTGCCACCCCTTGCTTAGACCATCGGACTTGGCAATCTTTGTGCTCATGTGACTGGAAGCCAAAGGCTAAGTATCAGTAATAATATTCCTGGAGGTTTCTTTATATATACAAAATATTATTTATCAAGGCAAAAAGAACATGTGTTTTATCCAAAATATTTTTTGAAAGAAGACTAATAAGAAGAACTATAATTGGTGTCATTTAATCACACATACATAATTATCACCAAGGCCTTTCTAAAACTAAATGAATGTACATTGATAATAGAGCTTTAATTTCCCCTCCTCTTCCCATTAGAGGCCTATTTTCTTTTATATGGGAATTTTGGCATCTTCATCTAGGAATAAATTAAGGTATGCAGTTCATGTGATTGCTATTCAATTACTATTCTAAGGAAATTCTAATTCAGTTCAAAGTTCAAAGAAAAATGGAAGTGAAGGTTCCTGACAGGCAGTTCTAAAAAGATTATACAACTGATCACTGGGAGGTACTGAGAAATTCAAGGGCCTACTATGGCTCATGTTGGAAAGCCTGAGGCCACAGTCCCTTCTGCAGACACCAAGTTCAGACAGCAAGTCACCCTATCACCTGATGTGCCACAGATCTTTATATATAAAATGAGGATCACTTAATAACAAACTTTCCTGAGAATCAAAGGGGAAAGCCTTCTGTAAACTGAGGAGGTTAATATGAAAATTAAGGAAACCCAAAAGAGAACTTTGGTAGTATTGGGAAGCATTGAAATAAGCTAATCATACCTATTACATACGTAATATAACAAGCAATCTCACTTTGAAGGATATGGCCATCATTTTACTCTATGTCTCTGGAAACAACAAAAAAGTCATTCTGTGAAGCTTACAAAAGAATTACAGAATAACACAAGTTAAATCATGACATTTTCATAAATATTATTCTTAATGTTACAGTTCATGTTCAAAGTTGTAGGAGTTCAAATTTGAAAGCAGGAGATAAAAACCTTCAACTGTCTCCAAACTAATACCAGTGTAAATATAGTCGAGCCGTTTGTCAATTCTCTGTGTGTGTTTAAGTCATCTCAAAAAACAATCGATTCATTTTTCCTTCTCTAGGGAAGTGAGAGGTATCCATCATTAATTTTCCAACCAATGTGAGCTTTGTTATCCCGCTGTGGAGCTAATCCAAAGAGTTTGAATGCTCAGCAGTCTCCAGTGAATCACAGCAGGTCTGAGGGCAGGTTAAATGGCTTTAATTAAGAGTAATAATAAAAAAGAAAAATCATTTGACACATAGGTCAATATTTTCTTCAAATCCAATGTAGGCATACTGGGAAAAGTTCATTGCATATTCATCAAAAAGAAGCAAGCATAAGTCTTCAGAAAGGAAATTAATTAAAAAGAAAAAGACTAATTAAACAGAAGAAAAAGGTGGTACACAAGACATACTTTTAACCAATCATAATATTATTTGATCTTAAAAACCAACTAATTTAATAAGAGATGGGGAATTTAATTTGACAACTGGTGCTGCTCATTTGCATTCTCAAGTAAATGGGAACCACATTCATATTCACCCATACAGACTGCTTGTGTGAACTTTCAAAAAAACTGTACTATTACAGCAAAATGTAACATAGTCCAAAAAATTCCACTCTACCTGTATGACCTCCAGCAAACTGCTTCAAGTTTCTCAACTTCAGTGTCTTCATCTAAGAAATGAAGATACTTACACCAACTTCTTTGAGTTGCTCTGATGAACAAATAGAATAATATACAGTGGTACCTCGAGATACGAGTGCCCTAACATTCGAGATTTTTGAGATACAAGCCATCCAGCGAGCGATTTTTGCTTTGAAATACGAGCAACATTTGAGATAGGAGTAATCGCACGGATCGGCCGGCTGCACACGACCCACCAGTTTACCGCGATTCAAGCGTCTCATAGTTTCCCACGCCTCAAGGTTACGGAACGAATTAAACTCGTATCTCGAGGTACCACTGTATGTATTTAGCACTCTGCCTGGCACACAGAAACTTCTCAATACATAATAGTTGGTATTATTAATATTAACATCATTGTAGTTTTGCTCAAATTCTGGGTTTTAGCTTATAGTTCTTTCACCAACATCTTATTAGAATCATAAGCTACAGCATAAAAATGTGCTTTTTATATTATAAATACAATATGTTAATGTAAATTATTAAGGTTCAGGTCAATTCAGTACTGTAAGTTTGTTATATTTTTTCAGACAATTCACTAATGTGTTATTAAAATTTTTCATTACCTACATTATGCAAATAACATGTAAGGTGTTGGCCAATTAAACAAGAAAGTAAAATCACAATTATAGGTTGAAAAACAAAGTGTGCTCAAAATGTTCTCCAGCAACCTTTACTCTGATGAAGTATTCCCTTTATATAGCCCATAATAATTCATCTTATGTTAATTGAGAGGAAGTAAACTCTCAACTGCAAAGCCACATCTTGGCTCCTCACAGAGAGTCTCTGATTTCCTCCTTTACTGTGCTCTCTGCTATTGGGGTTATCCCTAACATGGCCTGGAATAGATATCTACCTTCCTTTGGTTAAGAGTTTGGAATTCATTTTCACAAAGTTACTGAGTAGATGTTGACCCTTGGGCCTTAGAATACATGCACAGCACATGGAGGGTAAATGATTGCCAAGTGAGAGATAGTGGTGGAATGAGGGTGAGGACTCACAGCTCTCTTACTATGGAGTTTTGCTCCCTGACTTCTTGAGATGATTTATTATCTAGATCACAGAATGCTCAGCAACTGCCTTCAGGTTTCCTCTTCAGATTAAATACATTAATTCTCTATGAACAATTCTATTCAAACAAATTTGACAATCTGCAGGAAATGGACATATTCCTTGAAAAATATAACCTTCCAAAACTCAATCAGGAAGAATCTAAACATCTCAATAGTCCAATACCTATGAAAGAAATTGAAATAGTCATCAAAAAACTTCCAACAAATAAAAGCCCGGGACCAGATGGCTACACAGGAGAGTTTTACCAAACATTCAAGGAAGAATTAAAACCTATCCTCCTCAGACTATTCAAAAATATTCAAGAAGAAGGAACACTTCCAAACACCTTCTATGAAGCCAGCATCACCCTAATACCAAAACAGGATAAAGACAACATAATGAAAGAGAATTACAGGCCAATATCTCTCATGAACATAGATGCCAAAATCCTCAACAAAATTATAGCAAATCGGATCCAGCAGTACATCAGAAAGATCATACACCATGACCAAGTAGGAATCATCTCAGGAATGCAGGGATGGTACAATATCTGCAAATCAATAAACATGATACATCACATAAACAAATTGAGAGATAAAAAGTACATAGTCATGTCAATTGATGCAAAAAAAGCTTTTGACAAAATCCAACACTCTTTCTTGATAAAAACTCTCAGCAAGGTAGGAATAGAAGGATCATACCTCAACATCATAAAAGTTATATATGATAAACCCACAGCTAACATACTCAATGGGCAAAAATTAAAACCATTTCCCCTAAGAACAGAAACAAGACAGGGATGCCCAATCTCACCACTCCTGTTCGACATAGTACTGGAAGTATTAGCCATTGCAATTAGACAACAAGAAGAAATAAAGGCATCCAAATTGGAAAAGAAGTAAAGGTGTCCTTATTTGCAGATGAAATGATACTGTACATAAAAAACCCGAAGGACTCCATCCAAAAACTAATTTACTTAATAAATCAATTCGGCAATATAGCAGGATACAAAAATTTTTTTAATTAAATCTTTATTATTCAGATTATTACATTTGTTTCTTTTTCCCTTCCATAGTTTCCCTCCACCCAACTCCCACCCTTCCCTCTGCCCTTACCTTCCTCCCGTTGAACTCATCCATAGGTGTATGATTTTTGTCCAATCTCTCCCTAAACACTCCTCACCCCTTCCCCCTGAGAATTATCAGTTCAGTCCCTTTCTGTGCTCCTGATTCTATTATATTCACCAGTTTATTCTGTTGATGAAATTTTTAATTCACTTAATTTTTAGATTCACTTGTTGATAGATATGTATTTGTTGTTCATAATTTTTTATCTTTTACCTTTTTCTTCTTCCTCTTCTAAAAGAGTACCTTTCAGCATTTCATATAATACTGGTTTGGAGTTGATGAACTCCTTTAGCTTTTTCTTCTCTGTGAAGCTCTTTATCTGCCCTTCAATTCTGAATGATAGCTTTGCTGGATAGATTATTCTTGGTTGTAGGTTCTTGCTGTTCATCACGTTGAATATTTCTTGCCACTCCCGTCTGGCCTGCATGGTTTCTGTTGAGAAATCAGCTGACAGTCGTATGGGTGCTCCCTTGTAGGTAATGAACTGTTTTTCTCTTGCTGCTTTTAATATTCTCTCTTTGTCTTTTGCTCTTGGTATTTTAATTATGATGTGTCTTGGTGTGGTCCTCTTTGGATTCCTTTTATATGGGGTTCTGTGTGCTTCCTGGACTTGTAAGTCTATTTCTTTTACCAGATGTGGGAAGTTTTCAGTCCTTATTTCTTTAAATAGGTTTTCAGTATCTTGCTCTCTCTCTTCTTCTGGCACCCCCACAATTCTGATATTGGTATGCTTGAAGCTTTCCCAGAGGCTCCTTACATTATCTTCACATTTTTGGATTCTTTTCTCTTCTTGCTTTTCCAGTTGAATGTTTTCTGCTTCTTTATATTTCAAATTTTTGACTTGATTCTTGCCATCCTCTAGTCTGCTGTTAGGACTCTGTATAATATTTTTTTATTTCAGTCAGTGTCTCTAGTTGGTCCTTTTTCATTTCCTCTTGGGTCTCACTAAATTTATCCAACTTTTCTAGCATATTCTTGAAAAACCTTATAAGCGTGGTTTTGAACTCTATATCCAGTCGTTTTTTTTTCCTCCATTTCTTTTGTTTGTAATCCCTTCCCTTGTCTTGGCATTTTCACTATGCCAGGGAAACTTCTGGGTTGAATTCAGCTCATGATACCAGACATGCAAAGCCGCAGAAGCCTCTGTTGAGCTTGGGAGGGGTGGAATCTCAGGGCTTAAGGGACTGCCTTGCCTTCCAGTCACCTCCCCCCTCCACGGCCCCTGAGTCTCACGGGTGACTGGGTAATGGCTGGAGCAGTCCTTGTGCGCGAGCCCACAGTGCCTTTAACTGCTGCCTTTCTGGCTCCCCTGCACACCAGGACCACAGGAGTCTAGGTACCAGGGTTTCGCCCAAAACAGGGGTTTAGTGAAGTTAGAAGTGGCACAGTTGGGAGGGTCTGTTTCCCGCTCACTCGCGAAAGCCAGTGGCACAATCAGCAGTCTGTCCTGCGCTCAGTGCCGTGCACGCCACCAGACATTTGATCTTTTGCAACTCCCCTAAATTTCCTTGCACTTCTCCCTTTTCACAGTCCAAACTCCCCCCGTATGAGTTTCGCCTGGATCTGGGGTTTAGTGTCGTAGGATAAGGGGTTCAATGCCTTTGAGAGTCTCTGTTTCCCTCCCGTCAGAGAAAGCCAGCCATTTACTCTGGCACCCGCTCTCTCCTCGCGCGCGTCTCCGTACCTCAGCTTTTTGCAGCTCCTCTGGGTCTCTGTCAGCCCCTCTCTTTCCCTCTAGTTGTAGAACTTCCTCTGAGCCAGCTTTCCTGTGGTTCTGGATGATGTCTGTTCTGTCTTTTAGTTGTAGTTTTGAAATTGTTGTGCGAGGCAATAGTGTAGGTGTTTACCTATTATATTTCAAATTTTTGACTTGATTCTTGCCTTTCTCTAGTCTGCTGTTAGGATTCTGTATAATATTTTTTATTTCAGTCAGTGTATGTTTAATTTCTAGTTGCTCCATTTTCATTTCTAGTTGGACCTTTTCCATCTCTAGTTGGTCCTTTTCCATCTCTAGTTGGTTCTTTTTCATCTCCTCTTGGGTCTCGCTAACTTTATCCAACTTTTCTAGGATATTCTTGAAAAACCTTATAAGCATGGTTTTGAACTCTATATCCAGTCATTTGTTTTCCTCCATTTCTTTTGTTTGTGACCCCTTCCCTTGTCTTGGCATTTTCACTATGCCGACAGAACTTTTGTGTTGGATTCAGCCTTATGATACCAGACTTGCAAAACCACAGAAGCCTCTCTGTTGAGCTTGGGATGGGTGGAGTCTCAGGGCTTAAGGGCCCTCCTTGCCTTCCAGTCAGCCCCGCCCTACATGGCCCCTGAGTCTCACTTGACCGGGTAATTGCTGTGCGCATGCGTGCAGTGCCTCTTGACTGCTGCCCCTCCAGCTCCGCTGTACTCCGGGACCACACGAGACTGGGTCCTCAGGGTTTCACCCGAAACTGGGGCTTAGTGGAATCAGAAGTGGCGCAGTTGGGAGGGTCTGTCTCCCACCCACTCGCAAAAGCCAGTGGCACAATCAGCAGTCTGTCCTCTGCACGCAGTGCCCTGTGCACCACCAGGCCTCTGATCTTTTGCGACTCCCCTAAATTTCCGTGCACCTCTCCTTTTTCACAGTCCAAACTCCCCCCGTATGAGTTTCGCTGGATCTGGGGTTTAGTGTCATAGGATAAAGGGTTCAATGCCTTTGAGAGTCTCTGTCTCCCTCCTGCCAGAGAAAGCCAGCCAGATTCTCTGGCACCAGATCTCTCCACGTGCGCGTTTCTGTACCTCAGCTTTTTGCAGCTCCTCTGGGTCTTTGTGAGTCCCTCTCTTTCCTTCTACTTGTAGAATTTCCACTCAGCCAGCTTTCCTGTGGTTCTGGATGATGTCTGTTCCGTCTTTTAGTTGTAGTTTTGAAATTATTATGCAGCAGTGTAGGTGTTTACCTATGCCACCAACTTGGATTCTCCAGGATACAAAATTAATGTCAAGAAATCTATGGCATTTCTATACACTAATAGTGAAAATACAGAGAGACTAAAAAAAGCAATCCCATTTACCATTGCACCAAAAAAATTAAGATACCGCCGAGACCGATTTGGCTCAGTGGATAGAGCGTTGTCTTGCGAACTGAAAGGTCCCAGGTTCGATTCCAGTTGGGGGCATGTACCTTGCTTGCGGGCACATCTCCACTGTGGGGCATGCAGGAAGCGGCTGATCGATGTCTCTCTCTCATCGATGTTTCTGACTTTCTATCTCTCACCCTTCCTCTCTGTAAAAAATCAATAAAATATATTTTAAAAAAATTAAGATACCTAGGAATAAACCTAACTAAGGAGGTGAAATACCTATACACAGAAAACTACAGGACACTAAAAAAAGAGATAGAGGAAGACATAAACAAATGGAAGAGCATACCATGCTCATGGATTGGGAGAATCAACATCATTAAAATGTCCATACTACCCAAAGCAATCTACAGATTCAACAATGCACTACCCATTAAAATACCAATGACATATTTCACAGACCTAGAAAGAACTCTTCAAGGATTCATCTGGAACAAAATAAGACAGCGAATAGCCACAGCAATCCTGAGAAAGAAGAATAAAGTAGATGGGATCTAAATACCAGACTTCAAGCTATGTTAGAAAGCAACTGTTCTCAAAACAGCCTGGTACTGGCACAAGAACAGACATATAGACCAATGGAATATAATAGAGAATCCAGATATCCACCCAAACTACTATGCTCAATTAATATTTGACAAAGGAGGCATGAACATACAATGGAGTCAAGACAGCCTCTTCAATAAATGTGTTGGGAAAATTGGACAGATACATGCAAAAAAAAATTAAACTAGACCACCAACTTATGCCAAATACAAAAATAAACTCCAAATGGATACAGGACTTAAACATAAGATGGGAAACCATAAAAATACTAGAAGAATCCACAGGCAGCACAATCTCAGACATATGCCGAAAGAACTTCACTGATACTGCTCCAAGGGCAATGGAAGTTAAAGAAAAAATAAACAAATGGGACTACAGCATAATAAAAAGCTTTTGCACAGCAAAAGAAACCATTATCAAAACAACAAGAAAGCCCACTGTATGGGAGAACATATTTGCAAATGTTATCACTGATAAAGGTTTAATCTCCAATATCTACAGCCAACTTATACAACTTAATAAAAAGAAGATAAATGATCCAATAAAAAAAATGGGCAATGGACCTTAATAGAACCTTTTCAAAAGACAACAGAAGGAAGGCCAAGAGACACATGAAAACATGTTCAAAGTCACTAATTATCCGAGAGATGTGAATCAAAATGACAATGCGATGCCATCTCAGACCTGTCAGAATGGCAATCATCAACAAATCAACAAAAGACAAGTGTTGGCGAGGATGCGAAGAAAAAGGAACCCTTGTGTACTGTTGGTGGGAATGCAGACTGGTGCATCCACTGTGGAGAATAGTATGGAGTTCCCTCAAAAAACTAAAAATGGAACTCCCATTTGACTCAGCAATCCCACTCATAGAAATATATCCTAAGAAATTACAAACACCAATCAGAAAGGATTTATGCACCCTTATGTTCATAGCAGCACAATTTACAATAGCTACAATTTGGAAACAGCCTAAGTGCCTGTCAGCAGATGAGTGGATCACAAAACTATGGTACATCTACACAATGGAATTCTATGCTGCCATAAAAAAGAAGGAATTCTTACCATTTACAGCAACCTGCATGGAACTGGAGATCCTTATGCTATGTGAAATATGCCAGTCAGTGAAAAAGAAACACCACATGATCTCACTCATTTGTGAATAATAAAGAATATTATAAACTGATGAACGAAAGGATAGATACAGAGGCAATAAAGCATCAAAGAGACTGTGAAATTATAGCAGGAAGGTTAAGGAGAGGTGGGGTAGATATGAGATCAACCAAAGGACTTGTATACATGCATATAAGCATAACCAATGAACACAAGACACTGGGGGTTTAGGATATGCCTGGGAGAGGGAGGGGCAATGGGAAGATATGTATACATGTAGCACATTAATAAAAATATTAAAATAAATAAATAAGTACATTAATTCTACTGCTCATGAAAATTACTTATTGTTTGTTTGTTTTTTGTGAAAATTTCTTTTTCACAACTCCTTTCAGCTCATTAGCTTATCATTATTGTTAAAACACTTTATTTTGAAAATGGTGGGATATTTACACACTAGGTTTGATTTTAGCATTTCAGTGGCTGAATCTAATCTTTAACATGGTTTGCTTCTTCTAAAGCAATTTGTCTGAATAACGTGTAGAATCTTTTTAAATTAGTCTCCATTATTTAAAAACTGAGAGATGTTACAGAAGACTTATAATTTCTGGCTTCTGTTGGAATGTCTCCAAAAGGTCACTCAGGGACAGCATTTGTACATGGTAACCACCAGCCTGTGCTCAGCAGTGGTCACCCTTAGCTGTCGGCTGCATGCTCTCCAGGCCCCCACAGGCCTCCATACTCATCACTGTTGCATGGTTAATTTCTGTCTGGATTGGGTGTTGACTCTTCTGCTCTAAAGAATAAATTTGCTCAAGACTGTATTTTACAGATGAGACTTGGTTTCAATTCCTATCTAGATGAACACGAAATTAATTATGGATAGATCGTGCTGACAGACTCACATGCCACACTCATTGGCACTCAACATGTTGGTTTAGAAAGGAATTGATGGATAGGATCCAGCTCAACAGAGGAGGCCTGAGTAGCAAATGAGACTCACTAGGAATTGCTGCCTCTCCAAATTCTGTTGCCATGGTTCCTGTCACCTCATGTTCATGCACAAGTCAAGCATGATACCCCCATGAAGAAACTCAATCCATGCCAGGAGCACTGCCAACCCAAGGGTTACAGCAATATGATCACATTTATTTCTGTATCTTTTGAGCAGATTTGGCATGCTGCCAATGTCTGATCTGCAGAAATATGTCTGAAGGATCAGACCATGTCGATCTACATTAGTAAAAATGGCATACAAACCAACTAAAGGACATGGTCCCAGAGGACACCAGTGGGAAACATCTATAGCAGTGCCCACTGCACTGCCAGGAGATCCAAAAGGGCAAAGCTGCCTTTGTGAAGGAACCCAGTGTAAGCACCATCCAACACCAGGCTTGGTGAAGACATTCTCAGAGAAACCACCACTTTTCAGCAGCAGCAGAACACACCATGCCTCTGTTTATGGTTTCATTTTTGAACAAGACGTATCTGCAGGCCAGGTTTGCAGTAGGGAGTAGGAGATTACCAGATGAGCTTGGAAACTGGCACAGGTGATTGTCTCTCTCCTTTTATATTTAGTGATCACTTTTATAGTCGTATAGAGATGTTTTTCAAGAGATTTCACTCCTATGTACTTATGGAGAGAGGACTGCAACAAATGACTCGCTGTGTTTTCCTCCTTCCCTGACAGGAGCAATTTCTTTGAAAGACTGCTCTCTGGAAAGTTCGAAGTTCATCACAGCTCCTCTGTGGCTGCTCTGCTCTCTAGGAACAGCTTTCATGGGCTGTGAACTCAGACAGCAGCACCTGACAGTACAAGTGAAAACTAAAGGAGAAAGTCTCCCCTTACACTCTTCTCTGCACGTCAACTACCCAGAGCCTGCGAAATGAAATCCGTACACTGCCTATCCCAAGCACAGGCAGCACACACTGCTTTTGCAGGAGTTACAAATATTCAAGTTCAATCACCACATCGTTTCACTCTTGCTTATATAAGAGTCTATTCCAACAAAATTTCTGCAGCTGAAGGGAGCTGGTAAGAGATATTGCTTGCTAATTGATCCATTCCCACAATATAAGTACTGAATGGAATCGCTGGCACTGAAAGCATTTTTCTAGGGAAAGGGAAAGAACAGCAGTCATGGCCTGAGTCCTTGATGATTTAGGTCCGTGTACCGGTTCGTTATGTGGACATGTGGATGTCACACAATTCAAATTTGTTTGTTTAGCCACCAGCCTGAAAAGGTCCCTGTGTCGCCCACTCCTGGACCACCATTTCCATCAGTTGACTATAGGAAGCACATCTCCCTGGAAGAGAAAGTAAATCTGGAGTATCCTAAAGTGCTGGCAAGGAGCCATGGAAATTTCTGACAGCACCCTGATCTATCAGTCTTAATAATTAAACAAGTTTCTTTTTTTAAAAACAGGTACCCAAACAGAAAGTACTTTCAATGTATTTTTAAGGTACCCAAACTAAAAGGCGATTTCAAGGAAAGGAATGCCAATTACAGCAGAGCTCCTAGTTGTCTGTAGGAAAGATGAGGCTGTGGACCTCAGTAGAAGCTTTCAAAGAATGCCCACAATCCTAGCACTCTGCATTGTAATATTATCGAAACACCTCCAGCTAACCTTTGATATTCATGTTGATCCCCATGGCATTAAAGTTAATAAAGCATCAGGTCTATTTTCTTCAGCATTAATACATTTAAGGATACATCTCAAGTGAAAAGCAGAGAGAGAGTGTGTGTGGTGGTGGTACAACCATCCATAACACTGGTGCTCAGGGGCCAAGGAATAAAGAGATGAGCTGACAATGAACTTCAACCTCTACACAAACACACTAGTTCACTATGCCCTGGCAACAATTCTACAAGGAAGGTCTTTGCAGATGAGGAAACTGAATATAAAAAGGTAATTGAATTACTGAAGATTACACAGTTATAAATGGGTAAACTAGTGGTCAGATATGCTATCTACCAAGCTTTGCATAGGAGCATTTAATTTCATTTTTATTTTTTATTGAATGCTCAAGTACAACATTCCATCTGCATTTTTCTATCAAATAGCCACTGTGGACATTTAACCATACTCAAAGTCTTCTACACATGGTCCTGTGGAAAATATTTCTCTTAGAATTGCATGTGGACATATGTTCATCTTTAAAAGTTAACATGTTCCCTCCTTCTTGATAACCAGAATTTTGCAATCCACCATAATAACCTCAGCCTAGATTTGACTGCCAGCATCCAATTTAAAACTCATTCACAATAGCACCATTAGGGTTTTGGCAGAAAATTTGCTTTCACTTTCTTTTTGGTCTTCTATGTTTATTTTATATCAATTTTTTATATGTTTACTAAAAATTGAGACAGAATAAGTCCTTTTTATATATGTTTTATATTTAGGAAATATAATTTGATCCATAATATTATCTAAATCCACAAAGTAGGAATCCATAACATTGAGAACATACCAGATATGTTATCACAAGCTTTTATAAATAAGTACAATTTTTCCTTATTTCTCTATGGCTCATAAAAGTTAAGAGCGTAGGTTTACTCTCTGAAAAACAACAAAATTGAATCTGTTGTTAGATATTAGCTCTATTTGTGCAGGACAAAATTTTCCTAGCATGCCCATTATTATATGATAATAAAGATCTAAATAATAATAGAGGCATTAATAATTAATTTGGTTATATAGCAGTGTCCCTATAAGTGAAGTGGAAGGGCTCACGTTTCTAAACCACGCTGCTGCAGTTCAGCTGGTGAATTAAATATTTAGGGGGCTGCTTAATATTTCATTATAGAGAAATCATAGTGAGTTTGACCCACTCTTGGGTACAAAAACGGTGATCAAGTACCACATGTATATAAAAATTTAATCCATAAATCATTTTAAAAGGCATGACAGTCAACAGTACATGTGTAGCAGTGGTTAAAGACCACAACACTGGTTATCATAGGCAATTAGAGCAGTTTCCTTGTGGAATATTGTGTCATCCTCTCAGGAGAAACGACCTCAGGATAAGCAGACTTTACTCCTGCTCTGTGCATTACTGAAATCAAGAGAAACTATGTTCACTGCTCCTGTAACAAAGGAAGTTAGTACTTCAGCCAAGATAATTTAGCTTTCTTGCTAGTGCATAGCTTTCCTGTTTGCCTTCACTGTACATATATTGCTAAATCTATTTTGAAATGAAAGAAAGTTAATTCTCCAAGGATTTAATGAGATTCTATTGCCTCTGGCTATTCTCACTTCTTTTCCCACATGGTACATTTCTATCAGCTTTGAAACTCTCTGGTGATGATAATTGGCAACTTACCCCTTTAGTGCTCCCCTTATATTTAAAGTGTTTTTCTCATTACTAGCTATATTTTATTCTATCCATAATAATTGAGAAGAATAATCCACCTCTACTCAGTTATAATGACTCCGGGGTTTGCAAGGAATTGCTTATTAAACAATTATTAGCTGTTTGGGAAACCACACGTGCATTTGGTTACTGTAACAGCCACTCATATTGATAAAAGCAGCACTCTAAATATGCATAAGCCATTTCTTTACAATAACTGATAACTACCATGTCTACATTATGCCACCACAATGAAATAATGCCCTGGTTTAAGATACTATCATTTCCTTCCCTAAAGTCTCCTCTTAGTTCTAACCCTCCAGATCACAGCATGTACTGACAATTACTGCCTCGTTTTAACCATTCAAAGCTACACAATCACAGCCCAGCCCTCAGACACAACTCCACTCACTGCCTTGCTAATTGCATTAAAATACTATTCACACCATCCTCCTTGCTTTCAAAATACTCTCTTAAACGTGTTAGAGGCCTTTTTAATGGGCTCTTCCTTTGCTTAACTGGCATTTTTCTTCTCCTAATAAAAATGCCAACCAAAGAACATTGAGGAAAGCAGAAGGAAGAAGAGCACACTCTGTGAACCTTACCTGAAGAAGTGATCAAAACTATCTCTGGCTGAGATATACTTTCTAAAAAGTGAGAGAAGAAACCAGGTTAACTAATCCCACCATTTCTCTTTCTTAAAGTTGGTTTTATTCCAATGTGTCCATCCAATGCAATCAAATAATTCTCGGTACAACTAAGTCTACAGAATGGAAATAGAACTTGGAGAGTCCTCATTTTTTTCTTATCTGTAAAATGAGAAATCTGAACTAGAAAGGTTATTTGTGCCTATTTCTCTAGCAGTCATGACAGACTGCTACAGGGTACATCATTTTTCAGAATAAACTTATCTGCCTTCCAAATAATAAGTTATACTGGGGGGGGGGGTGTCAGAGCAATGTAAACCATCAAGATTCAAGCCCATTCCAAAAATAAACCTGTGTTCACAGGATGAGGCAGAACTTGGATGGAAAAAAAACAAAACACCTCCAGGTCTACTGGTAAAGTCAGGAAAGACTGGGTGAATGAGGTGGCTCTAGGTGTGTTTTAAAGGATGTTTTAAAGGTGTGTTTTAAAGGATGTCGGAGTTTACCTACCAGACAAACAGGGTGAGCTTATTGTTACCTGAGGGAAGTGCATTGGTCAAAATATTAAAGATTCTAATGGATGCATAGAGCTACAGAAGTTCTGTGCTATTGGAGATGATAGAAAGTTCAGGATAAGAAATTTTAGAAGGTTGATATGTCTCTATTTTTATCTTTATCTTTCTCCTTCCCTCCCTCTCTCTGTCTTACCTCTTTCTCTTGTGGACACCTGCACGGGCTTAGCCTATCATCCCAGATGTTAAGATGAAAAACATGAAAAAAATATGGAATCTCACACAAATCTGATTCCACTTTTAAAATATCTTATTTTACAAACATTTTGATAGTTGTGATTAGCTAGTTTTTAATAACTAGAGGCCTATGCACAAAATTCATGCATGAGGGTGTGTGTGTGTGTGTGTGTGTGTGTGTGTGTGTGTGCCCAGCCTGCACTCTCTCTAATCTGGGACCCCAAGAGAGATGTCTGACTGTCTGTTTAGGTCCGATCTCAGTGGGATTGGGCCTAACCAGGCAGTTAGACATCCTTCTCACAATCCAGGACACTGACTCCCAATTGCTTACCTGCCTGCCTGCCTGATTGCCACTAACCACTTCTGCCTGTCAGCCTGATCACCCCTGCACCTCCCAACCACTCTCCTGCCAGCCTGATTGATACCTAACTGCTTCCCTGCCAACCTGATTGCCTCTAACTGCCCTCCCCTGCCAGCCTAGTCACCCCCAACTGCCCTCCCCTACCAGCCTGGTCTCTCCTAACTGCCTTCCCCTACCGGCCCAGTCACCCCTAACTTTCCTCCCCTGCAGGCCTGGTTGCCCCAACTACCCTCACCTGCAGGCATGGTCCCTCCCAACTGCTCTCCTCTGCAGGCCATGTCTCTCCCAACTGTCCTCCCTTGCAGGCCTGATCATCCACAACTGCCCTTCCCTGCAGACTATCTTATATCCAATTCAGGGTGGCCATCTTGTGTGTTGGAGTGATGGTCAATTTGCATATTACCTCTTTATTAGTTAGGATAGGAAAAGGAGCAAAAAGGAGGCTAGACATTACAGGCATGTCATTTGAGCTGCTTCACCAGAAAGTTATAACTTTACACTCCCCATGAAGCTAACAGCCCATTCCCCACAGGTCACTGGGGAAGGAGATCAACACACTGGAAATATATGCTTGTGTCATGAAGCAGGGATGGCATAGGGAAGATGCTTGGCTAGCAGTAAGACCTGGGGACAGAGATAGTTGACCAGAATCGATGTGGCCACTGCAAGCCCATAAAAATTTGAGAATACATAATCCCTAAGCAGAGAAATCCTCTTTTTTGTGATGCTTGGCTTTTGTTGCTCTTTAGGTATTGGCTCATGGGGCTCTCTCATTCCTGCTTCCTTGCATCCATCCATGTTTCCTCCACAGCCATGTCACCCTATGAACCCCACATTCAATGGACTGATGGATTAAAATGGAGAACATAAAGTAAACTAACCTGAGGCTGGGCTGGAGTATGAAGACATGGAATGAAACCTCTGAACACTGACTCTATTGAAACTACAGCTGCACTTCTTTTATGGCCAGGCTGAGGGAGAGAAGACCTTAGAAACTCAGAGATTTAATTCCACACAAATAAAACTCATTCCTTCTCCAATGCAAGTCTCAGATTATTCTTTTTTCTTGGTATATCACAAGAATTCCACTCTCATAAGCAAAAGTTAGGGATGAGGACCCATACACTTCCACTGGCAATTTTATTTCCAAAATACAATTTCAGCAGGTTTGATATCAGTTGAACAACATATTACTCTAATCAGATTCATGTAGCTGTGTAATTAACAGATGAAAACACCCGATTTTTCCCTTGATTATAGGTTTAAAATTTTCTATTCTGATTTGGCAGCAATAAGTCACACAATACTATAACCCACTTTGTAGCGGATATACTACAAAATAATCACCTACTGATAGATACTGGATATAAGGCACAGAAAGATAAAACAAATCATGAGATACTAGAGATGGGTTTCAAATTCAGTCAAAACCAACAATCTACATCCTTAATATTTATAGAAGGTAGCCACAAAAAAATAGTTATTATAAAAATAGTTGAACCTGATGCAAATAAAATAGATGGACAATATTTTGGAATAAAAAATACATTTAAGACTATACTACATAAAAGATTATAGAACCTAATTTAATATCAGAAATTATGTGCAAGTTCAGTACAAATAGGTTAGATGTCTTAAATCATCCTATATAATAAAAGCCTAAAATGTGTATTGTTCCCTCAGGCATTTGTTCAACCAGGAGTTCAACTGGGAGATCAGGAATTTGAGTGCTCACTATGATGTGCACTGACCACCAGGAGATGGTGACCAACCTCCCACAGCACGTAGGGGGGAAGGCCCTACGGCTACCTGGGGGCAGGAATGACAGGGACAGAGGTGCAGTGAGAATGCAGGGTGTTCATTGAGCTCACTCTCACTCCATCTGCTAGCCTCCCCGTGGGATACCAGGGCTTGTGCACCAAGGAAGTCCCCGTTCTCAGATGCTGGGCACCTGTAAGAAGCTGTTCTGCACCCATGTAGCCTCTTCTGGGTGAGCCGGGCACAGCCTCCAGAATCACAGGGGCCAGTCGGGCTCCCATAGGTTAGTGCAGGAGCCAGTCTACAAGGAAGGCAGGGAGAGAGTGCGCTGCCTGCCTGGCTACCATGCAGTGCTGCTGGGCAGCCCAGAGGCCCATGCTGCTTCCCGGCCCATGGAGTCCAGCTGTGTTCATCGCATCTCTGTGTGCCTACTCGAGCACCATGACTCAGGCAGAAGGGGGTGTTCAGGGGCCCAGGAGCCCAGGTGCTGCTCAAGGCCCAGAGGTCAACTGGGACCTCCCCTTCCATGCCATATGCTCGTACTTTGATCACCAGCCAGGCTTAGGGACCTCACCCATGCACAAATTTTGTGCACCAGACTTCTAGTGGTACATAAAATTGTTTTTCAAATGAAATCA
This sequence comes from Lasiurus cinereus, assembly GCA_011751065.1. Classification (NCBI taxonomy): domain Eukaryota; kingdom Metazoa; phylum Chordata; class Mammalia; order Chiroptera; family Vespertilionidae; genus Lasiurus; species Lasiurus cinereus. The sequence goes on from JAAGEH010000393.1 coordinate 48,307,519, forward strand.
AATTTCTATATACCAGCACTTATCAGAATATCTTTTATTCTACCAAGAGTAGATATATATTTCAAAGAAACTCTATATATTTTTAAAGGCTTTCTTCTTTTAAATACATTTTAAAAATAATATTTAATTATTTTATTTGCACATTCAATCATGTTCATGCTTTCCAGGGCAGAGGTAGAATCAAAGTGACTCATCTTGGAATCTAGAACAATGGAGATGCCCTCCTGTGCAAAGAGATAAATTAAATAGAATGGGTCTCTTAAGAATAACTTACTTTGGGATACAAAAATTTGTTGATGCCTTTAAAAATAAAAACAATATTCCTACTTATGAAAGTTCTGTATTTCTTTCAAAGTAACACTGATCCAAAAGAAGTACTCCAGAGTGACAAAAAAAGTATATAATATACAAATAAGGATGTGTTTGGATATCTTGGTGTTTGTGTATGGTGTGTGTGCATTCAGAGAAATTAAAAAGTGACTATGAAAAATCAAATGCTGATTGACTGGAAAGGAAGTAATGCCTTACAATATATCTGAACTGACCTGAATTAAAGTACAGACACAGGTTAATGAATTTGAAGGTAAAAACAGGCTAAAAAAAAAAAGGAATTCATGGAAGTTATTGATGAATAAATCAAGGACTCTTTTTCTGTCACTGCACTAAAATAAATAGGCCTTAGTTAATGGTTCCAACTGTTCAAAAGGAAACATCTGTAACATTTATAAAACTTAAATGTTAAAATTAATTTTTCAATCTCCTAAAACACTTCCAAAATGTATGTTGTACTAAGAAATTGGACTATTATAGTGTAGGTGAAGGATGACATTACAGTAAAATCCCAGAGCCAGCCAGTGTCTTTCTTGCTATATGTAAATAAATCTTTTTTCTTATTCAGCTAACAGGTAAGTGTTGAGCACTATCCTACATGAAAAGTTTAGAGGGAAGATACTCTTTTGTTTGGTAAAGAAGAGTAGGAAAAAGAGTTCCTTCATCAAGGAAGCTTGCAAAAGGGAACTTGAGACAAACCCCAAAAATCTCTGATTCACATTGAAAGTAGCTATAAGGAAGCCTAGTAGGGCAAGATGTCAAACACTGACAAGGAAATCTCTAGGTAAACCCTAAAAAAAAAAAGGTAGGAAAAGACTATAGATGTAAAACCAAGATGAAAACATTGCTGAACTATTTCTATTGTCTAGTTAATTAAAGTTTCTGGGAATTTGAGTTTTCAAAGGAAATAGGTTAGGTAAACTGCAAACAAATGATTACTGTTTTACATAAGTTCAACAGAGAGTGACTAGTCAGTAGTGTGGATTTGACCAATGTTGATCACACAAGAGTGTAAAAATGTTTACTGGCCAGTTTGGCTTTTGTTGGTTTGTTTTTGTTTTGGGTACAGCATTAACAGATCATTGTGCCCACCAATAGGCATCCTTGAGTCTCAGGTAGGGGCTCAAGAAATTATATTTCAAGTGGAAAATGATCATAAAAGAGTATGAGAAAGAGGAAAATTAAACTTAATGGAATGCATAAATTTTGTAGATTCTTCATATAATTTTTGTAAGTTCTCTTAAAATCACCCTACATACCAGAATGTGGCTTATCTTATGTATAATTATATCAAAGTAAAAGTCAGATATATTCAATAGCAAGATAGAAAATTCATCAGCCCCTTTTGTACAGATAAGCAAAAACAAACAAACAAAAAATACTATATAAAGGTTCTAGTTTTAAATAACTATATGTGTTTACACATGGTAGAGACTACTTGGAAATGTCATTTGCTCTATAAGAAGGTGCTAATGCTTTGAAGCCAGCATAACTTAATATTAGTCTAAATGCTTTGCTTAAATGATAAGACTGAAAGGAACTAGGCTAACTAAAAAGAAAACCATGAACTGTCCCCCTAAAGGTTCAGAAAAATAGAAGTGCTATCACTCAATAAAAATGATTAAAATGTGTGCAGAATTGTACTGTATTTTATCTGACCAGTGTCAAAACGCTCATGAACAATCATTATGTGTAATCAATGGCCTATTCATCTGCAATACATGAAAAAAAACATTTTTAATAGGCCCTACTCTGTGGCCTTTACTGGTACTCTGATGCTTCATCTACACTAGTGAGATTTCACTAGAATGATGGCTGCCCTGAAGTTGTTCATCACAAAGTTGCCTAAGGAAAGACTTATGTATTCACCAATTGTTTTTAAGTCCATTAATCCAAAATGAAGAGAGGTTATATAATTAATTTGTGCATCTTAGGGAGTCATGGCCTTCAGAGAAATAAAGAAAGTGGTCGTTTAAATCTTTCCCTTGACATGGGGGTGAAGGGAAGTGTTGAGTATCCAAAGCAGCCAATAAAGACTGGCATAATTTCCCAGAAATAAAATTTCTCATCCTCTCCCAACAACTTGTTTCAGTATCTGAAGGTCAGTGACATACAGGAGTAATCACTCCATTACTCTTTAAAGGCTCTTCAGTGAACAAAATTTGATTTCTACAAAAAATGTCCCAGACACTTCACTTATTACTGTGATTCTTTCTCTCATGTGTGATAAAAACAAATGAATCTTCACTTCCATTTTTGGTAGGTCATCAAATATAGTATCTTAATATTTTGACCAGTTTACAATGTTATATTCTGCCAAATACTTCCCAAATTTAACTAGGGTTTCTTCATAAATGTCCAAGATATAGAAGTAGAGCAAATTCTATAAATAATTTTAAATTGCTATTTTAAACATATATAATGGAAACTCTTCAAGGAAAAAGGTAAGTTCTTAACCTTGGTCTTGATAGAATATTAACTTTAAGGTATGCGATAAAAGTCATCATTTAAAAAAATGGACTGTAATGTCATGGATACAAACTGGAATCTCAAAAATCCCAGAATTTGGGAAGTATAAATGTTAAAATACTGGGGATATTTCAATTTTATAATTTAGTAATAATCACTGAAGAGCTTGAATTGTGTTCTATAACTAAATACCTCTCTACTGCCATCTACAGATAGTCCTCACCTCTTATAATCCACTCTTAAAAGATTTCTATGGGACTTTGGTACAACTAGTTTCCAAGTAGAACCTCTTAGATCAGTGTGAATAAGATAACCATATAGTCTTCTATTGAAGATCCACAGTTCCCATCAGGAATCCATGGCATGTCAAAACATGCAAACCTTTCCAGGAAGGAATGACTAGAATCATAAGAAAACAAAAGTGAAGTATCTACAAACACCAGCTATTGCCACTTTTGAGATCAGTTCAGGATCCATACTTGGTTTTATAATGATCTGCTCTATGCAGTGCCTTTAACTTTTCTCCATCATAAATGACACATCCTGACTTGTGCTTTAAGGATGATTGTATAGGACATGGACACTTGTTGAGGTCCTGCTGCAGCTACTGTAACAAAAGATAACTTTCAAAAATAACATTAAAAAAAATCAAAAAGCTGTGGAAGAAATGAAGTATAGATGAACTAAAATTATAGAAATGAAAGGACATTTTCCAGGTGAGAAGACAGTAAATGAGGGTTCAATATTATGTGTGTATTCAATATGTAAATGAGACTGGTAATCAAAAGAAATAGAAGCAGATTCATGTGCGATCCAGGTATTAGAGTTGGTATATGAGAACTTTAAAAAATGCATGTAAAGGCAGGATAACAGCTCCCCCAAAGACAACCATGGCCTAATCCCCTGAGGTGGTGAATATGTTATCAAACATGGCAAAGTTAAGGATCTTAAAACAGGAATATTATCCTTGAACATCCAGGGAGCCTAATATAATCAGAAGTGTCTTTATAAGAAAAAGAGAGATTCAGAAGAGTCAGCATCAGACTGGCAATTGCTGGCCTTAAATATGGAGGTGGACAGCCTCCAGAAGCTGGAAAAGGCAGGGGAATAAATTTTTCTCTAGAGACTCTGGCAGTAATGCAGCCCTGCCAACACCTTTATTTCAGTCCATTGAGACCTATTTTAAATTTTAAATAATTGTAAATTGAACTTCTAACCTATAGAACTGTAAGAAAATAGATTTGCACTTGTTTCAAGTCAACAAGTTTATAGTAAATTTTTTCAGCAGCATTAGGAAACTAAAATGGTTATAAGAGAAATATCTTAAATATAAATATATGGATAAGTCAAAAATAAAGGATAGTAAGAGATATGTCAAGCAAATACCAAAAGAAGCAAGTATGGCCATATTAGTATTAGACAAATTAGACTATTCGACAAGATGTTTTAAAACAAACAAATGGGGACATTTCATAAACATAATAATGCTAGTTAAAACCAGAAGACGTGGCAGTCCTAAATATTTAAACTCAAGGAAAAACAAAAATTATATAAGGCGCTAGACAAACCCACTATCATTGGAGAATTTAACAATCTTCTCTCAATAACTGAAAGAAGTACAGACAAAATTAGTAAGGGTGTACAAGACATAGAATGAAGTAAACTGATCTAATCAAAAGTTTATAGAATAATGCCCAGCAACTGCAGAATACACATTTTTTTTCAGCTCACATTGAACTGCAAAGGAGACCACACATTGAGTCATAAAGCAAAACTCAACAAGTCCCAAGGAATTAAATCATATAGACAATGTGTTTTGATCCTAGAAGAAATAATTTAGAAATAAAAAGAAGAAAGATAACTAGAAAAGTCCACTAACTGCTTCAAAATTAATAGGAAAAAGTAGAAATGAGAAAATATTTTTAAATGTAAGATAATGAAAATGTAACTTATCAAAACTTATGCTATACAACTAAAATAGTATTTAGAGGACGTTTTTAACTACATGTATATAATACATAGCATAAAGATAGAAAATTCATTATTTAAGCTTACCAAAAATAACAAAAAATTTAAATTGAACAAAGTATAAAAAATGAAATAAGAAAGATAAGACAAAAATTAGTGAATCAGAAAGAAGATATTACAGAAGTCAATAGATCCCAAAAGCTGCTTAATTTAAAAGATTTGTAAAATTGATACACTTAGTAAGACTGAATGAGAAAAAAAGAGTAAAATTACAAAACACCTTGCAGGAATTAATGAAGGATATTACTACAGACAAAAAGATAAGCAAATATTACAAACAAATTTATAGCAATAAATTTGTAAACCTAAATGAAAAGGAAAAATTAAAACTGAAAAATACAAATCACCAAAATGTATGGACACATAAATGAAAATCCAAATCCATAATTAAAAGACTTTCCACAAAAGCCCAGAGGCTTTACTAATAAATGCCTTCAAACATCTAAGGAATATATAATACAAAACTTAAATATATCCCTTTATGGAATAAATAAAATAGAAATAATTTTCCATTTATTTTTTGAGGCTCTGATAATTCTTACACTGAAACTCAAGAAGGATAGTACAAGAAAAAAAATACAAACCATTATCCTGCATGAACATACATGCATAATTTTAAACAAAATTTTTAGTAAATTAACAATATAAAAAATGGGTGATCTGACATTTCATTCCACAAATGCAAGATTGGTTTAATATTCAAAATCAATCAATGGATCATGAGAAATATGACAAAATTTGTGAATGGCACTGTGTCAAACAATTAATTTCCTTTTCAAAATACACTGTTAATCAAAGGAAAGACAAACTGGACAGTAGAAAAAAATACATATAGTTTTCTACCCAGAATTTATAAAAAGCCCTTTTAAGTCAATAATGAGAATACAAAAACCTCAGTTTTTAAATGTGCCAAGATTTTAACAAACACTTCACAAAAAAGATATAATAAGAAATAAGCACATGAAAAGATGCTTAACTTCATTAGTCATCAGGAAAATTTAAATAAAAAACAAGCAAAATGCCACCACATACCCACAAGAATAGCTAAAGTTGAAATGATAGGCATTATCAAGTATTAGCAAGGATGTAAAGAAACTGGAAATCCTACATATTACTGATGAGAATGTAAAGTGGTACTGCTACTTTTGGAAGTGTTTAGCAGTGTCTTAAAAGTTAAGCATATACTACTACACAGCACAAGAATTCCACTCATATATTAACTATTAACTTAATGAATTGAAAATATGCCCACAAGAAAAGTCTTGTACCCAAATATTAATACCAGCAGTATTCATGATAGTTAAAAAAGAAATAATTAAATGTTAAAATAATAATTAAAATGGGGTATATCAATATAATAAAATACTACTCAGCAATAAAGACTAACTACTGAACACAAATTTCAAAAAAGGTAAGAAAAAAAGGAGCCTAACAGACAATAGTATGGTTGTATGATTCTATTTATACTAGTGGACTGGTGCACAAAATTCATGCATGCGGGTTGGGGTGTCCCTCAGCCCAGCCTGCACCCTCTCCAAACTGGGGCCCTTGGGGGATGTCTGATTGCTGGTTTTGGACATCACTCTCGCAATCCAGACCACTAGATTCTAACTGCTCACCCGCCTGCCTGCTTAATCGGCCCTAACCACTCTGCCTGCCTACCTACTCGTCCCCAATTACCACCCCCGGCCTTCTCACCCCTAATTGCCCCCTGGCCTGCTTGCCCCCAACTGCCCTCCACTGCTGGCCTGATCACCCCCAACTGTCCTCCCATCCTGACCTAATCACCCTCAACTGCCTCTGCCTCAGCCCCCACCACCACATTGCTTTGTCTGGAAGAACATCCAGAAGGTCTAATTAGCATATTATCCTTTTATTATTATAGATAAAATTTCTAAGATAGACAATATAACTATAGAGATATAAAAAAAGATCAATGTTTGCCTGTCTTTGGAGTGGGAATTTATTAAAAATAAACAGACACTTTTTAAAAAAGAAACTATTTTTTAGAGGAATTTTGGGTTCGCAGCAAACTTGAGAGGAAAGTACCAAGAATCCCCATAGACTCCCTGCCTCCACACATGCACAGCCCCTCCTCCCACATCACATTGCCAACATTCCTCACCACAGGGGCTCATTTGTTACAATGGATGAACCTACATTCACATGTTATTATCACCCAAAGTCCATACTTTATATTAGAATTCATTCTTGGTGTTATACATTCTATGGCAGTGGTTCTCAACCTTCCTAAGGCCGTGACCCTTGCATACAGTTCCTCATGTGGTGGTGACCCCCAACCATGAAATTTTGCTACTGTTATGCATCATGATGTAAATATCTGCATTTTCCCATGGTCTTAGGCTACCCCTGTGAAAAGGTCGTTCGACCCCCAAAGGGGTCACGACCCACAGGTTGAGAACCACTGTTCTATGTGTTTTGACAAATATGTGATGACATATATCCAGCATTATAATATCATACACAACAGTTTCACTGCCTTAAAAATCCTATGCTCTACCTCTTCATTCTTCCCTCATTTACTCCTCACAACCACTGGTCTTATTATCACCCCCATATCAGAATGTCAGAGTTGGAACCATACAGTATATAGTCTTCACAGCTTGGCTTCTTTCACTTAGTAGTATACATTTAAGTTCCTCACAGAAGAATATTTGAGAAATGATGAAGGTGTCCTAATCCTATATGAAAAAGTGTTCAGCATCATTAGGCATAAAGAAAATGCAAGTCCAAAATGTAAGATACCACTTTATACCCAGATGGATCAAAATGACAAATAACAAAGATGGTGAGCAAGTGAAAAAATTAAAACCTGATGTACTGCAAGTGGGAATGCAATGTTGTTTTTGGAAAACAGTCTGGCAGTTTGAATGGATAAACATACAGTTAGTTACCCTATGATCCAGCAACTCTACTCTTAGGAATACCCAAGAGAAATTCAAAAGGTCCGCACAAAACTTTGTATATTGGTGTTTATAACAGCATTACTACTCATAATCGTTAAAAAATAAAAACAGCTAAATAATCACTGACTAATAAAATGTGGTATAGCCATCCAAAGGGATATTACAAATGAATACTGATAGATATTGATGAACATGGATGGATAAACCTTGAAAGATTTTGCTAAGTGAAAGAAACCAGACATAAAAGAAAATATATTGAATGACTTATTTATATAAAATTTCCAGAATAGGAAAACCTATAGTGAAAGAATATAGATTAGGTTTGCAAAGGGCTAAGAAAGAAGATGGAGAGGAGTTGATAGAAACTGAGAAGTTAATGGAAATAAATTCTAGAGCATTATCATGATCCCCCAAAGAATTAAGGGGATCATGATAATGCTCTAGAATTTATTGTGGTGATGGCTACACAGCTCTCTTACTCTACTAAAAACCACTGGTTGGTACACTATAAATGGGTGAATTATATGGTATATGAATTGCACCTCAATAAATTTGTTATATATATATATATATGTTTTTAAGTAGAATGGTTGACCTTGATTTTAGTAGTGAGTTACATTTTCTTTCTTTTCTTTACTAATTTTTTATACATATCTCCCCATTGCCCTTCTCCCTAACAGGCATAACCCAACCCCCCAATGTCTATGTTCATTGGTTTTGCTTATATGCATGCATACAAGTCCTTTGATTGATCTCTTATCTACCTCACCTAACTTTAATCTTCCTGCTGTAATTTCACAGTCTGTTTGAAGCTTTACTGCCTTTGTATCTATCCTTTTGTTCATCAGTTTATAATGTTCTTTATTATCCACAAATGAGTGAGATTATGTGATGCTTCTCCTTGATTGACTGGCTTATTTCACTAAGCATAAGGCTCTCCAGTTCCAACCAGGTTGCTGCAAATGGTAATAATTCCTTTTTTTAATGGCAGCATAGAATTCCATTGTATAGATGTACCATGGTTTTCTGATACACTCATCTGCTGACGGGCACCTAGGCTGTTTCCAAATTGTAGCTATTGTAAATTGTGCTGCTATGAACATAGGGGTGCATAAATCCTTTCTGATTGGTGTGTGTGGTTTCTTAGGATAAATTCCTAAGAGTGGGATTACAGGGTCAAATGGGAGATCCATTTTTAGTTTTTTTTAGGAAACTCCATACTGTTCTCCACAGTGGCTGCCCCAGTCTGCATTCCCACCAACAGTGCACAAGGGTTCCTTTTTCTCCACATCCTCCCCAAGACTTGTCCTTTGTTGATTTGTTGATGATTGCCATTCTGACCAGTGTAAGATGGTATCACATTGTCATTTTGATTTGCATCTCTCGGATGATTAGTGACTGAACATATTTTCATGTGTCTCTTGGCCTTCCTTCTGTCGTCTTTCAAAAAGGTTCTATTTAGGTCCGTTGCCCATTTTTTTATTGGATCGTTTATCTTCCTTTTATTAAGTTGTATAAGTTGGCTATAGATATTGGAGATTAAACTTTTATCAGTGATAACATTTGCAAATATGTTCTCCCATACAGTGATCTTTCTTGTTGTTTTGTTGATGGTTTCTTTTGCTGTGCAAAAGCTTTTTATTTTGATGTAGTCCCATTTGTTTATGTTTTCTTTAGCTTCCATTGCCTTTGGACCAGTATCAGTGAAGAAGTTCTTTTGGCATATATCTGAGATTGTGCTACCTGTGGATTCTTCTAGTATTTTTATGGTTTCCCTTCTAATGTTTAAGTCCTGTATCCATTTTGAGTTTATATTTGTATTTGGTGTAAGTTGGTGGTCCAGTTTCATTTTTTTGCATGTATCCGTCCATTTTTCCCAAAACCATTTATTGAAGAGGCTAGCTTGGCTCCATTGAATGTCCATGCCTCCTTTGTCAAATAATAGTTGAGCATAGTAGTTTGGGTGGATATCTGGGTTCTCTATTCTATTCCATTGGTCTATATGTCTGTTCTTCTGCCCGTACCAGGCTGTTTTGAGAATAGTTGCTTTGTAGGATAGCTTGAAATCTGGTATTGAGATTCAAAATACTTCATTCTTCTTTCTCAGATTTGCTGTACTTTCGTGGTGTTTTTTTTTTTCCAGATGAATCTATGAAGAATTTGTTATAGGTCTGTGAAATATGTCATTGGTATTTTAATGGGTAGTGCAGTGAATCTATACATTGCTTTGGGTAGTATGGACATTTTAATGATGTTGATTCTCCCAATCCATGAGCATGGTATGCTCTTCCATCTGTTAACATCTTCCTCTATCTCTTTTTTTAGTGTCCTGTAGTTTTCTACATATAGGTCTTTTACCTCTTTAGTTAGGTTTATTCCTAGGTATCTTAATTTTTTTGGTGCGATCATAAATGGGATTGCTTTTTTAGTCTCTCTTTCTATAATTTCACTAATAGTGTATAGAAATGCCACAGATTTCTTGGCATTAATTTTGTATCCTGCTACATTGCCAAATTCATTAAGTCAATTATTTTGGAATGGAGTCCTTTGGGTTTTTTATGTACAATATCATGTCATCTGCAAATAAGGACAGCTTTAATTCTTCTTTTCCAATCTGGATGCCTTTTATTTCTTCTTCTTGTCTAATTGCACTGGCTAATACTTCCAGTACTATCTCGAACAGGAGAGGTGAAAGTGGGCATTCCTGTCTTGTTCCTGTTCTTAGGGGAAATGGTTTTAGTTTTTGCCCATTGAGTATGATGTTAGCTGTGGGTTTATCATATATGGCTTTTATGATGTTGAGGTATGCTCCTTCTATTCCCACTTTGCTGAGAGTTTTTATCAAGAAATGGTGTTGGATTTTGTCAAATGCTTTTTCTGCATCAATTGATATGACTATGTGAGTTTTATCTCTCAATTTGTTTATGTGATGTATCACGTTTATTGATTTGCGGATATTGTATCATCCCTGCATTCCTGTGATGAATCCTACTTGGTCATTGTGTATGATCTTTCTGATGTACTGCTGGATCTGATTTGCTAGAATTTTGTTGAGGATTTTGGCATCTATGTTCATGAGAGTTATTGGCCTATAATTCTCTTTCATTTTGTTGTCTTTATCTGGTTTTGGTACTAGGGTGATGCTGGCCTCATAGAAAGTGTTTGGAAGTGTTCCTTCTTCTTGAATGTTTTTGAATAGTCTGAGGAGGATAGGTGTTAATACTTCTTTGAATGTTTGGTAAAACTCTCCTGTGTAGCCATCTGGACCCGGGCTTTTATTTGCTGGAAGCTTTTTGATGACTGCTTCAATTTCTTCCATAGTTATTGGACTATTGAGATGTTTAGATTCCTCCTCATTGAGTTTTGGAAGGTTATATTTTTCTAGGAAAATGTCCATTTCTTGCAGGTTGTCCAATTTGTTGGAATAGAGTTGTTCACAGTATTTTTTAACAATCCTTTGTATTTCGGCAGGGTCTGCTGTTGTTTCTCTCTTTCATTTCTGATTTTGTTTATTTGGGTCTTCTCTTTTTGCTACTTGGTGAGCCTGGCTAGAGGTCCATCAATCTTGTTTATCCTTTCAAAGAACCAGCTCTTGGTTTTTTTGATCGTTTGAATTGTTTCTTTGGTCTCCAAGTTGTTTATCTCAGCTCTGATCTTCACTATTTCCTTCCTTCTGCCTACACTGGGCTTTTCTTGTTGCTCTCTTTCTAGCACTTTCAGTTGTAGGGTTAGGTAATTTATTACCATTGTTTCCTGTTTTTTGCACTAGGCTTGTAGGGCTATAAACTTACCTCTCAAGACTGCTTTCACTGTGTCCCATAAACTTTGTATTGTTGTATTGTCATTGTCATTTGTTGCCATGATGTTTTTTATTTCTTCCTTGATCTCTCTGGTTACCCAGTTGTTGTTTAATAGCATGCTGTTTAGTCTCCATGTGTTTTATTTCTTTCTATTGTTTTTATTATAGTTGATTTCCAGTTTTATGCCACTGTGGTCTGAGAAAATGCTTGATATGATTTCTATCTTCTTAAATTTGAAGAGACATTTCTTATGACCCAACATATAATCTATCTTTGAAAATGACCCATGTGCACTGGAGAAGAATCTATATACTGTGGCTTTGGGGTGAAATGTTTCGAAGATGTCAATTAATTCCATCTGGTCTAGTGAGTCCTTTAGGATTGATGTTTCTTTGCTGATTTTTTGTTTAGAGGATTTGTCCAATGGTGACAGTGGGGTATTAAAGTCTCCTACTATGATTGTATTGCTGTCAATCTCTCCCTTAAAATCCTCCAAGAGTTTTTTTTATGTATTTAGGTGCTCCTATATTGGGTGCATATATGTTTACCAGAGTTATTTCTTCTTGTTGGATTGTTCCCTTTAGTATTATGAAGTGGCCTTCTTTATCTCTTGTTATGTCCTTCACTTTGACATCTAATTTGTCAGATATAAATATTGCAACCCCAGCTTTTTTTTCATTTCCATTTGCCTGAAATACCATCTTCCATCCCTTCACCCTCACTCTGTGTGCATCTCTTTTCCTGAAGTGGGTTTCTTGCAGGCAGCAGATATGTGGATCATGTTTTCTTATCCAGTTACCCTATGTCTTTTGATTGGAACATTTAATCCATTTACATTTAAAGTTATTCTTGATAAGTACTTATCTGTTGCCATTTTTAGTCCTTACCCCCGAGTTCCTTCTTCACTTCCTCTTTCTTTTTATTACAGCAGACCCTTTAACATTTCTTGCATTGCTGGTTTGGTGGTAATATATTCCCTTAGTCCTTTTTTGTCTGTGAAGCTTCTGATTTCACCTTTAATTTTGATTGAGAGTCTTGCAGGCTACAGTATTCTTGGATTCAGACCTTTTCTTTGCATGACTTTGTATATTTCATTCCATTCCCTTCTGGCCTGATGAGTTTCTGTTGAGAAATCAGTAGCTAGTCTTATGGGGGTTACTTTGTAGGTAACTTTCTGTTTCTCTCTGGCTGCTTTTAAGATTCTTACTTTGTCGTCGGTGTTTGCCAATTTAATTATAATGTGCCTTGGTGTCGGTTTGTTGGGTTTCATTTTGCTTGGGACTCTGTGAGCTTCTTGGATTTGTGTGGGGTTTTTCTTTCCTATATTGGGGAAATTTTCTGTCATTATTTCTTCAAACAGGTTCTCTAATCCTTGTTCAGTTTCCACTCTTTCTGGAAGCCCAATTATGCAGATGTTTTTTTTTGTTTGTTTCATGTTATACCAAAGTTCCCTTAGGCTCTCCTCTTGCTTTTTAACTTTTTTTTCTAGAAGCTTCTGTACTTGGGTATTTTTTCCTACCGTGTCTTCTAGCTCACTGATATGGTCCTCTGCTTCTTCTAGTCTACTTTTGATGCTTTCTATTGAGTTTTTTATAGCAGTGATGTCATTTTTCATTTCTTCTTGATTATTCTGCATTTTTTTTAGGTTCTTCTGCATTTCTTCTTGCTGCTTCTGCATTTCCTCTTGTGTCTTCTTCGTTTCCTCTTGGGTCTTCTTCATTTCCTCTTGGCTCTTACTCACAATGTCGAATTTGTCTTCCAGTCTTTTCGTCCACCTTATGATCATTTCTTTGAACTCTTTCTCTGGCAGGCTTATTTCTGCTTCTATTTCGTTTACTTCCTTTTCTGGTAATACCTGCCTATCTGTCGTATGGGGCTGTTTCTTCTTCTGCCCATGGTTTTTCTTTTCCGGGTGTCTGGTTATATAGTTCTCTCTCCTACATTGATTCAAAGGCACAAACTGCAACACGACCTGGTACAGCACACAAGGCACTTAACCCAGGCGAAATCTGACCTTTCCGGGTGCCGTGTGGATCTCTGAATCCGCAGCATGTCTGTGCAGATTGGAGAGTGGTATTCTGGGTCCCCGGCTGTTCGGGAGGTGTTCCAGCCAGCCACAGCTTTCAGACTGCCACAGACATCCACCTCCCTCTGCAAGATGGTGTGGTCTCCTTGTTCATGCTGGTGGCTCTGGCCGACAAAAACCCCGTGGCAGTGGGGCTGCCTGGCCAGGAGAGCCCGTCCAGCAGTTCCCCACCTTCTCCTGGAGGATAACTGACTCTTATCTTGCCAACAAACACACCTCGTGCAACTCTCAGCTGCTCTCTCTCCCTCTGCCGAGCGACAAAGCTCCAGACGCCTCCATCTATTCCACCGCCATTTTTTCTTCTGTAATTTGTTATATTTTAAAAACAAAGTATCAACCTACTGTTTTTGATAAAGTGAAAAATAAAACAACTAGCTTATAGAGATAGTTGTATAATTATTCTTCACTAGGTTTCTTTGTCCAAGAGTAGGAAGAGGAATGCTACATCTTCTGAATCTTCTCTAGAATGCTTAATATTTCCCTCTTTCTTTCTTTTCCTATTACTGCCCAGTCTCCAATGGATGCCCTGCCCCCTACCCCCAGGCCAAGCCATGCCCTTCTCCACTAGATGTAATGCTGCCCTGAGAGAGCCCTGTCTATTCAAATAAACACTCACATCACTTATTTTTCATTTCCCAGTTGCCAACATAATCTACCAAGGCTTTAGAGATCCTCTTAAAATCTCCAGTTTAGATGGCACTTCCACTTTGGCCACTGAGTTTGTCTTTTCCATCAATCCTCCTATTTTCCTTCTCTTTTCTGAGTTTTCTCTGCTGGACTTGGGTGTTTCTCTAATTAGAGGTAATTTGAAGTTTGTAGTATCTTAGGTCTCTTAGTTAAGCTGTGGTTTTATTTGCTCTCTTTTCAAAGAGTATTCTTTCTTTGGTAAATGAGTAGATAGATTTGGAGTTACCTAAATACCGTTACCCATTGGGATCCTAGAAGTCTTACAGAACATATTTACTCATGGTAGAATTAGTGTAAATTATAGCCCTTGAAATTTCCAAGAACCTTCATTGTTTTAAGGAGAAAATGATTAAACACATACAGTAGGAAACAAGATACAAAGCAATACATAATTGAAGTTCTATTGCCTACAAAAATTGTAAATATTATAGAAATTTGGAATAAAAGTAAAGAAAACAGTGAAATAAATTACTGATAAGAACTTCAGAAAGAAGGTAGGATTTTATTTTAATGAAAAATAGAACTTTTTATAGAATTAAAATCAATACTATAACAATAGTTCCATAAAAGTAGCCAGATACTATTTTAACAATTTGAGGAATTAAATAGGTATTATTTTCTTCCACATTTTTTTCTCATATTCTCTATTCTCCCCCCCATTCGGTCTGTGGGATTTATTGCCATGGGAAAGCGTTATTCATCAAAAGTGAGATGGAAAGACAAATTGAGTTTCTTTTTTAAAAAAATATTTATAGTTATAAGTATTACATATGTCCCCATTGACCCTTTCTAGCCTGCCCCTGTTCCCTACCCCACAAATTGAGTTTCAAAAGTTTTGTCTGCAAAGAAACCCAGGGCAAGTAGTATGGATCATACAGATACACACACACACACACACACACACACACACACACACACACTACTAGGAAAGAATCCTGGGCACTAGGGGTGGCAGAGAGTTAGACAGAAAGGCAGGAAGGCTGAACTTGGAATATGGGAAGTTCCTGAGATCAAAGCCTCTCCTCTTCCCCAGACCATGAAAGATTCCTAGATAGATGCATAAAATATCTCTGCAGAGGGCTCCATATTTTCTGTTACTTGAAATGGGAGAGCTCCAGGCTCATACAATGTCACATGAGTAAAACTAGGAATAAAAAAGGTTATATAGTTTTCCATTCTCCAAACTATCCCCTCCACAAAGATGTTATAATGTTCATTTTTACATTGTTGTTGTTTAGAGGCAGAAGCCAATTTTGAAAATAATATGGATTTCATAATGTTTTATTAATTTTCCCTATTCCCCCATAATAAAATGAATTACTCTCTCCTCTATGTTCCAATTACATAATGTATAAAGCTATCTCCTGTTTTTAAGTGTCTATCTCCTGTTTTAGGTTGTAAGCCTCTTAAGGTTAGGGACAAGTTTCTTAATCTTGATATCATCAGCTTAGCACAGGGACCAACATACAGGAGTTGCTCAGTGACCTGAATGAAAATCATTTATTCAAATTAAAACTAAGTGGTGATTATCACTTCTTTAGAAATGGAAAATTTGTGTGTGTGTGTGTGTGTGTGTGTGTGTGTGTGTGTGTATGTGTATATGTGTGTGTGTTTCATGTTAAAGTATTACTTTTTACTGAGGACTGAAGTGTGGAAGGAAATGGCCTAGAAGCAATTTCAAAGGCTATAAAAAAACTTTTAAAACCAAATTGTCACTTTAATTATTAAATCTTCATAATAATAACCCTTTAGATTTAAAACATCCTTATACCTCCAAGAACCTATTTTGTACTGAATATGCAAATCTAAAGGTCATTTCATTTAATAAATACATAAGTCCTAATCAGCTGCATACTAATGAAGTTAATCTGAAGGCTATATTTCAATTATAAATTATAGAGCCTGAATTAAATATATCTTCTGGAAATGTCCAATATCTGGCTAAATAAGCTGCTGAGAAAAATATTATCTTGAAGATCAATTTCACTAAACTAAGTGACGTGAAGTGATATCTCTGATTCCTAATTTTTATGTAACTCTCCTTATGCAAAATAATGATTTATAACCACCTAGTAGGTAACTTGACTAATATAAGGCATGTCGCACAGATTGGCATGCTCAAAATGAGCCATAGAACCTAAGACCCCTGAGGTTTGTAACTATAGCACACACTTCAGCAGAAATATTTATTCTGCTTCAGTTTTGAGAAATTAATTTGAATTGAAGAGAGATTGGTTTTTCCTCTCAATTCATAGCTTTCACAGTTTATTTTGAGAATGTTTCCTCTTAAAGAAAATAAATCAAATATAAAGGCATTTCTTTCTAAACTGAGTATGACAGACATCAGCTGACATTTGTACTTAAGTTGAAAATTAATTTGTGTGACTATAAAAGCAGCAGATTGTATTGTTTCATAATGTGACACTGAAATTCAAATAGCTATCTCAACCAGCATATCTGAAAGAAAAATAATTAAAAAGTCTCAGCTCACTCTCAGTTAACTGTTCAAACAGATCACTAGACCTAACTTCAGAGTTAATAATGCTCCAATCAGAGAAAGTTATTTCTCATTCTTGCAATCAACTGCAATTTGCAGTGCTAGACATATCTCCCAATGGGCACTTGAAGCCCATTCTGGCTTGGCAGCTTACTTCATTAAGTCCCAGAGCTGAATGGAAAAGCCAGGTGCCTTCAAAAACTATGCCAAGTGGGTCACTGACTTTAAAATTCTCAGCCTTACACTGTGATTTGTATCCTTTGAACCAGTCAGTGTAGGCTAAGTTAGACTGCAATAACAAGAAACCAAAATTTTAGTGGCTTCCAATCATAAACAGGTTCATTTCTCAAAGATGCTACACATTCATCACAGATCCAAGAGCCAAAATGATAGAACCACTGCTATGTAGGACACCCAAGACTCAGGGAAGAGAAAGAAAAATAGTGTTGGTTGAACCACACAATGGTTCCTAAAACTTCAACTTGAAAACAGTGAAACAGGAATTTTTAGGAGTGAAAAAGACAGGTTTAGGAAATTTTGGAAATTAAGGGGACCATGGAGGAAGCACAGGGCTGCAGAGCAGCAGAAGGTATATTTTCATAGAGTAGGGAAGCTGAAAGCTGCAACAGATACATTTCCATGGAATGAGGGAGCTGGGAACAGCAGAAGGTCTATATTTACAAAATAAAGGGAAGGAAGCCCTTCATCCAGAAGGAGAAAGAAGCCCAAAGGGAATAGGAAAACAATAAGGAAGGAGGGGAGAAAAACCTAACCTGTCCCAAGTGAGGTTCAAACTTTGAGCCCAGGAGTTACTATAGTAACCAGTCTAAGGTAATAGTGACCAACCAGAGGGAATATCAAGGCACAATGGTCTACAGCCTTTATAAGCCATAGGGAAAAGGAACTCAGTGGGACCCTTTCCCCCTACCCCATTATGGGAGTCCATTCTGTGGGATTCTTTCTCTCTCCCCATGTGGGAGTCTATACTCATTCTTCAATAAATTTCCACCTTTGATATACAACCCTCTGTCCATGGATTCATTCTTCAACTCTAGTTGACAAAGAATGCAGGAACCACTCTGCCTAGTGGAATACCACATGTTCCAGTCCAAAAATTTCGTATCAACAGGATTTATAATTTCATTGGCCAAAGCTTGTCACTTGGCCAAACTATGTGTAAGAGGCCCCTGGAACAAGAAACAGCAATGGTTTATAATCCTATCTAATAAAGAGGGAATATGTTAATTGACCCTAGTGCCATTGCAAAGATGGAGATGCCCACACCAATAAGGAGGGAATATGCTAATTGCTGCCCCACCCTCAAGATGGTGGCACCCAGTTCCCTCAACCCCACCAGGGTGGCAGGCATGCGGCAAGGCTGGGCCCACCCCCAGGTGGGCCTGGCTGCTCCATGTGCCTGCCTCCAGAGTCCCGCAGACCCCCAGACCCACAGCCACCCAGGGCTAGCCCAAGGTGCAGGCAAGCCTCAGGTGACAGCTGCCCATCCACCCATGGCTGCCCATGGCTCAGGTAACCAGGACCAGCTGAGGCTTGCGCTACCGGCAGTGGCAGCAGCAGAGCTGTGATGGGGCATTGCCTTCCCTGATTGCCGGGTCACTTCCCACCCTTGAGGGCTCCCGGACTGTGAGAGGAGGCAGGCCAGGCTGAGGGAAGCCCCCCTCCTTCAGTGCATGAATTCTCATGCACTGGCCCTCTAGTAAAATAAATAATAATATGGAAATAATACACTAATATATTTATTATATCTTCTAAAACCATCACCTTTATAATTCTGAAGGAAAACATTGATTTCCACTCCAGTTCTCTAAGGGATTGTGAATCCTGTCATCCAAGGCAACAAACAGACCAGCCAACAGGTTCTTCTTCTAAATTTCTACTTCTGGAACATTTTATAAAATAGTCTGTTCCTAAAAACTATACTTTGAAACTCTTTAAGAATCCAATAAAACACTTTGGAGACAACTGGAAAAATTCTTTGGTTCTGAATGAGATAAAAGTTAACTTATAAATTTATATTAAACATATATGTATATGTACAGAGAGAAATTAAGTAAATATACACACTGACATGTTAAAAGTAGTCATCTCTACATGTTGGGGTTAGTGGATGGGAAGAAATTTACCAAAGAATTTATATGCATATATGTGTAACCCATGACAATAGTGTGATAAAGGCCCTGAGGGGTCTGCGGTGGAGGGGGTTCAATGGGAAAAAAGGAGGGACATCTTTAATACTTTCAACAACAAGATAAATATTTAAACATATTTTGGATTATAGTCTGCAGTTAGCTTTCTTGACTGATCACTGGGTTTGGCACTTGACCTAAATCTGCTACACTTAATTTTTATAATAACTATATAAGCAGGATATTATAATTCTTCTCTCACAGGTGGGAAAGTAGGATCATGCTTTAAGAAAGCGCATTGAGAGATATGTCGGCAAAAATATTGCTATGAGATATGTCTGAGATTTTGCTGCCTATGTTTTCTTCTAGCATTTTTATGGTTTCACAATTTACATTTTAGTTATTTAACCATTTTGAGTTTATTTGTGGCTTAGGTTGGTGGTCCAGTTTCATTTTTTTGCATGTACCTGTCCAATTTTCGAAACACCATATATTGAAGAGAATGCCTTTCTATTGTATGCTCTTGCCTCCTTTGTCATATATTAATTGACTATAAAGACATAGATTTGTTTCTGGGCTCTCTGTCCTGCACTTCACAGAGCTACTAACAGAGGAAAGGCTATCAAATAATTCACCATGATGGCAATTTTAAAGACCAAGAATAAAAAAAGGAATCTTGTTTATAAGGCCTTGGAAATTCAGAACTAAATGTTAGTTCTAAAATAGAACTGTAGGACATGTAGAAAGAAACTGAATAACTTTTGAAATTTAAGATACATTTATTAAAATTAAATTGCATTTTTATTTTAATAATAATTTCCCCTTTTAAGGAAGAATTATCAATGACTTTTAAAGCCTCTGCTTTGTGCATTTTACATTTCTTCATATATTTACAAAAACAAAGAAAGGAGCCAAAAAGTAAGTACAGTCTCTTCATTGCCCTGGGCCTTTAATATCTTACTAAAAAAAAATATGTTCCACCAAAACCGGTTTGGCTCAGTGGATAGAGTGTCGGCCTGCAGACTGAAGGGTCCCAGGTTCGATCCCAGTCAAGGGCATGTACATTGGTTGCGGGCGCATCCCCAGTAGGGGGCGTGCAGGAGGCGGCTGATCGATGTCTCTCATCGATGTTTCTAGCTTTCTATCCCTCTCCCTTCCTCTCTGTGAAAAAATCAATAAAATATATTTTAAAAAATATATGTTCCTAGCCATTTCTGCAGTGTATGGCATTGTTGTGCTAAATAATACAAGGAATGAACTAAATAAAAAGGCAACCCAAATAGGATGTTCTCATTCTCAGGGAAAATCTGTGCTCAAAATCATTATTTGTAAAAGCACCATGTATTACTTTTGTTTTTCCCTAGAGAATACTTTAATATGCAGCTGAAAATATAATTTCTGGAGGACAATATTGCCAAAAACTGCAAAGAAAATAATTCGGGGTAAAGGTGAGAGGCACTGCAATGCTGCTGTGATTTAAAGCTAGAGAGAGACTTGACTTTTTAACAAATATTTTGCACTACGACTCATTAGGAACAAAATTTCTTCCTGACAGTCATTATGCCCCTCTGGTTAGTTGGATCTCTGTGGCCCACGCCTCACATGTTAATGTGAGTAATCCTTTAACCAATAAAGTTTTCTCAAGGAAACACTAATGGTAAAGTCCTAACCACTGAGTATTTATCTGAATGAATTAATGGAGAAGCCTTTCACTAAGTGATCCATATGCAACACTGATACTACTGATCAACTGATTTGGTGATAAGGGGGAAGGTGATGAAACAGTGGGTCCATGCCAACCATTTCCTCCCTTGCTCACCACCTCAGCCCTGCTCTGCTCTGTGGGGGCAGGAAGCTGATTCCTGCAAACTGCAATCCAGGATTCCCTGGCCAACTGGCTCAGCTTAAATTTCTTTTTTTTTTTTAAGATATTTTTGTTGATTTCAGAGAAGAAGGGAGAAGAAAAGAGAGATAGAAACATCAATGATAAGAGAGAATCATTTATTGGCTGCCTCCTGCATGCCTCCTACTGGGGATTGAGCCCACAACCCAGGTACGTGCCCTTGACCAGAATCAGACCTGGGACCCTTTAGGCCCCAGGTCAATGCTTTATCCACAGAGCAAAACCAGCCAAGGCTGGTTAAATTCTTACAAGAGAGGCACTGACAGGAGATGGGGGTAAGACGGGAGAAACTGGGTATTTTTTTACCCCCAAACACCACTTGGGCAGCATTTTCATCAATGGCTATGACTTCTGTGGTTACAGGTGCTTCTAGATGGCTCTGCCCAGGCTCTATTGCGACCACTTCACACAGGAGTCCTTCCAGCCTCACAGTGGGCAGCAGTTTCCTGCTATAGGCAAGCTCTGAACAGCTTCACCATTGCTTGTTTCTGTTTTCAATAAAAATTATGTGTATTTAAGGGGTACAACATGATTATTTCATGTATGCATACATAGTGAAATGATTGCTACAGTCAGGTTAATTAACATATCTTCTCAGAGTTACTGTGTGTATCTGATGAGAGCACCTGAAACCTTCTTCATCAAATTCCCAGTATTCAATACAGTCTCATTAACTAGAGGCATCATGCTGCTCATTAGATCTCTAGACTTACTCACCCATTATCCATCTGCTCACTTCCCCCACCTTGCTGCCCCTGGTAACCATCATTCTACTATCTGCTTCTACATATTTGACTTTTCTAAATTCCAGTATAAGTGAGATATGTAGTTTCTTTCTCTGTCTGGCTTATTATGGGTTAACATATTTTTCTCCCAGGTTCATCCACGTTGTTTCAATGGCAGAATCGCCCTTCTTAAGGTGGAATAATATTTCATTTTGTACACATACCATCCATGCATGGATAGACATTTAGATTATTTTAGTTTTCAAAAGCACCCTCTGAATGAATGCCCATCTTTAATTCCATCCATTGAACAACCTGGCAAGAGCTATGATTTTCCATCTCAATTCTGCCTGATACAGGGACCATAAATATAATTAAGAAACTATCCCAAAATTTTTGTCCTTATGTAGAAAAACACACTAAGCCCCAGTCAGCCATAAACCTTTCACTCATAGGGTATGCCCCAGGCATGAGGATCCTGAGAAAGTGGAAGATGAGAGGAAAAGATTCATTCATTCACTCATCAGGTGCTTACCACTGACCAGGCAACATGCTAAGTGACAGGCTGCAAAGATGAACGTGAGCAGGCCCTGCCTTTCTAGTGTCCAATCTGATGGGGAATATAGGCATTCACGGAAAATAACACAAATAAGTGCAAGTTTAAGTTTACAACAGTGCACAGTGCGTTCTGTTTTAATAGTTGTTTAAAATTGTGAAGTCAATGTATTAGGAAACAATTTGAGCATAACAGGATTTTGTGTTTGCTTATACAGCAGTTTCACCTGTGAGAAACTCTAGATAAACAGGCAGAAATCTGCACCCGACTGAAGAGAGGCATGTAGGGATGCACGTGGAACACAGGCCAGGGGACTTCTTCCAGGGACCTCAGATCACCGCTGGTGGTACAACTCTCCAAAGGGTTTCAGACAGCCCTCTTTCCACCACTCACTGTTCACAAGCAGCAGCCTTTCCAAAGCCCACTTCCACAAGAAAATATCATGTATTTTTCAATGAAAAGACAGCATTTTTAAGTCTTTAGGCATTAATGATTTTACATGTGCAAAAGCATACTACCACTTCATATTAGATTCTGATCTCTCTTTTTTTCCTCACCTGAGGACATGTTTTCATTGACTTTAGAGTGGGGGAGGATGAGGAGAGAGACAGAGAGAGAGAAACATTGATTTGTTGCCTCCCTTATGTGCCCTACCTAGGATTGAACCCATAATCTAGGTATGTGACTGACTAGGAATCGAATATACAACCTTTTTGGTGTATGGGATGACACTGCAACCCACTAAACCACCCAGCAGGGCTATCTTTTTTTTTTTTTATGTGTCACCTGGTGAGTTTTGAATGTTGTACTCCTACCCTATTTTCCCATAAGCCCAGTGATTTTCATGGTGCCATTTTGCATGACATGGTAATTTTTTAAATGCACATATTGCATAGTAACTATGCTGATTATATTTTTAAGGAAAGGGCACTGGTGCTATGGAAGCATGCACTAAAATAAAAGGGGGCTTGCAGCAGGGCCACTGGCCTGGAAAGAGAGAGCAGAGCATAGATACAAGGACCTGGAGGCAAGCCAGGCAGGATAACTGGAAACCAGAAAGACTGGTCTGAGAGGAGGACAGAGAGCTGAAGAGGTAGACAGGGGCTGCATGTAGAGCCTGCCAGGTGTGGGAAGTAGTGCAGATCCACAGTGTACAAACAGGAGGGAGCTGGGCGCTTGGACAAATCTCCAAAGGAAGTGAAATAGAATCTGCTACTTGAGGCAATGTAGAATCTGCTAACCCTGCATAGAGGAAATCAAATTCAGTTGGGGTGAGATTTGGGAACATAGAGATCAAAACAGGCCACACACATACATACACACACACACGTGTCTACCTGGTAGGCAGTCAGTCTGCATCCTTTACCAATCGACCTCTTTAACTCTGACCTTCAAATTTCACCCAGATTCAGGTCAGTCTCCCGGGTTCTTCCATAATTTCTCTCCGTTGTATTCTGAGTTCACCACCTTTTGCAGGAGATCTGACATCAGTCCCTCCATAGGATTAGCACCATTTGCCTCCATAGTCAGTCTGTTTGCATTCTGCCATAAGGTTGTAGACTGAATGGATCCATGTGAATGCATATCTATCTTTATATATAATAAAATTCCATTTATTATATGTCTAAAACCCCAGAAACCCTAAATAAACACAATTTGTAGTGCCATTCAATAGTAATTGATTTTCTTAGTGTTTCTGGGAATACTCCAAGTTCCTAAAGGAATGCTAAATCATCAAAGCAAGAATTACCTGTGTTCAATAAGGTTTCCAAGTTTGTTTTTTTCTTACTTTAATATGATTCATTTAAGAAGAGCTTAAATTAGCTCCTACTATATATACAGTAATGTGCTCAGCATAATGGAGAGAATCCAAATATAATAGAAGGTTTGGGACCTTAAAGCACTTGCAATACTCATATGAAAAGAAAGCAGAACACAAATTAAGCTGCACTATAACAGTATTTATATTAATGCCATTTGCCAACAAAGACACTTTTCTTTCTGCTCTAATGTTTACTGAGAAACTGGGCCATAAATTGCATTATATTTCCCAAAGGAAACATGTTATATATTATAAGTAGAGGTTGTTTTCCTGATCAAGATTTTGATATTTTAAAGAAAACACACATACACACATGCACAAATGGACACACATGAACCATACATGCATACACACATATTAAATAACATTACATTGAATAGCATAACATATTCAAACAAAAATTACAAGATAGTCTGGTAACTATTTAGCACAAGCATCCCACAAATGAGATAATAATTATGTAGAAATTATACACTGAGATCCAGTGTACTCAAGTGTACACAAAGCACAAAAATAAAACTCTAATGTAAACTCCAACATTTCATAAATTTTCTTTATGCCATAATGTCAACTCTGGCAAACACAAGCATATCATTAACCATAGTTTGCTTGACTTGTTGGATTTGAAAGGGTGCTTTGGAGATGCCTTGATGCCTGAGTCTTTTTTAAAGATGAGCTGATGCAGTGGTCGACAACTCACTAGTCAACAGAGCCAAATATCAACAGTACAACGAGTGAAATTTCTTTTGAGAGCCAACTTTTTTAAACTTAAATTTCTTCTAATGCCACTTTTTATAATAGACTCACCCAGGCCTTGTTATCTGGTGGAAGAGCCACACTCAAGGGGCCAAAGTGCTGCATGTGGCTCGCGAGCCGCAGTTCGCCAACCACTGAGCTGATGAATTCTTTTTCTCTAGACATATTTCCCTGCAGAGTGTCTGAGCACGCAGATTTTCTCACTGGCCTTAAAGACAACTTAAAGGACTAGGGCGGGTGTTTAATAAACGTCTGCTCCTGATCGTGGTGGTGGCATTAGTGTGTCTTTTCTCATTAAAAAGGACCGGCCTATTCTGAACCCAGTTTGGCTCAGTGGATAGAATGTTGGCCTGCAGGACTGCAAGGTCCCAGATTCGATTCCTGTTAAGGGCATGTGCCTTGGTTGTGGGCACATCCCCAGTGGGGGGTGTACAGGAGGGGGCTGGTCGATGTTTCTCTCTCATCGATATTTCTAGTTCTCTATATCTCTCCCTTCCTCTCTGTAAAAGATCAATAAAATATATTTTAAAAATAAAATAAAAGGGACTGGCCTAATATTTATCCCCTTCCATCTCTCCTGTTCCTTGAATTTTTTTTGAAGTGACAGTTTCTGAACAAATAAAAAATAAGGAAAAAGTACATATGAAATAAACCTAGAAGTCTATAAACAGTTATCTTTGAGTTTATTTGGGAAACCCTATCCACCAGCAATTATTAGGTAGGGGACTGAAATGGTCTTTGAAAGATGCCAATCAGAATATTCTACACGCACATCCTTCATTTTCTCCACACGCTGGATCAATGTATCTGAGTGCGTGTTCATCTTTATGTATTCCTTAAAACTTCACCCTTTGAACTTCTTTAGGCTTTTAGGAAAAGGAGCAAATCTGCATACTGAGCAATGTTTCCCTTCATCCCTGTGGAATATACAAAGGATCTTTCATGAATGGTTGTTATATTCTCTACTAATAAATCCTAATTAAATTTTATTTTACTCATCCATGTCTTGCTCAGTTTTTAAGGCTGATATTCCAATTTCAACTTTATTTCGGAGCTATTCTCTTTGGCAAAGTGCCATACTTTTCAATCTTTTCCCATTTACATTTAGTCTAAAATTGCCCATTTTGCTTGTCTAAATCTTCAATAGTTATTTTGGCAGCTTTAAAAAGGAGAATCAAAATGGCAAGATCATGGGAATTTTGCCAATCTGTTCTTGGCTCCTCTAATATACCAAGATTCTTCTTTTAATCATTACAAGAAAAAAAAGACTGGGAAGTATCCATTGGAGTTGACAACTGGGAAGTAATCTGTGACTTTGGCAAGAACCATTTATGTTGGAGCAGTGGGGGGCATAATCCAGGCTGGATAAGTGACAAATCCAACTAGTTTAGGAGGGTATAATTTGAAAGGAAGGCAAGTAACTGAAGAGGTAAGTAGAAGGGGAATCAAGAATAAATTTTTTGTTTTAAATGGGAAAGACCTGCACTTCCATATTCTACATATTAACTTATAATGGTACATTATACCTAGCCTTAAACTTTGCTGTATCATGCATTGCTTCATTGTTCTGCCATTTGTTGTTGCTCTCTTTAATAAGGTTTCTCTAAATCCAAGAGAATGCAAAACTTGAGTTATACAGATTTCTCCCACTTTTGCAATTGGCTCGACCTCTGAGATAGCATGCACTCTTTCCCAAGGCATTTCCTCCATTCTCTTCTAATCAGCTCATCTTTGATTGCAATTAAATGACATTTCTGAACACATGTCTAGTCACAACAGCTGAGAATGTTTTCTCTTTCAGTTGAATAATTCCCTTCCTCTGTTCCTCTCTTCCTGTCATTTCTCATCTTGCATTTGCTATCACTTTCCTATCATTCAAATATGCATGGTTTCTTTTAGGGTGGAAAGGGTGTTTACACGTGCACCCTACTGAATTTCCATCATTCTATGTTCCCATCTTAAGCCTTCACAACATGAATGATTTCATACTATTTTGAGCATCTCTCTCTCAGCTTTCAGTTCTTGAGGCTGATTGACTACTTTGCTATTTCAGATGCTTTTATCTTGTAGGCATTTAGCAAACATTTATGCTTGCCAACCCTGTTGCCAAATCAATGGATAACTCTGTCCCTGTGTACATTTCTCTGCCACTCACTGACACATGCCAGGACAAAACTGTTTACCTTAGATTATAAGGATTTGGGTCTCACTTTATTTAGACTGTGAACATCACAAGTTTTCAAAACACAGAATTTGAGAATGGGATAAAGTTCTATACAGACCAGTAAACCAGAGATAAGCCAATCTGCCCACATTGCCAGACTGCAGGAGAGCTTATTGTTGTTTTTAATGAATCTTGAAGAGGATTCCTAAGCCATGGGCTTCAAAACACTAAATGACATAAGATGTTATATTTAAGAGAATACATATAACCAGTCTTAGCACTAACATATGTAACACAGAATCAAAAATAATGTTAGAGAAACTATGAGAAAAAAACAAGCAGGTTTATAGGGAGCCCAATTTCTTCCCTCCCATTAGCAGAATCTACTAATCTATAAAACTCCACAGATGCAATTTTACCTTTGAAATATCCTACATTTTTCTTCTTCTCTCACATGCATCCATGAAAAGTCCTCAGGGGTATGGCCAGTTCTCAGGATTGGCTGAACACCCCACTGGGCCAAGTATAGTGCCTTGCATATTATAGAAAACACTACATCACAATTGGCTAAATTTTCCAGGAAGAAAACGATATGCTGAAAAGAAATATTTTACTCTATCAAAGTAGATTAAAGGCCTTGCTTATAAAATGCTAAAGAAATACCTTCCTGATGAGCAGATGCCC
Organism: Lasiurus cinereus; assembly: GCA_011751065.1. Classification (NCBI taxonomy): domain Eukaryota; kingdom Metazoa; phylum Chordata; class Mammalia; order Chiroptera; family Vespertilionidae; genus Lasiurus; species Lasiurus cinereus. The sequence goes on from JAAGEH010000393.1 coordinate 48,335,100, forward strand.
TCACTGTCTACGTCAAATTTTTTGTAGCTAGCCAAACTGCCAAACTAATAATGCACACATTGAGATACTCATAATAACCTCTGTAGGTTATGTAGCCTTGCCAATCATTCATTCACTGATTCCTCTTGCTCACACACACAAAGTGCTTGTCCTTATTGTGGTTAGCTCTATATTTGTCAATAGTCATTGGAAGCCCTATGCAGGCATATGTAAACATATTTCTTAACCCATTCTATTCCCCACCTCTCGTATGCACACTTACAAGGATTATTTAGCCTTAGTGAATGTCAAGGTTCTTCATCCACAAAACAAAATAGACTTTTTGGTACACTGAAGGACTCTGTGAGTGAGGCTAACTCCTGATAGAACCTTAGCATGCTGAAAAAAGAGGCCCACATGTCCTTCAAGTTAGAACCATCTTTTTTAACTGCAGCTATGCTGCTAGGAGTTACCAACCAGAGTTAGCAGAGCAGGTCCAGCAAGGGAATAGCAAAACGACTGGGATGAGACTTCATTCATCCTCATTATTTAAAATGTGATTTTATATAGGTGCCCCCATTATAAACTATTTTAATTCACATATAAAAGTTAAATTAATGCAGCACTTTCATTTAATCCAACACACAGCTATTATGCAGTTATTCTTTGCAAGGTGCTGAAGATCCAAATATAAATAAGAAGCATTCTCTGCTCATACTTGAGAAAATCTCATACATATCTCACAAGGTGATTCTGTTTTGCCAAGGGCAGGGGAAGTGTATGCTACATCTTCCCAGTGAGACTTCAAATTCCTGGAAATTGGGGCTGGCATCACATACTTGCTTTCATCCACTCTGCACCCTAGACACATCAGGTACTCAATAAATACTCTTTGAATGTGTTCATATAGCTAGCAAATTGAAAACTTGTTCTTAATACTTTCCTTTTAATGAGTAACTGAAGTCAGATTTAAGCTAATCATGTAATATATCCCTTACCTACAGACAGAGACTTGGAATTATTAAAATGTTTCACACTATCATGCATAACTGAATAGAGTTTTTCCTTACAAAGCAAACACAGGAAGATTTTATATGTAACACACAGTAAAAGGCATGTCACATTCTGCTTTTTCAGTTGAAGCCTTCTTTAGCCCAGAGGGTAAGTTACTGCCAGAAATTCAACTTGAAAAAAAGCTCTTTGGGTAACTGAGAAGAATTCTACTTTCCAGGAAATGAATCAAGCCTACCAAAAATTACTATAATTTGATCAGAAAAATCACTTTGGTGAGCCACATGCCATTGTTGACTACAGTAATTACAATAAGGATATAAAAAGAGGACTGAGTAATACATATCAAGTGTAAATGAGAAAAACTGGTGATGTTCAACCTTAGTTAAAAGTTATTTTTTCCTTCTCATTAGAGGTAAGTACATCATAGAGGTAAGTACATCATAGGATATGCCCATTTCATGTGCACCAGACTTCACATATATGCTAGCAAATCAAAACAAAACAAAAATGACAAAAGAAACTGGGATTATTTAGCCTGTAAGTAAAAAGGGCACAGTGATTCCATGATGTGTACAAATAGTTATAAAGTGGAAATTATCCAGATGTACTCCATCTTCACAAACAAAAAGGCATATAGGACTTATTTTTTGAATATAATATACAGATAATCCTTCCTATCTTGTAGGTTTTAAGTTGCACTGACTGGTTTGGCTCAGTTGGTTGAGCATCCTCCCATGCACCAAGAGGTAGCCAGTTCAATTCCTGGTCAGGGCACAGCTCAGATTTCCATCTCCATCCCCAGTAGAAGGCATACCGGAGGTATCCAATCAATGTTTCTCATCCATGTTTCTCTCTCTTTCTCTTCCTTCTTCTCTCTCAAAAATAAATAAAAAAATAGTCTTAAAAAAAATGAAATAAAATAAAAGTAAGGGTGTTCCTGAGAGAAGTCATAGAAGTATTTTAAGTCTTTTACTTAAGAGATCATTCATGCTCATATTTAAAGGTGGAGTTAATAAATAAATAAACTGTATTATATATGCAAAGACTGATGATATAAACTTTGTAAAGAAACTGGCAGGCAACCGACAGCCAGTAGAGTGGAATTATTCATGGTGCAAGTTCTAGGCACATCCCATATGGTGGCTACTAGCCATGTCCTGCTATTAAAGCATTTGAGACAAGACTAGTCTGAACTGAGAGGTGTTTGCAAGTGTAAAATGCAGATTGGATTTCAAGGATTTAGTACAAAAAGATAGCCCTAACCGGTCTGGCTCAGTGACTAGCACATCGGCCTGGAGATTGAAGGGTTCAGGGTCGATTCTGGTCAAGGGCATGTACCTTGGGTGCTGGCATTTTCCAAGGAGAGAATGTGCAGGAGGCAGCTGATCAATGTTTCTCTCTCATTGATGTTTCTAACTCTCTATCCCTCTCCCTTCCTCTCTGTAAAAAAATAAGAATAATAATAAAATATATTTAATATATATATAATATAAAATCTCAATATTTTTTCTAATCAATACATGTAAAAATTTCAATATCCTGGATATATTAGACTATTGAAATATATTATTAAACTTAACTTCATTTTTTCCTTTTTTACAATGCTACTACTAGAAAAATTAAGATTTTATATATGAATAATATTTGCAACTCATGCTCAATTTCTGTTGAAGAAAGCTGCTCTAGAATCAGACTGAGTGCAGATCCTAACTTGTGAGACTGCCAGTCACTGACTATTTTTGCATCTGTAAATGGGAATAATGATAATACAATGGACTCTAAGCTTTTTGAGAGGACTTCATATGTAAAACAGTATCTGGCACATAGCAGAAGCTCAATAAATCTGTTATTAATATCCAATGTGTATGTTCTCTCTGTAGAATACTCTAACATGTACTTGTTTGTCCTCTGTTTAAATACCCCCAAAGATGGGAACCCATGTTACCTATAGATAGCCTACCACATTCTTAGATAGCTCTGAATGTAAAGAAGCTCATTCCTGGGAATGAGTAAAAATATCTCTTTACAATTTCAAATCGCCTAAACTTTTTTAATATGTGATTTTGCCAGAGGCAAGGGGAAAAGCTGGTCATACTCCAACAGTACATTTCTATAGAAATTGTTACAAAGATTTGTTATCAGAAACTGGGATATTATATATTCCTATGGAAGTTCATATCAAGAGACCTCATGCTGACCCAGCAAAACACTTTTAAGAGACCTTAAGAAATGTGACTTCTCATTCAGGCTTAACCAAAGAACTATCCTTCTCTTCTTAGTAAAGTTGATCCCTTCCACCAAGGACACTTCCCTGACCATATATACCTGGAAAAAAAGAGGAAAAGGAAGGGCACTCGCCTGACCAGATCCTCAGCCCAATCATGGGAGTGACCAAGGCCACTACCGGTCTACTCACACTCACAACTGAAGACTGCTCTTCCCCCTTTCTTGCTTTGTGCTAATTTCAAAGCTAAAGCTATGCATAGTCAGAACAGTTCTGCCTTAATGATAAGGTAATAGTGAAAAGGAACATGATGTGGTTTTCTTAAGTATGCCTGGATTTTCTGAATTACAGTAATTCCCCAGGAAGCCAACACTTTTGTATATAAATGTATCAAGTTCTTTACAATCTTCATGCATCAGGTCTGTGTCAAATCAAAATACAGCCTTTTCTCATATTTCCAAATAACCCATTTATGTCCAGGAAGAAGTGACTCATCAATTCTCTGCCAGTCATCTCTATTGTGTGTGAGGCTCTGGAAGTGAGTGGGTGAGTGAGTGAGTGAGTGAGTGAATGTGTCTGTGTGTGTGTGTGCAAGTGCATATATGCATGAATGCTCTTGTATCTGGGAGAAATTCTAGCTAAAGGTAAGACTAAACCTGATGAACCAAACTTCAGTCTCTAGGGCAGTATGGTGTATCAGGGCCTGGCAGTTAACAGACTGGAATGCAAATCTTGGCTCTGTAATTGACCAGCTGCACTGGCCTCATACCAAAAGTCCCTAAGCCTCTGTTTCCTAGTACGTAAAATGGGACAAAGTAATCAAACCCACTTTGCAACTTTATTATGAGGATTAGATAAACTGATGCAGCATGGCCTAGATAACCACTCTTCTTGCCTACCTGGCTATTGTTAAGTCTTTTCTTACAGATCCTCAAAGGACTGTTCCACCCAGGCCCCACTCTGCATCACATTCTCCTCTCAAACATTTTCCAGACTTCTCAGTAGAGAGTGATGTCCTTTCTCTTTCAAAGACTTTACTATCAGAGTTCCACAAGTAGATACTAAAAAAAAATAGATTTAATCAATCATTAAAATTAGAATTTACCACCTGGGTTCTTCAGATAGAAGACTCTGTGAATTGGTGCAATCAGAGAAAACTCAATGGAAGTATAATTAAAACTGAGTCTTGTCTAACAGATAAAATTTGGATAACTGTAGTCTGGGGGCCCAAAGCAGCAGTACAGGCCTTTTAAAATAAATGTGGGTCACCCTTGCCAGTGTTGCTCAGTTGGTTGAGCATTGTGCTGTATACCAAAAAGTCACTGGTTCTAGTCAGGTCAGAGCATATACCCAAGTTGCAGGTTTAATCCCTGGTTGGAGTGCAGGAAGTAACCAATCAATGTCTCTCTCTCTTTCTTTTTTCTTTTTTTCCTTCTTTCCTTCCTTCCTTCTTCTTCTTCTCTCTCTCTCTCTCTCTCTCTCTCTCTCTCTCTCTCTCTCTCTCTCCTCTTCCTTCCTCTTCCTCTCTCTCTAAAAAAATTAATAAAAACATATTAAAAAATAGACAAAGGTCTTGTGAGCCACTTAAAGGAGACAGACTTCACAGAAGAAGAAGAAGGTAATAGGAAGTTACTGACTGGCATGAATAAATTTAATATAAGATCTGGAACACTATTTTTCCTATTTAAGAAATAAGCAAGTATGGAGTTTCCTCAAAAAAACTAAAAATGGACCTCCCATTAGACCCAGTGATCCTACTTCTAAGAATATATCCCAAGAAACTAGAAACACCAATCAGAAAGGATATGTGCACCCCTATGTTCATAGCAGTACAATTCACCATAGCTAAGATTTGGAAACAGCCTAAATGCCCATCAGCAGATGAGTACATCTACACAATGGGAAACTGTGGTACATCTACACAATGTAATACTATGCTGTGGTAAAAAAGAAGGAATTCTTACCACTTGCAACAGCATGGATTGAACTGAAGAACATTATGCTAAGTGAAATAAGACAGTCAGAGAAAGATAAATATCACATGATCTCACTCATTTATGGAATATAATGAACAACATAAACTGATAAATAAAAACAGATCCAGAGACAGAGAAGTATTGATCAGACCGTCAAATCTCAGAGGGAAGATAGGGGAAAATGGAGGTAAGGGGGAGAGATCAACCAAGGGACTTATATGAATGCAGATAAGCCTAACCAATGGACACAGACAATAGGGGAGGTGAGGGCAAGAATGGGGGAGGTTGGGAGGATAATGGGGGAATAAGAAGACATATGTAATACTTTAATCAATAAAGAAATTTAAAAAGAAAAAGAACTTTGCCACTAAAAAAATAAAGAAGCAAAATTTTAATAGTATTTTTCAGGCCCCCCTCAAACAGTGTTTCCTTTTAGTTTTAGCTAGATGCAAAAGAGACTCAAAAGAAACAACCAAAGGATTTTCCTTAAAGAGCCATAAAGTTATCAACATCCTTTTCTTCTCCATGACTGGCCAGAAGATATTCCAGTTCACAGAAAAGGGCAATTTTGGTAAAACAAAACCCTGTTAACAATACTGAATCACAAAAATAAATGAAAATAGATACAAATAACTAAATTATTTCTGAAGACTAGAAATGGAGATGGAAAAAATAAAAATTGCTTTCCCCTCCCTCAAAAAAATAGCCTGTTTAACTACTCCAATATACATGCATTTTAATTAGGTGGAAAGGTGTATATAGTTCTGACAGATGACCTAGCTGAGAAATTTGGTTCTACCCCTTTCCATTATGACTTAGTATAGTTAGATTATGTTGTTGTGGTGGTGGTGGTGTTTTGTTTTTGTTTTGTTTTGTTTTGTTTTGGGGGGGATAGGGAGGAACAAGTGAAATTGAAAGTAGAGTGGCTTTAAATGAAAGGCATCTAGTAACCTTGGGCTTTTTACTAATATAAGTATATGCAAATAATACTTAATAGATATAAATCTTAAACATAAAATGTTAAAATGAAAAGTTAAGCAGATTTCAAGTTCAACTACTTGATAATGCCAATGCTTGCATTTATTCAGATTATGGATAAAAATGTCAAGGGACAATATAAAAAATATTCACCAAGTGGTAGAGTTCAAGCACCAACCAATCAGAACAGGCTCCAACAATAGCCCTGGAGAAGGTCCCCAGCCCCCCTGCCATACCAAGTGGTTGCAACAAAAAATTATCTATGAGGTCTCAGGGGAGTGGCCAGTAGGCCTGAGGTGGCCATAGGGCCTTCAAGAGGCTCAGAACAGCACTCATTTACCTAGTGGTGCAGAGGTTTTCTGATAATTTTATAGTCAGTAAGGCTGTATCAGTGCATACTGGCCAAATTACCCTGAAAATGTCTAACATAAGCATGAAAGGTAAAAATCAATAGAGAGCCCAGAAGCAAACTCTGCAAGGAGAGATTCCCCAAGCCTTAGTCTTATTATAATTAAAATCTTTCATTAATGTGTACTACATGGTATGCTTTTAAAAATAAGTACCTGAAAAACCCAAAATTAAATTATGAATTACTGCAAAACTACAATCTAAGACCGTGGCGATGGTGCCTAAGTGCCATGAACTTGAGTGCTTTTCTCAACATTGTGATTCTTCCAGAAGTAATGAGCTGTTCCCTAACACAACAGTAGACTAGAAATCTGCAGTCAAACCCTCACGCAGGCAGAACACAGGCAAGAGCTTCTCTCCGGAAAAGGCACTGAGGAATTGTTTGTACATTAGTTACTTAGGACTCTCTTTTTAGCTGCCGTGTATTTACTTATGAGAGGCTCATAATTAGAATATGCCTAGAGAGGCAAAATCAAAAGCAGACATCATGTCTCTTGATGCAAAATACCTACGTGCAACAATGAGAACCTTTTGTTCCCCGCAGGAACATTTCCACCTTTTCACAGATCCTTACATCTAGGTCAATGTCCAACCTTCTTTGATATAAGGACCTCTTTTATTTTAACTTCAAAAATTTCTACGGATTTCCACATCACAGTGGAGAGTGACATTTTTAGAAGCCATTAATTGCAAACATGCCCAATGACCAATAGCTAGCAGGAATAGTGATGCTTTTAAATGTAATGTGTTTTATTCATCACAAAAGCATATACACAAACTCTTAAAATGTAGAGTAGTTAGTGCATATGCTAGAGGTCATAACCGTTTGGTGTATAAACCATGCTTTTATTGAACTGTCCGCCCTGCAGTAACTCTGAGCCCCCTCCAGCAGTGAGGGCATCTCCAAGGTTGATTTTAGAAGTCAACTGAAAGGCTTGGAGCAAATGATTTCACCAATATTCCAGTTTCCTCTTTAAATGATTGCTTGATCTAGTAGCTATAGAGTGCTCATAACAATTCCCAGGTGGATTACAACTGAAAAATAACTAAGTATTTACATTTTGTACAACTGGCCTACTCCAGGTAACATGGCTCAGAATGAAAGCCAAATCCTAGGAACTCAGTGACTGTGATCCTAGTTCCCCCTCAGTCAAGAGCTACATATAAGTTGACAGGGAACTGCTCCCAATCTTCCTTGCTTGCTTTCTTCAATAGCTACTGAAAGCTATGAAAAACCACCCATGAAAATGCTAGTAAAACACCAACAAAATAATCCCAATTAATGGGGAAATTTTAAAAGTTGAATAAAATGCTTGGAGCAAGAGGACCAGGGCTTCACATCTGCTACACCACTGATGCCACTCAAACCCACAACCTCCAAAACTCCTAAAATTGGGAGTGGAATTTAAAATTCTTCTCCTTTCACAGGTTTAACATGTTAATTATCACTTAGATATTAATTCCATTAGCAGCTCTAAATTAAGGATCTGTGCTATATTTAGGAAGCTACCTGGTATAAAGTGATTGTATCTGCTTCCTGTAGAGTTATATAATGGAGAAAGTCTTATTTTAAAAACATAAAGCACTTATGAGTAATTCATATTTTAAAAATCCAAAAGCATATCTAAGTGGCTTATAGAAAATGTTTCCTTCTGAAATGCCCTCCAGTCAGTCAAAGACCATCTCACACTTTTTCTGCAGAAAGTCTGTGAAGCTGCTGCGTTGTTAATGGTGCTATTCTTTTCTCCACCAAGCAGTACAGTAATCACTACTTAGACTCCTTTAATCTGTTTGTCTTTATTGTGTACTTAATATATTGTATCATTTGTCATTTTGACTCTTAACTCAATGGGACTAGTCAACTACTCTTCATCATTCTATTCAAACCTTTGAAATGATGTTATTACTTTAATAATCGTTATACAGGTGTGCAGAACAGCAAAATTGCAGTTTGGGCAGGATTTTGTTATTCTTTGAAGAAATCATATGACTCCAGCTTCAGTTGGTAGAGTATAATTAAAATGAATTGACATACTTTGGAAATTGTTTTGTTTGGACAGTCCTCTTCTGTTACCTTAACTCCTATTTTTTTTCCTGCTTTTTCAGTCTGTTATTGAAAGTTAAACTTTTTTTTTTACAAATATCAATAAAAGTATTATTCCCTCAGAAACAGGATCTGCAGCAAGTAGACAAGGTCCTAATGGCCTTTCTGATAGAGCACATTATAGATGTACCATTTTTTTCTTTAAATCTTTACCTTCTTTCTCTCAAAAGGCACACTCAGCAGAGAATAGAAAGGTGCCTTTACTTGACAATTAATTAATGCCAATCCTCAAACTGTATAGTCTGTGTTAATATTTTTAATGATAAGTAATTACTGTCTACTTGTCTGACAGTCTTTCTGCTTCTTAGCCCTTCAATTCTTTAACAAGCAAACACTTGGATTAAAAACAACAGGGTCTGTGGTGACAGAGGATTAAGAAGCATTGTAAAGATCATTTTGCAAGCATGGATTTACTATTAAGGTAGATATAAAGTAATCCCACATGTTATGAACCCTCAGAATGGGCCATCAGAGTCCTCCGGCAGCAGGCAGTCCTTTCCTGGACCACACATCTCCAGGCACTTAGCACGGATCATCTCCAATTCTCAGAACCCCAAATGGTTTGTAGGTGTTAGCACTGCTGGAACTGTCTGTGCTAAGTCTGTGCTAATGTGCAAGCCTAGCCCACATTTTTTAAGTCAACTATTGTATTTGTGTATGTGGTAACAGGGACAGGAGAATTATCTTTATAGTTCTTAAATTTGCATGAAGAAGAGTTTCCAGTACTCAAATCCCAGCTGGTAGGTGGAATAACAAACAGATAACAGCAAAAAGCCACAATGCCCTGGCATAGTAGAAAGCTAATTCCAAGGAATGTACTCAGTTGGCTTATCTACCCACAGAAAGCAGAAAACTTTATGTAGCTTTCAACCCATAAACACATGAGCTTTTCACTCTCCTCTGGATAGTTCTTCTTGATTTGGTTAGTAACATCCTCAATGGCTTTCACGAAGGCTTAAGATAAAAAGCTGCAGTATATCTAGAGCACAGAAAGGCATCCCTGGAGATTACTGACCCCCAGCAAGCACATACTGTCCTCACACTGTCTGGGAGATAGGTGTGTCACTTTGACATCCAAAAATTGCCTAGCAAAAGGACACTCCAAGTGCAAGTGTGTATTTGTGCATGCACACACGCACACAAAAACTCCTCCCCCCACAGCCTGGCTGCCCTGCACCCAGCCAGAATGGGTCACCATTTCTGTGATAACAGAGCACCCACAGGCACACTCCTGGAAAACACCAAGAAGGCTCCTCCCCCTACTGTCACACACAAGAGCACAAATGCACATAAAGATGGGAAACTGCAGGCTACGAGCAGACCACCCTGGCCATGAACAGAGCACCACATAACCTGGAGTCTTCCAGAGAACATGCCCAGGTACCATAATCTTAATTGAACTCCACCTTGACCATACGGAATGGAACTGAACTGTAATCGCTTAAGGAAGGCTCTGAATGATTTCCCAAAAAAAGTACCATTAGCTGGATCATCCTCCCCTGAAATAAAGTCCTCCCCCACCCGTATTTCAGAGAGATTGAGAGAGCATAATGACCCCTTCCCCAAACACACACCCAACACACCCACGCGTTCCAACTTCAAAGACTCAAACTATGAGGACTCCTAAAAGTGGGGGTTTCACTTGCATATTCAAATAACTGAAATACTACCTGAGATGTTAGATAGGAGAGGTGACAGGAGCCCATGGGTAAGGCTTAAAAAATTACACGTGTCCTCCTCCTTGCCCCTCCTGCTCAGGCTCCATTGACAGTTTTCGCTTGATAAACAGCCAAATGTCACACCAGACCTGAATCCCATTCTCTCTGGCATACCTCTCGCCCACCGTAGGGACAGTGGCGATGTAAACTGTTGCTGCAGCCTCCTGACATTCCCTGATAAAGCAGGGGAAGCTGCAAAACTTCTGGGCTAGCTCAGCCACTCTCCCGGGGCACTGAACGCCCACTCGCAGGTAGGCAGTCCGCATCCCTGTTACTCGAAAGGGAATCCTCTGTCAACCTGTTTGCAAAGCCACAGCCCACAGAACTCCCCGCCCTTCCATCCTGGGCTCCGAGGTTCCCCTTTCAGGATGGTGACCCAGACTCCCTTCTTCAGTACCTGCCAAAGCAGCTGGAAGTGGAGGAAACAGAGCTCCCGCCTCCCGAATCAGAGGACTCAGTCCCACACCTGAGGTCTGTGCCTAAGTCTTTAAGTGGGGCATTTCTGCTCCCCAATTCCGGGTCTGGGCGCGCGCGCCCCTGGCACTCCATGCCTCCGCAGCTCCTGCCTCTGGCTGCCAGAAGCGCCTTATAAGCTCGGCTAGCAAGTTCTGGTGTCTGGCAAGGAGAAGGGGTGAGGCAGGCTGTCCGGGGAGGAAAGAGCAAAGTCCTTGCCCTCGGTGTACCCTCCAGCCCGGGTCGCTGGATCTGATCGCCCCCCGCTGGCTAGCGGCCCGCAACCCGCTCCAGGCGCGCCGCCGCACTCACCCGCCTGGCCCGAGACACCGCAGCCTCCAGGAGCCACCTCGCCCCGAGCTTCCCCAGCGCCAGACAGATGGTGATGTGTGTCGGGAGACCACCCATTCCAGCTTCTGGCAACCCGGTGGCTACTCTGGCTCCTCAGCACTGAATCGAGAGGAGGAGGAGGAGGACGAGGAAGGAACAGCGCAGTCGGACGCCATCTGCTGTACAACTCTGCTCAGCCATTGGCTGCCTGGTGCGTCCCCAGAGCCGGCTCCCAGGCTGCCGGGTGCCACCTTGCTCTTGGTCTCCCCAGCAGCTGGTCCCCACCACTCCACCCACTCCCCACCTCCCCTCCGCTTCCACTGCCCCTTCTAAGAGCTGGTGCACCCTCTCCCCCAGGAGGAAGCCGCTGGCACGGCTGGCCTCAACCTTGGCTCCTCAGCTCCCAGACGCTGTTTTTCACAACTTTGAAGCTTGGGGTGCAGTTGCGGACCCATTGAGTGGGGATCCTCCAGCTGACCTGAGCCTGGGGTGACCAAGAGCAAGCCACTGATACCAGAAACAGGGGTGAGCACTTTGCGTCTCAAGAACCAAGAGGGCTTCGAGGGGGGTGCGCGGGGGAGGGGGTGGCAGTGGGGGGGCTGGTAAGAAGGAAGACAGAGTAGGGATGCTTTACTCCCAGTTTCTAACCCCTCCACTCCTACACACGCTAGAGTCAGACACTGAGACACACCATAAGTGTACCCATGTCCCTCTGCAGTCCCCAGCAGGTATGAGAGGGCTTCAGCGTTACAGGAGAAGAACACAGATCCTAGTGGAATACGTAGAAAAGGGAGAAATGGGAAAATTGGGGGTGATTCTGAAGGGGCATCAGGAGCTGGGTCCTCACCTCCCTGGACTTCCTCTTGTTCAGGGGCACCCAGAGACTGCCAGTCCTAGCAGACCGGAACCTAAGCAAACCTCTTCTTCCCAGGGTTTGCAATCCCTGGATGTGGGAGGTGCCAGGGAAGTGGAAGTGGGAGGGAGAACTCCTTTGGTTCCTGGGTGGTAGTGAGGGGAGGAGAAGAGTCCCCTTCTGAGGTAATTGCTGAGAAGGTGGAGAGGGAGCCTGCCCAGGTGAGGCAGGAGGGCAGGAGTGCAGAGAGGAAGAGGGCAGGCTGGGAGCAGAGTCAGACTTTGAGAGTCCTCCGCTTACTCTCTGACACTGGTTCCAAAACCTCCTGATTTTTTATAACTTTGATCTAGGGAACTTCTTAGGTTTATTCAGAGAAACAAGGTTTCTTTAAAAAGAAGGAAAGGAAAAAAGCATAAGGACTACCCCTTGCCAATGGCGGGATATTTTGCCTGTTATATTGCTTATAATGTGTTGAGTCCAGGTACAGCAAGGTTTGTATCTTTCCTATTTTATCTAATGTTTAGCATACCATGGGTGCTTAAAAGGAAGCTAAATACTCATGAGAACATTAAAGCTTGATGTCATAGAGCAAATCAAATTAAAGAGATAAACAGAACAGTGAGGGCTGTCACACAAAAAAATCAAAAGGTGCATGCCATTGAAAAGGGAAATGTGAACACCATGGTGAGGGATTCTGATCCATTTTTCTGTGAGAATGGATTCAGAGTGGGAAAGGAAACTCACCTTACTTGATATTTGAATCCTCTCCTGAGGTTATGTGATTATTTTGTTTTGTTTTGTTTAAGAGAGAAAGGAATGAAGAGGGAACAAGAGAGAAACATCGATGTGAGGAAGAAACATGGATCAGTTACCTCCAGGAGGCACCCTGAGCCCATAACCGGGGTATGTGCCCAGACCAGGAATCAAACATTTGATTCTTTGGTGCATAGACCAATGCTCCCACCAACTGAGCCACAAGGGCTAGGGCCTGCTTTACTTAATATTTTAAAAAGCCATTGCTATTCACCCAGTGAGCTATTGCCATCCACTCCAGTTATGCTTTTCTTTCTGACATTACTATTGAAAATAAATCAGCTGCCACCCAGATCCTAGACTATTCCCCAAATCCTAGACCATGATTTAGTACTCCTAAGAAATAAATTGACAATCCTGTAAGCTAGGGGAAAGAAAAAACTGGTCCATTATGTGTTATTGTAAGCTCAATATACATGGATCAATAGTCAGTGAGTCTCATTTAAGTAACTCCAGAAACAACAGCCAAAAACAAAAATAAATAAACAAACAAACAATTCTGTTTACCTGAATTGTTACATCCAGGATTCCCAGATGTTAGTCTTCCCAGAATCAAAGCAGCATTTTCAGACCATATCCTGTGCACAAATAGCCATATGGTGTTTGCAGCCCTTTTGGAAAGAGTATGTCATTTATGGACATGTATCCCCTTCCCTCTTCAGATGGAATGATATGTATAGTTTTTTTCAGATCGGCAATTAGATTTCAATGTAGTTCTAATTTAATATCTCAGCCCATTCTCATTAACCCTTGCTCTGTGTCAGTGATCACTTATGGTGCTCACAAGAATAGTTTGATTCTTAAGATGTAGCTCTCCTCTTCCATCACATGGTTTGTATTTGGTCTCTTGTTTTTTGTTTGTTTGTTTTTTATTTTGGGTTTTTTTGGTGTGTTTTTTTTTAATCTAGGATAATAGCTGTATGGTAATTATATTCTAGACATTGGGATTCTTAAAGTAAAAAATAAGTAATTTATAAGAATGAAGTCTAAATTATTTCTAAAATACAAAGAGCCATGAACTTTGAACATTGCTACCTTTTGTTAGCTTACTGATTCTGAGAATCTATAGAAGAGTGGCTTTTCCTTAAGGCACTCTGCCAACCACAGGTATCTCAGTATAATCAAATAGTGTAAGATACCCGAACTTTCCCTGACATGGTTCGACTGCATACAAATCTGGGAGAAGGAAAAGCAGAAATTTCTGGCTCAAACTCCCCATTTAAGTTTTAAATACATGTTATACTAATAATATGAGTTTCTTGCCAAGCTAGTTAACTTTGCTCCTTAATAAAAGCATTGTCCTCAATATGTAGGTTAGGTTAGAAACATTAAAAGGATAACCTATACAGGGAAAGAGACACTGTCAATGAAAATTGGTTGAGGGTGGATAGGGAGATTTTATAAAATAAGTGAAGAAAGGATTTGGAAGAAGGTAGCCCTAAAAAAAAATAGTTAACATTACGATGTTACAATATGTAAGGAATAGATCAATGTTCTAATGTGAAAAACAAGTTGGAGATTATAAATTTCCAAAACCCTCTACACACAGATGTCAAAGGATTCAATCACCAGCAGGCTTCCTGTGAGTATGGAACAACACAACACAACAATGAAAAAGGAGGAGGCCAGGTGGGAGGATAAGGTCTCTTGAGACCCAGTTACTAGTTAGGACCAAGGGAAGCCACAGAGGAAAGTAACCCTATACTCCCCAAACATCACTGGAGTTTAAATTTTCTTTAAGGGGAGAATCCAAGATGGCAGCATAGGTGAGTACCTAAACAGCTGCCTCACATAACAATTTCAAAACTATAACTAAAAGACAGAACGACAGAACAGACATCATCCAGAACCTCAGGAAAGATGGCTGAGTGGAAATTCTACAACTAGAAGGAAAGAGAGGGGCTCACAGAGACCCAAAGGAACTGCAAAAAGCTGAGGTACAGAGACGCGCACCTGGAGAGAGCAGGTGCCAGATTGCCTGACTGGCTTCTTCTGGCAGAAGGGACATGGGAGACTTCAAACAGCACTGAATCCCTTATCCTACAGCACTGAACTCCAGGAGGAGATGAAAAAGGACCAACTAAAAATTAAACATAAACTGACTGAAATAAAAAATATTATATATTATATTATAACAGCAGACTAGAAGAAGGCAAGAATCAAGTCAAAAAATTGAAATATAAAGAAGCAGAAAACACTCAACTGGAAAAGCAAGAAGAAAAAAGAATCCAAAAATATGAAGATAATGTAAGGAGCCTCTGGGACAGCTTCAAGTGTACCAACATCAGAATTGTGGGGGTGCCAGAAGAAGAGAGAGAGCAAGATACTGAAAACCTGTTTAAAGAAATAATGACTGAAAACTTCCCACATCTGGTAAAAGAAATAGACTTACAAGTCGAGGAAGCACACAGAACCCCATATAAAAGAAATCCAAAGAGGACCACACCAAGACACATCATAATTAAAATACCGAGAGCAAAAGACAAAGAGAGAATCTTAAAAGCAGCAAGAGAAAAACAGTTAATTACCTACAAGGGAGCACCCATAAGGTTGTCAGCTGATTTCTCAAAAGAAACTACGCAGACCAGATGGGAGTGGCAAGAAATATTCAAAGTGATGAATAGCAAGAACCTACAACCAAGAATACTCTATCCAGCAAAACTATCATTCAGAATTGAAGGGCAGATAAAGAGCTTCACAGAGAAGAAAAAGCTAAAGGAGTTCATCAACACCAAACCAGTATTATATGAAATGCTGAAAGGTACTCTTGAAGAATAGGAAGAAGAAAAAGTTAAAAGATAAAAAATTATGAACAACAAATATATATCTATCAACAACTGAATCTAAAAATTAAGTGAATTAAAAGTTTGATGAGGTGGAATCCAAGATGGCGGCATAGGTAAACACCTATACTGCTGCCTCGCACAACAATTTCAAAACTACAACTAAAAGACAGAACAGACATCATCCAGAACCACAGGAAAGCTGGCTGAGTGGAAGTTCTACAACTAGAGGGAAAGAGAGGGGCTCACGGAGACCCAGAGGAGCTGCAAAAAGCTGAGGTACGGAGACGAGCGCGCTGAGAGAGCGGTGCCGGAGTACCTGGCTGGCTTTCTCTGGAGGGAGGGAAACAGAGACTCCCAACAGCATTGAACCCCTTATCTTACAACACTAAACCCCAGATCCAGCCGAAACTCATACGGGGGGAGTTTGGACTGTGAAAAGGGAGAAGTGCACGGAAATTTAGGGGAGTCGCAAAGGATCGGAGGTCTGGTCGCGCACGGCACCACGCGGAGGACGGATCGCTGATTGTGCCGCTGGCTTTCACGAGTGGGCGGGAGACAGACCCTCCGATCTGTGCCACTTCTGAGTCCACTGGGCCCCTGTTTTGGGCGAAACCCTGGGGACCTAGACTCGTGTGGTCCTGGTTCGCAGGGGAGCCGGAAAGGCAGCGGTTGGAGGCGCTGCGGGTGCGCGTGCACAAGGACCGCTCCAGCCATTACCCAGTCACGTGAGACTCAGGGGCCGTGGAGGGCGGGGCCGACTGGAAGGCAAGGCGGTCCCTTAAGCCCTGAGACTCCACCCTCCCAAGCTCAGCAGAGGCTTCTGTGGCTGAATCCAGCACAGAAGTTTCCCCGGAACAAACAGTGAAAATGCCGAGACAAGGGAAGGGATTACAAGCAAAAGAAATGGAGGAAAAAAAACGACTGGATATAGAGTTCAAAACCACGCTTATAAGGTTTTGCAAGAATATGCTAGAAAAGATGGATAAATTTAGTGAGACCCAAGAGAAGATAATAAATACACTGACTGAAATGAATACTATTACGCAGAGTACTAACAGCAGACTAGAGAAAGGCAAGGATCAAGTCAAAAATTTGAAATATAAAGAAGCAGAAAACATTCAACTGGAAAAGCAAGAAGAGAAAAGAATCCAAAAATGTGAAGATAATGTAAGGAGCCTCTGGGACAGCTTCAAGCGTACCAACATCAGAATTGTGGGGGTGCCAGAAGAAGAGAGAGAGCAAGATACTGAAAACCTGTTTAAAGAAATAATGACTGAAAACTTCCCACATCTGGTAAAAGAAATAGACTTACAAGTCGAGGAAGCACACAGAACCCCAAAGAAAAGGAACCCAAAGAGGACTACACCAAGACACATCATAATTAAAATGCCAAGAGCAAAAGAGAAAGAGAGAATATTAAAAGCAGCAAGAGAAAAGCAGTTTATTACCTACAAGGGAGCACCCATACGACTGTCAGCTGATTTCTCAACAGAAACGATGCAGGCCAGACGGGAGTGGCAAGAAATATTCAACGTGATGAACAACAAGAACCTACAACCAAGAATAATCTATCCAGCAAAGCTATCATTCAGAATTGAAGGGCAGATAAAGACCTTCACAGAGAAGAAAAAGCTAAAGGAGTTCATCAACTCCAAACCAGTATTATATGAAATGCTGAAAGGTACCCTTTTAGAAGAGGAAGAAGAAAAAGGTAAAAGACAAAAAATTATGAACAACAAATACACATCTGTCAACAAGTGAATCTAAAAATTAAGTGAATTAAAAATCTGATCAACAGAATAAACTGTGAATATAATAGAATCAGGAGCACAGAAAAGGAGTAGACTGATAATTCTCAGGAGGACAAAAATCATAAAGCATCAAACAGACTGAAATTATAGCAGAAAGATTAAAGTTAGGTGAGGTAAATAAGTGATCAATCAAAGGACTTGTATGCATGCTTATAAACATAACCAATGATCACAGACACTGGGGGGTCGGGGTACGCCTGGGAGGGAGGGGGGGCAATGGGGAGATATGTATAAAAAATTAATAAAAATTAATTTAAAAAAAAATCTATAATAAAAACTTATTTATCTTATAAAAAAAAGTTTGATGAACAGAATAATCTGGTGAATATAATAGAATCAGGAGCACAGAAAGGGAGTGATAATTCTCAGGGGGAAAGGGGTGAAGGGGTGCAGGGAGAAATTGGACAAAAATCATACACCTATGGAGGTCAATGCATGGGGAGGTAAGAATAGAGGTAGGGGTGGGAGCCAGGTGGAGGAGAGCCATGGAGGGGAAAAAAGAAACAAATGTAATAATCTGAACAATAAAGATTTAATTTAAAAAATAAAAATTAAAAAAAATAAAGTTTCTTTAATGCTGTATTTGTCATTGGTTTTGCAAACACCAAGTTCTCTCTACAGTCTAAAAAGGTTGAATGGGAAAATGCTCTATAACTCAAAGAGACAAACATTAGCACTAAACAAATAAGAGATAAAGAACCCATGTTAATAAAGAAGCCAAATTTAAAACAGAATTGAGAAATTTATCCTTAGCCAGTATTTTAGGCCTACCACCCAGGAAGTCACTACCCAGGTCCACACTGACCAAATGAGTAGGGGGAATAAACCATGACTGTCTCATTTACACAATTCATCCAGGCCAATTCCAGGTTGGATGAGATTCTATGGCAAATGTGAAGGGTTTCTTTTTGTTTGGTTTGTTTTTTTGCCAAAAAAAAAAAAAAGAGCATTTAATCCTGGCATACAAATGTAAGTTTTGAGCTTGGTCCAGTAATTTAATTTTGATGTGTCAACATCTTGAAATACAATGTAAAGATAATGTATTAAAAAATAGTGAAGTGGAACTGCACTGGCCTCTGGCCCAGATCAGGCCCTCTGAGGAGCCAAGGCTTTCCCAGCATTCACAAACTTAGGCCTGAACCACAGCTTCAGTCATACATTAAGCAAGATGTTTATTGAAAGTCTGCTATGTTTCTGGTACTCTACATGTTGGTTGTTCAGGGGCACAGTGGTGTGAGTCCATGTTATCATAGAGTTTACAATCTTACAGGAGCATCTGATAAGAAATAGATATACAAATTATTATAAAAGTATAGGATGAAGGAAATGAGTTTTGTGGAAAAGGAATGCAATTGGGGGAAATAGAAAAAAAGGCTCAGGTTCAGGCAAGGCTTCTCAGAGAAAATTATGTTTAGACAGAGGCCCAAATACAATAATGGGTAACTTTTATTGAAAATTGTCTAGATGTTGAGCATTGGGCTAAGTCTTTTACATATATAATTTAATCCTAACTAGCCCATGTGGCTGGTACTATTATCAACTCCATTTTACAATAGAGGCATAAAGAGTCAACTACTCAAAGTCACACAGATGATAGGTAGAAAAGCTAGGATCTGGCCAGGCAGTATGTAGTGTGTACATTTGTAATCACTAAGTTAACATTGCAACTCATATAAGTAAACATCAACTAAGAAGGGGGGACACAGGAATAATATGACCAAAGACTCTGTGGCTTTAAGAGCTTGATTCACAAAGAACCTATCAGAATCCAAAGTAGCTGGAGACTAATGAGCCTGGGGAAGAGTGACAAGAAGGGAGAGGAGGAAAGGCAGGCCAAGATTTTGATGTTTCAATATCAAAATCAGAGCTCTCTTGAATTTGTAAGCCAATGGGTAGTTTTAACTGTGAGTAAAGTGACCTAATTTGACATTTTTAATGTTCTATATTTTAATTTTAGTTGTAGTTACAATAATGTATAAATTTTTCATCACTCAAACTGTACAATTTTAAATGGGTGTAATATGTATATGTGTGAGCATTTATATATATATATATATATATATATGAACATATATATAAATTATATGTTAATTTCAATTTTTAAAAGGTCATCCCTCCTGCTGTTCAGAGACAACAATCAAAGCAGAAAGAGTGGAACAGTCATCCAGGCAAGAGATGATGGTGATGATGGTGGCTTCATGGAGAGGAAGAGAACCGTACATGTTGATGGCTATCTGTTTATCTCTTCATCTCTGCTTCTGCCTTGCCACCTCTCCCCTAATTCTCTATCTGAGTTACTGGATCTTAGGTCAGTTTCTTTTCATACATGTGTATTGTAGATAAGCTGAACTCCCCATCTGGCCAGCTCTGGGACCTCAGTGTCTATGCCCTGTCTTAGAATACCCTTCCAGGCACAGCAATTGAGTTCTTCATTTTGCTGCTAATTTTCCAATAATATTGAGTGACCAGAGATCGAGGTTTATCATAACCACTTCTTCCCCACTGCTCTTTAGCATCACCGAGCCATGGCAAAATCAGGAGATACAGTCACCAGATTCAAACTCCACAAGGGAACATAGGCAGGCAATTCCAAATATATAAGAAACAACTCTGACTAATTTGGAAATAATCAAACCCCTGGAGTGACAACTTGGATCATATTCATAATGACTGGGTTTGTAAAGACCAGGTGTTATGTAGATTGGAGCTTATTATTATACAAAGATTTGGCAACCCTGCTCCTTTTCTGCTGGGCTCAAAGCCACGCAATACTCATAGGCCTGACTTTGACAAGATGGGCAAGAGAGCCCATACCTTCTATTTTTGTTTTCCAAGGACACCCATCTATCTGATGGGCAGCAGATCCCTTTACAGGAGGAAGGATAAAAACATTGGAAACTGACAGCGCTGTTAGCAGGTCGCAAGATACAGTGTTCATTAATGTGGTACATGGGATGGAACAAATGGAATAGTTTTTTCTAATTTCTTAATCATTTAAACTGTAATATCCCATCATTGAGGAAATAAAAATACCCAATACATACATTGAAAAGAAACTGTATATAAGGAAACTTGTGTAACTAAAGCTTTCTTGCATATTCTTCTTGGATTTTGAATTATACCATGTTCTGGCTGCAAGCTAACTAGCTTTCTCCCCTTTCTCTGTATTATGTTATCTTCCTGATATACTCTGTCACATCACTTTGATTCCCAGGAACCTAATATTCTCTTTATCTTGTCACTTGGTCCCTTCATAATTATCAGCTCCTTCCAAAAGCCTTGCCCTATAGAAAAAGGCAAGTTTCATCTCTCCATATCTCCTCCTATCTCCTCCGTATCTCTCCTGATCAGGTTCCATCTCTCCTTCTATCTTATTTTGCTTCATAGCACTATCACAATCTGAAATTTACCATAGTAAAATTTTCAATGCTTACTATCTATCCTCTCATCAAAAATTTAAGGTCCATGAGGCCAGGACTCTGTGCAAGCACATATATACACATGCATACTCCCTGCTTATAATATGCCAGACACTCCATAAATGTTGGATGAATTAATGAATGACATAAATGACTAGTTTACTGACTTTAGAAATCCTTTCTAATCTGGCCCCACCTTACCTTTTCATCCATGTTTCTTGCCATTGTCCAATAACATCCTTTCCTCTGTTTTCTGGGATCTCCTCATTTGTCATTCCAAAGTCAATTACACTCTAAATTAGCTTTCCATGTCTCCATCCACAGCCTTGCAGACCTGATTTCCACCTAAACTCCCACCTTTCCTAAGAAATTTTCCTAAGTCTAATTTCCTTTCACATTTACCAATTGCTTTCCTTTACCAAGCTTTTATAATGTTTATTGTCTGTGCCACTTCAATGAACCGTTCTTAAATATTTTCATAGCCTTAGCCTAGCCCTCCTAACTGCACTGTTACTTCCCTGAGTGTAGAAACTAAGATAGGTGATTCCTTTCTTCCCCTTGAATGAACATTCAGTAAGTACCTGTTGATGGAGGAGGTAATATGTAAGGAGGAGGTATGTGAGAATCTGAACCTAGGATTAGGCATTGTTGGTCATGTGACATTAACAGAAACACATATCACCTTATGTTTGTGATAACCAACACCCTTATCACTTTGCATTCCTGGGAGTTGATCTTGCCAGGTGCCAGGAAAGACTGTTCATTCATTCAATTAACACACAGGATCTGCTTTGTGACAGATACCACTGTAGGCACTGGGGAGAAGCCTGGAGGAGATGATTATCTGAGGAAATAGACACGTAAATTGCCATATAATAAGCCTTAGAGGCATCTTGTGGAGAGAGTGGAAATATCAAGGAGGAACACCTAACTGCATGTGGAGTAAATCAGAAAAAACTTTCCAATTTGGAGATGACTGCATGTGCCCAAATTCAGAACCTGGAAAAAATTCCTCTGGTTGTGGGACCTACTGGCTGGAAATACTTTATCTATATAGCGTTTTTACAGTGGATTCTACTCCACCCATGACTTCCTCCTACAACACAGACTCCCTCTTCCAGCCAGCAATCTAGGGAAACACACTGTCATTGCCATGTCTACGCATGCTGCAAAGCAGCCCTTTTGGTCCGGTGTTCAGGATTTGAACTCTGAAGATACTATCTTTAAAGCTTGTTGTTGTTGGTTTTTTAATATATTTTATTGATTTCAGAGAAGAAGGGAGAGGGAGAGAGAGATGGAAACATCAATGATGAGAGTGAATCATTGAGTGGCTACCTACTGCATGCCCTCTATAGGGGATGGAGCCTGCAAGCCGGGGATGTGCCCTTGGCCAGAATCAAACCTGGGGCCCTTAAGTCTACAGGTCGACGCTCTACCCACTAAGCCAAACCAGCTAGGGTAGGAACCTATTTTTAAACCTCATCTTTTCTTAGCGTCCTAGGTACCACACTATCCTGGCTTTCCTCTTTTGTTGAACCCTTGTGTCTTAGAGCATATGAGAATGATCTAGACTGGGATCCCTTTTCCTCTCCATCCATACTTTCTCCTTAAATGAATATGTCCATTCCCATTATCTCAAGTTGTATCTTTTTACTGAAAATGCTCCATTGTTCTGGCTGTAGTTGTATAGGCTAAATTGTGCTGTAGTAACATATAAGCCCCAGATCTCAGTGGCTTAACACAAGGTTTATTTCTCTCATCCTGAGTAACAGTACAGGTAGTAGAGGGAATGGTAACTCTGCTCCACATATGCAGCTCAGGGGCTGGGCTGAAAGACTCTGCCATCTAGGACATTTCTGGTTGTTATGGCAGCATAGGGGTGATCTCAGAACACTTCTAATTGCTCCTCTGTGCTTCAGCCCAAAGTGATATTCTATTGGCCAGAGCAGCCACAGGACTCTCACCAAAATGCAAAGTGGTTGAGCCCAGGCCAGTGGTGCTCAGTTAGTTGGGAGCATCATTCATACACCCAAAGGACACCCATCTGGTGAGGGCACATACCTAGGTTGTGGGTTTGAACCCCAGTCAGGGAATTTACAGATGTACAGGAGGCAGCAGAACAGTGTTTCTCACATCGATATTTCTCTCTCCTCCTTCTCCTCTTTCTTCTCCTTCTCTTCCTCCTCCCTCCTCCCTCCCTTTTCCCCTCCTTTCTCTATCTAAAATCAATAAAAAGCATATCCTCAGGTGAGGATTAAACAAACACAAAATCAAAATGGTTGATAATATAGAAAAGCTCTGAGCATCCTCAGAGCCCCTGCTCCATATTCAAGAGCTTGCTTGACATCTTTTCGACATCACCTGTACTTCAAAGTGAATATTGATTTTTTCCCCCTCTTCAGTAGAAACATTGATTTCCCCTCCCCCAAACCTGCTTCTCTTCCAGTTTTTATTGTCTCAATATATACCACCATCCATTTAATTGCCTCACCCCAAACTTTAAGAATAACCCTTCATTTTTTCTTTCTCACACTTCAGCCACATGGAAATAACTAGTTCTATTATTTCTATCCCTCCACCCCACATAAATCCTACATACATCATTTCTTTCCTTCACTACCACCACAACCCTGATCTATGCCACTGAAATCTTTTGTGGTGGGTGATCATAGGAGCTTCCCAAATGATCCATTTTACACTCTTGTCCTTAAAACAGTCCATTTTCTATAGAGCAGCAAGATTGACATTTCCCTGCTTAAAACCTTCCAGTGATTTCCCAATACACGAGACTAAATTGCAGATTCTTTATGTCTGACTCCTATCTTTCTCTGGGAAGTCATCTGCTATTTCTCTACTGAGTTGTCATTACACCCTTATAGGTAGTTGTAGGCCTTTGGGCACACTTTGTCCTGTGCCTGGAATGCTCACCTCCACACATGCCTGTGGCTGCCTCTCTCTGTCATTCAAATCTCAGCATTAATGTCATTTTCTCAGGGAGGTCTTTCTGAACTCCCAAAAAAAGAAGCCACACCCCTCTGATTGGTATTTGCATAGTACTTGTCACTATTTGATATTTTTTCTTTCTGTAACTGTTTGTTCACTGAAATGTAGGCTGCATTAGATCCAAACCTGGTCTGCCCATTCACTCCTCGACCCCTCAGTGCCCACAGGATCAGCATAAAGCACAGAGATCAGCTGCCAGTTCTCTAAGAGATTCTGGGGCAGTGCTCACTGTCACCTTTGTTTTCAGCATGAGCATTCGCTTCTTTTCCATATGTCCTTTTAATGCAAAAGATTCAGGTTGAGATACTTATTTCTAACTCATAAAGACAAATCTAAAGAAGGGAAGGAGTGAGGTGAGCATCCATGTGTTGGTGATCTGCAGTCCTCTGCTTGCCAATCAGAAGGAGGAATTTAACTAAGGAGGCAGCTCCTTGTCACATCTAGAAGTTCTTTTGACCTCAGTGATTAAGATGTGTCTGACGTAATGAACTTTTCTATTATGTTGCAAGAAAACTGCGAAAATAGCCCTTTTGTTACACTGAGTTCTCAAATTTGGTGATGGCTGTCACTGTTCTGGAAGGATAATTCACTCAAGACAAGGAAAGCAGGGGCTGGGGGGAGGGAGTGGCGATAAGGGGACAGTGATGGAATGAGAAACAGGATTGACCTAAGGGTCTATTCCCAAGTTCACTGAAAGAAATAAAAAGTAAAGGTACCATAATACAAGGTACATCTTGATGCCACAGCATTATATAACTTTGATCTAATTTCTATAGCCCCCAGGAGAAAAGAGCTCTCTATTCCTTAGCAGTCTCCTCTTCCTAGACTGAGGCTACCTAGAGACTAAAGGCAGTTTGTCTTCTAGTGTCTGGTTCTACATGGCTTCTCAAAACTGTCAGGACAAGGAGAGGGCCTCATAGTGTATCAACCTTTATCCAGCAATGATATCCCTTAATATAGTCTCACTAGAGATCCAATGCACAAAATTCATGCAAGAGCAGGCCTTCCTTCTCCCAACTGCCAACACTAGCTTCCCTAAGGCACCTGGTACCCGGGCTTCCCTCGTAGCCCTGGCTTCATCCAGGAGGACAGAAGGACATCTGGAAGGATGTATGGTCTAATTAGCCATATTACACTTTTATTATTATAGATATTTTGCTTCTGTACTTCCTCCTGGCCCTCCCAGCACTAACTTCCGGTTTTGGCTTTCCTTTGAGCCATTATCTCAGTGCCTTTTGGCATGCTTCTCCTTCTGGGACAATATGCCTTCTGGGTCAAAAATAATTTGGTTCATCTCTCAAGTGATATTGCATCCAGTGTTTTAGGACAACACCTACACAGTTCAGTTTCATCTCTGTGAAACCATATTTGTCAAAGCAAGTAAGGGCTGAGCCCCACTTTGTTTTTACCCCACTTTAAGTTGTAGATCAGAGCTTAAAGTGGGGTGAAGGGACATGGAAGGGAGTGGGAGGAGAGGCCTTAAAGATATCAACCTACATCATAGTTCCTGGAACTTGTTTCTCCTGCTTCTGCCCTATTGGGAGTCTTTTGTAAGAGAAAACTAAAAATGTTCAGCTGCATACAGATTGCTTTATTTAGCAGACAATCTAAAAAACAAACAAACAACAAAAAACTGTCTGCAAGACAGTTACTATGGATGGAATATGTGCTCCTGAAATCCATATGTTAAAGCCCTAAATGCCAGTGTGACTGACATTTGGAGGAAGAGCCCTTAGGAGATCATTAAGTTTAGATGAGGAAATTGGGGGTCCCATCATATCCATGAAGGAATTAGTGCTCAAGTATGGAGAGATCAAAGATCTCACTCATTCTGTTTCTCTGCTATGTGAAGAAATGGCCACCTTCAAGTCAGGAACCTGACATACTGATACCCTGATTGCAGAGGTTCTAGCCTCCCAACTGTGAGAACTAAATGTGGTTTAAACCATCCAGACTGTGCTATTTTGTTATAGCAGCCTGAGACAAGACAATAGTTATTCACCTTTCTTAAAAGCCTGTACCTTTTCCAAAAACCATGTTCCATTATCTCATAACCTTTAGAGTCAGTGGGAGGGAGAAAAGTCTTCTATGCTTCTTGTCTATATTTCTCATGATTTAATTAGAACTCATACCAAACTGAAGGGTTAGACCTCTTGAAAAATGAAATGTGTCTCACTTCATTTCTATAACGAGAACTTTTTCAATCTTTAAGTAACCTTATTTCAATGGTATTTGATCTATCCTTGATTATACAATTATTAGCCTTTTGGTGATCTAACCAATGACATTTAAATGGCATTTATGTGCAGGGCTTGCATTATTAAATTACAAAACTTTTGAGCTGAGAGATACCTCAGAGAAAATATAGTGCAATTCCTGTATTTAAAAGATAAGGCAAGTTGAGTCCAGATAGCTGAAGAGTGTTGTACAAGGTCACCCAGCTTGTCAAGAAACAGAAGGGGAGATAACATGCAAGATGGCCTTCTTACTATTCTACCTGCAGTTGAAAAAAGTGTTTTAAGAGATAAAAAGGAAAGTTTTAGGCTGTTAAGAAACACACAAGCAAACCAAAAACACAACACCAACTTGATGCCTTCCCTATGTATTTTATCACAAGTCAATGATGGTATGTCATTAACACAGAGACATTCCTCAGAACATAAGAACATTAGAAAAATCATAATTCTAAAAAGAGGGGTTAATTCCTAGATCATTGGGGTGAAGGGACATGGAAGGGAGTGGGAGGAGAGGCCTTAAAGATATCAACCTAAATCATAGTTCCTAGAACTGGTTTCTCCTGCTTCTGTCCTATTGGGAGTCTTTTGTAAGAGAAAACTAAAAATGTTCAGCTGCACACAGATTGCTTTATTTAGCAGACAATCTAAAAAACAAACAAACAACAAAAAAAACAACAGCATGTTCTCTTATGATTTGAGACTTGATTATCTAATTTTCTCTTTGTGGTGCTCCTCCTCCAGCAACCACCTGCTAAATGGCCAGAACAGATACAACTGTCCTGTGAATGGTCCTTGCCTCTAGTCTTGTCCCCCTCCTGCTCTCCATGAGACTTCCATACACTCCTATTGCTCCCACTGAAGAGAACACAACTAATTCTCCAATTCTGATCTTTCTTTCAAACTTCAATCTGATTTCTAACTGCCCGAGGTGTATCCCTACCTTGATGTGGCATAGGTACTTCAAACACAGCAAGTTTAAAACAAAATCCTTACTTCCCTTCCCGTGACCCCAAATTATCCTCTCTTTATAACCTAGTCAGGTTAATAGTGTCACCAGGCACTCAGTTTCCTAATCTGACCCTGGGAAATATCCCTGACTCTTTCTTCTACCTTACCCACCACACCCCGCAGAACACTAGTCTCTCCTGCCAACCTTTCAGGTAGCTCTGGAATCTGTCTCCTGTACTCTCTCCCTTCCCTCATCATCTGCCCAAAGTTAAGACTCCATCATCTTTTGACTAGACTATTATAACAATCTTCTAATAACATAAAAAAATTATTTTTCCTACCTTTACTAATCCAATTCGGTCTTGCTAAAACCACCTCCATCGCTCCCTACTGAGAAACAATACATTCTAAATTATTTAACATAGAATATAGATTACTTCGAATTGACTTACTTTAAATTTAAACATACTGAGCCTAACTATACACCCTGAAACTTTAACCCATTAGTAATGAATCTGTTTTCAAGAACTGTATGTGGCATAAGAATCAACCTATGCCCCCATTCACAAAGAGGGCTATGCATTGTGAGGGAGAAAATGGCACTAAAAGCAGGTAGAACTGGATGAAGTCCTGACTCCACCCTGAGCCACCATTGTAAACTATTTCCTTACCTATAAAATGAGGGTATATAATAAAATGAGCTGTATATAATAGTATATACAGCTTCAAGTTGTGGGAATTATATCAGGTGTATGCAATGTGCCTAATACCTAGAGGTGTTAATAAAGAGTAGATATTATTACTATAAAAGTTCTTTAAATATTTCAAGATAACTATAGCAGGCCATTCATAACTCTTGTTCAATCCAAACATTCCCATTTCTTACAATTCATTTCAAAATCAGATTGTTTTGAGGATGGTTCTCTTCTGGTTAACCCCTCTAGACCACCAGGAAATTAACCAGAACTTTACAACAATATTTGAAGATAAAAAGGACAGTGGTTTGAAGGTGATTAATAAATACAAAGTCTCTTTTTCCAAGAGTGTTTTCTCTTTTAATCATTACAACTCAAAAGAATTGAATTCCTCTTTAGTGTATACTTTTGCTTCCTAATTGGGGCTTTCAAGGAAACCTGAGAGTGACTATCTCAGACCACAAATTAGTCTCCTTTCTAAAAATGCACTGTCCAGGTTTCAGTCAGAGATTATGGGCAAGAAGTGAGTGAAAGGTTTATGTTTCCTTTCTGTGGCTTCCTAGAGCAGTGCAATCAATCTAACACTTTCACCAGTCTGAATTTACAGTCATTTTAATAAGTAAGGGGATAGTTGATTGAGCAGCAAATTAGTCTTCTTTTGCTATAAAAATGTAAACAGATAGCAAACACAGTATTTTATTAAAGGAATATAAGTACTCCTAAGAAGTCAAGATATTATTAGAGATGTCTTAAAAATGTAAACAGATAATAAAATTGGGCAGTGAACCAATGATACCCATGCAGAATATATGCATTTGTTTCTTAAATTAATTAAATAATTTTTTAACCAAAAGAATGGGGAACTTCGCTTTTCACATATTCAGAGATTAGTTATTGTTATCTAGAATATGAACAATAAGAAAGTTTTAAAACAAATTACTGCAAAATCTTGATAGAGGTAGTATCACAAGGAAAAGCTCTTAAGTTTGAATACTTCAGTCCAGCTCTGGCCAAGTGCCTCAGTAGGTTGGAACATTGTCCCATATCAAAATGTTATGGGTTTAATTTCCAGACATGTTGTGGGTTTGATTCCAGTAAGGGCATGAATGAGAGGTAACTAACCAATGTTTCTCTCTCTCTCTCTGCCCTACCTCTCCCTCTCCATAATTAATAAACATATCTTTGGGTGAGAATTATAATAATTGATAAATATTATTATTATTAATTATTATAAATGCCTCAGTTCTAATAATGACCCGTAACTTACTAGTCCTGGACAAGATTCTTAATATCTCTACACCTCTATGAAATGAGGAAGGATAAATAAAAACATATTTTTTTAAGTGCCAGCCAGTTGCTTTTATTTTTTTTAATTTTATTTTTTTATTAATTTTTTATGCATATCGCCCCATTGGCCCCTCTCCCTCCCAGGCATGCCCCAACCCCCCAGTGTCTATGTTCATTGGTTTTGCTTATTTGCATGCATACAAGTCCTTTGATTGATCTCTTATCTACCTCACCTAACTTTAATCTTCCTGCTGTAATTTCACAGTCTGTTAGAACTTTACTGTCTCTGTATCTATCCTTTTGTTCATCAGTTTATAATGTTCTTTATTATCCCCCAATGAGTGTGATCATGTGATGCTTCTTCATTGACTGGCTTATTTCACTAAGCATAAGGCTCTCCAGTTCCAACCAGGTTGCTGAAAATGGTAATAATTCCTTCTTTTTAATGGCAGCATAGAATTCCATTGGGTAGATGTACCACAGTTTTCTGATCCACTCATCTGCTGACGGGCACTTAGGCTGTTTCCAAATTGTGGCTATTGTAAATTGTGCTGCTAAGAACATTGGGGTACATAAATCCTTTCTGATTGGTGTTTGTGATTTCTTAGGATAAATTCCTAAGAGTGGGATTACAGGGTCAAATGGGAGATCCATTTTTAGTTTTTTAAGAAAACTCCATACTGTTCTCCACAGTGGCTGCACCAGTCTGCATTCCCACCAACAGTGCACAAGGGTCCCTTTTTCTCCGCATCCTCGCCAACACTTGTCGTTTGTTGATTGGTTGATGATTGCTATTCTGAGCAGTGTAAGATGGTATCGCATTGTCGTTTTGATTTGCATCTCTTGGATGATTAGTGACTTTGAACATGTTTTCATGTGTCTCTTGGCCTTCCTTCTGTCATCTTTCAAAAAGGTTCTATTTAGGTCCGTTGTCCATTTTTTTATTGGATCGTTTATCTTCCTTTTATTAAGTTGTAGAAGTTGGCTGTAGATTTTGGAGATTAAACCTTTATCAGTGATATCATTTGCAAATATGTTCTCCCATACAGTGATCTTTCTTGTTGTTTTGTTGATGGTTTCTTTTGCTTTGCAAAAGCTTTTTATTTTGATGTAGTCCCATTTGTTTATTTTTTCTTTAGCTTCCATTGCCTTTGGAGCAGTATCAGTGAAGAAGTTCTTTCTGCATATATCTGAGATTGTGCTGCCTGTGGATTCCTCTAGTATTTTTATGGTTTCCCTTCTAATGTTTAAGTCCTGTATCCATTTTGAGTTTATTTTTGTATTTGGTGTAAGTTGCTGGTTCAGTTTCAATTTTTTGCATGTATCTGTCCAATTTTCCCAACACCATTTATTGAAGAGGCTATCTTGGCTCCATTGAATGTTCATCCCTCCTTTGTCAAATATTAATTGAGCATAGTGGTTTGGGTGGATATCTGGGTTCTCTATTCTATTCCATTGTTCTATATGTCTGTTCTTGTGCCAGTACCAGGCTGTTTTGAGAACAGTTGCTTTGTAGTATAGCTTGAAGTCTGGTATTGAGATCCCACCTACTTTATTCTTCTTTCTCAGAATTGCTGTAGCTATCCGTGGTCTTTTTTTGTTTCAGATGAATCTATGAAGAATTCTTTCTAGGTCTGTGAAATATGTCATTGGTATTTTAATGGGTAGTGCATTGAATCTGTAGATTGCTTTGGGTAGTATGGACATTTTAATGATGTTGATTCTCCCAATCAATGAGCATGGTATGCTCTTCCATCTGTTAACATCTTCCTCTATCTCTTTTTTCAGTGTCCTGTAGTTTTCTGCATAAAGGTCTTTTACCTCTTTAGTTAGGTTTATTCCTAGGTATCATAATTTTTTTTGGTGCGATGGTAAATGGGATTGCTTTTTTAGTTTCTCTTTCTATAATTTCACTATTAGTGTATAGAAATGCCACAGACTTCTTAGCATTAATTTTATATCCTGCTACATTGCCAAATTCATTAATTAAGTCAATTATTTTGGAATGGAGTCCTTTGGGTTTTTTATGTACAATATCATGTCATCTGCAAATAAGGACAGCTTTACTTCTTCTTTTCCAATTTGGATGCCTTTTATTTCTTCATCTTGTCTAATTGCAATGGCTAATATTTCCAGTACTATGTCGAACAGGAGAAGTGAGAGTGGGCATTCCTGTCTTTTTCCTGTTAGGGGAAATGGTTTTAGTTTTTGCCCATTGAGTATGATGTTAGCTGTGGGTTTATCATATATGGTTTTATGATGTTGAGGTATGACCCTTCTAATCCCACTTGGCTGAGAGTTTTTATCAAAAAAGGGTGTTGGATTTTGTCAAATGCTTTTTCTGCATCAATTGATATGACTATGTGATTTTTATCTCTCAATTTGTTTCTGTGATGTATCACATTTATTGATTTGCGGATATTGTACCATCCCTGCATTCCTGAGATGAATCCTGCTTTGTCATGGTGTATGATCTTTCTGATGTACTGCTGGATCCGGTTTGCTAGACTTTTGTTGAGGATTTTGGCATCTATATTCATGAGAGATATTGGCCTATAATTCTCTTTCATTGTGTTGTCTTTATCTGGTTTTGGTATTAGGGTGATGCTGTCTTCATAGAAGGTGTTTGGAAGTATTCCTTCTTCTTGAATGTTTTTGAATAGACTGAGGAGGATAGGTTTTAATTCTTCCTTAAATGTTTGGTAAAACTCTCCTGTGTAGCCATCTGGACCCGGGCTTTTATTTGCTGGAAGCTTTTTGATGACTGCTTCAATTTCTTCCATAGTTATTGGACTATTGAGATGTTTGGTTTCCTCCTCATTGAGTTTTGGGAGGTTATATTTTTCTAGGAAAATGTCCATTTCTTGCAGGTTGTCCAATTTGTTGGAATAGAGTTGTTCACAGTATTTTTAAACAATCCTTTGTATTTCCACAGGGTCTGTTGTTATGTCTCCTCTTTCATTTCTGATTTTGCTTATTTGGGTCTTCTCTCTTTGCTTCTTGGTGAGCCTGGCTAGGGGTCCATCAATCTTGTTAATCCTTTCAAAAACCAGCTCTTTGTTTTGTTGATCTTTTGAATTGTTTCTTTGGTCTCCAAGTTGTTTATCTCCACCCTGATCTTCACTATTTACTTCCTACTGAGTACACTGGGCTTTTCTTGTTGCTCTCGTTCTAGCTCTTTGAGTTGTAGGGTTAGGTAATTTATTACCATTGTTTCCTGTTTTTTGCACTAGGCTTGTAGGGCTATGAACTTCCCTCTCAAGACTGCATTCACTGTGTCCCATAAATTTTGTATTGTTGTGTTGTCATTGTCATTTGTTGCCATGATGTTTTTTATTTCTTCCTTGATCTCTCTGGTTACCCAGTCGTTGTTTAATAGCATGCTGTTTAGTCTCCATGTGTTTGATTTCTTTCTTTTGTTTTTATTATAGTTGATTTCCAGTTTTATGCCACTGTGGTCTGAGAAAATCCTTGATATGATTTCTATCTTCTTGAATTTGAAGAGACATTTCTTATGACCCAACATTTGATCTATCTTTGAAAATGACCCATGTGCACTGGAGAAGAATGTATATTCTGTGGCTTTGGGGTGAAATGTTCTGAAGATGTCAATTAATTCCATCTGTTCTAGTGAGTCATTTAGGATTGATGTTTCTTTGCTGATTTTTTGTTTAGAGGATTTGTCCAATGGTGACAGTGGGGTATTAAAGTCTCCTACTATGATTGTATTGCTGTCGATCTCTCCCTTAATATCCTCCAAGAGTTTTTTTATGTATTTAGGTGCTCCTATATTGGGTGCATATATGTTTACCAGAGTTATTTCTTCTTGTTGGATTGTTCCCTTTAGTATTATGAAGTGTCCTTCTTTATCTCTTGTTATGTCCTTCACTTTGAGAGCTAATTTGTCAGATATAAGTATTACAACCCCAGCTTTTTTTTCATTTCCATTTGCCTTAAATACCATGTACCATCCCTTCACCCTCAATCTGTGTGCATCACTTTTCCTGAGGTGGGTTTCTTGAAGACAGCAGATATATGGATCATGTTTTCTTATCCAGTCGGTTACCCTATGTTTTTTCATTGGAGCATTTAATCCCAATAAAGGCCAGCAACCAGTACCTAGAGATTGAGGCAAATTGCAAATAGCAACTGGTATCGAGGGAGGTGAGGGAAAAGAGACATAGAAAACAAAGCAAGCAAAAACCAAAATAAAACAAGTAGAATAAACTAAAACAATCTCACAAAAAAATTTTCAAAAAATCAATATAATCACTTTTCAGGCATATAGCAACAAAAGGACATAGAGAAAAAACAACTTTTTGGCTAGTGAAGACAAGAAGAGAGAGGTTTGTGTGGACTTGTGGTAGGGGATTTGAAATTAGATATACTAGTTTAAAACAAAAATGTAATAATTATAAAGGTAAAATCAATTGAGATGGAAAGAAAAAAATATTCTTTTAATTAAAATATGTGAAAAAGAAAAAAAATTAAAAATTAAAAAAAAAGAAAAAAAGAAAAATAAAAAAAAGAAGAAAAATAGAATGGTCCTTCACTTGCACTATTATTCTGCTTGGCACCCCTGTTTCCCAGCAGGGAAGGCACTGCAGCTCCCTGTGTTCCCCTCTTGGTGTTTTAATCTCTTTATTCTTTTGTGGTTATGCGAGAGTCCATTTGTGTGTCATCCACTGGGTGGCAGTGTTTTGGAATTGATCTCAGAGACAAAGCACAGGACCTCTCTAGGCTGTGTTCAGATCCTGCTACTCTGTGGTTCTCAAAGCCAGTTTGTGGGGGTTTTGCAGTCGGGACACTCCCAGGCTGTCCCTCTGCCCCAGAGGAAAAAAAAAAAAAACGAGTCATTTTCTAGAGCTCCCCTCTGTCAACAGCTCAGAGGGTTTGCCTTCACACTCAGGGATCACGCCCTGACCACCTCTGTGGACCTCTCTAGAGGCAGCTTTCCCGCAGCCCGGCTCCCACAGTGTGCGCGTCTCTGTTGTGCGGGTGTAGGAGACCTCACCCTGACCCAGGCGAAATCTGACCCTTCCGGCCGCCTTGTGGATCTCCGAATTCGCTGCCTTCGCATCCGTGCCGCCTGGGAAGCGCGCTCTGGGTCCCCGGCTGCTCTGTGGGTGCCTCCGTCAGCCGCAGCTTTCAGACCTCGGCAGACATCTACCTCCCCCTTATCTCAGGCGCAATCTGACCTGTCCGTGTGCTCTGTGGATCTCTGGTTCCGCCGGGTTTCTGCGCCGATTGCAGATTAGAGTTCTGGGTCCCCGGGTCCCTGGCTGCTCGATGGGTGCCCAGCCAAAGGCTTCAGACTGTCGCAGACATCCACCTCCCACTGCAAGATGGCTCAGGCCGCCAAAACATATTGTTTTGAAATGAGGATCAAGTCAAGATCATTCACTTCAGATGCCTACCAGCACCTAGCACACTATAAGCACTCAACTGTTGGCCACATGTAACTATGGTTGGATAATAAGTAAGGTTGCTATGAATCTCACTTTATTTTAGTTAGAGACCCAATGTGATGACAGCAAGTAAAACATTTAGTCAACAATTTAAAATTTTAGTTCTCACCCATTTGCTTTTGATCTATATAAAATCAAACACTGGTGAGCTTTTTCCCACTGAAATGAACAGCTGTTCTATCACCATGTAGAAATGCCCTAAGTCTATGACAAGCAAACTGCGGCTTTTGAACCTCATGCGGTTCTTTGGCCCCTTGAGTGTGGCTCTTCCACAAAATACCACAGCCTGGGCAAGTCTATTTTGAAGAAGTGGCATTAGAAGAAGGCTAAGTTTAAAAAAATTTGGCTCTCAAAAGAATTTTAATCATTGTACTGTTGATATTTGGCTCTGTTGACTAATGAGTTTGCTAACCACTGCCTTTAAGGGAATATTACTTTGGCATACTGTACTTTCTTGTCCCATAATATTACATTGAGATCTGTAAACTCTAAAGAAATCTTATACTTAAGGTTCTATGCAAGGTCAGAGAGTGATATATGATTAAAATAATAATACAAATATCATGATTGAGAGAGTTCTACAAAGTAAACTATTTGCCATCCTCCCAGAAGTGTTCACAATTTTGAAAAGAAAGACTTCGGAAGAACCCTACCAGGCAAGCAGGTGGCTTTAATTAGGTGTTAAATAGAAACATAAATAACTAAATCAAGTCAAAGCCCTGTCAACCTGGAAAATATTACTATGTTTATTGTAACCAGAAGAGATGTACATAGTAAGCTCTGAGAGAATGTTGGGAGACTGCAGGACAATTATCCAAAATCTCAGAATTCTTTGGATTGCATGGTAGTTAGATTAGCCACATTTTTGTTAAGAGTCAAAAGCAGAGGCATACTATTATACCTCCCCACCCCAACCCCGCCCCGTTGCTATATGAGATTCAAGTGGCATTAATTAGACAGTGAATACCAAAATCATGATTAACTGAATTAAGTAAATACAAAATGCCAAGATGTATGTGTAATGAACTGTCTTCCCAGTATTAATCTGAATAAGTAAATAAACTACATTGTCTTCAAGTACATGTAAAACTTACATTTTTTGATTGATCAAAATACATTCTTAGAGAATAAATTGGCATTCTATAATGAAAAGGCCAGTGCAGAGCAATGTTGATAATATTTGCTAACACTTATTAATTTCCTGATACGTATATATTTCTAAGCCCTTTATGGAAATTTAATCACTTAATCCTCCCGGCAATTCTATGAATACCTAACACAAATACTTTTATCATCTTTATTTTATAGAAGAGAAAACTGAGGCACAGAAAAGTTAAGTACATTGTCCATGGCCACTCATTCAGTAAATAGGTGATCCACAATTTGAATTCAAGCATTCAGACCCAGAGTCTTTATTAATAACCTCTCTACCAATGTTTTCCAACCAGGGGTGGTTTTTACCCCTGGGAATATTCTGCAATATGAAGATATGCAGTTATGATGGTCATTACTGGGAAGAGAGAACACTATTGGCACACAGTAGGTAGAAACCAGGAATAGTGCTAACGTTTCTAAAAGGCACAGAACAACCTCTCAAAATGAAGAATTATCTGACCCAAACTATCAATAGAATGGAGGCTGAAAACCCTTGCTCTAGATTATACTGCCTCAGATATCAGTTATACTCTTGCTATGAAAAATGTGAAACATAGACCGCCAACATTATATCACCTAAGAGTTTATTAGAAAAACCCACCCCAGATCTACTGAATTAGAATCTGCATTAAATAAGACCTTTAGATGATTCATCTATGCTGAAGTTTAAGAGGCAGCAAGTTATACTCTTAGCTCCATAATGCTGTGGTAGGTCTCAAATAAGACAAATACACTTTGTCCCATGCACAAGCACAGAGAAAAAATGTTAGGGGGCTGGCAACAAGGATAGATAGACATATCAGGGATGTGTGTGAAATTAGTGGTTGGAATTTTCTTTGGCAAATGGTTACTTGAAGTAGCAGACACAATAAGAAGGCAAGTATAATCTGGATCTATGAAAGAAGGACCAAAATAAAATAAACTCAAAATACAACTCTGGAAGATGGCCAGGAGCCAGGTAAATGCAGTAGAGGTGAAAGAAGCTAACACAACCA
This sequence comes from Lasiurus cinereus, assembly GCA_011751065.1. Classification (NCBI taxonomy): domain Eukaryota; kingdom Metazoa; phylum Chordata; class Mammalia; order Chiroptera; family Vespertilionidae; genus Lasiurus; species Lasiurus cinereus. The sequence goes on from JAAGEH010000393.1 coordinate 48,371,754, forward strand.
GAACAGGGACAGTTGTCACCAATACAAAAGCCAGCTAGGATGGCAAAGCTCTTTGCTTCTGGGGATCAGCTGTGTGGACTGGGGATTGGCCTGATTTAAAGGCACAATCCAGGGAAAGCCCATCCATCTGAGGAGATTTAGATGTATTTCCACAAAAGGAAACTTTTCTAGAACACCTATTTAACACTCACTGAGGCAAAAGTACCTCCAAAAGTACAAAACTCCAACAGTAATGCAACAATGCAGCATCATTTTAAGAAAAGGTTCAATCCTTTGAACAAATCAAGCCACAGCAGCTAATGAAGAAGAAACTTAGAAAAAGTTCCTGCTCCCAGTGGTCCTCAGATTTGACCACAAAGTCCTTTAGCACCAACACCGATGCATAAACCGTTACACAATTTCACATTTGAAGATTTAAGACTATACTTTTGTCAAAATACGTTTTCTCCCCCACAGGCCTCTCAAAGCATTAGCAAAACAGCATTCTCTTGTGTGTTTACCAAATGTTAATTGGGAAGCCCTACTGTTTTTAATTGTGCTTGAATAAATGAAGACCAGGATCTATGAGTACAAATATAGTGGTTTCCCTGCCTCTCTCTGCCTCCAAGTGATCTTCGCTTGAATGGGTGGGCATTCCCAAAGGCAACAGTTAGGTGAGGGCAAGATTGAGGCAAAATCCTGGGAGCTCAATCACTGGGAAAGCCATTTCATGGCAAACTAATAATCTAAAAATATTATGGTTGTGGTTATCCAAATAATTTCATTTTCTATCATACTCTATTCCTAAAGTACCACTCTAACTCTTGCATTAAAATAATAGGATTTGGAGATTAATTGGATCTTAAAAGATTTTTTAGCACAATAGTTTCTAAATATGGGGTCCTCTCACCTGGAAAGAGTGCTCCCTGAGTCAGACCAGAGCCTTTTAAATTCCTTAGGCCCCACCTTGGGGCTTTCTAATTCAGCAAGTGTCAAGGGGGACTGAGGTATTTGTGCTTTTAACAAACTCAAATTAGTGTGATGCCCAACTGAGAATCACTATCTACTTCAACTCACCTATTTTGCAAGTCAGGAAACAGTCAGACAGGTAATTCATTGTAATGCCAGAGCTAAGATCCTAATCTCCAAACTGAATTTCTCTTGATGACCTAATCCTATTATTTGTTTTCATTTAATCAACAACACTGCATAATAGTAAAATATCATGTTCCAAGTATGAGCCACCAAATGCAAAACCCAGAATTTGGACATAGGATCTCTCCTATTTTTTTACTTCCAATTTCTGCTCATTTTAACCCATGTTAAAAATGAAAAAGCCTCCCAGATGTTCCTAAACAACAGCCTCCTCTTCACAGGGGAGGACAGGAATGCTTTCCAAGCAACAGGCTGCAAATTAGCTGTGAAATCAATGACATTCCATAGCTGCATTACCTCCCTTTTAATCTCTTACAGCTTTATTGTTCTGAAGATTGCAGGGAATCCTCAGTTACACCCCAGAAGAAAAACTGCATTATCATAACTCAAACCCTACTGACTAGTCAGTATCAACTATTATAATTGCCATCTTCCCTACATTTATATGTACTTTTTAAGATGAAGTTCATTTTAAGAACACATCCACTGTTTGTTTTTAATTTTTCTCACTGTATTCTTGGTTTTCTAAGAAGTGACTCATATAACTTATTCATAAAACAAATAGCATTAACAAAGAAAAAGTATAACCATTAAGATAGTGGTATTGTTTTGTTTTGGTCTTTTAAGATGTAAGGAACACTAAAAAATTAGAGGTTAATTGTTTATTTTTAGACATGGCTTACCCCTATTTGTAAAAATATATCCAAATTCTGGCTGAGTTACCTAGTTTGTAATTCTGCTCTGGCATACAGGTGTAAGGTTACCACATCTGTTTATTTTTCAGGCATTAAGATTGAAAGAAAAGAAGAGCAGGTGATCCTAAGAGCCATGGCTTTCCTAAATAGCGTTCCTCGTGTTAAGTCCAGAATATCTATACTCTTATTTTGAATCTTAATAGTCACATTAATTTTCTTGGTATCATAATAATAAAAGGCTAATATGCAAATGGTTGTCACACCATGATGCCGTAATGCCATGATGCCTTAAGGACAGATCACCAGGGACTTGAGGCTGCCTGGCGTCAGGCTAGGGCCAAGGGACCTGAAGCCACACCCACCTGTACCCTCCCACCCCAGCACCAGGGTCCGGGGTCCTGGGGTCACACTCTCCACCCCGATGCTGGGGCTCAGGGGATCTGAGGCTGGGCCCCCCTGAGGCTGAGTTCCCTACCCTAGCACCATGGCCAGAGGACTTGAGGCTGTGCCCCTGAGGCCATACTCCTGTCCAGCAGGACTTCATGGGAGTGAGGCTGGCTGTGTCTTGGTGTCGCCCAATGGGGTTGGGGCTGGCCTGACACCTTTATTATAGAGAAAGGGAAAATAGAAATACTAAAATATTTCCTCTAGTTAATTCCCTTTTAATGTGCATGAACTTCATGCACTGAGCCACTAGTTATCAAATAAAGCATATATTTTGTCTCCTCCATCTGTCAAAATCCTACAAGCTTTGGGGCCTACACAGTACCCTACCACCTGTGGGAAGCACTCCAGAATGATTTAGCTTTCATTCTTCCTACAGGTTTAGCTTCACATAGAGTCTCTGCCCTCCTTACACAAAGTATGGCCTTCACACCAGCAATACGTATCAGCATCTCCTGGAAACTTGTCAGAGGTGACAAGTCTTGGCTCTACTCGAGACCTACTCTATCAGATTTTTGTAAGATCCCCAAGTGATTCATATGACCATTCAAGGTTGAGAAGCACTGCTGTATGCCCTGTAAGACTCCATTAGAGTTTGCCTCAAGTCTCATATCTCCTCCAACTCAATTCTTATATCTTATGGGAGCAACTTTAGGCATTTGGCACCATGACAAGTCTATGGTGAAGTTTAAAATAATATTTGTGTAGCAGACTGTTGGTTGCCAGTCCAATAGCTATTTCTCACTTTAAATTTTGCTAACTGTACCTAGACTTCAATAAGGTAGGCATGTCCAGGTGCCCCAAAGGAAGGGAGCACCAGCCCCATCTCCTGTCCTTGGCTCAGGGGAAAATCACAATTGGTTTATGCTGATCATGATGATCCTATTTGGTGTATGGGCATAGGACACAAGTGTAGCCAAGTTATTGATGAAGGAAATAGATGGAGAAAGTTTTCAGTACAATTAAAAGTGATATATGAATGAAAAACACCCATTTTCTTAATGAAGATATGATCTCTAAAATTAAAACACGCTACCTAGCTCAATGAGAATATTAAGAATGGTCCAGTGGGACGTTGGAAGAACCTGAACCTCTGCAGGCATCACTGTGCAATTGAATCCACTAACCTTGGACCTGCTTTATTTTCAGATTTTTTGTAACACGGCATATAAATCATCTTATTAAGCCATTTGAGTTGGATTTTCATGACTGAAATATAAGTATTCTGATTAAACTGTTGATTGAAATATTGACCAATAATTGAAGATGTCCATTTCCCCTTTGCATATACTATCTCATACAATTATTATGCTGGTTCAATGAGGAAGACACTGTTGTCCCATTTCACTGATGCAGAGAAATCTAAAGTTCAGAGAGATCTGTTGGATCCCTAGCTCTGGCATCTGTTTTCATTCTCCTTCCATAGTCTGGCAGATTAATAGCCATGATAATTAACTTACACAATTTTCTAGGGCCTGAATAAGAGTTGATTTGGGGTAGGATTATGCTCCAGCTTGGGATGGGAAGGAGAGCCTTTTATAGGTTTTGTTGAGCGTGGTTTATTATTTGCTTTACTGATGACATTGCATGAACAGATGCATGGGTTATTTAAAATAGGAGTCATCTCATCCTACAAACCTCTGTCCCCAAAGATTCCTGCAGCATGCCAAGCAGGTTCAAGATGAATAACAAAACTCTCAGTTTGTGGAACCATTCACTATAAAGAGATATTGTGTTATAAAATTAATGAATCCTTCCAAGAGGTTGATAACAATGAACTGATAACCAATTCCTGACACGTACACATGGGTCTGGAGGGAGAGGAAACCTCTACAAGTAGTGCCAGAGGAAAACATAATACTGCATTTCTTTTAATCCATCAGTTCACTTTGAAAGTATGTGGCTCTATATAAGAGAACATCTGCATTCATTTGTTCGGATGTTTGTTTAAAAGAGGAGATAAAAAGTATCCCAATAGGTGAAATTCTCCAAAAACACCACCTAAATATTTCATTTGCCATTCCCATCTGATAGACTGATAGAGAAACAGCTCTTGATATGAGGTCAGCAGTTTACTTAGGCTGAACTCCAAAATTATAGGAGATGAAAGAAAGCCTTTTTGACCAATCTTTAGTGCCCAAAGGAATACCATTCTTAGTCATAAAAATGTCATTTCCCAGGTACATATATATACATAACAAGCAGCAATCTTTCTGAAATAAAAGAACACAAGCTTAGACACAATTAGCAACATTAAAGAAATGAAGCTGGCTGTCCACCCAACGAAGGTCCTGTCTTCTCAAAATAGCTGTCTTGGGACACTGGCCTTCCACTTCTCATGTGCAAGCTATGCTTGGAAGGTCACCTTTATGTAGACAGATGCTAAACTTAGCTCTTAATTAGGTCATTTAGTTAATACAGTGGAAAATTCAGTCTCAATGGTATGTAAAGCAGGTAAGCAATGTTTGTCTTTTTTCATCTTAATCTCACAGAATCTTTCAAATTTGTTGTTGGAAGTGACCAATTATTTCAGTGAAAAAAGATGAACTAATAAATCTGTGCAGACACAGGCATTGCTGATTAAATCTAGAAATAGCATTAATTCACTCAGCATTTTTTTCAAAATATAGACTTTCTTTTAAAACAAACCAAAAACAAAAGCAACAACAAATCTTTGACTTGAGAGAAACATCAATGTGAGAGAGAACTGTTGATCAGTTACCTCCCATATGTGCCCCCGCCAAAAATAGAGCCCCCAACCTAGGTATGTGCCCTGACCTGAAATTAAAACCTCAACCTTTTTGGTGTATGGAAGGATGCTCCATTCAACTGAGCCATCTGGCCAGGGCTTCACTTTATTTCTTAAAATAGGAACTCTGACTTATGATTGTGAGAATCACAAAACAATTTCTCATTCTTAAGTCAGCAGAACAATAATAAAAAAGACATTTCAATATTCCATCTTCTGAATGAATTTCGGAGTTTTGCCCAGGCATTCACATAACTTGGAGGAAAACAAAAGATATCTTGGACAAGAGGAAAATGAACCATCCTAATTGCTAACATTAAGCATGTTCTATCAATTTTTCATTAATACAACTATGGATTTTTAAAATGTTTTCTTCCTAATTATTAATTTAAACCCATATTTTTTTTGGTAGATTGATCCCTCTATTAGTCAAAGTAGACCTACTTAGACATACCAAGATATGATTGATGATTTGTATACTATTTTGGAGACGTTCTTTCAAATATATATATTTGAAAGAAGGTCTCCAAAATAGTAAATAATCTTAGCAGATTCTTTTAAACTATAGAAATTTAGGGGAAGTTAGAATTATTTTCAGCCAATCCTTAAGCTCTTAAATTCTTACTAAGTAATAAAAGCATGTCACTCTTAAATTTTTCACTAATATAAGACAATGACTCTTTCATTGTTTAGATTAGATATGTTCCCAACTCAGAAGTATATAATTATATATTTAAGTAAATTATTTTTAAATGATGAGCATATCTTATTAGTGAATTTTTATTTCTTTTATACGATGTTCAAAGCAAAACCAAATGGCAGTTGGGTGGCAGCCTCAAATTTTCTCCCATTGTTAAGTGTTTTCTCTGGTACCAAATCTCTGCCTTCATACTTGCAGACTATAGAACTATAGAAGTCCTTGATAGCAGCTTACCAGGAAAGCCGAGAAAACTAATATTACACTGATTATTCTCACAGGTGAATAAAGGTTTTCTTCTAGAGAGGACAAAAGTTGCTATAAATGTCAATTCTAATAGCTCTGAAGGGATGAGAATAGGAGTCATCTCTCTTGCTCTCCTTTTAAAACCATTTTCCATCAATTGGTAAAGATTAAACAATTTTTTGAGGTTCAAAAAATCTGTAAAGAGGACCCTTCTTTTGATTCAAGCTACAGTGCTACAATTCAAGAAACCTGTATTTCATTTTCCTCATCTAGGTAAAGATTGAGACTAATTTAAAACTGAGAGGTTCTGTTCGTGGAGGTCTACTTTGGGAGTATGGGTTGAACGATTTTAGAAAGTGGGAAGACACAGCAAAAATGATCTACTCCAGAGTTTTTATTACATTTCAAGGTTGGGAACCTTTTGCATTCTTTTTATTTCCAAAACGCAACAGTTGATGTAATATAAGAACAGGGTTCAAAGGATGTGTAGCAGGCACAAATGAAATATGCCTACTGCGACCAGCAGATCCTTGAACACCGGCTTGAAATTGAGTTTATTAATTTCTCTAAATGCACTTTATACATGTGTGTATGTGTCTCTTTCTAGGTCAGCAGTTTTCAACCTTTTTTAATGCTGTAACCTTTTAATACAGTTCCTCACGTTGTGGTGACCCCCAATCTTAAAATTATTTTCGTTGCTACTTCATAACTGTAATTTTGCTACTGTTAATGAATCATAATGTAAATATCTGTTTTCTGATGGTCTTAGGCGACCTTGCTAGCAGTTTTCAACCTGTGGGTTGCGACCCACAAGTTGAGAACTGCTGCTGTAGAGCCTAAGACCATCAGAAAACAGATAGTTACATTATGATTCATTAACAGTAGCAAAATTACAGTTATG
>JAAGEH010000393.1:48378719-48409913 GCA_011751065.1 Lasiurus cinereus
TTAATGAATCATAATGTAACTATCTGTTTTCTGATGGTCTTAGGCTCTACAGCAGCAGTTCTCAACTTGTGGGTCGCAACCCACAGGTTGAAAACTGCTAGCAAGGTCGCCTAAGACCATCAGAAAACAGATATTTACATTATGATTCATTAACAGTAGCAAAATTACAGTTATGAAGTAGCAACGAAAATAATTTTAAGATTGGGGGTCACCACAACATGAGGAACTGTATTAAAAGGTCACAGCATTAAAAAAGGTTGAGAACCACTGTTCTAGATGAACATGCATTGCAACCACCTTGTTTATTTTTTCTAGGGGGAGATCTCTATTCACCATTCCATATTCTTTTGACCCCGCCCCTTGCTTGAGGCACTGTAAAAACTAGTTTTCTGAGACATCAGCTTCACTCTGGTGCTGCACCCCAAGCCAAAACTGGAGCCCCACACCTCTCCCTTCCTCACTTCTATTCCTGGGAAACATTGAATAAATACTTCCTGTTATGGTCAATATTATAGTCCAGCTCCACTGACCAAGGGGTGCCCAGAAACATTATTTCTGGGTGTGTCTGTGAAAGTGTTTCTGGATGAGATTAGCATTTGAATTGGTGGACTCAATAATTACCCTCAGTGATGTGGATGGACATCATTGAATCCATTCCTGGTTTGAATAGAGCAAAGGCAAAGGAAGGAGGAATTCACCATTTTCTTGCCTCACTATTGAGCTGGGGCATCTCATCAGCTCCCCTAGTTCTCAGGCTGTCACACTCAGACTGAATCCTCCCCACGCCCCCAGCTTTCCTGAGTCTCCAGCTTGCAAACAGCATATCATGGGACTTTTCAGTATCTGTAATTGTGCAAGCCAATCCCTCATACTTAATCTTCTTTTATATCATATTCATTCTGTTCTTTTATGGAAAACCTTGACTAATACACTTCCGTTTTTAGACAACTTTGAGATGAAAGGAAATGGACTCCCCTCCCTCTTGTCCTATAAGGGCTGGGACCCCTGCCTAAACCCCCTCCCTTTTCTGGGAGTGGCCACAGGTGTGTCAGCAATGTCTTAACTTCCCTGATCCTTACCTGAAAGGACCAATGAAGCTCCAGGGACACAGCTAAGGTCCTAATTAGGCTTAACCACAGAAAGACCCCAATTCAAGTGACCAATCTCTGTAACCCTCATCACTTTCCCAAGCCCCCTAATTATCCTACCCCATAAAACTCATTGTTCCCGCCCGGTTTGCTCTCTCGCCTCGCTGCTGCACCAGAAAGAGGCTGAGAGCCAAAACCGGGTTTGAATAAAGACTCTTTGCTTTTGCATCGGAAAAGGCTCCTTAGTGGTGGATTACTGGGGACCACAAACTCTGGGCACAACAGAGACACATTTCATAAGGCCTTCAGAAGGGCTAACAAGAGTGGATATGCCACTTGTAGCAGTGGCCAACTCAGTCACTTACATAAGTTTCCTTTCCTATCCCATTTGCCATCCCCACTCCTGGACTCACTTCCCAAGTCATCTACCTACATCCAAGGTTCTGATTCTGGCTCTGCCTTGAGGAAGATCCAGCCTAACACAGATAGAACACCTTAATCATAACCATCATTTCCTTTGATGGGAGCCTGCTATGAGCTAGCTGCTTTACTCAGAATTGAGAGTCTGAAATAAGAAAACTGACAAGAGTTTTCTCTGTCAGAAATGTAGTGAGGATGTGAATAGGATTCAAACACAGATCTGCTGTAGACTCAGCATTGCCTTCCATGTGGTACCATTCAGAACAACACTGCAGACACTGAGAACGTGACACCAATAAAACATTACAGTTCAAAGTTCTTTCATGTTGTCTAGGAGCTTCCTATTACTGACAATAAATACTACTATGGACCTTCTATGTGTCAGGTTCTGTGCATACTTGCCATCTTATTGCATCTTTAGAACAAACCTGTGAAATAAGCCAGACCATATTCCCTGATTTTTGTACCACAGTACCTGCCAAATAAATAGACTCTCACTATTTGTTTATCAATTTAAATTGAATTGAAATAAATTTGGAAACCACAGATTTGTTCCATATTCCCTCTTCCTTTGAGAAAAATGAAATGAACCTCATCCTCACAAATTTTCTAAAAATTTCCACTTTGTTCTCTGATAATATATTCTGATATCTCAAGAACAAAAAGAAGCATATTTTTAAATCATACCTTAGTTGTATCTTCAAAGGCAGAATAAAAATGCTGGGTTCACTCAAAGAGATTAGTAACATGGAACTATGGAGTTATAGGGAACCACAGGAGGTTATCTAGTTTGTAGCCTTTCCTCCAGGCAGAATTACAACAAAGCTGCCATGAACACATTACTGTCTGGGACTACAGGTCAACCTTAATAGAACCCAGGATAATTCCCATCTCCAATGATAAAAAGATCCCTCTGATTCAACAATCACCCAGTTTATTTCAAGCAGTGTTTGATAAGGCAAAATCCCAACAAAATATATTTTAGTGGGCCAGAAAATGAAAACTCAAACAGAAGGAGAATTTCAAAAAGCTATGTAAAGGCCAACGAGTCTGCGATTTTCATCAATGTATTCTTTTTATTTTTTGAAGCTGAAAGCCCTGGACTTAAAGAGAAATTAAAGAGCAAAAAAAATTGAAACCATAAAACTTCATTATACTAATAAAATAAATACCTATTTCTTATAGGTCAGAAGTAGATGAGTATCACTACATGTGTTTCTTTATTGGATGTAGAGGGCCCTCTGGGAAGGCACATGGGCATTCTTTAATTATTGTCAGCTGAACCCAGTGGCATGGGCAAAGCCACATCCTGGGAACATACCTTGCCAAAAGGACAAGGGTATTGTTAGCTTGACCTTCATTTCAGCCCCTGGTGTGGGGAAGTGGGTTTTGATATCTAAATCCAATCTAGCACCAGGAATGCTCAGGGCCTACTCAAGAATGTAAATAATCTCCTTTGTCTTGACCTTTTGGTGAAACTTCCTGGTATATGGGAATATAAAATAAACATGCTGTTTGGCTCTGGGTCACTGACTCTCCATCAGAAGAGGGCAGCAGTCTACCTGGCCCCAGTTTTTCTTTCTATCTCTGTGTCTTGTCTCTTTCTTTTATTTCTCAATCCCCAGCCACTTTTACTGAGGACTTGGATCCATTCTCTAGCCACACTAGACTTAGAAAAGAGAGAAAATAGTTACATTTGGCCCATAATGTGGTCCTGCTGAGTACAGAGACAAGAAATGAGGGGGTCACTCCAAGAAGTGTGGGCACCATAGATTAAAGAAGTAAGGTAAGGAGCAGATTGTTGCAAGTTGTAATATCTGGGTGTAAAACATGGGTAATTATCAAATGTTTAAAACTATGCTCAAAGCTCAAGGATGCTCTGTTAAGCGTAGTCAGGTTCTTGATTTCTTAAATTTTGTTTATGAAATGTGGGGAAAGGTCAACAGCAGAAGGTCCAGAGAAGATTCCTATGCTTACTTTAATTCATGATGGCCTTGATCCAGCACAGTAAAGTTTAAGAATATCTAAGCAGGATGTGGCCATGGCCTTACAGCCTACAGTGGAGGGGTGTGAATCTCTAAGAATACTACATCCCCCTTCTGCTCCTCTTCTATCTCCACATGTCACTCTTGAGACCATTGTTAAGAGCCCACCTGATAAAGATTTATCTCATAATTATGAGCAGGAGCTAGAGTTTGAGGCAGAGCTGGGCAAGCATCACTGTGAACGGGATATGAAAGGTTTTGCTTGCAGATGCCCAGCCTTTAAGGCTGGATGCTGCACTTGGCTGAAAGTGACTTCATATTTCATTTTGTTGGAGGCTCAACTATTTGTATTAGGCTTAACCAAGTAAAAAGGATTAAAGGAATTTCTCAGCAAATGCCAATGATTCTTTATCTTAAAAAAATCTTTTTCTTTCCTTAAAAAATAAAAATAAATAAAAATGAAAATAAAAACAGTAGACACCAGATCATCACTGAATTTTCCCCCAAAGCAAGAAGGAGGTAGAGGATGGGAGACATGTGGCAATCCAATATGGATGCCCACTCCCTGAGAAAGCCATTTTAAAAGGTCTTATCTTCACCATGCTTAAAGATGGTGGATTTGACCTGGGAAAAACAAAAGTCAAGCTTCTGAGCCAGGTGTATTGGCTGGAAACTTAAAAACTTTGAAGTTTACTAAATCAAATGATAAAAATTTATATCTAAACTAGAGGCCTGGTGCATAAAATTTGTGCATTGGGCAGGAGACTGTCCTTCAGCCCAGCCTGCTCCCTCTCCAATCTGGGACCCCTTGAAAGATGTCTGACTGCCTAAAGGGGCAGTCAGACATTTCTCTGACAATCCAGGACTGCTAGCTCCCAACTGCTCACCACCTTCTTTCCTGATTGCCCCTAACTGCTTCTGTCTGAAAGCCTGATCACCCCCTAATCACTTCCCTGCCAGCCTGATTGATTCCTAACTTCTCCCATGCCAGCCTGTTTGCCCCTAACTGCCCTCCCCTGCAGGCCTGGGTTCCCCCCAAATGCCCTTTCCTACAGGCCCAGTCACCTCCAACTTCCCTCCTCTGCCAGCCTGGTCACCCCCAACTGCCCTTCCTTACAGACCTGGTCCTTCCCAACTTCCCTCCCCTGCTGGCCTGATTACCCACAATTGCCCTCCCTTGTAGGCCTGATCCCTCCCAACTGTCTTCCCCCTTTGGCCATCTTGTGGTGGCCATCTTGTGTCCACATGGAGGCATGATCTTTTGACCACATGGGGACAGTTATCTTGTGTGTTGGAATGATGCTCAATCTACATATTACTTTTTTATTAGATAGGATAGAGGCCTGGTGCATGGGTGGGGGCCAGCTGGTTTGCCCTGCAGAGTGTCCCAGATCAGGGTGGGTGTTCACTTGGGGTGAGGGGTGGACTGGGTGAGGGGCCTGTGATAGTTTGCAGGCTGGCCACACCCCCTGGTGACCCAAGTGGAGGCCCTGTTATCTGGGATCTATTTATCTTCTACAATTGAAACTTTGTAGCCTGGAGTGGAGCCAACCCTTCTGCTCACACAGCCATTGAAACTTTGTTGCCTTAAGTGGAGGTCTGTGCTGGCCAGGGTGTGCAGAAATCTTGGCTTCCTCAATCACCAGGTGCAACCCAAGCCTCCCTCCTGATCTCTTTGAGGCCGTAGCCATCTTGTTTGGGTTAATTTGCATATTTGCTCTGCTTGGCTAGTGGGCATGGCTGGTGGGCCTGGCTTGAGGGTGTATCAGAAGCATGGTCAATTTACATATTACTCTTTTATTAGATAGGATATATTGAAATGATATAATACCGAAATATTGATCTGAGTATGCCACATATGAAGTCTAGAGGATAGAATTTAATCTATTAATTGAATATTCCTTGTATTTTATTTGAAATGTATCCTTAAAAATGTAAAAGTATTATTGATTTGAGAAATGCTAAGTATTTAATTTGCTACCTAAAATTTGAAGCTCTGAAAATTTAATGTTAAGATTGAATTGGGAGAAATTATATAATTGTGATAACTAAATGCCTTGAGTATAGCAATTTATTTTTGAGAAAACAGTTTTCATGTTTTCTCTGATAATTAGGAATTCAAAACATGCTACTTATTGGTCTAATTAAAAAAGAGGATTAATACTGTGAACCATTTTAAATGTACTGTAATTGATATCCTTTAAGATAATTTAAGTATATAATCTTTAAATCATATATATATGATATATGTTTTGAGAATAACTTTCAGACATTTCATGGGCCCTGAAATGTTTTCAAAAGTCTGTTCTCTCTTAAAAGAAATATTTTTTAATTAAACCAATTGATACTTGAAATTAATGGAAAGCTTTATCAAATAAAAATTAATCAATATATTTTACTTATATACATATATTAAATCTTATGAAGATTTTGGCCTCTAAGGAGGGCAAACTATTTCTTAAAATCTAATAGCAAAATTTTAAGACAAAATTTAAAGTAACAAAAAGCCCATCGCCACCTGCATTTTATATAGGTTGGTTGTGGGGCAGCATTTGTGTTTCAGACCTATAAGTTTACTAAATTTGCTTGCTTTGCTTTTTTAATAAAAATATCTACTTAAATTACTTTATAAATTAGCTTTTTAAAAATATAATCAAGGTTTCATATAAATTAAGTTACGTGAGAAGCCAATGTTTTTATATAAGTAATTGAATCCAAGCAAAATCTAAGAACAGATTAGAAGCCACCATGAGGACTTCCTGCATTGGCAGCTGCCATGTTGGCTTCATGGCTTACGGCTCCCATGGGGGCCGCCATCTTGAAACAGCAAAGGCCACCCCCCTTCCTTTGAATAAGTCAATATATTTGTAAGCAATTTGATTAAGTCTTCTAAGAAAGTTACTGAGACCTCCCATAATCCCTCTTTATATGCAAATAAGCCAAAGGAAAATTGTTTGGACAAAAATCAAAAGGATCCCAAATTTAATTTATAGAAAAGATTTCTTTATTAGCCTTTGGTCAAGAATATGTTTTTATATATCCAGAAAACTCCAAGCCCCTGTGGATTCCTACAACAAAGGATCTCAAAGAGAAGTTGATAGGACTGCTCCAGCCACAGAAATAGCAGTGACCTACAAGAACAGAGGAGAAACAGTCCAGAAATAAAGATGGTGAAGACATTTTGCCATACTAGCAGTTAGCAGTTGTGCATCACTGCAGGTTGCCCAGGACCAAGGGCAAAGAAGAAGGTACTTCTTACCCCTTCTGGGTGCCAGAGCGAGCAGTGCATCCCAACCATGGACCTGGAAGAACAACTCATGGCATCATTCAAGAATCTGAAGACCACACCTCTGGTGATGATGCCAGTGCAGCCGCCGGCCCCAAAGAAGGAGAAAAGCAGAAGACAGCTGGCCAAAACTACCCCAGAATCTAGTGTCCCCACATGAGGTCAACTGAAGAAGCTAACCAATGATGCTCAGCAAGTGGTGAAAGAACAGGGGGTTCAGGTTACCCCCTCCAACCTTTTTCTTGCTATGATGGCACTTGTCAGCTGCCAGGTAAGTATGGCTGCAGCAGAAACTTACTGGACTTATGTTCCAGATCCCCCTATGATCAATCCAGCCACCTGGACCAGAGAATCAGTGCCAGTGTTTACTAACAATACTAATATGGTCAGGGGTAGCTCTGACAAGCATATAACTCCTTCTTCCCAAGGTGATTATACCTATAATGGCTTTAGTGAGGAGCTCCCTATTTGTTTATCAAAAAGGGGGACTTCAGGATGTTTGCAGGTTGGCCAAAAAAATAAGATGTCCTATGAAGGCACAAACATTGCTAACATTGAAGGTCCCTGGTATATGAGAAAATATGTTCAGACAGTTACTGAACTAGGATTTCCTAAGGCCACCTGATGGCTGTCTGATAAGTATCCCCTGCTCTCCTCCTGCCCTAATAGCACCACTACTGAGTTGGGAGCATTTCCTCAATGGCAAGATTGTGCCAATCCTGTACCAATGAGACATAATATTTCTGGATCTGAATTGTATGTATTAGATTGGTCCCACAGGATTGATGCTAAATATTTCTATCACGAGCCTGTGTCACCAGGAGGTTTTGTAGGTAATGCCCTAACCACGAAAACAGGAAATTTACAGAAAGACTGTGGCATTTAGCCGCTGCTCTTGACTTTCTTACTGACTCATTCTTAGCTAATACTAAAAGAGCATACACATCGAGCCCTTTTGAGCCTGTGTCCAGCCTCTATATGTATTAGTGACTGGAAATGTGAATATCACCAGATTGGATACCCATTATGCTGTTCAATGCCATTACTGTAACCTTACCAGCTATGTTTCCAGGCATAATCTGAATGAAAATATATTAATTTTAAAGCAGCCTTCTCTTATTATGCTCCCTACCAACAAAACAGGAAAATGGTATTATGATGGGGACCTTCAGGCATTGCAGGGAATACACAATCAACAGCCCCGGGGAAAATTATGCTTTGGGACTTATTTTAGTATTGTTATTTTAGTTACTGTTATTGCATCTGCTGTGACTGCTTCTCTTGCTTTGACTCAAAACATTCAGAATGCAAAGTTTGTCAATGAATTGGCTCATAAAACCTCAACTACATTTCATGATCAAGAAGATGCAGACAAAAGGCTAGAAACAAAACTAAATGCTTTGGAAGCTGTAGTGATAGGACTAGGTAATCAATTAGAAAGTATCAAGATTAGACAGCAGCTGCAATGCCATGCTGCTTTTACATATATTTGTGCGACTTCAGTCCACTATAATAGTTCTTTATGAGATTGGAATAAAATCAAGATGCACCGACAGGGAATATGGCATCATAATAACATCAGTATAGACCTAGTACAGTTACACAAACATGTGCAAGCCATTCAGAATAGTCATGATGAAATTATATATTCAGCAAAACTGGCAAAAATATTGCTGGATTATTGCCCTAACCAGTTTTGCTCAGTGGATAGAGCATCGGCCCATGGACTGAAGGGTCCCAGGTTTGATTCTGGTCAAGGGCATGTACCTTGGTTGTAGGCACATCCCCAGTAGGAGGTGTGCAAGAGGCAGCTGATCGATGTTTCTCATCCATTGATGTTTCCAACTCTCTATCCCTCTTCCTTCCTCTCTGTAACAAATCAATAAAATATATTTTTAAAAAAAGAATTGCTGGATCATTTAAAATAATTTAATCCATGGAATATATTAAAAAACAACACCTGGTACCTAATTGTATTCCTTTGTGTACTACTAATCTTATCCTGCTTTTTTTTCAGTCATCAGCAAGCTCCTGCAATCTCAAGTCTAAAGGCTCCACCTAGATGTCCACCAGCTACATTTAAAAATAAAAAATGGGGGAGATGTAGAGGGCCCCCTGGGAAGGCACATAGGCACTTTTTAATTATTGTCAGCTGAACCCAGTGGCATCGGTAAAGCCACATCCTGGGAACACACATTGCCAAAAGGACAAGGGTATTGTTAGCTTGACTTTCATTTCAGCCCTTGGTATGGGGAAGTGGGTTTTGATATCTAAATCCAGTCTAGCACCAGGAATGCTCAGGGCCTACTCAAGAATGTAAATAATCTCCTTTGTCTTCACCTTTTGGTGAAACTTCCTGGTATTTGGGGTTATAAAATAAACACACTGTATGGGCTCTGAGTCACTGTCTCTCCATCAGAAGAGAACAGTAGTCCACCTGGCCCCAGCTTTTCTTTCTATCTCTGTGTCTTGTCTCTTTAATTTCTCAATCCCCAGCCACCTCGACTCAGGAATTGGATCCGCTCTCGAGTCACGCTGGACACAGAAAAGGGAGAAAATAGTTACAATTGGATTAATAAACATATTCTTCAAGAGCCCCTGGGAAAATGTAAAATAAAATGTGAACAAGAAGAGAAAGAGAAACATAATATGTTTGATCACCTTCTAACCCAAAAGTGAGTGTTTATGTATACTTTTTTACCCATTAAAAATTTAAAGATCATTTATGAAGAGAGAATGGTAACAATGGGGCTTAAAGTGCAAGCATCAGAACTCCATTAGAGCTTAGCTCATTATTAGATGTGTTTTGCATGTTGCAGGGGTCAGGACATCTCCTCTGGGCCATCAGGACTACATTCAGCAAAACACGCTATCAGGTTTTCTCATACTATCAGGTTTATTAAAACACAGAAGCAGATCTCTTCAATCACTACAAAATAAATGAAGATAACAAATGAAGTATTTAATTACTTGGCTGAATTAAATATATCCTAAAACTACTGGTATGTTGTCCATTAAGGATAAAAATGCTGATTTGGTGGATGGTTACTTATATAGAGGTAGTAGAAATTGGCTTTTCCATAAAGAAGTAACACAAAAGCAGAGCATTAGATTTTCCATTTCCCCTCATGCCCAGGTGCCACTAATGCTTTCAATGATGCCTCATTGTTACTCAGATCAAAGAATTTGTGTATTCAATATTATACAATTCATGTGTCTTTAGACTGCTTTTTTTATTTGCAGCCATCCCTCCTTGAACCACCACCAAATGTACACATTTCTGACCAGTACAGATTGCAGGGCTATCCTGCTATTAAACATCCCTAGGTCATGTATCTTCTGGATACCTAACCCAAGTTCTTCTTGTTATTGTTTTAATTTTAAGAATTTCATTTCCATGTCTTCCTAAAAGATATGTGTTTTTGTCTTAATACATTAGTTTAGAATAGTATAGCAGAGTATAGAATTACTACTATAGTAGAGTACAATACAGTACAGTATTAGTATTATGGTATTAGTATAGTATATTGGTATAGTGTAGAAGAATATACTAAACATATATTTCTGTACAGTGAGGAAAGTAATGTTAGCTATTATAAAAAACAAATCCTGGAGGCTTTATACCAAAAAAATGTCTCTTGCCCTAACTAGGTTGGCTCAGTGGCTAGAGGCATTAGCCTGAAGACCGAAGGATCCCTAGTTCGATTCTGGTCAAGGGCATGTACTGTACTTTGGTTACAGACACATCCCCATTGTGGGTGTGCAGGAGGCAACTGATCAATGTTTCTCTCTCATCTATGTTTCTAACTCTATCCCTCTCTCTTCCTCTCTGTAAAAAATCAATTAAAAATATAGTTTTAAAAAGGTCTCTTTTTCACTAGTATGCCATCTAATTCTTGAATATAGCAGGTAGGTCCCCAGCCTCAGTGTCTTGTGCCAGACTGTTGTCAGTCCAGTCTGTGGTAAGAGAAAGAGATGGTGAAAGGGGTATAACCAGCTTTGTAAAAGATTTGAATAGAAATGCCACTCATCACTTTGATTCTCATTTTATTAGTGAGAACCAGTTTGTGACTATATAGCTAGAGGGCCATATCTAGATGCAAGGGGGCTTGTAAATTTTAGTCCCTGACTAAAGAGCCATTCTCCCACTAAAATCTCATCATGCAGGTGATGCCTACACTTTTCACTATGCAATTACCCACCTCTACCACAGTGCTATAGAGCACATTTTAAAGGCTTTCCCTCTTGTTTGATGGCTGGGTTTCAGAAAGATGAAATTTGCTCTATGCCTGAAAAGACAAAATATTTGATAAAAAGATAAACCTCTCTCCTTAATATACTTGTTTGATTCACAGCTAAATTGATTGTCTCAAATTTTGTCCATTTGGGTAAATATTTAGCTATGTAACATGTGGGATCTTATATAGACCTACCCTATCTTTATGGTTTATGGTTTTCTTTTTCTGCTTCTGTTATAGGTTTCAAGGTGAGGCAATTTCTGTGGTTAAATAACTAGTGACTCCATCTATCAGAGGGAGAAAAAATTCTAATAAGCTCTTTAGTTACTTAATAAACATTTATTGAGCAACTACTATGTATAAGATGCTAGACTGTGGGAATCTTAGGCCACATGAAATGTACTTCCTAGTCCTCCAAAAATTTTAAGTAACATAAAGAAGGACATACAGATGGCCAAGACACATATGAAAAATCCTTAGTCACTGATCATCAAAGAGATGCAAATTAAAATAGCAATGAAGTATCATATCAGACCTGTCAGATTGGTTATCATCAATACATCAGCAAATGACAAGCGCTGGTGAGGATGTGGAGAAAAGGGAGCCCTAGTGTACTTCTGTGGGAATTCAGACTAGTACAGCCATTGTGAAAAACAGTATGAAATTTCCTCAAAAAATTAAATATGGAACTGCCATTTGACCCAGTGATTCCACTTCCAGGAATATATGCTAAGAAACCTGAAGCACCAATTGAAAGAATGTATGCATGCCTATGTTCATAGCAGCACAATTTACAACAGCCCAAGTGCCCAGCAGTAGATGAGTGGATAAAAAAGCTGTGGTACATTTACATTATAAAATACTACAGCGCAGTTAAAAAAAAAAAAAAAAGGCCCTCTTACTCATTGAGATAGCATGGAGGGACCAGAATAGAATTATGCTAAGTGAAATAAGCTAGTCAGAAGGGAGACAAGTATCACATGATCTCACTCATATGTGGAAACCAATGAACAAAATTAACGATGAACAAAATAGATCCAGAGACATAGAAGCATGGAACAGACTGTTGAATCTCAGAGGAAAGGCAGGGGTGGGTGGGTGAGAAGAGCTCAAACAAAGAACTTGTATGCATATGCATAACCCATAAACACAGACAATAGGATGGTAAAGTCCTGGGGCAGGGGATAAGGGTGGGTCAGAAAGGGTCAATGGGCGGGGGTGTGGGGGGAGGAGGGGAAGAGGGAGACATATGTAATACTTTCAACAATAAAGATTTAATTTTAAAAAGGAAGAAGAAAGAAGGAAGGAAAGAAGGGAAGAAGGGTAGGAGGAGGGAGGGAAGGAGGGAGGGAAGGAGGCAAGCAGGCCAGAACTCTCAAATACTTATTTAGGAACTAAGTCCAGTAGAGGGCAGCACACATACATATACTTCCACTAGCACCCCTGCACCCTTAATAAATCCAGCTTAGTAGATAGAAGGAAGAGGAGATTCTTTGCATAATACCCAGCACATGTTAGGTATGAAATTGATTCTTAGAAAAAAATTGAAATACAGTGGCAAGGGAGAAAGCATTTACAAACAGGCAGCTGTGCCTTAAATAAAATTAGTATTCTAAAAGATAATAAGAACAACCTAATTTATTCCTGTCTTAGTAATTGTTTAAAAAACGCAGTATATACAGAATGCAGTAAAAATCCACTTATATTGAAAATGCTCTATAATTCAGCTCTATTATCATATTACCGTGTTTGATTTGTTTTCTCTGAACTCTGATACAGCTATAAAAATGAGAAAATCAAGTGTAACATTTTTTTCATCAATGAAAATAGAGATAGATATAACCTAATTAATAAAACTAGTGTGTAGCTTAGTTATCCCCATGCTTAGATAAATTATCTAGTTCTTCTGCACATTTTCACTATAAAAAAGAGTAGGAGATGAGCACTAACTCATTAATATTATATGAAATTGTTTAGTTTATTAATAAAAGACTCTATAATAACAGAACCTTGTGCATACATAAGGTAGATTTATAACTAGCACTTGCAGGAAAGAATGTATACATTTGCTGTTAATATATTGAAAGCAAAAGTTTTTCTCCTCCCAATAAGCCTGTATACATAGTTTGCAAATTGTGTTGTAATCATGGTCTTCAAAGCAGAGAATTGCTAAATTAGCACATCTAACAAGATCAATAAATTCTGGGGCCCAAAGAACATTTGTGAGGTCTGCAAGGAAAACTATTTAGCATGGCAGGGATGCCCTTTGTTTCCATGGAGTGCTGATTCATCATCTCTTAAGTAGCTGCCTAATGATTGAACATCTATTACTAGAAGAGTAAGGTACAACATTAGCAAGTTTACTCATTCTTACTTAAAGAAAAAGAAAGAAAAATCCCTTCTATTGAAGGGTAACAAAGTTTTTGTGGGTTTTTTTTAGCAACATTAATAGTAGAAATGACTTCTCCTAGGTGAGTGCCATTGAGGTGAATAAATAAAAATCAGAAAGAAAAAAGAAGGCATTTCCAGGACCCCTGAGTCATATAAGACATTTCATCCTTCTTTCCACCAAGGTTGCAGCCCATCAGATTTTTGCCCTGACATTTGGGCTTTTTAATACTGTATTGGGTGTCAGCGTAAACATTTGTCATGCTTTCAGATCAATTCTTTTATAAAAATCAATATTTTTAAAGAGTATGTGTCAAAATGCCCCAACCCTTTTCCCACTTTGAACTTTCACAAGCATTAAAAGTTTTCTTCAATTTTTTTGGTTCTAAAATCGAAGTGCTTTACCTTCATCTCAATTTTTAAAAATGAAAAGAAAAAAAAATAGAACTATTCTATCTAACTTTGTTGACAAAGGGAATAAAATAGTTTTGCATAGTTTGTTCTTTCTGGTAATAAAAATTTGCAGAGGCATAATTCTTGCCAGTGTATGGAAGACAGTACCATCTAAAAGATAACAGCTGCCGAAACCGGTTTGGCTCAGTGGATAGAGCATCGGCCTGCAGACTGAAAGGTCCCAGGTTGGATTCCGGTCAAGGGCACGTATCCTGGTTGTGGGCACATCCCCAGTAGGGGGCGTGTAGAAGGCGGCTGATGGATGTCTCTCTCATCAGTGTTTCTAGCTCTCTATCCCTCTCCCTTCCTCTCTGTAAAAATCAATAAAATATATTTAAAATAAATAAATAAATAAATAAATAAATAAATAAATAAATAAATAAATGATAACAGCTAGGGGAGGCCCGAATTTAGGCAGGAGAGCACACTAGCTACTAACCTCCCTTCTAGGCTAGAAGGGAAAAAGTAAGTTGTCTAACAAGCTTTATTAAATGATATGCCTATGGACTTAGATTTCATGAAAGGTTTCTAAAGAATGCATTTTAGGGTGGACTGTCACTGACTCCTGAGTTTGAAAGGTCCATATTTGTGTTAGAAGTTTGGGGAAGTTAAGTTCATTGCCCTCTCTGAGACTTACAAATTCTGTATTTGCCACCTTTCCACCATAGCTATGTGTTGGTCAACTCTAAAGGCCTTTATATTAATGATTCTCAAGCTTTATAATTTACATTGGAAGCACAGATCAATCCCACAGAGTTGCCTACCCCTCTCCCTGCTTCCAGATAGCAATAATAAATGTTTGAGTGCACTGTAGAGTATACGAAGTACTTAGTTGTATGACAGCTCATGTAAGGCATAGAGCTACTATGATGCAGGTGGCATTATCTGACAGTGAACTGTAAGACACACCCAAAACAGATTGACCTTGACTCTGCCAGTCATTAGGCATCCAGTTATATAATGCCTTGTACCTTCACTTGGCTGCTCTATGTGTTTTTTCTCTTTAACTGGCCTGTAAAATCTTCTAAAGATCACATTACGTATCTGCCATCACTGTCAGCTCTAGCACAATATTGAGTAAAAAGTAAATGCTCAATAAATACTGTAGCAATAAATGGTTAAGCAAGCAGTCCAGAGATAAACGGTTAAATTGGGAACTACTGAGGAATCCCCTTACAGCTAGGCTTGCAACACTTCCTCCCCTAAAGCCAGACCTGCAAACTATTCCTCTTATCTTCGGCCAGACCACAACACCTGAACCACAACTTCCTGAGTCCGTTAGGCTAACTAGGTCAAGCAGCCTTACTAGGAACCTCCTGGGTTAGCTGGTCCCTTGCTGCCTGAGAACCAATTAAAGATTGCCAAGCCAGCAGTATGAGCCAATAGGGGAAGGCAGAATGGGTATAAAAAGAGGGACTGTCCCTCTGTCGGCACTCTTACCAGGTGTTTGCCAGGCTGCTGCATCAGCTAAGGTTTGAGCACAGATTCGAATCTGTAATAAATTTATGCCTCTTTGAATTCAATTAGTCTTTGTGGTCTATCTTGTGGGGACTCGCTCTGTTACAAATACTTCAGAGAATAAAAGTAAAAATGAATGAATACATAAATAATGACTCACCAGAGAAGACATCATTTTGATTTACCCAAAGGATTCCAAAGCCAGAGATCTTTAGTGTTAAGAAATGTGGCTCCTTCTCTAGGTTGAATCCCTGACCATTCAATTTCCAGACTTGATCACTTTCACAATAGGAATTAGGAATGGTGCAAGACTGACACTCTTCCCTCTTTTGGGTTCCTCTGGTTAAGCTTCAAGATAATCCGTTAGGCCACTTTTCCCACCCTTCAGAACTTCCCTTGCTTAATCCTTAAGATCATTCCCTCCTCTAAATTTTTATAGCATTTGTAGTCAGGTCAGCACTCAGTCATTCTCCAGCCTTTCTTTCTTGTATTTTTTCACAATCTTGTCTTTCAATTTCAAACTGCTTTTTATTCCTTCTGGGTCTGCTAGAGTAGTATAGTAGCTAAACAGTCACATAATGGGTTCCTATTAAATAGTTTACTTATATATGGTTTTATTCATTCATGCATTCAACTCTGTACTAGGGACTGCTGTTAGCATAGAACTGCCTTTGTGGAGCTTGTGTTCCAGGTGTGGGAGACAGGCATCAACAAGTAAGCAAACAACTAATACACACAAGTGCTGTGGGGAGAGCTATATGTCCTGATATAACAGAGAACAGTCACTTGAAGCAGTGGGAATGGAAGCAGTGATTATTTTAAGCAACTTAGACAGGGAAGACCTCATTGATATGGTGATATTTGTATAGAGATCCTAGGGACACATCATGGTAAAACATGCAGATATCTGAGGGAAGGGTATTGAAGGTTGAGAAAGCAAGTTGGGTCAGACTTCCCACATTTTAAGAATGTCCAGGCACACAGAATGGTAGAGCTGAGTAACTAAAAGCTTTGGTAGATAAGATCAAAATATTGTGAGGACTCCACTGTGAGTCTTGTAAGGACTTTGGTACTTAATCTGAGTTGATGAGCCATCAATGAGACTTGTGAAGGGGACTGATATAATCTGGCCTACATTTCATACAATCATTCTGGCTATAGGTACACATTACAGTGCAAGGAAGCAATAATGGAAGCAGAGAGATCAGTTAGGGAGCTACCACAACTGCCTAGGAGGCAATGAAAAATGTCAGGATTTGAGATATATTTTGAAGATTGAGCCAATAAGGTTTATTTCTTGATGAATCAGATGTGGTATGGAGAATAGGACAGGAGTCAAGGAGGATGCTAAGAATTTGGGTCTGAATGATTAGTTAACAAAACTGGAGAATACTGTGGAAGGAATAGGTTCAAAAAAGAAAACTATTAGTGAAATTTGTTCATGTTTCTTTTTAGGTGCCTATTAAACACCAAAGTTATTAAGCATCCAACTGATGTTCAGTAGAGAGGCCCAAATTACAACTATAAATATGAGAGTCAACAGTATATAATGTAATTTTAAGCCATGAAAACTAGATCAGATCACTTATGAAATAAATATATCTAAACAAGAGCAGTGACAAGATGGAACCCTGCAGCCAAATTTATTTAGATATCTGAGAGATGAGAAGCAAAGAAGTATGAGGAAGAAAGAGGATAAAGGTAGGAGAATTAAGGGATATTGGTTTATTAAAAGTTTATCAAAGAAAGTGTTTTAAGAAAGAAGAAGGGATCAGTTGGGTCAAATTCTTCTGATAGATTGAAGAAGATGAGGACTTAAGATTGGGTCTAATAGCATGAGGTCATTGGTGACCTTGACGGAAGCATGTTTGCTGAAGTGGTGTGGAAGGAAGCCTTGTCAGAAAGGGTTCAAGAGATAATAGGAAGACCAGGGTTGAAGTTGAAGAGGGGAAAAAGTTGCTGGATATAACTTTTGATAAAATTTTCTACCGAGAAAAGCAGAATGGAATGATACTGTGTATGCTGTGTATGTGTGTGTGTGTATAATGTGTAGCCTTATTCTTAAATAAGGGCAATATGCTAGCCAGTGTTGCTCAGTGGTTGTGCACCAACCTATGAGATAGGTGGTCATGGTTTGATTCCTGGTCAGGGCACATGTCTGGGTTGTGGGCTTGATCTCCCATATGGGGAGTGCAGAAGGCAGCCAATTCTCTCTCATTATTGATGTTTCTATCTCTCTCTTCCTTTCCCTTCCTCTCTGAAATCAATAATATTTTCCAATATATGGGAAATATTATTACATGTTTATTTACTGATGGAAATGATCCTGGAGAGCAGGAAAAATTTATGAACCAGAAAAAAATATATCAATCTTACAAATATTAACTGGATAGAGAATGTGCAGTGTTTAGTCCTGTATGTAAACAGGGCAAAGGACCCAGAATTGCACTTTAAACATTTCCCTCAGCTATTTATTCTCATCTAGTTTAACCTGGGTTTTTTCCTTGGTTATCATTTGTTTGGTACCCTTGATGGAATCAGGACCTTTCTTTTCATTCCTTTTGCTCCTTTGTGTTTTCACTTTGTGTCATGCTGTCTAAAAATGTTGCTTTTCATAATAGGGAAAATCACAGGGTACAACACAGACACAGGCTCCATAAGCCTATTAGGCTGGCCTCACACACTGGTGAGTTTCTCATCAGACTGGTGGCAATTTGAGTAAGCTATGATTTGGGCTTTGGGTCACCAATAAAACCAGATGAGCCTTTCTCTCAGGTCCTGAAAGCCTGGTTTTGACAGAGAGAGTATTCTTTTCAGTGTTGTGCATAATGGTGGTGTGGATCATAGGATTTGCATTCAGAGGAGGACTAAATATCAAGGTGGGTGCATAAAACATGAAGTGCACAGCATTGCTCTTCTGCCAACTCTTGTCACCTCCTACAGGGTTGTTTAAGTCTAAATCTTCCAGGAAAAAAATTGTTTCTTGAATGTATTCTTGTTATAATCCTAATTCTTATGTTTACCTTTTTAAATGGTATCACTTTTCCAAGGATGATTCAGGCCTTTGAGTGGCCACTCTGGGAAACATTTGAAATGGACAAAATTGTTCACTGGAGAAAGATCTTAGAAAAGAAAGAAAATGAAATTACCTAATCACTATAGACAGCATTTTTTTATTGATAGGCAGAGGCTACCAAATGGATTC
This sequence comes from Lasiurus cinereus, assembly GCA_011751065.1. Taxonomy (NCBI): domain Eukaryota; kingdom Metazoa; phylum Chordata; class Mammalia; order Chiroptera; family Vespertilionidae; genus Lasiurus; species Lasiurus cinereus. The sequence continues at coordinate 48,397,241 of JAAGEH010000393.1, forward strand.
TGAATCAAAAATTGCTTTACTAAAAAGTCCTATGACCAAAGCTAATGAGAAATTTAACAAAGTTAAGCCACAATAAACTAAACTCACTCCCCTAGTAAATCCTCCCATCCTTATCCTCCAGTTATCTCCCTACAGCCAGCTCTCTTGCTTCCCTCTTGCCCTTCTGTTTCTCTCTCAGGCCAGTTAACTCCTCTCTCCTTCACATGTTTAGACTCTACTTTTTCTCAGTGATTCTCCTAAAATTCCCAAATGCTAGTTACCTATAAAGATCTATCTTCCAGTGAGCCAGGTGTACAGAAAATGTAGAACTTAAACCTTAGACTCAAGCTGAATTAAGAGCTCTAATTAAAGATTTCCCTAAACTCTAAGATCAGCAACTATTCATAAATTTTAGAATTTTTTGGATGCATAAGATCCAGAGTTACTTGGTCTATATTAAATTGAGCACATATTAGACAGAATCTCAGAAATTAAATCTGATGGCAAAAGTGGAGTGGACCGACCTAGGAAGAGACCTACAGGATCTCTCTTTCCACAATAAACCTAAGGATTCAAAAACAAGTTGGGGTTGGGAGGGAGGAGAGGGGAGTGAGATAAATGTAGATAAAGTTTTTAATCACACCTGAACATTTCTGATAAAATTTCTTTCAATCAGTTAAACAGAGAAAAGATGAAACTTGAAACTATAGGATATTTTCAAGATACTCTAGAAAAATACCTCCTAACAACATTCAGGAGCTAAAAAGATGCTAAGGTAACAGCAGCTCTTTTATCTCATTTTGTCATTAGAGTTAAACCTTAAATTAGAGACCTAACTAAAGAACAGTAATTAGAATGGGAAATAGTCCCTTTACCTGAATTACAGCTCCTGGCAGAACATTTTGAAAGAGTTTAAGAACAAAATTCAGGCAGAACCCAATATAAGTTTATGGTCCTGTAGATCAAACAGCTGTTGGCCCATTTCCAAACTGATCACTATTGACAGGCCCACATTAGATACTATACAAGGAAGGGATACTGATAAAAAGACTGTCCCATCTTACAAAATAGAAACCAAGATGAAGAAAAATCAGAAAGGTACGGCCAGCATGGCTCAGTGGTTGAATGTTGACCTATGAACCGGGACTTCCTCTCTGAAATCAATAAAAATATTTTCAAGAGAAAAGTCAGAAAATTCACATAATTGAGACTGCTCCAATGAGGGATAAGGTGCCCAATATCTTGCCTTATCCTCAAATTAAAGTGAATTAACTATAAATATAGATGGTCAACCTCATCAATTCCTGGTAGATATGGGGCTTGCTCTTTGTCCATGAAACTCTGCCACCTTTTCTCAGCAACTCTTTGGAGTAAACATCTTACATGTGGCAGATATTTCAAATAACCCACATATTTTCCTATGTCCCAGGCCTTAATTGTAACCCTTGAGCCCTTCACTGAAAAAAAATATCTTTCTGCCCTATGATACCACCCCACAGTTTAATAAGGAATGCCACTGGCCTCACTGCAGCACATGCTGAAATGTGCTTTTATTCTTTTTTAATATATTTTATTGATTTTTATTGCTTTTTTTTTTTTACAGAGAGGAAGGGAGAAGGATAGAGAGTTAAAAATGTTGATGAGAGAGAAACATTGATCAGCTGCCTCCTGCACACCTCTACTGGGGATGTGCCTGCAACCAAAGTACATGCCCTTGTCTGGAATCAAACCTGGGACCTTTCAGTCCACAGGCCGATGCTCTATCCACTGAGCCAAATCAGTTAGGGCTGAAGTGTGCTTTTAGACTGGACAGTGACTGTCTTTCTGCCTTCACCTGGGGAGGACAGCAACATACCTGGAGAGGCATGCTCAAGGCTTCACTGAAGCCCCCTTCTGTGTTTCCAGTTCCTCACTCAGACCTAAACAATCTGAGAAGTCTTTGCAACTCAGTCCTAATATAATATGTAGATGACCTTTGCTAATGTATATTTAGTAAACAAGGAAAGTTACAAAGAGGATTCCATCTTCAGTCTTAGCCAAAAACAGAAACAAAGATGCTGCATAGACACAGTTTGTTATTTAGGGCATGCCTTATCTAAGGAGGGAGAAAACTTCCTCATGATATATTAAAAAGCATCTTAACTTATCCCAGGTCTCTTACAAAATGAAAACTGAGAGTTTCTGGGATGAACTGGCCATTGCACATAAAGGGTGCTGAATTTTCCTGAGATTGTGAATTGACCCAGTCCTCAGTAAAAGAATCTCTTCTCTGGAAGCCCAGGCATGAACAGCCTTCGGTAATGTGGAGAAGGCTCTTCCATGGCCTCCTTCCCCAGACAGCCCTAATGACAAAAAGCCTTTTTGTCTCTTTGTGCAGATGTCTCAATAAGCCCTTGGGATTTTAATTCAACTTCATGGTAACTATCAAAACCCCTTCCCTTACTAGAACCTCATCCTTGGTCCTGTTGCAAAGCCTTGTCTTAGGTAATGGAACCTCATGGCTCCACATGCAGTATGGACATTAGATGTGGAGAGTGCATGGCACTTTCACCCAGCATTACCCCTTAGGAGCTTACTATTCATAGTATCCTGCCACTTAATTGCTCCCAACAGAATAAGGGAAACTCTAAAGAACTTGCTTTTTTTATTTCACTCAGATCTGTTACAGACTCACATTGAGAATCTGAGCTAATATTTACTAACTAATGGCCCGGTACACTAAATTCATGCACAGAGATGGGGTGTATCCCTCAGCACAGCCTGCACCCTATCCAATCTAGAATCCCTCTTGCAATCTGGGACTGCTGGTTCCTGACCATGCACCTTCCTGCCTGCCTGATTGCCTCTAACCACTCCACATACTGGCCTGCTCACCCCCAACTTCTCCCCCCACCAGCCTGATGACCCCCAATTGCCACCCCCCCCTGCCAGCCTGTTCGCCCCTACATGCCCGCTCGGGCCAGCCGCCAAAGAAGGAGCCTGCGAGTGGAGAACACGGAGCCAGCCCTCACTCCATGGGGGGGGGGGGGGTATGGTCAGCCTGGGTAAGGGACTGAGGACAGTTTTCAGGCTGGTCACACCCCTTTCAGGGTAGAGGTCCCCAGTGGGGTGCCTGGCCAGCCTGGATGAGGGGCTAATGGCTGTTTGCAGACTGGCCATGTCCCCAAGCAGAGACCCTCACCCCATAGGGGTGTGGCCAGCCTGGGTAAGGGGCTGAGGGCCATTTGCAGGCCCCTCCCTTGGTGGCTAGCCAGGCAGGTAGGAAGCTTGGCTTCCTCCATTGCCAGGGGTGACCCAAGCCTCCCACTCACTCTGACTGGCTCTGTGGCTGCAGCCATTTTTGTCCCGCTAATTTTCATATTCACTCCTGATTGGCTGGTGGGTGTCGTGAATTGATGGTCAATTTACATATTTCTCTTTTATTAGTGTAGATGAAAAAATAAACCAAAACTGGTTATTACCAAGCAAGATATGACATTACTAATTTAAGTACTCCACCCCATAAAATCAGCCCAGATGGCATTAAGTGATAAGCACTTATCAACTACCCAAAGACCAGAAAGTAAACAAATACATGGAGAGCAGAAATGGCGTAGTACATCATTTGCGGATGCTTTGGAAACAAAGGCTGTTTCTCATTTCTGTTGGAACCCAAAATGGACAAATTAAGGAACTTTTAGATGTACTCTACTATCTGTAGGCATGGCTCTTTCATGCTATCCCTGCTGCATTTGTTGTTAACAATATGGCCTTTTCCAATGAGATTGAAGAGCAGTTTGCAAAAGAGATCCCATGGAAGTTAAATTAAATGTTCTCACAGATCATTATGCCATGCAAGTAGCATTAACCAAGGAAACAAAACAATGACTGTCTTAAATCAGTATTGGCAGGAAAACTTTAGAAGGACTGCTGAAGTTATTTGCAGGTCATGTTACCTGACAACAACCTATAAAGGTGGGACATAGACAGAAACTAAAACCTCAGGAGCATTTTGAATACCTTCATATATATTCAACTCAACTTTTACTCTCCAAGGGACTTGAATATATTCTAGCTATTGTATGTCTTCTTTCAGGATGGATTGAATCATTTTCCCTGCCTAAAAGCTGCAACTCTTATAGTTGCTACAAAACTGTTTGATTTTTGTGTTTCTTATTCAAAGCAGACCAACTTTTATACTAAGTGACTAAGGAACATATTTTATAAAAATCACTATAAATACGAACTCTGTAAGGCATTAACCCTTATTCAAAAACTATACTTTCCTTACCACCCACAATCCTCTGGAAAATTTGAAAGAACCATTGTCATCCTTAAGTTAAAACAAGCAAAAGCATCACATGATCTCACTCATTTGTGGATAATAAAGAACATTATAAACTGATGAACAAAAGGATAGATACAGAGGCAGTAAAGCATAAAACAAACTGTGAAATTACAGCAGGAAGATTAAGATTAAGTGGGGTAGATAAGAGATCAATCAAAGGACTTGTATGCATGTATATAAGCATAACCAATGAACATAGACACTGGGGGGTTGGAGTATGCCTGGGAGGGAAGGGGGGCAATAGGGAGATATGTATAAAAAATTAATTTAAAAAAAGAAAGGAAAAAAAAAACAAGCAAAAACCCTTGAACTCGCTATTCCCACTAGTCCTATGGCCACATAGTTCACTCCCTGGAGGACACATCAGTTATCACCTCACAAATTGATAACTAGAAGGACCATTCATTTCAGAATTCCATTTGTGATCCTAGTCACTGGCTTTCTATGACAGTTATTGCAAAATATTACAAAGGATACATATAATATACTCAGTTCTATTACCAGCAGTTTAAAGCCACCTTCCTAAAACATCTCCTTAAACATACTCTTCTTGATCTTGAGGCAGAAGATTTTATGTATTGGAAGAGACAGTAGAGAAAAACTGCTCTTTAATCTCATTGGAAAAGATTGTATTGTTAACAACAAATGCAGCAATGAGACTGCAGATAGTACATTCTTGGGTTCATATTTCACAACTAAAGAACCAATTTCAAATTTATACAATTGTAAGGCTACTTCAACAGGGCCTTTCAAATGGAGGATTCTCATGGATCCTTTAGAAGTACCTAATTTTGAAAGTATGCAGCTGATCCCACACCTTTGAAACAAGCCGATGACCAGAGACAGTGGACAGGTTCTGCCCAGAACATCAGACAAAGATCCCTAAGTTTTGTTTGGCTTTCACTTGCTTATAATAATGTTTTTCTCATTTTCTATAAATAGTTGCCATCCCTATAATGACCTCTTTTTTTAATTCTCTCTTTATTATAATTGTTATATCTGGACATACTCACTCCAAATCTTACAGTCTGTCGAATGTATCATTGATCACCAGACCCCATGATAAAAAACCTCTGGGAAATTCCAGTCTCATCAAATGAGATGATAGAGATTTACAATTGGTGGCATTTTCACCCGCACCTACATGCACAAGTGACCTTAAACAAAACTGTCTGTGATTTTCCTAGTTTCCTTCTTGCTCAGAAAAAAATAACCAATTATTATAATCTAATGATCAGACTGTAGAGAACTCTAAATTTGAACTCAACAATTCATAAGATTATGGGCCAAATCATTGCCAACTCTACAAGACTAATACAGATCCAAATATGTAACCCAGCTAATGTAAGGTCTGGTTTCTGACCTTGTCTCATGAACAGCTCCTTTATTTCTAATGCCAGGATTACTATCTCAGTAGTCCAGAATGCTACTTCCTTTGTGGCCAGGATGCCTGGTCTTGTTGGACTCAGGCTGATACTTCATGTACTTTAGGAATAGTATTCTGACATTTACCTATACATAAATATCCTAGTTCTATAAATCATCAAGGCTGGAAATTCCAACTCAAACAAGAGCTCCAAAATGAGGCCCATCCTTGGTTATTTGAGGGAATTACTGACTCATTCCTTATATGAATAACCAGAGCAGTGTTCCTGAGGGTGGGATTTATACTAATAGCAAGGACTGAAATAAACTTATCATTAAAAATATCACCTCTGCCCTAGATGGAATAGGTAGTATTCTAAACTTGTTGGCATAGTACTAATGGGCAATCACTCTGCTCTAGATTTTTTGTTGTCTCACTCTGCTATAATTAGCATTACAAATATTAATATCTCTTGCTGTATTTGGATCACTAAAACAGATGAGATAGAATAGGTTATATTTTTTACAGCCAATGGGATATTTTTTCCCTCTGGCTTGGGTTGGGCAGTTGGGATTCCTGGTACCAAACCATCTTACAATTATTAATTGTTATTGTTTTCCCTAGTGATCATGATGCTAGACTACTGCTTCTACCCAGAGTCTTAAATGTTTCTATACAGCTGCTCTCTTTTCAGATGATTGTCATGATGATATAAGAACAAAAAGGCTAAGTAAAGCTAACATTATTGACTATTATTAGACAATACTTAAAAGAAGAAAATCTGAATCTCTAGGCTCCCAAGAATTATTCAACCTCCCACACTTGAGAGAATGACTACAAGAGAGAAAGAAGAGCCTGTATATACAAATAGATAATGGCAGACCACATATGACAATAGAACTATGACTCACAGTTTTTATAGTAACTAACCCAGAAAGTCTAATAAAACCTTTTACAGCCATTGGCCTGGAATAGTCAGGATTTAGTTAATATCTACCTTATTCCCTCTTTTGGTGTAAGACCAACCAAAGAAAACCAATCACATAACTTCTAGTTAGCTGCCGCTAGGTGCCCCGTGCTGACAACTTCTGATTAGAGCATAACTGATACCATCTCCTTTTCGCACCATCAAGATTTCCCAACATTCTATCTGGCTTTAAGTCTCTACCAAGCACAACGTGATGGTGGCTGACTCCCTTGCTGTAGCAAACTGTGAATAAATAGTCTTTCTTACTTGTGTGATATTTATTTACATACAGGAGAGAGAGGAGATGGAGAAACCATGTGTGATCCAGAGAGAAGATGCTATGATTTAATAAGAGGGTTATTAGAAATTAAGGTTTGTCCCTGGATCTCAGATCCTTCAAAACAAATTAATGCATTTCAATATGCCTGTGTTCAGGTTCTTCAAAAGAAAAGAAAATATTCTATAATGTTACGTCTTTTAATTTTTAAAAAGTCCATTATCCAGTTGTCTTCAGCAATATATGAGTTACTCAATGGTATTTCTATAGGCAATATCCCAATGAGAATGTTGGTATGTTTAATTGGTGGCTATTATGGCACTGGAGCCTGAGATTACATGAAAAAATGTATTTTTACTATCTATAAAGGTGATAAGTCATATTTTTGGGGGGAGATTGGAATCTAATTTACAGTTATGTGTTTTTATATTACCTGTTAGCCATACTAAAAGAAATGATTTACATAGCTATTTATTTCGCTGTATAAATTGTTAAAAATGTAAGTCTTTATATAGCAGAATCTATTAAACTACTGCATTTGACAGGTATAAGCAATCAGATATATACATTCTTTAAAATAAAATACTGCTTTTGGAGAGATATGCTTTATATATGTTTTGGATTTTTCCCAAAAAATATTCATTATTCAAATATCCTTACAGTTGAATTTCAACTTGATAATATTTGCCTTACAAAAAGAAAAACGCAATCTTAATATTTCTATTTGTTTGTTTTAGACAAGTGTATTTAGAAGGGAGGAAATCCTGAAGCAATTCTGAAGACTTGCCTGTCTCCTGCTGAACAGAGACTACTCTGCAGTCATATAGGGCTCATAAGTCAAGCAGTTATCCACAGGAACATTACAATACAGAGAGTGCGGAGAGAGGGTTGCTAACCTGGGAAAACGGTAGCTATGATCCATATTTAGGTAATGCCATGCACACCTGAAATGACTATTTAAAAAGTAGGATAAATTTATAAGCCACTCCTTTCAAAAATATAGCTTGAAAGACTGCTGGATCTTCAGGATAACCTGAAGGGACCAGAGCAACACATTAATAAAGGGTCCTCAAACTGCAGCTGGTAGCCAATAAGGATTTTGGTAGAATCAATATCTAGAGTCAGAAAAATCTCTTGTTAAACCTTTGATCTCCCAGGAACTGGAGGGATAAAGGTTCAAGTCACCTGCAAGTTTCCAAGGCTGAATTCTATTAGGAAACTCAATAGAAATGGTTCAGTGATTCCCTTCTATCACTTTCACTTGGCAATAAAACTGCTGAGATCAGACCTGTCTTGTGAACCTTTATTCAAGGGCATTAGTTTCTCCATGACATATTTGGGAATTTTTCTAAAATGTGAAGTGGCTTAGTGGCTTAGATATTGTTGAATGTCAAGTTTTTTCTCTAAATCTGCTAATCCATGCTTTTAGTGAAATCAAACAGAATTTCCTCATTACCTTCTCAAAATAATGATTCCACATCAGAGAATTTTCACATATATTATGTCATTGGCTTTGAAAATATATTCTGAAGGCCACCTGGAGTATACACAAATTGATGTTTAGGGAATCTCAAATCAGATCAACTGAGCTACACTCTCCAGGAATTTGCATTTTGACAAGCGTAACATGGTAATCTTATGCATAGATGTTTAAGAACCATTGTCTGCAATCTTTAAACCAGGAGTAAACAAGGTATCTTGTCTTACTTGTTCTCAGCAACAAATTGTTATTTATTGCATAAATAAATACATCATTTTTTTGGCTTATTGATTCTAGAAAAAAAAAAGGGAGAGAGAAGGGTTATGAGAGAGGGAGGGAGGAGAGAGAGAGAGAGAGAGAGAAATACCAATTTGTTGTTCCCCATATTTATGCACTCGTTGGTTAACTCTTGTATGTGCCCTGACCAGGGATTGAACCTGCAACCTTGATGCTCCATTGTGATGATGCTCCAACCAACTGAGCTACACTGCAAGGTGAGTGAATAAATTATTAAATAACTAGTGGCCTGGTGTATGGATTAGTAAACATTGAAAAGAAAATAATTAGAAGAAATATTTTAATATTGCTATTAACCCTTTCTCTATGATAGAAGTGTCAGAGATTAAAGAAAATTAATAAAATGTATATGAAAATAATATATATTGATTAATAAATGAATATTAACATGATATAACAACAAAGACATGATAAAAAAATAAAACATGATATAAAAATAACAAAATCATGATATAAAATAACAAAATCATGGTATAAAAACAACAAAATCATGATATAAAAACAACAAAAACATGGTATAAAAACAACAAAAACATGGTATAAAAACAATGACTAATAAATTGATTAAACTTATCCTAATATCTTTCTGTATACCACATTAAGAGTAAAATCACTTATAGAGTGCTCGACTAATTTCTTTTGTGAATAAGTATTTACAACTTTAATGTCACATACTCTTCAAACTCGATAGAAAGCAACTTATAACTGACCATGTCCAAAAATGGGTTTAGGTAGGAATATTCCTATTCTGTCTAGAGTTTGTCCATGTGAATTATTAATAGTCATCGTAAATGCTGGCAATCACGGGAAACTGTCTTTGGATTACTTTAAATGGCAGGCCAGTGTCAGACGGGACAAATCAATTCTTGGAATCAGAACAACCTCTCCTTCCACAGATCCTGTTAGTATTTCAGCTTCAATTATGTTAGGTCACAATCTTTTTGATAATATAACTAGTACCATTACAAAGATCCCATTTACTATTAAGATTTCTTAGTATTATGATGATTGCACCTACTTTCAATTTTAATTTATGACATGGCATTCCCGAAGTAGTAATATTATTAAGAAACTCAATGGGAGCTTTATATATATCATGCATGTGCAAGTCAATGTTTATTTTTAAATTGCCAGTGCACATCATATGTACCGCTGCTCGGTTAGACAGTTGGACAATTGGACAGTTGGTCACTTGGCCTTTTATATATATATAGATATAAATTATTTGAAGTATGAGGCAAATATGTGTGAAAGATCACTTTTCTATATCTTTTACACACACACACACACACACACACACACACACACACATTTTATGATCAATTTAACTTTGTATTACACCTGTCTGGGCTCAATGTTAGAAATTAAGATTCCTTAGACCAGCAAACTGTGGCTCACTAGCCACGTGCAACTCTTTGGCCCCTTGAGTGTGGCTCCTCCACAGAATACCACAGCCTAGGCGAGTCTATTTTGAAGAAGTGGAGTTAGAAGAAGTTAAAGTTAAAAAAAATTTGGCTCTCAAAAGAAATTTCAATCATTGTACTGTTGACATTTGGCTCTGTTGACGAATGAGTTTGCCGACCACTGCCTTAGACCTACACTCCCTGGTTTTATAATAAAGGGACTTTATTCGGCATTCTGGATAGCAGAGAAATATCTTTCATTTTAATAAACTAGTCAAAATTATGGTGCCAATGAAATAAAATCTGATTTAATGTATCATCACAAAAGCCTTAAATAGAAGATTCTGCTATTCATATTTTATATGTGGAGAGATATAAGATAAAGAAGATGAATAATTTCCTCACTGTTCAATAAGAAGGAGATCCATTAGCTTAGTTCAAATCACCAGTCCACAGTAGCTCTACCACAATGGCAAAGGGAATCCAAAGAGAGAGAGAGTGCATTCATACCCAAATCTTAAATGTTGAGATTAAAGGACAATTTGCAAAGGTGGTATGCCATATAGTTCTTTCTAGTGACAGTCTGTTAGGTACTTTAAAAATTAAATAGTATTCAGATATCAAGGCAAGACAGAAATGCAGAAAAGCTTCAACACAATGACACATTCTTAAATTAATGGCTCCAAAACATCACCTATGTTGTTCCAATAGTGGAAAAGCTAATCACAGTTGTAATAAACTGAGGGTGTCTGGAGAAAAGGTTACAAGCTGGAATTTGGAGGGAGACAAGATTTAATAGTTCAAATAAAGTGAACAGAGTGATATTTTCTTCTTTTTCCACATTTACTGGGTTATCTTTTATATGCCAAAAACTATGTTATTAACAGGGTGACTGTTCCCCAATATTTCATCCTTCTGGGAATCCTCTATCTCCCTTTTCCCATTGGCTGACCACATCAGGACTACACATAGGACTCAAGCATGAGCAATTCAATTCTTCATTTCCTTGGCCACAATGGGACAAGCATAGAGCCTGAGGTGAACTAACCAAAGTCCCCTGTGGAAGCATTCTGTGAGAGAAATTCCCATCACAAGCTACACATCCTAAGTATGCAGCAGCTGTGGGTGGCCATCTCCTCTGGCTAAATGGAGGGTGCCTTCTTCTGCGAGAGAAAATGCAATTAATATTCACTCTGCATGAGAGGCAGTGAGCAAAAGCGGGAGTGCTGATAAAAATCATTTGATTCCTTGAACTCAGGTCTGCTTCATTCCAGGAGTTTTTCAATACTTAAGCCAATGAATTTCCTCTCATGCATAGGCTTATCTGAGTTAGTTTCTCATCTTTGTGGGCAAAATGTATTCCAACCAGTAAAGCAATGGTATGGAGTAAAAAATATTTTCTGCCATCAAGAAACTTATAGTCGGAGAATCCAAGATGGCGGCATAGGTAAACACCTACACTGCTGCCTCGCACAACAATTTCAAAACTACAACTAAAAGACAGAACGGACATCATCCAGAACCACAGGAAAGCTGGCCGAGTGTAAGTTCTACAGCTAGAAGGAAAGAGAGGGGCTCACAGAAACCCAGAGGAGCTGCAAAAAGCTGAGGTATGAAGACGCGCGCGCTGAGAGAGCGGGTGCCAGAGGACCTGGCTGGCTTTCTCTGGCGGGAGGGAAATGGAGACTCCCAACGGCATTGAATCCCTTATCTTATGACACTAAACCCCAGATCCAGTCAAAACTCATACGGGGGAGTTTGGACTGTGAAAAGGGAGAGGTGCACGGAAATTTAGGGGAGTCGCAAAAGATCAAGTCTGGTCGCGCACGAGCACAGTGCTGCGCGGAGGACAGATTGCTGATTGTGCCGCTGGCTTTCGCGAGTGGGCGGGAGACAGACCCTCCCAACTGTGCCACTTCTGAGTCCACTGGGCCCCTGTTTCGGGGAAAACCCTGGGGACCTAGACTCATGTGGTCCTGGTATGCAGGGAAGCCAGAAAGGCAGCAGTTAGAGGCACTGCGGGCCTGCGCACAAGGACCGCACCAGCGATTACCCAGCCACATGAGACTCAGAGGCCGAGGAGGGTGGGGCCGACTGGAAGGCAAGGCGGTCCCTTAAGCCCTGAGACTCCACCCCTCCCAAGCTCAACAAACGCTTCTTCGGTTTTGCGTCTGGTTCATAAGGCTGAATCCAACACAGAAGTTTCCCCAGCATAGTGAAAATGCCAAGACAAGGGAAGGGATTACAAACAAAAGAAATGGAGGGAAAAAAACGACTGGATATAGAGTTCAAAACCACGCTTATAAGGTTTTTCAAGAATATGCTAGAAAAGATGGACAAATTTAGCGAGAGCCAAGAGAAGATGAAAAAGGAACAACTAGAGATGCAAAAGAGCCAACTAGAGATGGAAAAGGTCCTACTAAAGATGATAAAGGACCAAAAAGAAATTAAACATACACTGACTGAAATAAAAAATATTATACAGAGTCCTAACAGCAGACTAGAGAAAGGCAAGAATCAAGTAAAAAAATTGAAATATAAAGAAGCAGACAACATTCAACTGGAAAAGCAAGAAGA
>JAAGEH010000393.1:48409923-48553782 GCA_011751065.1 Lasiurus cinereus
AAAAGAATCCAAAAATGTGAACATAATGTAAGGAGACTCTGGGACAGCTTCAAGCGTACCAACATCAGAATTGTGGGGGTGCCAGAAGAAGAGAGAGAGCAAGATACTGAAAACCTATTTAAAGAAATAATGACTGAAAACTTCCCACATCTGGTAAAAGAAATAGACTTACAAGTCCAGGAAGCACACAGAACCCCATACAAAAGGAATCCAAAGAGGACCACACCAAGACACATCATAATTAAAATACCAAGAGCAAAAGAGAAAGAGAGAATATTAAAAGCAGCAAGAGAAAGACAGTTTATTACCTACAAGGGAGCACCCATACGACTGTCAGCTGATTTCTCAACAGAAACGATGCAGGCCAGAAAGGAGTGGCAAGAAATATTCAACGTGATGAACAGCAAGAACCTACAACCAAGAATAATCTATCCAGCAAAGCTAACATTCAGAATTGAAGGTCAGATAAAGAGCTTCACAGATAAGAAAAAGCTAAAGGAGTTCATCAACTCCAAACCAGTATTATATGAAATGCTGAAAGGTACTCTTTTAGAAGAGGAAGAAGAAAAAGGTAAAAGCCAAAAAATTATGCACAACAAATACATATCTATCAACAAGTGAATCTAAAAATTAAGTGAATTAAAAATTTGATCAATAGAATAAACTGGTGAATATAATAGAATCAGGAGCACAGAAAGGGAGTGGACTGATAATTCTCAGGGGGGAAGGAGTGAGGGGTGTACAGGGAGAGACTGGACAAAAATCATACACCTATGGATGAGATCAATGGGAGGGAGCTAAGGACAGAGAGAGGAGTGGGAGCTGGATGGAGGGGTGCTATGGAGGGGAAAAAAGAGAAACAAATGTAATAATCTGAATAATAAAGATTTAATTAAAAAAAAAGAATTGTTATTGCTGCCCAGCCAGTATATTCAGTTGATTGAGCATTGTCTCATGCACCAGAAGGTTGCAGGTTTGATTCCCTATCATGGCACATATCTGGGTTATAGGCTCAATTCTCAAAAGGGGTGTGCAAGAGGCAGCCAATCAATCAATGCTTTTCTTTCATGTATGTTTCTATCTCTGTCTCCCTCTCTCTTCCTCTTCTGAAATAAATAAAAACATTTATTTATTTATTTATTTATTTATTTATTTATTTATTTGTTGTTGTTAATCCTCACCCAAGGACATTTTTCCATTGATTTCTAGGAAGACTGGAAGAGAGAGGGAAAGACAGAAAGAAACATCAATGTGAGAGAAACACATGGATTGGTTGCCTCCTACATGACCAGGGCCCAGGCTGGGGAGCAGCCTGCAAACAAGGTACATGCCCTTGACTGGAATTGAACCTGGGACCCTTTGGTCTGCCAGCCAGCACTCTAACCACTGAGCACTGGCTAAGGCAAAACATTTTTTTTAAAGAATAGTTATTGCTGACCTGTAATGAAAAGAATTACACCTGTTCTCTAGTGTAATTCCATCCATGAAGGAGAGTCAAAAAATTGAGAAAACTAGGTGAAGGTTTACAGATTTTGGACTCCAACTCATAAGCAATGACAACAGGGATGTGACACAAGCCCATCTATTTCAAAGAACATTACCTTTTCAACATTCACTTTGAGGAGAAAGTAGCCAAGGATGCATATTAAACAAACAACAAACCCAGATGTGGTGGGAAATCATGCAGAGACACAGGCACACACACCAGGTATAACTGCAGCCTTGAAGGGAGGCTGGTATTCCAGGCAAGCCATGGTGCATGAAACTGACACAACAACATCTGGTTTTCAATGTTTCTTTCTTGTTAATATTTTGGAAAAGATAAACTGGCCTCAAAAGAAGGAGATGCTGGGACTATGAAACTATTAGACTATTAAAATTAGTTAAATCCATCAGATATGTTTCAGGCTTTATCGGTAGCATTTATTGGTTGCTTCGTCATTTGTAATCTGCTCTTTCAGCTTCTATAGCAATGTGCTTACCTGATTTTCTTCATACTTCTTTGATGATTCTTGCTCTGTCTTCTTCATTCTTTTTTCTTCATCCTACTCATAAAAGATTGTCTTCCTCATGGTTCTGAATTAAATATTATGATCTCCTCACTCTTGTTTCCCTCCTCTGGATAATTAATTCAGTCACCTTACATTCAGAGTTTTGACCACCACTTTTTGTCTCCAGGCCAAACCTTCTCTTCTAAGCCTCAGACTCATCAAGCCAACTCTCTGTAGGAGGTGCTGACGTGAATATCTGATATTGGTAAGTACCTCAAATCCAGCCAATCTCAAACTATGTACATCATCATCTTATCCCCTACATCCAGTCAGATAGCCAGACAAGAAACCTACAGAGTATCATAGTCTTTTCTCACCTACTCATGTCCTAAATTCTTCTGGGTTTATCTCCTGAATATGTTTCAAAGTTCTATTTTTCTTACTTGTCAATATTACTAAGACTGCTCTAGCTCAGAGTTTTATCAACTCCAACATGGTGTCAGTAATAGATTTCCAAAAGTAGCCTGGCCTCTAGTATAGTTTTCAAGGTCCTCCAGAACTATACCTCTCCTCTCTCTGCCTCCCAGCACTGTTTTATAATTCCACCATGCCTTTGATCATGCCTACTTCTCGCTACCTGGAATGCCTGGTACCATGTCACTCAGTGACTATCTCTACCTTATATGAACCACAATGTATTGTCATTATTTGTTATCCTTGAGGGCAAGGACTTTGCCTTACCCTTGCTGGTCCTAAATGTCTAGAAAAGTAAGAAGATGGTGAATAAATGTGTAGTAGGTAGATAAAGCCATGACTGGTAAGAAAAATCAGAGTAATACGTTGAACATTTATTGGATTATCATTTCATCTGGGCCAAAAATTAGAAGAGAAAAAAAGTCAAAAGATTTAAATTTGGAGTTGTGTATATTGAGAGTGTGGATTTAAGGAAGCAAAGAATATTCTATCTAAAATGTGTAGGTAGGGAAGGGTTAATCATATCATCATTATTGAAAAAGCTTACAAGACACTAGAGATCAACACTACTCTCTTTTCTTCAGAAAGACAAAAGGAAAAACATCATTTCTTGCTAGATGTGAGTTTCATTCCTTTCTGTAAGTATTTGTATTTTAATTATAAAAATCTGAAAGTGCCAACCTGGCTTTTACTGGTTCACTCTGAGTTCTGTAATAATCATACAATGAAGGCTCAAGCAAGGCTGAGAAAGAAGAGTTCATTTCTCTTCTTGTCTGCTTCAAATGAGATAGTGAAGCCACAGCAGAGGACCCTCCAGCGGTTGTCACTGGCTCGGAGCATCACCCACAGAGTCTGCACCCACACACTCTATTTAAATTGCTCACCAGTCCTGCCCCTGAAAAGTCTTCAGTTTTCCAAGACAGTATGATTTTCACCCTAAAGAACTAATAAGTTGATTCACATGGAAAGGCTGTCAAAGGACAATCTATTATTCTTCACTGAGTACTCACTGTAAAATCAGTTTGAGCACTTGTAAGTCACCACTGAAGGGAGGAAGCAGTCATTGACTTGCCTTCTTTACTTCTACCTGGATATGTGTTAGTTGGTATCTAGGTACAGAGTACTCTGCTGAATGTTTTTAAAATACAGAGGATCCTCTGAAGATAAAAGTGCACTTCCCAGGATTATGTATTCTTGCTGGAACAATGGCATTGCAAGGCAGGGCAACAAGGAAAGAGATCTTTCTGCTAAGGAGAGGTAAGCTATTTACCAATGCAGAAGTTCATGGAGGTGCTTTTTAAATTTATTAATTATTTTGTGTGTACACACACACACACACACACACACTCACACACACACACTTTACCTAGAAACCCAGAAGTAAGTTACAATTTAAGGGCCAAAGAAAAACAGAAGAGAAGGGAGATAGAAAATTCTGTTCCATGTCAGCAATAGTTGTCAGACAAAGACAACCTAGCCAGCCTTTTCACAGCTGGAGCAAAGAGAGGCTTGTAACCACTCAGCACAGGAGTTCAGTGGGAAAAGCCTGCACAGTTCCTAAGCCTGAGCACAGAATAATTTCCCCACTGCTTTTCAAATGCCCGTGCTGTGTTGAGGACTCCTTTGTCACACTTGGCAGGCAGCTTCCTCATGCTGCCCTTGTGTTTGTATTGTGCTCTCTTGTCTGTGTATCAGCACGGACATAGTCAAAAGCTCCCAGGGCTAACTGCAGGATCCAGGCAGTAGGACAGGAAGCCCAGGCAGTGGGAGTCCAAGACCCTCTCCCCTCCAGCTACTGATTGAGACCACCTGTGGACGCTGGCTTTTATAAAAATAAACACTGTGTTACCTGGCCTTAGGTTTTGCAACAATCCTCTAAAACAGTGGTCGGCAAACCGTGGCTTGCTAGCCACATGCGGCTCTTTGGCCCCTTGAGTGTGGGTCTTCCACAAAATACCATGTGCAGGCACGCACATACAGTGCAATTGAAACTTAGTGGCCCATGTGCAGAAGTCTGTTTTTGGCCTGGGCAAGTCTATTTTGAAGAAGTGGACTTAGAAGAAGTGGGGTGTTGGTCACATGTGACTCATGAGCCATGGTTTGCTGACCACTGCTATAAAACATGGAATTAGTTGTGACAGTCAATTGAGTCTAGTAATTTCTGCTGACACTTAATTGAAATAATCAGAATTTAAAAGCAGTATTTTGTTCATGAGCAGGTGAGCTATTCTTGCAAGAACAATCAATAAATAAGAAATCCCCATTAAATTCATCTAAATTTCTATTACTATGCACACAAATTTCTCCACTGTATTAGCCTCTTCTTTTTTGGCAACCAGAGAAATCTCTCATTTCCCCAACTCCAGATTTCATCATCCATCCTGCCTTCAGAACTTCAGTTGGTAGACAACCCCTCATAGACAAATGTCCATTGCTACTGGGAATCCATTATGGCATTTTAACATTGAGAAAGTTAACTTCCAAAGATGAGTCACAATCTTAGCAGAGGGGAATTTCACTTTCCTTGGGTTGGGGCTGACAAGGAAGGTTTGGTAGGAAATCTCATCGTAACAGTCTCAGTCATCATAGCTGTTCTGCTTTTAATGGGATTTCAAGAGAGACAGTTTCAACTCCATATGCTATGTGAAGGCTTGAAAGGAATCTTTAGTAATCAGAATACTCATTACTTGCCCCCTTCAGAGTTTCTGTTTTAATTTTCACTTGCCTTTCATGCTAAAGGAGGATAAAGACAAAGTGGCAGGTAAATGAGAATACACTTTTTATGAGAAAGCTCTGTCTGACACAATAATGGCACCTCCTTAAATATAGGCTGTCTTGGCCCCCAAAAGTCTATCCATGTCCATATGCAAAACACTTCTTTCCAGAAATCAGACTGAGTTACTTTGAACTTGCCTCTCCACTCACTCTCTCTTACAGTCAACCACAGATGGTAAATTTCAGCCCATTCATGATGTGGGTCAGACAGATCCACACAACTGATCCCGTTATTTTGCACCTGGTATCTAGTTTAATGCCCTCAAGATAGAAACTTGGAATTTCCAAATGAATGATTTTCACAACCACCAGATAAGGTATGCAATATTATCCATATTTTGTTTTAAGTAAACTAAGTTCCCCCATCATTGCTAGTTTTAATTTTATCACTACCTATTAAATTCCTATCTATGTTATGCACTTACCAAGTTAGTGAAGTAGAAGTTATCTCTACTGGAGTTATGTGTGAAGAAAGAAGGCTATTGGAACAGAGCCCATAGTTTCCATGCAACAGTGAATTCTGTGTTGTAAGGCAGAATTCCTCAGTTTTCCACAACTGGTCACACCTCACTAATTGAGCCTGATATTCCCCACAGCATCTACCATAGAGTTTTCCAGTTCCCAAAGACCAGCCTCTTTTCAATTCCCCAAACATCTTGCTCATTCTCATCTTCCTGCCATTGTTCCCACTCCCCTCATGGTCAGAGATGCTTCAAGTACAGAGTCACTGGTGTGGGCCATTGCACCTCATTTGCCTTTCACCCAGCTCATTTGTTTTTCATTTTAATAAACATTTTAAGATGAGGGTTAATGTAAGGCAGAAAAGTACACACATCATAAATGTACAGTTGTGTGAATTACTACAAAGAGAGCATGCTCGTGTAACCCTCTCTAAAATCAAGAAATAGAGTATCATCAGCACCCCAGAGAGCCTCCCTCTTACCCCATCCAGTTTAAAAGCCTCTCCTCTCCAAAGATAGCCATTACTCTAACACTACAGATTAGTTTTGCATATTTTTGAGCTGTTATGTAAGTTGAGTCTGCAGTATACATTCTGTAGCATCTGGCTTCTTTTGCTCACTATTATGTTTGTGAGACAGCCATCTTCTTGTTTATAGCTGCAGTTTTCTTTCATTGCTATATAATTGGCATTGCATGAATATATTAAAATTTATTTACTCTACTATTGAGAAATCTCGGTTGTTTCTAGTTTGGCACCATTACAATAATGTTACTATGTATATGCACCCATATGTCTTTGGTTCATACATCTACACACTTTCCTGGGTATTGTAATATATGTTTTGAACCCATCTACATCTCCTTGGAGTTTATCATTTTCTTGCACCCTGGCCCAACTTCCAACTGCTCACACCTGTCACTCTACCTTTGAAAGCTATCTTTGGCCACCAAAGGTACTATGAAACTATTAACCTAGAATAAGTAATTATGGGATCACCTTTCAGAGAACATCATTCCAAAGGATTTTATCCTGGCTCCCAGTGAACCCAGCATAAAGCTCCACCTACTCCCACAGGTAAGATACTTAATGATGCATGCCACTGGCTTCCTTCCCATCCCAGTTTTATACCTTCACTTCCCTACTTTTACTAGAGGTTATCTTCCAAATAAACTGCTTGCATGTAAACCCTTGTCACAGGAACTGTTTGTGGGTAAACTCAAAGTATAACAATTTTCTCCACTTTCATTACCCTTTAAGGGTTTACCCTAGAGATTATAAGATCAATCTTTAACTTATTAAAATCAAGTTAATATATAGTATACATTGTAGACAACTTATGACATTTTAACTCCAGCTACCCCATCTTTCTTTTGAGCTTTTATTGTCATGTCTTAAATATGCTTTCAATCCAATGCTACATTTATTATATTTTTTAGACATTTTTATTTACCCACTGGCCAGGGCTCTATGTGAATTTCTACAGTCTTTGGTCCTTTTGATTTCTCGGTGGGGTAATTCTTATATTTTTCCATGCCTATTTTGGGGAGGTTTTGTTTGTATTTGTGTTTGTGTTTTAATAATAATGATCACCTTGTGGCTCTGATTGAGGAAAGTGTTTGGAGAAATCCCTCATGAAGTCAGAAAACCTGACAAAAAGGAAAAAGTTGAGCTTTTCCCCCTCTTTCTCTAGCCTGAGTTTCCTTTTCTTTGATTCTCTTAATGAATCCAGTCCCCAGGATTGCAATAACAAAATATTTTATACCTACCATCCTATAAGAAAAAATACTTCAGAGACATGTTCATACTACAGGGCATCACCTTAAGCCAAGATAAAACCTGAACAGCATGAATTTCTTTTTTTTTTTAAAGAAATAAAAACATTTTTAAAGCTTCCCATTGGAGTTCTAAAATGAAACTTTTCACTTTATATTTTTCTGTTATTTTTCAATTCATGAAAGTTAAAACTTTGAGCAAGATGGACACTCGCTAAAGCAGTTGACCATACTACCATTGCTTTTTGGTGTCTTGCTAATTAGTTCAGTAGCTCTTGTGATAGCAAAGCTATTAGAAAAGCCAGAATTATGAACCAGGGAACAAGGCCACTTGAATCTTTTTATATAGGCAGCACCATGGAATAGTCTTAATTGGACTTACCCTGTGAAGGCACAATTGAAAGCTGTGCCAGTCCATTGGCTCACCAGGAAGCCAGTCAGCAATTGTATTGCATAACACTTGGTATCCAATCCAGCAAAGTAAAGGGCTTATGGTTATTTTTATGGTACTGTATGAAATAATTAGTGTAATTTTTAGTAAATGTCTCTAGTACTTTGGCATTAGGAACACTCTAAGTAATACATTTAGTAAATGCATCAGGTACATTGGCATTAAAAACTATCTAAATGAAATGTTTTAATATATATAACATACTGCATATGCAATTCTCAAAAGGGGTGATTTAAATTGGTATGTTTAAATGTTAGATACACACATACATTTTCTTAGATATGTATAGCCTGTCTCTGAAAGGACACGTGAGAAACATGAAGATACATAAGAAGTAGCAGACATTAGATTTACGTGTAATTATATACCCTTTGGAAGCTTGTAAAACTTATGTATATGATTACCCATTAAATATATATCAATAGTATTTAACATAAAATTTTTAAAAATATCAAATGATACCAAATTACTTAAAGGTATAGTTAGTGATCTTCTAAAAGTCTCGAAGCATGAAGATGAGGGGTTGACATGCAGTAGAGGGAATGCAACTGAATAAAGGCAGAGAAGTCATTCACTCAATGGAATGAATGACTTACTCAAGCACCTTACTCAGCAGGGATGGGTGAGGAAAGATGAAAACTTCCCCGACTAGCCAAAGATTCAGAGACTGAAATATCTATAATAATGAAAGTGTAATATGCTAATTAGACTGGACGACTGTCCAGACCATCATCCAGATGAACATCCGGTACCACGCTATGACACCCACTGGTGCCAGGCCAGCCAAGGCAGGTGCGATGCAATTGGTTGGGGGCCGGCCATAGCTCCATGATCACCCTGTAGAGGGAGGCCCAGGCCACTGACCAGCGGGCTGCAGCAGGTAGGCAGGGCCTCCTTTTATGAGGGAAACCCAAGTCCTGGGTGTCTGCTGGTGGCCAGAGGGAAGTCCAGGGTCCCAGGTGCCAGAGGGAAGCTGGTGCCAGCAGCTTGAAAAAGGAAGGCATACTCTTTCACTAATTTCATGAATCAGACCTCAAGTAGAAAATAAAACAATATTATAGGTAGTATAAGGGACAGGAGTGTTCTCTCATAACTGGTTAACCTACTAATATATTTTCTTATTGCAAAGTAAATTCATTTTCTTATGCCATGGACACCAATGAAAGGTGTTTTTGACCTATTGTGATCATTGGCATGACAAAACACTGACAACTCCCACAACTGCATGAACTTCTGCAGGTGGTCTCAGGAACTTCAGTCTGAGAACACAGGAGAGAGCATTGATTTTTTTTTTTTTACTCTGAGAGGCCAGGGTTTGAATTCTGCTTCTTTCTTGATAGTCGACTTTGAGCAAATTGCCTGATATCTAGGAGCATCATTTTTCTAATCTGAAAACTTGGAATGAAAGCTTTAGAATTGCAGCCTTGCTATCAGGTCTGTGTGTGTGCATGTAGCAGGGTGGGTGTGCAGGATGGCATGTTACTATACTGGCATGTAGAAGGAGCTCAGTGAGTAGTGGTACTTATGATCCTAGCTATTATTAATAATAACAGCTATGAAGGATGTGAAATACAAATATTTGAGTGACCTTTAACTTTTCACAAAATAAATAGACAGCTCATAAAGAATAAATGTAAACAGAACAAATAGGTAAATATCTGCTCTACTTATGAGCATAAATGTACCTCCTCTTGGTTTATAGGGCCCATGATTACCTCTGTCAGCTGGGCTACTTAAATAAATGCACTATATTGAAGAGAAGGCCTATTCTATGGAAATCCATCAATAAAAGAAAGAATATGGAAATGACAACAGCCTGATGATTATTTTATTTGATTTGTTTATCTATTTACCTCTCTGCCATCTGCCACAGCCACACCAAGGGTAGCTCCAGGGCTCCTGGCTACAGAGGAGTAGAGGTTTAGGGGTGGCAAATAGAGCCAGGCCAGCCTCAAGCAGTAATGCCGAGGCATGTGTGGCTGGTTAAAGTTCAATCTGGATGTTGTAGGACTACAGATCTGCTTCTTCCCCCCTCTTCCAGATGGCCACGGAAGCCATTTTTGAGCAAAGGACAAAGCCCAGAACAGGACCAGACCATCCACTGTAGATCAAGATCTTCCTTATTTTAATAATGCGTCAAAAATTAATGAGGCTTAAGGAGCAAGCCTGAGGCTCTCTTAGGTTGTCAGGAGGAAGACTTGACCAGAGAACAAGCTCGTTTCCAGGGCAGAACAGGTTTGGTATTTGGGTCAAAGGCAGGAACACAGCAGTCTAACGGTGCAGCAGGCTAACAGAAAGATTTGACCAATAGAGCTTTGCTGCCAATGGTTGCCTGTAATGGAACTGATTGGAATTTTACTTGGCAGCCCTTCTATAGGGAGACTGTAATTATCCTAGAAGGATCTGACCTCGTGCTGGGGCCATGGTCACTTTACCATAGATGCCAGAGCAGCCAGGTTTATTTGATTATGGAAAAGGAAGATATGGAAATACCTGACTAAAGTAAAATAAAATCCCAACTTCTAACCAGTCTACCAGATCCTACATGCATGTCTCCTGCCCACCTCTCTGACCTTGTCTTTGCTCTCCCCACACTGGCAGGCATCTCTGCTTCTTGTTCAAGCAAAGCTCAGTCCCACCTCTGGGCCTTGCCTTTGCTCACTGTTGTCTGGCTGACTCTCCTTCTGAGTGTGAATGTCTCTCTCATCTTTCAGGCCTTGACTCAGATCCACCTTCTTAGAGAAACCCAATAGGGCCATCACCTCTTGATGTCCCACTGACCTGTATCATGTTCTCTCACAACACTCTGAGACCAAATGTGTGGGGGGTTTTCTTTTTCCACATCAATCAATTTTCCAGCTCTGCAGATACCAACCTTAAAATTCAATTCAATTCAATACTGTCTACCCAAAACTAGCATAGACCCTGTAACCCAACAACTAAGGGTCCAGGCTGTCTGTCATTACTTGAGCTAATTAAGCAGAGACAGAGTTGAATCATATATGAGTGTTTATTCCAATAATGTGGGCAGTATGAGAGAACAGCAGCTCATCAACAAAAATCGGCTCTACCCTCCCTATAAGCTAGCTCTTATATTGGGTAGAAGGGAAATGATTACGTGGGAAAGTAAGAATTACAGGCATGGAGTAGTAGGCAAGGTATAATGATTACAAGTTACAGCGTACAGGCAATATGGGCTGGGGAGGTTGTAGAGGACAGGTGCCTCCAGGCACCTCTGAGACCAGATACAGGTTAGGGGTTGCAAAGGGTGGGTGCCTCTGGGCTAGATTGTTTTAGCCAAGAGAGGTTGGAAATCTTTTCATAATGGGTAGTGTTCGGGAAAGGTGGATGAACTGCATTCCAATGTTAGCTCCCATGTCTGAGGGCATGCATCTCTTAGCCAGATTAGAATGTGCTTTCTCTCATCAGAACAGAACAACCCCAGTTAACAGAGCATGATTATTTTTTACAATTATAGGTAGTCCCCAATGTTCTATTTATGTTCCTAACAATGCCACAAGTCAAAAGCTCAGTCCCATAAGACTGCTCCTCTCCTCGACTCCAGAAGCCAAATGCAAGTCCTGAGCTTCCTATACTTCTGATCAATTAGTTTTAAATCAATGGTTCCCACAACCCCTCCTCAGTTTCCATAATTTGCTAGGCTGGCTCCCAAAACTCAGGAAGGCATTTTATTTAATTAATAATTTAATTATATAGGAATAGTCAGTGGAGGTGATGCATAGGGCAAGTAGTAAGGGAAGAGGCTGGAGCTTCCATGCCCTCTCTAGGCATGACACTCTGGAAATACATACCTGACTGTGTCCACTAATCAGGAGCTCTGGAAACCCTATTGTTTAGAATTTTTATAAAGGCTTTATCTATATATATAAAAGCCTAAGCAACCATTCGCTTGGTAGCTATGACTTGTACTGACCATCACAGGGCAGACTCTCAACACACAGGCATGGAAACATGAACAGATTCATGAATCTCAAAGGGGAGGAGGTTTGAAAAAGGGTGGGGAGAGATTAACCAAAGATCTTACATGCATACTAGAAGCCTGGTGCATGGATTCATGCATCAGTGGTATCTCTCAGCCTGGCCTGTGGGGATCAGGCCACATCTGTGCACTAGGCCTCCAATACCCCTGAGGGGCCCTGGATTGGGAGAGGACTCAAGCCAGGCCAAGGGACCTCACCAGTGCACAGATTCATGCACCACACCTCTAGTCTATATGATAAAAGCCTAAGGACTGTCACAGCAGAACGACCAGAACAACTGGTCATTATGATGTGCACTGACAATTAGAGGGCAGATGCTCAACATGGGAGTCATCAGATAGCCCCACAGGGGAGCACCACTCAGCCACAAGCCGGGTTCACAGCTGGCAAGTGCAGCAGTGGTGGCAGGACCCTCTCCTCCCTCCACAGCAGCACTAAGGAGCAGTGAGCCAAGAGGTAGAGAGCAGCAAGTAGGTGGGCAGTAAGGAGCAAGGGGTCTCAGACTGTGAGGGGGCTCAGGCCGAGCTGAGGGACCTACCAGTGCACGAATTTTGTGCACTGCACCTCTAGTTTTGTAGACATAACTAATTAAATCCTTGGCTACTGGCGATTAACTCACTCCCCAGCTCTCCAGTCCCCTACCTCACCCTAGAGGCTGGGGTGGGGCTGAAAGTTCCAACTCTCTAATCACCTCCTTGATCTTTCTGGTGACAAGCCTCCATCTGGAAGCTATCACAGGGTCCCTGCCTCCAGCCATCTCATTAGTATACAAAAGACAATTCCAGATATTCCAAGGGTTTTAGAAGCTCTATATCAGAAACTAGAAACAAAGACCAAATATACATTTCTTATTATATCACAATATCACACATACCTTGTAATTTTTGCTGCAAACCAGACATGATTACTGGGTAAAAGAAACTTCAGTAAATAGGCCTTTAGTGTGAGGTCTTAGGTTTTCTGCCTAGGAGTGGGATGGTTTACTGTTTGCTATAGGAGTCAAAGGTGTCCTTATATTTGTCTCCTCTGTTATCTTTGAGTCTCCCTAGAGCAGTGGTTCTCAACCTTCCTAATGCCGCGACCCTTTAAGACAGCTCCTCATGTGGTGGTGACCCCCAACCATAAAATGATTTCCGTTGCTACTTCATAACTGTAATTTTGCTACTGTTATGAACTGTAATATAAATATCTGATATTCAGGATGTATTTTCATTGTTACAAATTGAACATAATTAAAGCATAGTGATTAATCACAAAAACAATATGTAATTATATATTGTGAAATATTTATTTCTAATTACAAATAAATGAAATTTTGTCTTGAATCATGGTGTAGCATGGGCAACAGTCTTCATGTAACAACAGTAAACTACATTGCTACATTTTGCTACACCAAGGAGCAGTGTGTTGGTTCCTAAGACCATGGGAAAGATGTGTTTTCTGATGGTCTTAGTGACCCCTGTGAAAGGGTCATTTGACCCCCAATGGGGTCTCGACCCACAGGTTGAGAACCGCTGCCCTAGAGGAACCTTTTTAAATACAGTCTGAGCCTTGCAGTTCTTTCCCTTGTGATTGCCTTATAACACCAGAGACCTATGGACTTGGTGGTGAAATGTGGGAGAGGGGAAGCATTCTATAATCCTATGACTAGAAATCAGACTTGTAGTTAGCCTAGGCCCCTGGGCTAATCCTAAACAATAGTCTTCACCAGTCCTTCTCATCCTTTTTCCCCTGTGCTAGAACAGGATGGCTAGAGGAGGCTGGTGCTACCTTTATCTTTTACTCTTTGGTAAAAGAGTATTCCTTTAGAGAAGACTTTTGTTAAAAAAGAACAGGACACTGTGGAGTTATTTCAAAATAAATACTTTTCCTCTCTCCCTGCCAGAAGAATGAGGGGATTTCTTTTTAATCTTTACCCTAAATACCTGAAGTTCTTTTGTTAAGCCCGGAACGCAGACCGCGCTTACAGAGCACCAAGAGACGATCCCATGCAAGAACAAAGGGGTTTATTCAGACCAGCATGCTGGGGCCCGCAATGTGCTCCAAGCACAGAGCAGTGGTTGTGAGCCCCGTTCCTTTGTTACATGTTCTTTTTATAGACTAGGGGTCAGGGTGGGTGGAGGGCAGTTTGAAATACTGAGTTGGCCCACCCTGATAGGCCAGGTAGGGGCCAGGGTCTGCTTACGCAGGCACGGGATGTGGGGTCAGGAAGCGGTCTAAGGGCAGGAGGAGGTGGTCTTGCCTTATTCGGTTATCTCCCGGCACATTCTTGCTGGATTACCTAATGGTGGGGTGTGGGGCTGGCAAGTCTCTTTGTCCTGCTAAGGGCTAGTCACCTAAGATGGAGGAAGCTGGGGAGAATTGTCCCTTCACTTTATTATCTTACCCTATTTCATTTTCTTCACAGCACTTACCACCCTCCTTATTAGAATCATATATATATATATATATATATATATATATATATATATATATATATACACATGCATATATATGCATAAAACCTGCCCTTCATTTGAATATAAGCTCCAGGGGGACGAAACCTTGTCTGACTTGTTCCTCATCATATCTTCAGTACTTCAAATAGTGCCTAACATAGTAAGTACCCAAAATACTGTTAAATGAGTGCTTGGAGAAGCCAGTGACCACCATACGACCTTGATCTTTACTGGACCTGAGATAGAACCTCCTCCTTTCTCTATCAATGGTAATAATTGTTTCTTCATTGCCTTTAGACCCAAATCTGGTCTCTAGCCCCTGGCGCCTCCTCTTCCTCCGTAAGTTCACCACACACACACACACACACACACACACACACACACACACCCTTTCTGACCCTCCAGGGAAAGCTTTCCTGTGAACTTTCAAAATCTCTCTTCTCATGTGTCATCTCTTACCAGTCACACAGGAATCACTGCTCTTATCCAATCCTAAAAACACATTCAGGAAAATAGAAGAATCTGTCTTGAAATGAGGTGGTAATTAATTTAGCACTTTCCTTTCCTATTTATTCTCATCCTCATGAGTAAGATGACTAATGTTTGAATCAAATTGAAGCATGCAGCTGGGAGGATGAAAGAGTTAGTATCAGCAATAATTAATATTCCTGCATTTTTATAGAACAATTATTGATTGTCTAGAAGAATTTCAAGCTCAAGGTAAGTCTACCATTAAATGGCAAGTTAAAAATTTCAAGAGATTCATTATTGCTCCTTAAAAATATCATATGAAAGAAATGAGGTTGCATTTTTTATGCTGTAAAAGGAAAAGTTCTAATGATGATATATCCTCAATAAGCCTATACTGTGATTAAAAAGAAAATGAATATCACAGAAGAAAATATTGGCTAATATGAAATGAGAAAAGGGCAAGCTAGTTTAAAACTTCATTAATGTTTTAGCAATTCAAACTACTAGTAGCTTATTAATATTTAGTCATCAGATAAAACTGAGTTTTCAAACCTCTGTTGTGGGAACCTCTTTCCACGTCCCACGTGGTTCAGGGTTCCCGGGTCAGGGTTCGGGTTCTGAAGGAGGCCACACGCAAACGAAATGAGAGACTAGAAAGCATTAATTTGGCGATATTGGGGGGCCAGGCTGGAGCCTTCCTCTAGTGGAAAGGACTGCCATTTGCTCTGGCCCTTTTCTCCCTTTTATTAAGGCTTTGGGACACACCTCTAGCCTTTAGGCAGGAAATAACAGAAATTAACATGATACAAACAGATAGTTTCAACTAAACAATGAGTAATCAGCTTTGATCTTTCAGAGCAATTGAGGTTGGCCAGCCTTCTGGCTTCCTATTTACATTCATTTAGTGAGAACAATATTTGGTTTCCAACATCTCCCCCGTTTTCTTTTCCTCTAAAAAATCTTGCACCTACAGACTAGAAATAAATATTAAGAACAAAAAATAAGACAAGCAACAATGGCTATGCTAAGAGGTAAATGAATAAGTCTATAGTATCTTTCTTTCTGGACCAACAGTCCTTTGAGTCCCAGTTTCAATGTCCAACAGTTTTTTGAATGTACGTATTAGCAATGATATTTCAGTTCTGGATGGTGGACAAATGGTGGCAATGCAGGTCCGACCCTCTCTGGTTTGGTCCTGGGCAATCTGCATCAATGCACAGCTGCTGACTGTTAGGATGGCAAGGTGTCCTCAGCATCTTCCATCTCTGGACTGCTTCTCCTCTCGTCTTCATAGCTGGAGCATTCTCTGTTGTAGGAATTCACATGGTCTTGGAGCTGTTTTTCTGAAAATATATAAACATTCTCGACCAAAAGTTAGTAAAGGAATTTTTCTATAAATTTAACTTTGGATCCTTTTTAATTTTGCCCAAATGATTTTCCTTTGACTTATTTTAATACTATGTATGTTTTTCATGGGTGTCTTGCTGTTAAGTAAAAAAATTTTTTCTAGATGTAATTTGCATACAGGATGCTTTTTCCTTACATAATATTACTGTACTATCCCCCCCCCTTTTTTATGTAATTATGAGGCTTTTGGAAAGTTTTTATAATGCAAATATTACTGCTTTATGTTTATTGCATGTTGAGTAATTTTACCATGCAATGAACTACCAATAGAAATTTAAGTTTATACTTTAGGAACAACTTTTTTCCAGTACAATTAAATTTTCTTGAATATTCACCTATTTCAATTAACCAATTAAATTAATTTGAAAATTTAACTACTATTTTATTATTAAATTTAATATTCTAACAACAATCTTAGTTTTATCCTGTAAATATTAGTGGAAAGGATTATTTGCATTCTTGAGTAGGCCCTGAGCATTCCTGGTGTTAAGTTGGATTTAGAATATAGGGCGGATGTCAGCCAAGTCTGTCTGTTGCTGGGTCTCGATCTGAGCTGCACCAAATCTTCGTCTGTCATTTGTGTCCCGAACGGAGCTGGGCCAAGTCTCTGTCTTGTCACCTGGGTCCCGATTGGAGCTGGGCGTGGGAAGTGAAGCAGCCATGGGGCAGGAGACCTCCCTCAGAAGGGGCAAAGGTTCAAGCCCCTGCAATGTTGGGGGGTGAGGATCAACCTCTGTTGATCCCCAAGTTTTTTCCTGATGGCCCCTCTGTGACTGTGCCTGTCTTAGGTCAGGAACTACCATATGGTACCAACCCATCTTACCCGTGTTTGGAAAGCAGGGCGGCATAAGGCCCAGTTCCTGGCTTAGGCGGTGGTCTGTGTAACGTATAAGTTCCAGTTGCCTGTCTCTGGCTAACCAGCCATCCTCCGGGGCCAAGCAGGTTGATGTGAGGTTCAGTTCCATCTCCTTGGAGCCGATGCCCTTGTGGCCTCCACGCCCAGTACCTGCCTTGGGATCCCCTCGCCTGCTGGCAGGGTCCCAGCACTGATCACATATCTTGGGGAACCCAGGTTTCTTCCCCAGGAAGGGCCCAGCTCACACCACTGGGTGAGAGACAGATCCATGGTACCAGCCAACACGAGGCTTCAACCTCAGCATGAACAGAAAGCTCAGGCGACAGCTGTGGGAGGGTCCCTCTTGGCAAAAAAAGCAAGAAAAGCCAATATAGAATGCTCAAGTGCCTTCTCACTGCCTTAAGTCCTTTCATGTTATTTTTTTAAAAATTGCTACCAAATATTCAGAGAATTAGATTGTAAGTTTGTTTGGGATATTTGTCAAAAGAAATTATAATGACATTGTAGAATAATATTATGTAAGGAAATTCTTTTGTTCTAGGCCATGGCAATTCAATTTCAAACTGGCTATCAATTTCTTTTTTGTATAGCCAAGGTCTTAGTTACTTTATTAGAATACTTAATCAAATTGCTTACAAAAATAAAAAGCTAATTTATTAATTAAAGTAGGTATCTCAATTTTAAAGCAACAGAAATTTAGTAAATGTTTATGTCTGATTCACAAGCCACAAATGTTGCCTGCCTCTAGCTTAAGAATACAGGTGGCTTTGGGCTTTTTGTCATTTTAAATTCTAATGTTGGAATTTCAAGAAATATTTACTTAATTTTGCCCTTCTTAGAGACTACAAGAAACAGGGGAATCAGTACACCTAAGGGTTCTTACCCATGAAGGGTCAGGAATATAAGTCAAAAATACTTCCCCATGTGCCCCAGGAAATATTACCATACAGCTGGTAACTGTTGGTATTGCAAGAAATATGTTCTTAGGTGTCTGTACCGTCCTCTTTACCATGCTCCCGGTGACATAGGACCCCAAAGTCCTGTAGGAATAGCTTGCAGAGCAATATCAGGAGTCAAAGTGACTGCTATAGTGCTGTTAAGATCCAGGCCTACGCTTCCTGGAGTTGCTTGAATGAAGGAATCCACTGTGGGCCTTGCAGGGCAGGTTTCCCCTATTAATAACGGGACTGGGGGGCACTCCTCTGGCCGTTTCCCAGCAGTTGACTATACCCTGTATCTTGATTTAGAGGCTGCCCATTTCTATGAAATTTTGATTTACACTGTCTTGCCCAATGGTTACCTCTCTGACATCTAGGACACCGAGAGACTGGATCTCTCAGAGGCTGAATGTTTATGCCTCTCCCTAGAGTGCTACCTTGTGTCCTTCTTAGAGGCCAAAACCTTTACAATATTTAAAATATACTTATTAATTCTCATTTGATAAAGCTTTCCATGAAATTTCAAGTATATTAGATTGGTTTTAAATTTAAGAAAATGTCCTTTAAAAAGAGAGAAAAAATTTCTTGTATTACTCTGGGCCCATGGAGCTTTACAAGAATCATCTCTGTTAAAGCCTTGAAATTTTAACATGGAAAAAACCATCAAATATATATATATTCATATATGATTTAAAGATTATAATATTTTTATAATTATCTTAAGATATCAATTATATTTATAAACTGTCAGTTGGAAATCACAGAATTAATCCTTTTTTATTAGACCAATCAACAACATATTTTGAATTCCTAATTATTAGAGAAATTTTATTTTATTTTCTCCCAATTTAATTTAGTAAATTTAGTTGAAAACCTTGATTAATAACACAAAATCTTCTCCTTTTGGTTCCTTTACACCATTTTTCTTAAAAAATAAAGACCAGTTCTGGGTTTTTCTTTTTCTGGATTTTGCGGAGAGATTCCAGCTTAAAACCCTGTCTAATATGTCCAAAAAGGTGGACAATTGTGCGCATTTCTTTTTAAGTCGGGCTTCTCCCCTCACGAGTACAGAAATTCCAGACACATCTCTAAATTTTTAAAACTTTTTCATGGCGAGAAAGGAGACTTTGGATTAGTATACTGGGAGAGTGGACTTTCATACTGGATTGCCACAGTGTCTCTCTTTCCTCACATTCTGCTTACATCAGGGGAAAGCATCAGTAACAGATCTGGCCGAATTTCTTTTCATGCTTAAAAGATAAAGACAGATCTTAAATTTTTTTTTCTTTCTTTTTCGCTTTCCAAAGTAATAACTAGCACCTAATTTGGCCAAGATTAGCATTTCCCTGCGACTTCTCTTATAATTTTTAAATGAAACCTTCAGTAATCTCATTGCAGGAGAGCAGAGAGCCTTGCCCTCTCCTGCCACCTTTGAATTTCTCCACACCAGAGGCAGTTTCAGCAGTGGAGTTTCACTCATTACAGATTTCAGATTCCAAATGCAAACTAAGATTTTAATTTGAACAAGAAACCACATTATTTAAGCATGCAAACCAAAAGTCTATAATAAAGTTTACTTTATATTTATAACCTAATTCTTCCCCATTAGCCTGGCTGCAAAAGACGTTCCCACCCTACTTACAGATTGAGACTCTGTAGTTAATCCGTGGGCTTTGCGTACGTTGAATTCCCCTCACCTTTTCCTAGGTGAATCTTCCCTCACCATTTTCCTTGGTGAATTTTCCTTCGCTCTTAGGCGAATAATACCTTCTCCCCCAGATGCCCCATGTTGGGCGCCAGATGTGAGCACCTTTTTCCACAGTCCCTGTTCGGGCGCCAGATGTGGGAACCTCTTTCCAAGTCCCGTGTGGTTCAGGGTTCCCGGGTCAGGGTTCGGGTTCTGAAGGAGGCCGCACGCAAATGAAATGAGAGACTAGAAATCATTAATTTGGCGATATTGGGGGGCCATGCGGGAGCCTTCCTCTAGTGGAAAGGACTGCCATTTGCTCTGGCCTTTTTCTCCCTTTTATTAAGGCTTTGGGACACACCTCTAGCCTTTAGGCAGGAAATAACAGAAATTAACATGATACAAACAGATAGTTTCAACTAAACAATGAGTAATCAGCTTTGATCTTTCAGAGCAATTAAGGTTGGCCAGCCTCCTGGCTTCCTATTTACATCCATTTAGTGAGAACAATATTTGGTTTCCGACACTCTGTAATTTGAATAGCGGTTGTATAGGCACTTCACTGTCGTCATGCCTCTAACCTGGCTTTTCAGCATCTGGGTTTTCTCTGATTCTGAGCTTTTATTCTTTAATCCTCACTGTCTTCCACTCCCCTAGGCAGAGCTTCTCACTATGGGCCATGAATTATAGTCCTTCATGAGCTCAACCCCCACAGCCACATACCCCAGTCTTTCTGCACTGCTTTCCCGCTGGCTTTGCCAAACAGAGCTGCTCACCCCCAAAGACACCTGAGATTTCCCTTCTCTACACCCAAGTGCCCTTCTCTCCTCTTTCATGCTTCACAAAAGGACTCAAATGTGGAGGTCAAAACCCACGTTCTCTGAGACAAATGTGCACGTGGCCCAGGCACTTAGTTTTCTGATGTGCCTGGCAATCAAGGCCTGGGCTTGTGTTTTGTTGTATCCTATTCCTTGTACATATTGCTGATAAGAAGATAGGTCCACAGTAATATTTTTATAAGAAACTGGTAGAAATAAAACCACAATCTCTTCTTCTCTGGCTCATGGCTGAAGTCTGTCTATACTCTTATTATTCTTAAGTACTACCCCAAATATAGCTTCTTGCTGAGTGATATGACCACAGTAATTGCTGCTGTTTGTTCATTGAAAACCTGCTCTGTGTAAATCAATATGCATACATTACCTCTCCTCAAAATGCCTCATTGGAATGAGGTGAGAGTTATTTTTTTAATCATGATTTACCAATAAGAAAACAGATCCAGAGAGATTAAGTAAATTGTTCATATTCACATGGCACAAAAGAGGATTAAAAATCAGGTCTGTTGGAACTTCTTATATCAGCTATTTTCAGGTGCCCCACACCTTCCTGCTTTAGTCTCAAAGAGTTTTCCATTTACAGTAACAGGAGTCCAAGTGGAGGAGTCAGCAAGCAGTAACAGACTCCTCTTCTTTCAGGGTCATCATTCTGGTTTAAGGTATGTTGTTAAGAGAGACTGAAAGTTTGAAATCTAGGAGAACAGCTCAAAATTCAAGGGTCATATTCTAGAATGAGTGAAACAAGCACTCAAAGGTGAGTGATTTTTGCCTCCATGTTGACCAAAAACTGGTTTCTCAACTTGAAGCACTTTTGCCCTTCAAGGGGCATTTGGAAATATCTGGAGACATTTTGGGTTGTTTCAACTCAGGGCATTGTTCACAGGCATCTAGTAGGCAGAGTTCAGGGAAGCTTCTAGACATTCTATGAGGCACAGAACAGTCCCCTCCCCTACAGAGAAGTGTCCCATCTGAAAGGTTAGTAGTGCCAAGTTGATAAACCCTGGCCTAGCAGTAAGAGAGCTTTTACAATCCTTCTCTCAGGTAGCCCCAACCTCTCTCCTCCCCCAGAGTTGGCACTGTGGATACTGCAGGGGTCACTGGCTTTTCCCAGCTTCAAGTGATGTCAGCTTCTGGTTTGGGGTCTGAGTAGAGAAGAGTAGAGGAAATTTTAAGGACATGCATGACTTTTCTGCAGTCTGGAGAATAGGGTCTGGGCCACTCCTAGGATCCCAAGACCATATCTGACTTCTGATATCTTCCAGAAGACTTCCACCAGACCATGTGACTTTATAATTTAAGGCACTCCTCTATCATGTCCGTCATTCCCAATTCCCCTACCTCTTCCTCCATGCCCTACTCTCCTCTCCACCGAGTGCTCACCAACCTGTTTAAACCTCTCTCTGGCCCATCGTTGTCTTCTGTCATCATCCTTCCCAGAATGTGCCAGGCCCACCCTTAGCTCCTTTCAGGGTCAGTTCAAAACTCGCCTCATTTAGGAAGAGACAGCAAGAAACGGACCTCACTTAGCCACAAATGCCTAAAGAGCTCTGCTGAAGCCACCCTTTCTACAGCCATCATCTCACCTGTGCAATCTCAGTGCCTGTGACCATTCAGTGTTAGAATCAGGTTCACTGGGAGAATTCCCTGAAATGCTTCCCCCTTGGAAAGCCTCATATTTGTTCTTAAGTCCCCTATTCTATTCATGGCTTTATTCCAAGTCCAAACCACAGCAGAGAAAGGTAATGTCATTAAAGAAATTAGTGGATAATAATACAGTATAAGCCAAATATCATTAAAATAATTTTTAAAATATATGTATTTTTAAATACATTCTGAGCAAATAAAACCCTTTAACCTTGGAGGTGCATGGGAAAAAATGTCCTTGGCTTAGCAATTGTTAGTGGAGCATTTACCTGTGAATGATAGGACTTTATATCTAAAAGATTTCAAGATCCTAGAGAACAGAGCTTTAAATAATGTGTAGAGATGGTAACTTAAAAGATATCTGGAGCCTATGCAAACCCAGAGTCAGAAGTTATATATCTCTTTCTCTTTCTCATAAAACATACTTTTACAATAGAATATTTCACCTTTCATCTAGAAGCATCTCTCTTCTCCTAGCCTCTGCCTCATAAATAACAGCAGTGAAGGAGAAAAATTAAGTTGGTATCTGCATTGTCTGAGAGGTGGTTCAGAGGACAATTATTTTCTCTAGCAGTTTTTAGATCAAAACAGCATCGTGTTTTCTCATGACTTAGGTCAAGGAGCCTTGTGTCACAACTCAAATAATGTGGTAAGACAAAGTGTTGTTCTAGGAGCAGATAAAACCTTGACACATCAAGGGTAAGCCAACTGCTCAGATAATGAGGGGCAGAGGACGGGAGCACATCTTTACATGTTATGTGACTCTCAGAATCACATGGTGTCTAATTCACTTCGCAAGCCTCAGAGAGGCAGCCAATTCATCCACAAGTATATGAAAGAGGAAAGCCAGGTTTCAAAAGGCTTTACCATCTATGAAGATGAGATAAGATGCAAATTTAGTAAACTTAAAAAAATTAATGTTCACAGAATACCTTTTACGTGGGAGACAGAGAATGTACTTAAGAAGCTCACTATAGCATAAAGAAGACAGATGGGCAAGGTAATATTTACCAATCACTCTAATAAGCTATAAACTGAGTTAGCACAGATCGGAGAGTGAGATTATCTGGTGACAGGTGGAGTGGGTTGAGATGGTTCACTGAGAAGGTATCCTTGAACTAGGGTTTTGAAGACTGAACAGGAGTTCTCTGATTAAACAAAGTAATAGGAATAATCTAGGAAGAGAGAACATTTATCCACTTATATGACACTATGTATTTGTATAGAGGGGTCATGGGAGAGTCTAGTCTTAGATCTTTAAAGTGTTGAAAGATATCAGACTAAGGATCCTAAGGGATCAACTGAATAAATTTATTTCTCAAGGAGAAAAAGACAGAGAGGAGAAAATTTTTGTGACTGTGCCTAGAGACAGATGAGATAGCAAGTATGTGTAAGAGGCACATCTGAGCCCATAATAAGCTTGATAGTGAAGTCGAAGCACTATAAACAAAGAGTGTCACAGAAATAGGATGTAGGAGCAAAAGTACATGAGTGAAGTTTGAAACATGATGCACAGACACTGTGAATAACACCACAGAGTAGCACCAGGATAGGGCACAAATCATTGCAATATACAGCACTCTTTAAAAAAAAATTATTGATTTTTTTACAGAGAGGAAGGGAGAGAGGTAGAGAGAGAGAAACATTGATCAGCTGCATCCTGCACACCCCCTACTAGGGATGTGCCCACAACCAAATTATGTGCCCTTGACCAGAATCAAACCTGGGACCTTTCAGTCTGCAGGCTGATGCCCTATCCACAGAGCCAAATCAGTTTTGGCGACAGTACTCTTTTGACACTGAGAAATTTCATTCATCCTCAAAGGAAAGTTAGAAGAGTACTCGCAGAAACTGACATGCTCAACAAGAGATGGAAGATGCCCAGTGGACATGGAAATGCCCAGCAAGTGCCTAGCAGAAAATAATGGAAGCTAGACTAACATGTAGTGCCCAGAGGATACTGGAAAAAGAGCAAAAGCAGCCTAATGCAAGCCAACCTGTCTGGAAATCCAATGTGTTTCTCATAATATGGGGAAGACTTGTCAGGAATCTCCAGATCTTTTACGCAGGACTGTGAGCATATTCCAGTGGCATTATGGTTAATGTTATAAATGGGGTGACATCGG
Source organism: Lasiurus cinereus (assembly GCA_011751065.1). Taxonomy (NCBI): domain Eukaryota; kingdom Metazoa; phylum Chordata; class Mammalia; order Chiroptera; family Vespertilionidae; genus Lasiurus; species Lasiurus cinereus. The sequence goes on from JAAGEH010000393.1 coordinate 48,434,254, forward strand.
TACCTGCAGGCTGCTGAGGTCTGTGGCAACTGCGGTTAGGAATTTAATGAAGAGTGGAATAGAGCAATGTGATATTGTCTTGGCTCTCAGATGGCAAGAAAATGGATATCAAAGGTTAGAAAGATGGCAGTTTGTGTTATGTAGAAGCAAAACACCTGTCAAACTTTTGTATATGGTGACTAGGGAGACAGACATGCCTACTCAGTCTACAGCTCTAAAAGAAGAGGTTGAAAACCAGAGTTGGTAATAGGTGCTGATTTGGAAAGAACTGGCTGACTTGCAAGAGAAATTAGAGAGCATAGACAGCGAATACATAAAGCTTTGCATGATAGAAAAGCTGAAAGCTTCAAAACTCTTCAAGAAAAAATCCAAGATGGTGGCATAGGTAAACACCTATACTGCTGCCTCACACAACAATTTCAAAACTACAACTAAAAGACAGAACGGACATCATCCAGAACCACAGGAAAGCTGGCTGAGTGGAAGTTCTACAACTAGAGGGAAAGAGAGGGGCTCACGGAGACCCAGAGGAGCTGCCAAAAGCTGAGGTGCGGAGACGCGCGCTGAGAGAGCGGGTGCCGGAGTACCTGGCTGGTTTTCTCTGGCGGGAGGGAGACGGAGACTCTCAAAGGCATTGTACCCCTTGTCCTGCGACACTAAACCCCAGATCCAGCCGAGACTCATACGGGGGGAGTTTGGACTGTGAAAAGGGAGAAGTGCACGGAAATTTAGGGGAGTCGCAAAGGATCGGAGGTCTGGTCGCGCACGGCACCACGCGGAGGACAGACTGCTGATTGTGCCGCTGGCTTTCGTGAGTGGGCGGGAGACAGACCCTCCCAACTGTGCCACTTCTGAGTCCACTGAGCCCCTGTTTTGGGCGAAACCCTGGAGACCTAGACTCGTGTGGTCCTGGCGCGCAAGGGAGCTGGAAAGGCAGCGGTTAGAGGCACTGCAGGCATGCGCACAAGGACCGCTCCAGCCGTTACCCAGTCACGTGAGACTCAGGGGCCGTGGAGGGCGGGGCCGACTGGAAGGCAAGGCAGTCCCTTAAGCCCTGAGACTCCACCCCTCCCAAGCTCAACAGAGGCTTCTGCGGCTGAATCCAGCACAGAAGTTCTCCTGGCATAGTGAAAATGCTGAGACAAGGGAAGGGATTACAAGCAAAAGAAATGGAGGAAAAAAACGACTGGATATAGAGTTCAAAACCACGCTTATAAGGTTTTTCAAGAATATGCTAGAAAAGATGGATAAATTTAGTGAGACCCAAGAGGAGATGAAAAATACACTGTCTGAAATAAAAACTATTATACAGAGTCCTAACAGCAGACTAGACAAAGGCAAGAATCAAGTCAAAAATTTAAAATATAAAGAAGCAGAAAACATTCAACTGGAAAAGCAAGAAGAGAAAAGAATCCAAAAATGTGAAGATAATGTAAGGAGCCTCTGGGACAGCTTCAAGCGTACCAACATCAGAATTGTGGGGGTGCCAGAAGAAGAGAGAGAGCAAGATACTGAAAACCTATTTAAGGAAATAATGACTGAAAACTTCCCACATCTGGTAAAAGAAATAGACTTACAAGTCCAGGAAGCACACAGAACCCCATACAAAAGGAATCCAAAGAGGGCCACACCAAGACACATCATAATTAAAATACCAAGAGCAAAAGACAAAGAGAGAATATTAAAAGCAGCAAGAGAAAAACAGTTCATTACCTACAAGGGAGCACCCATATGACTGTCAGCTGATTTCTCAACAGAAACGATGCAGGCCAGACGGGAGTGGCAAGAAATATTCAACGTGATGAACAGCAAGAACCTACAACCAAGAATAATCTATCCAGCAAAGCTATCATTCAGAATTGAAGGGCAGATAAAGACCTTCACAGAGAAGAAAAAGCTAAAGGAGTTCAACTCCAAACCAGTATTATATGAAATGCTGAAAGGTACTCTTTTAGAAGAGGAAGAAGAAAAAGGTAAAAGACAAAAAATTATGAACAACAAATACACATCTATCAACAAGTGAATCTAAAAATTAAGTGAATTAAAAATCTGATCAACAGAATAAACTGGTGAATATAATAGAATCAGGAGCACAGAAAGGGAGTAGACTGATAATTCTCAGGAGGACAAAAATCATAAAGCATCAAACAGACTGTGAAATTACAGCAGAAAGATTAAAGTTAGGTGAGGTAAATAAGTGATCAATCAAAGGACTTGTATGCATGCTTATAAACATAACCAATGATCACAGACACTGGGGGGTCGGGGTATGCCTGGGAGTGAGGGGGGGCAATGGGGAGATATGTATAAAAAATTAATAAAAATTAATTAAAAAAACTCTTCAAGATAGAAGGAGCCTAGATCTAATTGAAGGAGACTGAGTAATCACTTAAAAGAGGGCCACCTAGAAAAGGTGTCTATTCAGGAATACCTACATTGGATTTTGAGTAAAAGAGAAATAGATTTCCAAACACTAACCAATGGAAATTTAAAAAATAAAGACAGTCTTGATTCACAGACATTTAAAACCTCTTTATATTGATTAAAGTGGTTCAGTATAAAGACCATATTAATTTATACCTGTCCCACCCATAGTTTCAGATATTCTTAAGGTTGCGATATAAGTAGGCACAGAAGAGAGGGAGCAATGACATGAATCAGTAACTCATGTTATATCTAGTATTTCCTGAGCATGCTTACAGGCCACTGAAATTGACTACAAGCAAATAGTAGTTCAGAAGAAATGTTACTACCAAACAAAAGTCTTTGACTGTCCCAGAGGTACAATAGCCATTGGGTCCTCTAGGTTGTCTGAGCAGAAGAAAGGAGTAAAAGCTATGCAGTCCTTCTGGCACCTTTTTCAGATGTGGCCCACAAGATATGTACATGAAAGCAAAAGAAAAATGTGGTCCATAAATGGATCCAAGGACTAAGAACCATGGATAAGAGAGCAATATCTGGGCCTAATCAAGAAAATAACACACCATCAAGGTAGGAGGCCTTCAAAATGCTTGATGTCCCATAACTTCTAAGATCAGAGCTCTTTTAGGTCTTATATGCTTTTCTTTTCCTAAATCAGTGCCTGTCCTGAGGTTAGCCTGTCCCTGCTCCACCACTAAATACCGGATGTGGAGGTGGGAGCAGGAAGGATAACTTGTCGTTTTACCTCCCAGATTGCTTGGCCAAGATGTTTTAACAGCCACATCTGAACTTAATGAAGAGACTGCACATCACAGAGAAATCATGGCCTCTGGCTAGATACAGTTACTAGACAGGACTTTGGATGAGTCCTTATGGGAAGTAAATGTGTGCTGTGAGGGGGAAGGTGGAGGCACATGGATATTTAATAATCAGAAGTCAGAAGAGCTGAAGGTAGCAGGATTATCTCTGATGACCAGAATTTTGTGAGTGGAGTTTTGGCTAGCAAAAAGGCTTTAAGGCCAGGACTACATTTCCCAGCTCCCCTTGCATCTAAGTGAGACTATGTGACTACTTTTGGCCAATGGTACTATGAGCAGAAATCATATGCTATCTTTATAATCTTTAGTGGTTAATTACTCAGTGTGCCTTCCTTCCCCATATTGTTTTTCTTTATATGAACAAATATTTGCAGCACCTCAGGACAGAAGGAGCCTAGATCCAATTGAAGGAACCTGAGAAGTCATTTAAAAGAGAGTCACCTACAAAAGGTGTCTATTCAGGAATATCTACACTGGACTTTGAGTAAAAGAGAAATAAATTCCATTGTAATAAGTCATCGGCTTTCTTATTGTTGTTACAGCAGCTGGTGTTAAAAAGCCTAATACAATCAACATAAGTGAGTGCACAGAGGTAAGAAATATCTCATTGCAATTAATAAACTGAAATAGTTTATACTGGTAAATTGTAAGATTAACAGGAAGAAGTGGCAAGATGTCAGGCTTGACAAGTAGGCAAAGATAAGTGTTTCTCAAAGTGTAGTCATGAACATCTATATTCAAATCACTTGGGAGTCAAAAGATACTCCAGTTTTGAGGGCTATACCCCAAACCTACAGAATCAGAGAATCTTTTTTATCTCAATTATCTTTATTGTTGAATGTATTATAGATGTCCCCCTATTTTTCTCCTTTAACCCCATCCACCTGACATCTACCCTCCCAGGACTTCACCACCCTATTGTCTGTGTCCATGAATTATACTTATATGCATACAAGTTCTTTGGTTGATCTCTTCTCACCCATCCTTACCTTCCCTTTGATATTCATTAGTATGTTGCATGCTTCTATGCCTCTGGATCTGTTTTTTTTCACCAGTTTATTTTGTTCATTAGATTCCACATATCAGTGAGATCATGTGATACTTTCTCTGGCTTATTTTGTTTAGGATAATACTTTCCAGGATCCTACAGGCTGCCTTAAAGAACAAGAGATCCTTATTTTTTACAGCTGCATAGTATTTTATGGTATAAATGTGACACAACTTTTTATCCATTGATCTACTTATGGGCACTTGGGCTGTTTCCAGATCTTTGCTATTGTAAATTATGTTGCTGTGAATATAGGAGTGCATGCATTCTTTCTGATTGGAGTTTTGAATTTCTTAGGATATATTCCTAGAAATGGGATCACTGGGTCAAATGGCAGTTCCATATTTAATTTTTTGAGGAAACTCAATACTGTTCTCCTCAGTGACTGCACCAATCTGCATTCCCACCAGCAATGTAGTAGGATTTCCTTTTTTACACATTTTCACCAGCACTTGCTGATTTAAGGTTGTTACCCATTCTGACAGGTATGAGGTGATACATCATTGTCATTTTAATTTTAATCTCTCTAATGATTTGTGACTTTGAGCATTGTTTCATATGTCTCTTAGCCATCTATGTGTCCACTTTGAAGAAGTGTCTAAGATTTAGATCCTAGCTGAAACCAGTAGATAGAGCGTCAGTCTGTGGACTGAAGGGTCCCAGGTTCGATTCCGGTCAAAGGCATGTATCTTGGTTGCAGGCACATCCCCGGTGGGGGGCGTGCAGGAGGCAGCAGATAGATGTCTCTTTCTCATCGATGTTTCTAACTCTCTATCCCTCTCCCTTCCTCTCTGTAAAAAATCAATAAAATATATTAAGATTTAGGTCCTTTGCCCATTTTTAATTGGATTATTTATCTTCCTTTGTTAAGTTGTATGAGTACTTTATATTGTGAATATTAACCCCTTATCAGATGTATTATTGGCAAATATGTTCTTCCATTGAGTGGGCTCTCTTTTTATTTTGTTGATGGTTTCTTTTCTTGTGCAGAAGCTTTTTATTTTGATGTAGTCCCATTTATTTATTTTTTTCCTGTGTTTCCTTTGCCCTAGAAAATTTATCAACAAACATACTGCTGCTTGTGATTTCTTCTAGGCATTTTATAGTTTCACTATTTACACTTAAGTCTTTTATCTATTTTTTATTCTTGTGTATGGTGTAATGTATTATAGATGTGGCCCACAAGAGGATATATTTTCATTGACTTTTGAGAGAGACAGAGAAAGAGGAAGGGAAGGAGGGAGGGATGGAAGAAAGGAGGGAGGGAGGGAAGGAGGGAGAGAGAGAGAGAGAGAGGTGAGAGAGAAAAATCAATTGATTGCTCCCAATACATTCCCCCATGTGGACAGAACCCACAACTAGGTATGTTCCCTGACCAGGAATCAAACCTGCAACTTGTTCTTGGTATATGGGATGATGCTCCAACCAACTGAGCCACTCAACCAGGGCAGAATCTTTTAAGAGAAGGTCTACAAAGAAGCATTTTAAATAAGAATTCAGGTGATTTGAATGTACACATCAAACTGAGAGCTACTCAACTGTATAGGGAAGGAATCTTATGTACTATTTTAAGAGTTTTTATCTAATTTTACCACAGACACTTGCAAACTGGGGAAAGGTCATAATCAGAGAAGCAAGAAGTTCATTTCTCAGTAGAGTGTTAACTCCATGAGACCAAAGAATTAGTTTTGTTCACTGCTATATCCTTAGTGCCTTACATAGTATCTGAAATTTAGTAGGTACTCAATAAATATTTATTGAATAATTGAGTCAGATTTGAGTTCTGAACTGAGCATTGCACAGAAGTGCAGATAATGAATTGGAGGGGATGATAATGCTGTTGAGTGACCTGTGAGGAAGTTATTAAAATTGTTGAGGTGTGATGATGTATTTTTAACTAAAGTAATAGCAGTGAGAATAAGAAAAGGATATAATTTTGAAATATATTTAGAAAAATAAATTGGTATGTGTTAGTGACTGACTCAAAATAAGTTGGCGGAGGGAAATAAAAGTCTAGCAAGACTGATTTGTGTGTGTGTGTGTGTGTGTGTGTGTGTGTGTGTGTAATGAAACTGGGGATACTGGTGTTACAATGATTAGAAACTTAAATCTGTTTTCAAGAGAAAATGATAAATTTTAGTGTTGAATATATTGAATTTTAAATTCTGATGAAATATTTAGATATTCTATACATAGTTTTCTGTATGTGTCAGGGATATATGAAAAAGAACTGAGCTGTAGATGCAGATTTGAGCATTTTCATTCATTTATTGATTCATTCATTAAACTAACACTTACTAAGTATCTATCTTATTAGATGATAGATTAAGAGTTAGACGTAAAAAGTCTTAGAATTTCATAAAGGACTAAAGAGTAGTAAGCTCTCAGGAAGAGGTATTTCCAGGCAGGTTGAGAGAAGCTTTGCAGTGGAGGCCTTTAGAGAAACCACACCAGAGGGAGAAGCATAGGCATGAACAGGAGCCAGTTGCAGCAGATTCAAAAAGAAGCCAGATTGCAATGGGTTGAGAAGTAAATGGGAAATGAGAAAGTAAGGATAGTGAGCTAAAGACAACTTTTTCAAGAACTTTTGATGAAAAAGAAAGAAGAAAAGAAATTAAGCTAAAGGAAACATTAAAAAAAGCCCAAAAATCCAATAGGAATAGAGAGTTGAGCATGTATTTATGTGAAAGGCTAGGAAAGTTATACAAGAAGGAGAGGTAAAAATTGATGAAGTAAAATCACAGAGAAGACCAAACAGGATGAAATAAGTTGACTTGATAAACAAGAAGTGAAAGACGTCTTCTAGTGCTCTTGGTGGAAGTATATAAGTGGAGATTCTATCTGGAAAGGAGAGGGAAGGGTAAGGAAAGGAAAGGTGCCTAATACATTTACGGCAAGCACTGTTAGGGGTTTTGGAGATGGAACCAACACGTAGTACTCTTTGGGTTTAAATGATAAGAAGGAAAAGAACACTATATAGCTGTGACTGTTGTTTTTAATTGGTTTAGAAAGAGAGGAAGGGAAAGGAGAAAGAGAAACATTGATGGGAGAGAGAAACATTGATTGGGAGGCTAAACCAATGATCCTTCAGTGAACAGGATGACACTCAACCAACTGAGCCACACTGACCATGGTAGACCTGTAACTTTTAAGGAGAAACTAAAGCCAATCAATTGAACATGCCAAAAAATGCATGATACCCCCAAATAAGATTAGTTTTTATAAAGATATATTTGTTTCCAAATTATAAGAATTCCATGGCATCCCAAAGGCCTGTTAGACTGCCTCAACCATGACAGGCACTCAACAAATGGTTATGTGAATCTTGGGCTCTGTCAGACAATCTTTGTCTATTCCTAACAGCCACACATTTTTATATATAATGAAAATAAAATCATAATTAAAAACTAATGACTACCTAGTAAAATTAATAGCCAATAATTTCAGCAAACTAGTTTTTCTTAAGAGAATAAAACAGACCAGTAAAGATGACCAACTTTACATTTAGGAAACCTGCAACATGGTTCCATGCAATTGGGGGGAAAAAGAGGCGAGAATTCATGACACCATCTCAGGTTGTTCAGAGTGCTTTGCTGACTTCTTTATATTCAGAAGAAATTTCTTTGGATTTAGAATAAGATTTAAATAATCTCCTAAAACAACATATGTTCAACTCATAACTGTTACCAAACATATGTTCAGAATGCTAAGCTAGTGGCTGTAATTTATGCAAGAGGAAAAGGCAGCATGCCTATTTATCTTTCCCATTCTCAGATTTCCTGTGGATCCAATATGAAAATTGTATAATTTCATCCTTCAAGTTCACCTGACTAGGTGATAGAAGTATAGCTACATTAATGATTGCTACCATCTGACTCACTAGCAGCAGCAGCATCACCATCATCCACAGCAGCAGTACAAAAAAGTGCCCCTCTGAGAGAGCTAGGCACTATACCAGTTCTTGCACTTGGGAAGCTTATCAAGGTGAAGTGACACAACTGGAGGAAGAAAGAATATAGACTTGTGACTGGATGAGGCTGCTTCCCCAATCAAGTTGATTGAACCAATTTATAATGAGCCCAGAGGTTTTCAACTCTCACCGCATATTAAAATCTCCTGGGAAACCTTACAAAATTTGAGTTAGATAGCCCCTACCCCAAATCAACAACATCAGAACCTGGAAGGGGGAAATGTGTCAGAGGATCCAAGCATCAGTCCCATTTGTTTATTTTCTCTTTAGTGTCCATTGTCCTAGAAGTGGTATCAGTGAAGAAATTAGTTCTACTTAAGTCTGAGATTTCTCTGCCTGTGGATTCCTCTAGTATTTTTATGGTTTCCCATCTTGTGTTTAAGTCCTGTATCCATTTTGAGTTTATTTTTGTATATGGTGTAAGTTTGTGGTCTACTTTCATTTCTTTGCATATATCGGTCCCATTTTCCCAACATCATTAATTGAAGAGACTGTCTTGACTCCATTGCATGTTCATGCTTCTTTTGTCAAATATTAATTGAGCATAATAGTTTGGGTCAATACCTGGATTCTCTATTATATTCCATTGGTCTGTATGCCTGTTCTTGTGCCAGTACCAGGCTGTTTTGAAAACAGTGGCTTTGTAATGCAGCTTGAAATCTGGTATTGAGATTCCCACCTATTTTGTTCTTCTTTCTAAGGATTGCTATGGCTATTTGGGGTCTTTTTTATTCCGAATGAATTTTTGGAGAGTTCTTTCTAGGTCTGTGAAATGTGTCATTGGCATTTTAATGGGGAGTGCATTGAATCTCTAGATTGCTCTGGGTAGTATGGACATTTTAATGATGTTGATTCTACCAATCCATGAGCATGGTATGTTCTTCCATCTGTTTATGTCTTCTGCTATCTCTTTTTTCAGTGTCTTGTAGTTTTCTGCATAGAGGTCTTTTACTTCCTAGTTTATTCCAGTTTTCTTAATTTTTTTGGTGTGATGGTAATGGGATTGCTTTTTACTCTCTCTATAAGTTCACTATTGATGTATAGAAGTGGCATAGATTTCTTGGCATTAATTTTTTAACAGGCTACATTGTGAAATTCATTTATTAAGTCTAATAGATTTTTTTTCTTTTTTTAATATATATTTTTATTGTTTATTTTATTTTATTTTTATTTATTAATTTTTTATACATATCTCCCCATTGCCACCCCTCCCTCCCAGGCATACGCCAACCCCCCAGTGTCTATGTTCATTGGTTATGATTATATGCATAGATACAAGTCCTTTGATTGATCTCTTATCTACCTCACCTAACTTTAATCTTCCTGCTGTAATTTCACAGTCTGTTTGAAGCTTTACTGTCTCTGTATCTATCCTTTTGTTCATCAGTTTATAATGTTCTTTATTATCCCCCAATGAGTGCGATCATGTGATGCTTCTCCTTCATTGACTGGCTTATTTCGCTAAGCATAAGGCTCTCCAGTTCCAACCAGGTTGTTGCAAATGGTAAGAATTCCTTCTTTTTAATGGCAGCATAGAATTCCATTGTGTAGATGTACCACAGTTTTCTGATCCACTCATCTGCTGACGGGCACCTAGGCTGTTTCCAAATTGTGGCTATTGTAAATTGTGCTGCTATGAACATAGGGGTGCATAAATCCTTTCTGATTGGTGTTTGTAATTTCTTAGGATAAATTCCTAAGAGTGGTATTACAGGGTCAAATGGGAGATCCATTTTTAGTTTTTTGAGGAAACTCCATACTGTTCTCCACAGTGGCTGCACCAGTCTGCATTCCCACCAACAGTGAACAAGGGTTCCTTTTTCTCCGCATCCTCGCCAACACTTGTCGTTTGTTGATTTGTTGATGATTGCCATTCTGACAGGTGTAAGATGGTATCGCATTGTCGTTTTGATTTGCAACTCTCGGATGATTAATGACTTTGAACATGTTTTCATGTGTCTCTTGGCTTTCCTTCTGTCGTCTTTTGAAAAGGTTCCATTTAGGTCCGTTGCCCATTTTTTTATTGGATCCTTCATCTTCCTTTTATTAAGTTGTATAAGTTGGTTGTAGATTTTGGAGATTAAACCTTTATCAGTGATAGCATTTGCAAATATGTTCTCCCATGCATTGATCTTTCTTGTTGTTTTGTTGATGGTTTCTTTTGCTGTGCAAAAGCTTTTTATTTTGATGTAGTCCCATTTGTTTATTTTTTCTTTAGCTTCCATTGCCTTTGGAGCAGTATCAGTGAAGAAGTTCTTTCGGCATATATCTGAGATTGTGCTGCCTGTGGATTCCTCTAGTATTTTTATGGTTTCCCTTCTAATGTTTAAGTCCTGTATCCATTTTGAGTTTATTTTTGTATTTGGTGTAAGTTGGTGGTCCAGTTTCAATTTTTTGCATGTATCTGTCCAATTTTCCTAACACCATTTATTGAAGAGGCTATCTTGGTTCCATTGAATGTTCATGCCTCCTTGTCAAATATTAATTGAGCATAGTGGTTTGGGTGGATATCTGGGTTCTCTATTCTATTCCATTGATCTATATGTCTGTTCTTGTGCCAGTACCAGGCTGTTTTGAGAACAGTTGCTTTGTAGTATAGCTTGAAGTCTGGTATTGAGATCCCACCTACTTTATTCTTTTTTCTCAGAATTGCTGTAGCTATCCGTGGTCTTTTTTTGTTCCAGATGAATCTATGAAGAATTCTTTGTAGGTCTGTGAAATATGTCGTTGGTATTTTAATGGGTAGTGCATTGAATCTGTAGATTGCTTTGGGTAGTATGGACATTTTAATGATGTTGATTCTCCCAATCCATGAGCATGGTATGCTCTTCCATCTGTTAACATCTTCCTCTATCTCTTTTTTCAGTGTCCTGTAGTTTTCTGCATAAAGGTCTTTTACCTCTCTATTTAGGATTATTCCTAGGTATCTTAATTTTTTTGGTGCGATGGTAAATGGGATTGCTTTTTTAGTTTCTCTTTCTATAATTTCACTGTTAGTGTATAGAAATACCACAGACTTCTTAGCATTAATTTTGTATCCTGCTACATTGCCGAATTCATTAATTAAGTCAATTAGTTTTGGAATGGAATCCTTTGGGTTTTTTATGTACAATATCATGTCATCTGCAAATAAGGACAGCTTTACTTCTTCTTTTCCAATTTGGATGCCTTTTATTTCTTCTTCTTGTCTAATTGCAATGGCTAATACTTCCAGTACTATGTCGAACAGGAGAGGTGAGAGTGGGCATCCCTGTCTTGTTCCTGTTCTTAGGGGAAATGGTTTTAGTTTTTGCCCATTGAGTATGATGTTAGCTGTGGGTTTATCATATATGGCTTTTATGATGTTGAGGTATGATCCTTCTATTCCCACTTTGCTAAGAGTTTTTATTAAGAAAGGATGTTGGATTTTGTCAAATGCTTTTTCTGCATCAATTGATATGACTATGTGATTTTTATCTCTCCATTTGTTTATGTGATGTATCACATTTATTGATTTGCGGATATTGAACCATCCCTGCATTCCTGGGATGAATCCTGCTTGGTCATGGTGTATGATCTTTCTGATGTACTGCTGGATCCGGTTTGCTAGAATTTTGTTGAGCATTTTGGCATCTATGTTCATGAGAGATATTTGGCCTATAATTCTCTTTCATTGTGTTGTCTTTATCTGGTTTTGGTATTAGGGTGATTCTGGTTTCATAGAAGGTGTTTGGTAGTATTCCTTCTTGAATGTTTTTGAATAGTCTGAGGAGGATAGCTTTTAATTCTTCCTTGAATGTTTGGTAAAACTCTCCTGTGTAGCCATCTGGACCCGGGCTTTTATTTGCTGGAAGCTTTTTGATTACTGATTCAATTTCTTCCATAGTTATTGGACTATTGAGATGTTTGGCTTCCTCCTCATTGAGTTTTGGGAGGTTATATTTTTCTAGGAAAATGTCCATTTCTTGCAGGTTGTCCAATTTGTTGGAATAGAGTTGTTCATAGTATTTTTTAACAATCCTTTGTATTTCCACAGGGTCTGTTGTTATTTCTCCTCTTTCATTTCTGATTTAGTTTAATTGGGTCTTCTCTCTTTGCTTCTTGGTGAGCCTGGCTAGGGGTCCATCAATCTTGTTTATCCTTTCAAAGAACCAGCTCTTTGTTTTGTTGATGTTTTGAATTGTTTCTTTGGTCTCCAAGTTGTTTATCTCCGCTCTGATCTTCACTATTTCCTTCCTTCTGAGTACACGGGGCTTTTCTTGTTGCTCACGTTCTAGCTCTTTGAGTTGTAGGTTTAGGTGATTTATTACCATTATTTCCTGTTTTTTGCAGTAGGCTTGTAGGGCTATGAACTTCCCTCTCAAGACTGCTTTCACTGTGTCCCATAAATTTTGTATTGTTGTGTTGTCATTGTCATTTGTTGCCATGATGTTTTTTATTTCTTCCTTGATCTCTCTGGTTACCCAGTCGTTGTTTAAAAGCATGCTGTTCAGTCTCCATGTGTTTGATTTCTTTCTATTGTTTTTATTATCGTTGATTTCCAGTTTTATGCCACTGTGGTCTGAGAAAATGCTTGATATGATTTCTATCTTCTTGAATTTGAAGAGACTTTTCTTATGACCCAACATATGGTCTATCTTTGAAAATGACCCATGTGCACTGGAGAAGAATGTATATTCTGTGGCTTTGGGGTGAAATGTTCTGAAGATGTCAATTAATTCCATTTGGTCTAGTGAGTCATTTAGGATTGATGTTTCTTTGTGGATTTTTTGTTTAGAGGACTTGTCCAATGGTGACAGTGGGGTATTAAAGTCTCCTACTATGATTGTATTGCTGTCAATCTCTCCCTTAATATCCTCCAAGAGTTTTTTTTATGTATTTAGGTGCTCCTATATTGGGTGCATATATGTTTACCAGAGTTATTTCTTCTTGTTGGATTGTTCCCTTTAGTATTATGAAGTGGCCTTCTTTATCTCTTGTTATGTCCTTCACTTTGAGATCTAATTTGTCAGATATAAGTATTGCAACCGCAGCTTTTTTTTCATTTCCATTTGCCTGAAGTACCATGTTCCATCCCTTCACCCTCAATCTGTGTGCGTCTCTTTTCCTAAGGTGGGTTTCTTGCAGACAGCAGATATATGGATCATGTTTTCTTATCCAATCGGTTACCCTATGTCTTTTGATTGGAGCATTTAATCCGTTTACATTTAGAGTTATTATTGATAAGTACTCATCTGTTGCCATTTTTAGTCCTTACCCCCAAGTTCCTTCTTCGCTTCCTCTTTCTTTTTATTACAGCAGACCTTTTAACATTTCTTGAATGGCTGGTTTGGTGGTAATATATTCCCTTAGTCCTTTTTTGTCTGTGAAGCTTTTGATTTCACCTTCAATTTTGATTGAGAGTCTTGCAGGGTACAGTATTCTTGGATTCAGACCCTTCCTTTGCATGACTTTGTATATTTCATTCCATTCTCTTCTAGCCTGACGAGTTTCTGTTGAGAAGTCAGTAGCTACTCTTATGGGGGTTCCTTTGTAGGTAACTTTCTGTTTCTCTCTGGCTGCTTTTAAGATTCTTACTTTGTTGTCGGTGTTTGCCAATTTAATTATAATGTGCCTTGGTGTCGGTTTGTTGGGGTTCATTTTGCTTGGGACTCTGTGAGCTTCTTGGATTTGTGTGGGTTTTTTCTTTTCTATATTGGGGAAATTTTCTGTCATTATTTCTTCAAACACGTTCTCTAATCCTTGTTCAGTTTCCACTCTTTCTGGAACCCCAATTATGCGGATGTTATTTTGTTTCATGTTATCCCAAAGTTCCCTTAGACTCTCCTCTTTTTAACTTTTTTGTCTAGAAGCTGCTGTACTTGGGTATTTTTTCCTACCGTGTCTTCTAACTCACTGATGCGGTCCTCTGCTTCTTCTAGTCTACTTTTGATGCTTTCTATTGAGTTCTTTATAGCAGTGATGCCATTATTCATTTCTTCTTGTTTATTCTGCACCTCCTCTAGTTTCTTCTGCATTTCTTCTTGTTTATTCTGCACCTCCTCTAGTTTCTTCTGCATTTCTTCTTCATGCTTCTTCACCTCCTCTAGGTTCTTCTTCATTTCCTCTTGGCTCTTACTCATATTGTCAAATTTTCTTCCATTCTTTTCAACCACATTATGGTAATTTCTCTGAACTCTTTCTCTGGTAGGCTTATTTGTGGTTCTATTTCGTTTACTTCCTTTTCTGGTGAAACCTGCCTTTCTGTCTTTTGTGGGCTGTTTCTTTTTCTGCCCATGGTCTTTCTTCTCTGGGTGTCTGGTTATGTAGAGCTCTCTCCTACGTTGATTGAAAGGCACAAACTACAACACGACCAGGTACAGCATACAAGGCACTGAGTAGAAATGTATTCAAGATGTTAATAATCACAAATAAGGTGACCACCAATGAAGGACAAATTAGGGGTAAATAGAGAAAGAAGAAGAGGAAAATGAGGAAGAAAGAAAAGAAAGAAGTGCCAAAATCAAATTGGGAGAGTGAGAAAAAAAAGATAAATAAATGAACAATAAAATAAAATAAAATAAGAAAATAAAAGGGAGAAAAAGGAGAAGGAAAGAGGAAGAGAAAAAAGTCAGAGAGAAAAGAAAGTGTATAAGAGAGAAAAGAGCAACAAAATATAGATGTCAGGAGATAACTTCAATAGAACAGTCACTAATCCCAACAAAGGCCAGCAACCAGTACCTAGAGATTAATGCAAATTGCAAATAGCAACTCGTATCGAGGGAGATGAGGGAAAAGAGAGGTAGAAAACAAAGCAAGCAAAAAGGAAAACAAAACAAGTAGAATAAACTAAAACAATCTCTCAAAAAAATGTTCAAAAAATCGATATAATCACTTTTCAGGCAAATAGCAACAAAAGGACACAGAGAAAAAACAACTTTTTGGCTAGTGAAGACAAGAGGGGAGAGGTTTGTGTGGACTTGTAGTAGGGGATATGAAATTAGATATATAAATGGGGTGAAATTTTAACCAGGTAAAGAGAAAAATAGGGAGAATCTAAAGTTGGAAAAGGGAAAGAGAAACAAGACCGCAAAATGGGGAAAGTTAGGAGGAAAGTGTTGGCACAAAGGTGGAGTTGAGTTGGAGTAAAATTATGCTAAAGGGAAGATGAAAATAGAATGTAGAACTCTAATCCCGAAATAAAATAAAGAGAAAACAAAATGAGACTTTTTTTTTCCAAAAACGGTAAAGTACTAGTAGTAATTAATACTAGTTTAAAACAAGAATGCAATAATTAAAAAGGTAAAATCAATTGAGGCAGAAAGAAAAAAATATTCTTTTAATTAAAATATGTGAAAATGAAAAAGAATTAAAAATTAAGAAAAAGAAAAAAGAAAAAAAAAAAAGAAGAAGAAGAAAAATAGAATGGTCCTTCACTTCCACTATTATTCTGCTTGGCACTCCTGTTTCCCAGTAGGGGAGGTATTGCAGTTCCCTGTGTTCCCCTCTTGGTGTTTTAATCTCTTTATTCTCTTGTGGTTATGCGAGAGTCAATTTGTGTGTCATCCATTGGGTGGCAGTGTTTCAGAATTGATCTCTGAGACAAAGCACAGGACCTCTCTAGGCTGTGCTCAGATCCTGCTACTCTGTGGTTCCCAAAACCAGTTTGTGCGGGTTTTGCCGCCTGGACACTGCAATAACTCCCAGGTTGTCCCTCTGCCCCAGAGAAAAAGAAAAAAAAAAAAAAGAGAGAGAGTCGTTTTCCAGAGCTCTCCTCTGTCAACAGCTCAGAGGGTCTGCCTTCACACTCAGGGATCACGCCCTGACCACCTCTGCGTACCTCTCCAGAGGCAGCTTTCCCGCAGCCCGGCTCCCACAGTGTGCGTGTCTCTGCCCTGCGGGGGTAGGAGACCGCACCCTGGCCCAGGCGAAATCTGACCCTTCCACGCTCGAGTGCGCAGTGTGGATCTCTGAATCCTCAGTCTGCGTGTCTGTGCCGCCTGGGAAACCGCGCTCTGGGTCCTGGCTGCTCTGTGGGTGCCTCTGTCAGCCGCAGCTTTCAGACCTCAGCAGACATCCACTTCCCCCTTAAGTCAGGCGCAATCTGACCTTTCCGTGTGCTCTGTGGATCTCTGATTCCGCCGCGTGTCTGAGCCGATTGGAGAGCAGAGTTCTGGGTCCCTGGGTTCCAGGCTGCTCGATGGGTGCCCAGCCGAAGGCTTCAGAGCGCCGCAGACATCCACATCCCACTGCAAGATGGCTCAGGCTCCGCGTTCGCGCTGGTGGCTCCAGCGGACAAAAACCCCGTGGCAGTGGGGCTGCCTGGCCGGGAGAGCCCCCTCCAGCAGTTCCCCGCCTTTCCCTGGAGGACAACTGACTCCTAGCTTGCCAACAAACACTCCCAATGCAACTCTCAGCCGCTCTCTCTCCCTCTGCCCAGCGACAAAGCTCCAGACGTGTCCGTATACTCCGCCGCCATTTTCTCCTCTCAGTCTAATAGATTTTTGATGGAGTCTTTTCTAATAGTTTTTTGATGGGTTTTTAATGTACAATAGCATGTCATCTGCAAATAAGGATAGCTTTACTTCTTCATTTCCAGTTTGGATGCCTTTCATTTCTTCCTCTTGTCTAATCAAAATGACCAATACTTCCAGTACTATGTCGAACAGGAGAGGTGAAAGTGGGCATCCCTGTCTTGTGCCTGTTCTTAGGGGAAATGATTTTAATTTTTGACCATTGAGTATGATGTTAGCTGTGGGTTTATCATATATGGCTTTTATGATGTTGAGATATGATCCTTCTGTTCCCACCTTGTTAAGAATTTTTATTAAGAAAGGGTGTTGAATTTTGTCAAATACTTTTTCTGCATCAATTGATATAACTGTGATTTTTATCTCTCAATTTGTTTATGTGATTTATCACATTTATTTATTTTTGAATATTGTACCATCCTTGCATTCCTGGGATAATTCATTCTTTGTCATGGTGTATGATCTTTCTGATGTACTGCTGGATCCAATTTGCTAGAATTTTGTTGAGGACTTTGGCATCTATGTTCATGAGGGATATTGGCCTGTAATTCTTTTTCATTGTGTTATCTTTATCTGGTTTTGGTATTAGGGTGATGCTGGCTTCATAGAAGAAGCTTGTCAGTGTTCCTTCCCTTTGAATTTTTTGGAATAGTCTGAGGAGGTTAAGTTTTAGTTCTTTTTTGAATGTTTGGTAAAACTCCCCTGTGAAGCTGTCTGGCCTCAGGTTTTTGTTTGCTGGAAGTTTTTTGATGAGTGCTTCAATTTCTTCCATAGTTATTGGCCTATTGAGATGTTTATATTCTTCTTGATTAAGTTTTGGAAGGTTATATTTTTCTAGGAATATGTCCATGTTTGTTTTCCAGTTTGTTGGAATAGAGTTATTTATAGTATTTTGTAACAATCTTTTGTATTTCGGTGGGGTCTGTTGTTATTTCACCTCTTTCATTTCTGATTTTGTTTATTTGGGTTTTCTCTCTTTGCTTCTTGGTGAGCTTGGCTAGAGGTTCATCAATCTTGTTTATCCTTTCAAAGAACCAGCTCTTGGTTTTGTTGATCTTTTGTATTGTTTTGTTTTGTTTTGTTTGTTTTGTTTTGTTTTTGTCTCTGTGTCCTTTATCTATACTCTGATCTTTACTATTTCCTTCCTTCTGCTTATGCTGGGCTTTTCTTGTTGCTCTCTTTTTAACTCTTTCTGTTGTAGGATTAGGTAATTAATTACCATTGTTTCTTGTTTTTCAAGGTAGGCTTGTAGAGCTATGAACTTCCCTCTTGAGACTGCTTCAGCTATGTCCCATAGATTTTGGATTGTTGTGTTTTCATTGTCGTTTGTTGCCATGATGTTTTTTATTTCTTCTTTGATCTCTCTGGTAACACAGTCATTGTTTAATAGCATGTTGTTTAATCTCCATGTGTTTCATTTTTTTGGATTGCTTTTAATGTAGTTGATTTCCAGTTTTTTGCCACTGTGATCAGAGAAGATGCTTGATTTGATTTCTATCTTCTTGAAATTGAAGAGACTTTGCTTGTCACCTAATATATGCTGTATCTTTGAAAATGACCCATGTGCACTTGAGAAAAATGTATATTCTTTGGCTTTGGGATAAAATGTTCTGAAGATGTCAATTAATTCCATCAGGTCTAATGAGTCATTTAGAATTGATTTTTTTTCTGAATTTTTTTGTTTAGAGGATTTGTCCAATTGTGATAGTGGGATGTTAAAGTCTCCTATTATGATTGCATTGCTGTCAATCTCTCCCTTGATATCCTCCAGCATTTTTTTTTTTTTGGTAGGTATTTGGTGTGTATCGGGTGTGTATGTTTACCAGAGTTATTTGGTGTTGTATTGAGTGTTTACCAGTTATTTCTTCTTGTTGAATTGCTCCCTTTACTGTTATGAAGTGGCCTTTCTTGTCCCTTTTTATGTCCTTCACTTTGAGATCTAATTTGTCAGATGTAAGAATTGCTACCCCAGCTTTTTTTTCATTTCCATTCACCTAAAAATTCATTTTTAATCCCTTTAACCTTAATCTGTGTGCATCCTTAATGCTAAGGTGGGTTTCTTGAATACAGCAGATATATGGGTCGTATTTTCTTATCCAATCCATTACCCTATGTTTTTTGATTGGGGCATTTAATCCATTTACATTTAAAGTTATTATTGATAGGAGCTTATTTGTCACTCTTTTTATTCTTTACCCCTGTGTTTCTTCTCTTCCTATTTCTTTTTTTTACAGCAGACCTATAGAATTTCTTGCATTGCTGGCTTGATGGTAATAAATTTCCTTAGTCCCTTTTTGTCTGCAAAGCTCCTGATTTCACCTTTAATTTTGATTGATAGACTGGCTGGGTACAGTATTTTTTGGATTCAAACCTTTCCTTTGCATGACTTTCTATATTTCATTCCATTCTCTTCTGGCCTGATGAGTTTCTTTTGAGAAATCAGTCGTTATTCTGATGGGGATTCTTTTGTAGTAACTTTCTGTCTCTCTCTGGCAGCTTTTAAGATTCTTACGTTGTCATTGGTGTTTGCCAATTTAATTATAATGTGCCTTGGTATCAGTCTTTTGGGGTTCATTTTGCTTGGGACTGTGTGAGCTTCTTGGATTTGTGTGGGTCTTTTCTTTCCTATATCAGGGAAATTTTCTGTCATTTTTTCAAATAGGTTTTCTATTCCTCGCTCAGTTTCCTCTCCTTCTGTAACCCCTGTTATACAGATGTTGTTTGTTTCATGTTGTCCCAAAGTTCCCTTAGACTCTCCTCCTGCTTTTTAATTTTTCTTCTAGAAGCTGCTCTACTTTTTTCCTACCTTATCTTCTAGATCACTGATTCTGTCCTCTGTTTCTTCTAGTCTACTCTTGATGCTTTCTATTGAGTTCTTTACAGCAGAGATGTCATTTTTCATTTATTCTTTGTTCTTTTTCATTTCCTCTTGGTTCTTACACATATTGTTAAATTTGTCTTTCATTCTTTTCAGCCACCTTATGACCATTTCTCTGAATTCTTTCTCTGACAGGTTGCTTGTCTCCATTTTGTTTACTTTTTTTTTTCTGGTGATGCCTGCTTTTCTTTTCTATGTGGGCTGTTTCTTTGTCTCCCGATGGTCTCTCTTCTCTGAGTGTCTGGTTATGTAGTTCTCTCTCTCCTGCCTTGATTTAAAGGCACAAAATACAACACAACCAGGTACAATGCATAAGGCACTAAACAGAAATGTATTCATGATATTATTAACCCCAAATAAAGGTGACCACCAGAGAAAGGCATTTTAGAGGAAAGGAGAGAAAGAAGAGAAAAAAAGAAAAAAGAAAGGAGTGCAAAAATGAAATTAGTAAAAGAAAAAAAGTAAGAGAGAAAAGCAAGAGAATTAAAAAGTAAAGGGAAACAAACTATACATATGGGAGGAAAACACCAATAGAACAGCCACTAATCCCAACAAATGCCAGCAACAAGTACCTGGAGATTAATACAAACTACAATCAACAACTAATATCAAGTGAGGCAAGGGAAAACAAGCAAAAAAAACAAAACAAAAATAATTAGCTAAATAATCTCACAAACAAGAATAAAATATCAATATAATCAACAATCAAGCAAACAACAACCAAAAGACAGAGAGAAAAATAATTTTTGGATAATGAAGAGAGTGGTGTGTATGGACTTGGAGCAAGGGATTGGAAATTTGATATATAAGTAGGATGAAATTTTAACAAGGGGTAAAAAGAAAGAATAGGAAAATTCTAAAGCATGTAAAGGGTAAGAGAAACAGGACAACAAAAGGGGAAATGTTAGGAAGAGTATGATAGCATAAAGGTAAAGATGAAATAGAGTAAAATGATGCTAAAGGAAAGATGGAAATAGAATGTAGAACACCAATCCCAAAGTAAAATAAAGAGAAAATATAATGACACTTTTTAAAAAAAAGGTAAAATAGTAGTAATAATAATACTCATTGAAAATAAAAATGCAATAATTAAAAAGGTAAAATCAAGTGAGGGAAAAAAAATAGTTTCTTGAGTAAAAGATGAAAAAAATAAAAATAATGTTTGCAGTAGTGAAGGTCATTCACTTTCTCTATCTGTTCTGTTTGCACGCCTGTTTCCTAGTCAGGACATTATTGTAGTTCCCTGCATTCCACTACTCCTCAGTTTTGTAAGCCAGTCCTGATTTTTAAGCGGGCAATGTGTCTTAATTTCTTGTATTCCTTTACTTGTGTTTACACAACAGTCAATTTGTGATTCAACTCCTGGGTGGTACTGGTTCTGGATTGACCGCCAGGTATATAGGTCCTCTCTAGCCAATGCTTAAATCCTGCTTTCCCTGTGGCACTCAATACAGGTTTGTGAGAGTGGGTTGCCCCAGAGCTGGTTTTCTGATGGTTATTCCCCACTCTGATCCCCAGGTTCCAGAAAAAGAACTTCCCCCTGCAGTCCCTTAGGGTGCCCCCTATCGGATAATCCTATGTATTGGGGTTAGTAATCAGAAGCAAGGATTTAAAGAGGAAAAAGAAAAAAAGAGCCAGCATAAGTGTGCAAACTTCGGGGCTGCATGCAAGTCTGTGCAGTCTTTTTTCCCCCTTGGGTCTAAGCAGTCAGCACACTTTTAATATTTTTAAGTTGACCTTTTGCATCAGATCAAAGTGGGTTGCTTTTTAGAGTTCTTCTATTAGCAGCTCTGAGGACCCCCTTCCACATTCACGGATCACAGCAGCCCCAACAGCCATGAATTTTTCTAGGCACAGAGCTTCCCCAGTCCTCCAGCTCCTGCAGTGCCCTTTTTTCTCTCTCCTGCTGGGACCAGAGACCTCACCTTATCCCAGGCAAAATCTGACCTTTCTGTGGTGGAGGGTTGAACTCCTCTGAATCCACGTGTTTGCGCCAATTGGGGACTGGTGTTCTGGGGTTCACAGCTGTTGGGTGGGTGCCATAATTGTAGATTCCCAGGGCTTTTCAGGTTCCTGACAACATCCACTTTTCTCTTCAAGATGGTGTTTTCTCTGTCTGAGCCGAGATGGTGTTTTCTCTGTCTGAGCCAGTTGCTCCAGGAGGGAACCCAGCAGCAGTTGGGGCTGCCTGGTCAGGGGAGCCCTGTCCAACAGTCCCCCACAGTCTTCTATAGTTGTCCCTCAACTCACCAACAAACACTCCCCGGGCAACCACACACTCTCCCTTTGTTTTCTCACTCACACACTATCTTACAGTCTGCCTTCCTATTGGCAGCCATCTTCCTTTCACTCAATTAAATGATTTTTTTAAGAAAGATCATGACCAGGATATTGACATTGGTACAGTCAGACACAGAATAGTTCATTACCACAAAGATTCTTCCTTTTTCATAGCCACAGCCACATCTCTCCCATTTCTACACATCCTCGGACCCTGGCAATGGTTAATCTGTTCTCAATTCTTATAGTTTGCCAACCACTAGTATAGGATAATACTAGCCTCATAAAATTAATTAGAAAATGCTCCTTTCTCATATATTTTCTGGAAAAGATTGCATAAAATTGATGTCAATTCTCCTTTAAATGTCTGGTAGAATTCTCAGTGAAACAGTATAAACCTAAAGATTTCTTTTCCAGAACCTATTAAAAATTAAATGTTTAAATGGTTATATAACTATTCACAATGTCTATTTCATCTGTTTGAAATTTGATAGTTTATGATTTTTGAGAAATTGATTCTGTCTTCTAAATTGTCAAATTTATGAGTTGTTTGCAGTGTTCCTTTATTATCTGTTTAATGGCTGTAGGATCTGTAGTGATAGTTTCTTTTCATTCATGATGTTGATGACTTGTTTTATACACTGAGTGGCCAGATTATTATGATCTCTGAATGCATAACAATCTGACCACTCAGTGTATATCCTATATAATAAAAGGCTAATATGCAAATTATCCCCTCAACCAGGAGTTCAACCAGCAGGCAGGCCAACCAACCACCCATATTCCTTCCCCCTAGCAGGCTGGCCGGACCCCACCCATGCCCAAATTCATGCACCAGGCCCTCTAATATATATAGGTGTGTGTGTGTGTGTGTGTGTGTGTGTGTGTGTGAGTATAGAGAGAGAGGCCAAATTATTATGCATTCAGAGATCATAATAATCTGGCCACTTGGTGTTTTTTGTCTGTCAATCTTCTTAGAAGTTTATCAAGTCTAATAATTTTCTAAAGAATGGTTTTGTTTTATCTATTTTCTCTCCTGTTTTCTTCTTTTGATTTCATTAATATCTATTCTTACATATATTTCCTTTCTTCTACTTGCTCTTTTTATTCTAGTTTTTTTAGGATAAATAATTTAAGTAAATAAATAACTTAAGTCCTTTTCTTTTTTAAATATAAGCCTCTAGTGCTATAGATTTCCCTTTTTGCACTATTGTAGCTGTGTCCCATATATTTTGGCATATTGTACTTTCATCTTCATTCAATTCTATGTGTTCTTTTGTTTCTCTTGAGACTTCTTTGACTCATGGATTATTAAAAATATTGTTTAATTTCTAAATGTTTAGAAATTTTCCCGTTATCTTTCTGCTATCATTTTCTAGTTTGATTCCATGTTGTCAGAGAATATTATCTGTATGATTTCAATTCTTTTAATGTTATTTTTTTCTTTTTAGTTGTTGCAGGGTAGAGTGGAGGCTCAGCTCCTCACTTGCTCCTTTGGACACAAGGGGAGAAAGTGAAGCAGACCTCACTTTTTATCACCTTCCTCTGCTTCCTCATTGCTGGGTGCAAATGGAGGCTCATCCTATCATTATACACTGCCCAAACTACTCTGGCAGGAATAACAGTGCATTGTCTATTTCTGCCAGATGAGGAGGGGAAGTTTGTTCTCTATACCTGAGTACACCACTCAGTGAGAACATCAGGGTACTTGTGCTTAGAAAATATAGTTCTTACTGGGTCAAATAAAGTAATGGAGAGAGGGTAAGGAGGTGCAGTTTTAACATTGGAACTCATTTGGAGTAAGGCAATATTGCCAGAAAGGTTTTCTTTCTCTTGTCAGCTCACCTTTTTAACCAGTTCTTTAACCAGGGGAACTGGCTTTTCCTGGAAGTTTTTCCGCCTGTGTCTGTTGACAGTACCAGACATATGGGAGGCAACAAAGAAGCCCAGAGAATTTACTGCTTTGTCACTACTACTTCATCTTTCAGAAACATATATTTTTTTTTTTAGTTGTAATGGGGATGACCTGGGAAACATGGGCTATTCATCTTAAAAGAACTTTTTGAATCATTTTAATGAGAAACCAGGATCAAGAACCTCTGATTTAGGTCAAATGATTCTTCTGAAAAGTATGTTTCCCCATATAATTATTTGAATGATATGAAGAAATTCTATAGATATTAAGTTTTCATTGATTTCTTGCTACATACCAGCAACTTCTAGGTTGAGAAGAGGGAAAAACTAATTCCCTCTCTTCATGGGCCTTCCATTCTAGTGACCAGAGTGGAGAAGGATGCTTGGAAATTAAAAACAGCATCCCCACTGTCAGTTGTGACTTTCAGCTCTTTGGCACCTTCTGTCAAAATCATTGAAATTACCACCTAATTGTATTTCCTTCATGCACTTTCCTCTCTTAAGGATGTCAATAAATGATCATGTCTTTGTCTTAATACCCTTAACTCACTGCCTATTACTACAATATAAAATCCAAGTTCCCCTTAACAAGATTTAAAGCACCTCTATTATCTCCAGAAATGGCTCCTGACACGATTTCCAATGTGTGACTCCAGCATTATGTATTGGTGTCCCATCTATTGCCTTCTTCACACACTGCTCTCTCTGGAGCACCATGTCCTCCTGCTTGACTGCTGGGTGATGTCCCTATTACTTGTCAGAAACCCCTTTTCTAGTACTTTTTAGATCTTGTGTTCTTAAAACAATGGACAAATTGATTTGTAAGAACTTGAAAGACTTTATTATTTAGGGTCAAATGTACTACAAAGAGAAGTATCTGTCATTCAGAGATAAACTTGATTTTTCATCAAAGGCCCACATTTTTAAGCATCTTCTAGAGCAGTGGTTCTCAACCTCCCTAATGCCCCAACCCTTTAATACAGTTCTTTATGTTGTGGTGATCCCCAACCATAAAATTATTTTTGTCGCTACTTCATAACTGTAATTTGCTACTGTTATGAATCTTAATGTAAATATCTGTGTTTTCTGATGGTTTTAGGAGACCCTGCCAGCTGTTCGCAACCCACAGATTGAGAACCGCTGTTCTAAAGGTACAAGAAATCCCTATTCATAGCATCATGATTGCAGTCTTTTTACCCACAGGTCCAGTTGCCTTTCAATGCAACAGCTCAAGCACCTGCAATAGTGTAATGGGTTGGTGAAGCATTAGCCCAATGGAATGAGTCACTTCACCAATGCCTCCTTCCCTCTCTCTTATGGGAGAACTCTCCTATATTTTCTGGACAGTTCTCATCAGCTTCTGCCTTCCAACCTCAGGCACTGATGGACTTGAGCTTTCAAGGAATTTTGGCATCGATTCCCTTCCCTGTGCCAGTACCTATAAACAAACAAAGCTCTGATGTAGTCCTAACATATCAAATAGAGCAGGGTGTTTCTACAGGTGAGCTTTGTGATCCACTGACTTATCAATTACTCAGAGCCACTTGGGGCCACCCCTGTTGTCCTAGTATACGTTCCACCTTTCCCTAGCCAGTATCCTAGGTCAGTATCAAAATGACACAAGTAACTTGTTGGAAATGTAGATTCCACATCCTCATTCCCACATATTGAATATATTATTAGCTCTGAATTAATTAAAAGAATAGAAAAGAGTAAAATAGACTAGAATAAAAAATACAAGAATACACCACAAGTAATAAAATTAAGAACTGTTCTTGGAGATTGTATTTCTGTGTGTGTATGTGTGTGTGTGTGTGTGTGTGTGTGTGTGTGTGTGTGCACGCACATACACACACACACGGTCACTTTCACATGTACACCATAAGTGTAAAGTATATTTTTTTATAGTGGATAGAGGTGAAAAAGTTTTAAAACACCAAGAAATGTTAAGATTTAAAAAAAAGCATGTATCAGGGATGTCTTTAATTCAGAGTAGTCAGGTCTTCACATCTCCATAATCATGAATAGGGCCCAGAATGTGCCCTCAGCTCTAAATTAAAGACATTCCCTCCAGAAACTGCTTCTTCTGTGTGGTCATCTGACCTCCCTTCCCCAGACAGAGTTTGTCCTCACCTCTGATCTGCCTTTTCTCTATCCTTGTTGCACTTGCCACTCTGACTATAATGTATTTGTTTTTCTAATAGATTGAGGTTAGAGACTGAGTTATAATTATCTGTGTCTGGTACAATAATCAAAACATAGTAGGTAGTCACTAAATTGTCCATTTAAGAATGAATATGGCATGTTATGAATGCTAAAATTAATGGGAGAACATTTGATGAGAAACAGTATTTAACTGTGATTATACTAGAGAAGGTTATTGTTTTTTTTAAATAGACCCTAAAATATTTTAAGGGGCAGGGAGAAAGAAAATGTAACTCTTCTATAAATCTAAATGTATTTCAAAATCAAAGTTAAGATGAATGAATTAATGACAAACATTATTAATTAGTAGATATTAATTAGGGGCCTTAGCTAGGCCTATTTCTATCTCACTGAGCTGAAATGATGAATCACTCACTAGTTAGAAACAGCTTTATCACCAGGCCTCCAGTCCAAGTTCTCAGTGGTCTGTCCCCCAATGGCCACATGAAAGCACCAGCTGCCAGACCTTTCCCCACCTCACCCCTAGGCACATAAGCAGCACCTTGCTGGCCCAGCCCTACCCCACCACAGGTTTTCCCTCCCTGTTTCCTCTCTGCAGAGTAGAAAATCCCACCAGCCTGCTGATTTAGAAGGAATTCTCTTGCAAAATGTTTACCTAAGAATATAGACATAGATATTCACTAAATTACTTCATCAAGATATCGGGTGCAGGGCTGGGTTTGGTGCTCTGCCCAGACTAAAGGTGCTGCTTCACATTGCCAGATGTTTCACATATAAACAGAGTCAGCCCATTTGGTTTTTAACCAGGAATTTTACCAGGTGACCAAACTGCATAAATCAAGTGTTGTTTCAACATGGGACAAATATAACTACTTAATGCCCCAAACCTCCTGTTGGATCTGGGGTGACTGCGAAAAGACAGCCTAGGGTGGTGAGATCAGACACTTTAGCTATTATATTCTCCTTAGAAAGCAGAGCAGCATGAGTTTGCACAACTGCTGACTGACTCTAATATGCAGTGGGTGATGGGAAAATGGCAAGATGAGAGAAGGCAACGGTGTGGCCTTCCTTCACCAAAGCCTAGGGAAGGGATGCCTCTGATCAGATGTAACTCCAAGTCCCTGTTTCCTACTTACCATGTTTAAAGCTTTCCTTTTCACCTGTGAGGCTCTTAATTCTTTGCTTTTGTCCTCTACATCCTTAGACACTCTGTGGTCCCAGGCAAAAACAGGTCAAACATGATAATTCATAGCCACACGCATAACAAAATATTATGGAATGATTATGTGAAACTCTAATTGTAATTTCTCTCTGAAAATATATTTCCTGAAAGCAAATATACTTGTAGGGAAGAGACAAAGGGATATAAAAGAGGAGTTAAAATGGAAATTGGGGAATTCCTTGGCCCTAATTGCAGTTGAGTCGTAGTGAATCGGGTGATGTTAAGCTAATTCCATAACTTTTGTCTTCTTATCTACAAAACTAGAGGCCCAGTGAATAAAAATTCATGCACTGGAGAGGGAGTCCCTCGGCCCAGCCTGCCCCCTCTCACAGTCCGGGAGCTCTCAATGGCTGGAGGCAACTTGACGATCAGAGTAAGATGATGCTCCATCAAACCTCTGCTGCTGCCACTGTTGGCAGCACAAGCCTTGGCTGACCTTGGTTACCTGAGCCTCAGGCGACCCTGGGCAGCTGTGCAGCCACTATCCAAAGCTTGCCTGCATCTTGGGCCCATCCTGGGCGGCTGGGGGGCTAAGGAGACTGGGGGACTCTGGAGGCAGGTGCATGGAGCTGAGGGTCCTGGGGGCTGGCATCTTGTGGCTGTGGGTGCCACCACCTTTGAGGGACTGGCATTGAATTAGCATATTCCCTCCTTATTGGCTGTGGTGCTGCATATTCCCTCTTTCTTAGATGGGATGAGAGTTTGGACTTGACCTCTAAGATTATGTCTATGTTCAAAACTGCTTAATTGCACTGCCTTACAAATAAGAGGAATCACTCTTCATTAGCAAAAGTGTTCAATTTAAAAACACTGCAAAGGTCACATTTACACAACTTATGTAGGACATCCCTGTACAGGCATTGAGAAGAACCAGAGACATGCCACAGGATCTACAAAAATACCCAAATGGGAGGACAGGAAGCTTCATAGAAGACATCCTCAAAGACATCTACATGCAGACCACACCTGCCTCTGCACATTAAATGGGGGCTCAGACACACACGATGGTACTAATGTGAATAAAATATGGATAAGGAGACACCAAATACCAGCTAAATGAATAAAATTGAGACATTGGGAAAATGAAACACAGCCCTTCAAGCCAAGTGGCCAACATCAATATCCAATCCAGAAAAGTTTGGAAAGATGATGTGCAGATTATCAAACAGAGCAGAAACTCTGAACAACTTAATAGTCTGCTATTTTCTGAGCATCCACAGATAGTCAGTGTTGCAGAGCCCTGCATGTGAGCCTTTGAGGGGAGGTGCCCAGAGTGCAGGGTTGCAGGCCAAAAACCTGGAACCCAGACGTGGCTCTACCATTACCTACAAGTGTATTGCTTACATTCCTGTCTGTATCTCTTTCATAAAATAAAGACTCTACAAACACCTGTAGAGTTGTTGGAAGGACTAAAACAGAAAATGGATATGAAATTCCTATGGAGGAATGTATCGTCCACAATGTACTCAAATATAAATAATTATTTTTAACCACTAGAATCTGATTAAATCACATAATTCAGAATCTCAATTTGTAGACAACTCTCTCATCTGAAAGGAGTTAGGGCAGGAAGCATCTTATATCATTAACCAGAATCTCAATGAGTGTCTGATATTGTCATTTCCAAGAGTATGATCCATTTCATTCTCTTTACCATTGTGATCCTCATGACAAAAGGGAGCCTGGCCTCATCGATTGTGGCTCTCTCTGATGCTTACTGCTAAGGGACAGTGAGCCCTCCTCCTCACACAGACCCCACTGGTCACATCCCTCAGGATTCCCCACAGCTACTCTCTACCATGTTTGCATTGCACCTATGCCCTCAGCTCTCCTGATGTCTCCAATATGCCCCTGTCCATCCACCCTCACAGTGAATGGGTTTCATAAACAGTGACTTCCCTCTTGTACCTGCTGCTACCATGGTCCAGGTATCTACAGTGTCACTCTTGGCTGATGACTTCAGCTTCCAAACTCTTTTCTGTCTGCAGTCTTTAATATTTCCAACTTGTTCTAAGTCCAATACCAGACTCATCTCCCTAAGGCACTGGTTTTATGACATCATCCTTTTCTGTTTTGTTTGTTTTATTAATTACAAAAGTAACATACTTCCTTTATAATTTTTTTTCAACAATTCAAAAATACATGAAGAAGAAAAATAAAGTTATTCTTGCTCTTATCCTTAAGGTATACTTAAGACATAACTCAGAGAAGGCAGATTTGAGTGTGGTAAGCTAAATGAGTCCTGGTTGTCCCTTTCCACTGTGTGTTTACAAGGGAAAAACTTTGGGGAGGAGGGACAGGGGAGTAAAAACCTTGCATTTCCTCAGATCTGTGGCTTCCTAACTACACCCTTAGGTGGGGGCAGTGGGGCCACATGCAGGTGCTTCAGGGACCACAGATGGGCTTCCTCATGGCCTTCTACCTTCTCAATCAAAGCACCTTCATGTTTCCCAATTTTCCACACTGACTTCCCAGGTAAGATATCATTGGAAGAAAAAGATCTGTTGCAAAAAAACAAAAACAAAAACAAAAAAAAACAACAAAACAACAACAACAAAACCCACATAGTTTGAAAACCATTTCTTAGAGACTATCTTTCTTAAATATGTCTTCTCTCAGATTGGATTTTGATAAGGACTAGAGTGCTAACAATTTGAGGTTATTTTCTCTGACAAGATCCAAAAAGCAGATGGTCTATCTTATTGATTGAGCAAAGATGGATATATTTTAAATACAAGGAGAAGAAATGGTTGGTTTGAGATTCTGTTATGAAGTCCTCAAAATTGTAGTGTTGCCTGCCTCGGTAGCTTAGTGGTTGGCTCATTGTCCCAGACACCAAATGGTTGAAGGTTCAATACCCAGTCAGAGCACATACCTGGATTGGGAGTATTGGTTCCCTCAGGGACAAAAGAGAACATGGCCTCATCGACTGTGGTTCTCTGTGATGCTGACTGCAATGAGCCCTCCTCCTCACACAGACACCACTGGTCACATCCCTCAGGATTTCCTCACAGCTGCTCCCTGCCACGTTTTCATTGCACCTGTGTCCTCAGCTCTCTGATGTCTCTGATATGTCCCTGCCCACCTGCCCTCACAGTGAACGGGGCTCACACAGAAAACAACAGATTGTTTCTCTCTCAGACAGATGTTTCTCTTTTTCTCTCTCCCCCTCTCTTTCCCTCTCTCTAAAAATCAATAAACAGCCAAAACCGGTTTGGCTTAGTGGATAGAGTGTTGGCCTGTGGACTGAAAAGTCCCAAGTTTGATTCCGGTCAAGGGCATGCATCTTGGTTGGGGGAGTATCCCCAGTAGGGGGCGTGCAGGAGGCGGCTGATCGATGTCTCTCATTGTTTCTACCTGTCTATCCCTCTCCCTTCCTCTCTGTAAAAAATCAATAAAATATATTTAAAAAATAAAAAAATAAAAATCAATAAACATACCCTTGGAGGGAAGATAAATTTTAAAAAACTGTAGTGTGAGATCCTTGGGGGGAAGACTGATGTCTTACATGCCCTGTGTATGCCCCACAACCATCTAAAACAGTGCTGGTCATATATTTAACACGTTCTCATGACCATGTTGAATCCATTTTGGCCAAGAGTATTCCATTTGAGTTTATACAGGGTCTATATGTGTGTGTTTAGGGCTGTTGATGTCAAAGATAGACCCAGGTGTCCTAGCCCATCTTAAAAATTTCCTAGAAGGTAAAATGTGAAACATTTAAAGACCTTTCTCCTAATACTACTCTCTCTTGGTTCTCCAGGTGCCTAGGCTGAAGTGCTCCACCCTGACCTGCTCTGCTGGGATAGCCCACTCCAACGTCAGTCAGACAAATGGATAATGTACAGAGTACCTTCCTTCCTGTATTCTCATCCCACACTGAGAACCAGTGTATAAAAGTTCCTCTTTCTTCCTCACCTTTATCAAAACCCAACCACCCTGTGTCCCAGGCCCACATTTTACTCCAGCTGACCTGATATTAGAATTAGCAGGTCTATGGCTCATAAAGAATCATCATGCTTCTACATGACATACATGTTCATTTAGACAGAAGCTGATAATGACTAATTTAAGTGGTGAAGGGCGATATTTTGAGGCCACAAGAGCCTTCAAATCAGAATGAGTAAATGTTATCATAGCCATCTCTCCTGCCTGGGTCCTATTGTACAGGTAAAATAAAATAACTTGCACACTTATCTTTCAATGAAAGAAGAAATAAAGGATTCTTTCTTCCTGTGAACACAGTATACATCCAGTGCACTCTAAACATGGCCCCATTAATTAAACAAGTGAAGGCCTCCCATTGGCACAAGGATGTTCTTCAAATAGTTCAAATTTATTATTTCACATACATAATTGCTGAGCATCTGCTATGGGCCAGACACTGTGCTAAGTACTGGGGTTATAAATAGAATAAAGTCCCTGCACTCATGGGCAGGTATTCTAATGGAGGAGTTATAAAAATAAATTACAGTAAATTATATCAAGAGATCTTATAGAAAAAGACAGGCAGTCCATAGCAAGAACATGAATACCAAGCTAGAATACCCACACCAGAGGTTTCTCACACTTTCCTTCTGTCTTCTTCAATGACATCACCACTCTCCCCTCTCCCACCTCCTGTTCCATGATGAAAAGACTGATGTTCATCACTATAGTCACCACTAACACATGCCTTCTATGTACTGAAAACAGTTTTAGAAAAAATATTTTTAAATATCTAGTGCCCAGTTAATATATGTTAACTTTAATAATGGTAATAGTAGAAAATAAGAGGCTAAAACATTCAAACCTTCAATGATATCCTCAGTGAACTGTGATCACCACCAAAAATAGCTCACTCCAAAGTCAATGCTAAGTAGCTCCATTCAGAAATTGAACTATACACGGGGATTTGTTTGGCTTTTTCCATTCAGTGCCATCTCTCTCTCTCTCTTTTTTTTTTTTTTCCATTCAAAGCTTGGTTCCAAACCTTAGCTTCTCACTCTGTCACTTAAACTCAATTAGAGTTCAGACATGCATGTGGGGCACAAGGGAAACTAGTTGGAAATACCATTTTGGTTGTTCTGAACATGGACCTTCCAGTTAGAGGGCTGGAATACAGGGTAAGAGTAGGGCAGGGGGTCCCCTCTTATTTTTGGATGGTATAATTTAGGTTGGGGATAGTTTTTTTCTGGGATACTCTTGGCCTAAGAGGACATAATAGAGACTAAGGTAGGACTCAAAAGAGGGAACAGTGAAGAGGTTACTGATAGGATAACTCTGCTTAGTATTTTAGATAAGAAAGATCAAAGAAGAATAAATTCAAAGTTTATAAGTGCTTCAGCCAACCTAACCAGAGCAAAAGTGCAGCTAGGACTTGGTGTTGAAACTGGGAAGTGCCTGATTTTTCTAAAGTGGTCTGTCTTGTGTCTCTTTAGTACCTCAGATCACCTGGATAATGAATTGAGATTTAGGGACTCAATACATTGAAATCCTTTGAGAAAGTGGATCAAGGGACTGAAGGAAGGGAATGAGGAAAGAAGTAGAAAATATCAGACAAAGAAGGAAGTGAGTTTGAAGAAGTATTGTTAGTGTCATGTGACCTGTACCCTCCCCTCCAACATCCAAGTCGAGAAGTGTCCATTTTATTACCCTCCAGGGCTATCACTTTCTTCATGGTTATCTGGATAAGCCAGTTTCATTTAGGTAAAAGTTTATTGAGAGTCTGCTGCATCTGAGACATATAGTAAGTAGCAGGAATACAAAATTTAAAAAAAATGCATGTCTCCTGCTATCCAAAAGATTATAATATGGTAGGGAAGAGAAATATACAAACAAGTAATTGTAAAGTGGCTTTACAATGGCAATAAGAGAAGTGTGAACAAGGTCCTTCTGGTCATAAAGTGATCATTTCTGCTTGGGTGGGTGTTAGATATCTTCTATTTGTTCTTTCGGATCCACACCTCAATCTGTATCCTGCTCTGTGCCCCAGGAGGCTGACTAATATGATCTATGCCAAGGCTCCCTGCCCTTCCTGCCCTGCTTTTGTTGGTTTCAGCCAATGGTGAGCACTGGCAGGAGATTGATGGGAGGGAAAGAGTAAGATTAGGATATTTGTTCCCTTGGTTTCCTTCTTGCAAATAGAGTAGGTAGGTAGGTATCTATGGGCTGGCTTCATCCCTCAAACAGCTTTCCTTGTCATTGCATTTAGATAACAGTCCTCTTGCCCAGAAAGGGGCAAATGGCAGCTCCCTGTTTGAACTTCAGGGTACTTAATATTCTACCCTTTGTGATTTCCTCATATCCTGCCCAAGTCTTTGTAAATATTCTCTTTGTTAAAACCCTTCTCAAGTTACCTATTTGAATGAGCTATTTCCTGTTAGAAGGTGACTAACACAGATGATTCTAGAAGGAATTCATAGAGAAATGAGTTGAAAGGGTTTAACAGGGAGATTAGAAAAGAAAGGAAGATCAACATCTGGAAAAACACATGCAAAATCAAGAAGAGATTGCATAATTTAGTAGGTCTGATGTATAGATATATGGGGATATATAGAAAGGAAAGTTGGAGAGGAGGGTGGGGCCAAATGACAGAAGGCTTTCTGTGCTATTCAAGAGGTTTAGACTTTGTTTTAGAGCTACTGAAATATAACACATGATTGATTTCACAAATCTGGGATGGAACAATGAGACTAAAGGCAGGAAGACACAATGATAGGCTACTACAGAAGTCCAAATTTATGTTCTAAAATATGATGTTAAAATGATGGTCTTTTCCTAGTAAGAGCTTCTGTCTATTCATAAGAGAAGAAAAAAGGGAGAGATGTGAAAAAAAGTTAAAAAGATGGAAATAGCAGCCACTGATTAGGTCAAGAGATTAAAGTCAATGAGAAGTATGGTCTGACTTACAGATTTCTCACAAGGGAAGAAGGGAGGATGGGAATCCAAGATGAAGAAGAAATGTAGGGAGGAAAATAGATAGTTCTGTGTTTCTCCTTCTGTCAGTAGGTAGAAGCAGTACAAGAATAAGAACAGCCTAGAAACAATACATTATTATTATATATTTAATGGCATTGGAAGAATAACCTATGAATGTCTTGGTCCAGTTGATTCAGCAAGGTAGGACTTCAGAAAAGAGGTATGGCTCCCATGATCAGCTTGAGGAGGAAACTGGTCTTGTAGACTTGTTATCTAAATGCAGAGGCCATGGAACTGTGAACAATGCACTTCTCTGGTGGGAGGGGAGGGTTGTTATGCCGGTGCCAGGATGGACCATGGTGCCAGGATGGACCATCAGATGTGGCCTGAGATCTGGGGCCTTCCTGCAGGGCCATGAAGGGGACAGGGGAATATCTGCAAGACAAAGACCCTAGCGGGATATATATATAGACAGGCTCTCTGCATTTTCCTTCACTCTGATTTGGAAATTATTCCCAGAGTCCACTAGTATTAATAAATGGGGTCCCTCCCTTCCTCTAGGAAGTGTGCTTGGTATTTCTTTGGTCTTCTACAACATATGGTTCCCTCTGACCAGGAAACTAACCATATTTTGTCTTTTTTAGCCTCTAGTGAGTAGACAGGGTTTGGGGCTCGGGGGCGTGGGATAGGACTCCAGGAGGTGCAAGCTGCTGATTTCAGCAGAATTGAAGGAGGGGGCCATGTGAGGTTGGGGGATGGAGGGGGCGACTGCAGGCACTCCCAGACCTCAGCCGAGGACCTGGCCAGCATCTGGAGAAAGTGGACAGACATCTCTGGACCTGTGGGCAAAATCTGTAAGGTAGGGGCCTCAGTCAGTCAGGCCCACTCCAAGTGAATGGAAGCGGGAGCTTGATCACCTCCCAGGAAGTCATAGGACTTCATCAGGTAAATCAGGAATCAGGACTCTGGAGGTGAGTGGATTCAGATTCGATTAAGGAATATGGGTTCACTCTGTTTGTGTGTGGAACTAGCCAATTTACTACTGAGAAGGGGGGCTGGATGCAGAGTCTTAATTCCTCCAATAGGTTCTCAGTCAGTCAAGAATTTTGGTCTAGGGCATGGTGCCAGGAGTGCCCCTATGCCCATCTGGGGAGTTAGGCATTATCTGCTCAGCTCCAGTCCAGGCTAATCTGAGAGCATGTGAGTATGGATGTTTGTCTGTCTTGGCATAATTATCGGCTGATTAAATGATCTGTGTGAAAATGAAAGCTACTTTGATTTTCTATTCTCTCATCTGGATAAAACGTTTGCTTTGCTGAAGGCTGAATCCGTGATGGTCTGCAAAAGTCTCAAGCAGCACTGTTGAGTTAGTTTTCTCTCTATCACGGAAGGAATCAGGCCACTTAATAAAAATTTCTATGTTTGTGTACTAGAAACTTTGGTTTGCTCTGTGATTTTGCTGTGTTAGGTTGAAATTTTGGAATTCTGGGGTAGAATTAAAGGTATTTGTGGCTTTTCTTGTTTGACTGGGACTTTCAGAGGTGAGGCTTACAGCTCCACAGGGTGGAGAGATTTATGGGCCCTGTGTTGAATTAAGTATCTTTTCTTTCAGGAGACCCTCCAGTATTTCAGCACAATTTCCCTGCACCCTTGTCATCCTCTGCCTTCTTTTCTAGGATAAGAGTCATTTTCCTCCACAGATTGGACTCCAGCCTCTGGGAGGGAGGGCTACTACAGTGAAGGCCTCAAGTTTTCTCTGAAACTCCCACTGTTTCTATTTCCCCCCTCTGTAGGAATTGTCTTCCTCTAACTCTCAATAGGCAATAATACAGACCAGTGTCATTTGGCTTGCTGGTTAAAAGAAGACAATGGGCCCTGAAATCTGTAGAAGTGGCCGGGAATAAAGCTGGTCAAATGTACTGAAAGGGTTCGGTACCTGTTGCTGCTAGCAGAAGAGGGGCTGATTAAACCCTTCCAGTATACTCCCTTGGGAGAGGCCTGATAGCTGCTCTGCCATAGGGGATAGGTATGAAGGCAGGGACCCGGTACCCAACCCACTACACAGAAACACTTTGTAATATGCATCGCTATTTTTAACTGCAACTCTAGCTGTTTTAGACTGGCAGCTTATGGCAGGACCCTGTAACTAGTAAACAGGGTTAACAAAAGGGCAAAGAAAAGGTGCTCTCCCTGGACCCAAGAGGTAGCCTTCAAGACTTTGAGATTCTCTAAAAGAAAGAAGTCTAACTGAGGGACTGGCCGAGATCCCATTGGGTTGGGAAGATAAGAGGCTGCATATTGAACTTGTAGACTGCAGTTTGCTAGGCAGAGGTCCAAGCCCAGTTATATAGGAGTTAAGCTACCTGTGTACAGCGAAGCAACTTTCTCTTGTGCCAGAACACATTTTAAGGAATTGGACAGATGGTGTTTGTGGCTGGAAAGAGGAACCAGCTGCCACACACAGCCCTGACAGTGGCCTACAGAAAACTATATAATAGACTTAGAAGATACCTACATCTTCATGAACATGACTCTAGAGAGACAAAGATGTTTGACTCTTACTATTCTAATTGCTATAGTTTGTCTCCGCCAGGTCACAAGCCAACCTCCTTCTGTGCCCAGGCAGTATCATCCCTCTGACAAATAGCAAGGATCTCTTGGCTCTGAGAGAAACTTCTGACACATCTCAGCATGGAAGTAATTACAGAAGAAAATTTCAATGCCCATTTTCCCTGAAAGAATTCAGAGCCAGTATCCATGAGGTAATATATTAGGCAATAAGACAGACATGAGCAAAGCAAGGATGATGGGCACACTGACACTACCAGATGTGTATTTGAGATAGGGGGCATAGCCAAAGGGGTCCTCGCCCAAAGTCTTGGGCCTTGGAAAAGACCAGTATCCTACTTGTCTAAAAGACTCAACCCTGTTGTATCTGGTTAGCTTGCTTGCCTCCAGATGGTAGCAGCCACAGCTATGCAGTTGAGGCTTTGCTTGGGAGCATACCAGAGCACTGGATATCAAATGCTCGAGTCATCCAGTTTCAGACTCTTCTGCTACCAGCCTCCTTCCTGATGATGACCCTGAGGAATCACTACATAACTGCTTAGAGGTTGATGACATTGTAAAGACAGCCCACTTGGGCCTCA
The DNA here is from genome assembly GCA_011751065.1 of Lasiurus cinereus. Lineage (NCBI taxonomy): Eukaryota > Metazoa > Chordata > Mammalia > Chiroptera > Vespertilionidae > Lasiurus > Lasiurus cinereus. The sequence continues at coordinate 48,471,509 of JAAGEH010000393.1, forward strand.
CTGACATCCCACTGGCATCGTCCTATTCATGGATGATAGCAGTTCTGCCAAGGAGGAATCAGGTATGTGGGGCGGTGGTGGTTGCTTTGGACCAAGCCATCTGATCTCAGGTGCTCGCATGCAGGACTTTGGCACAGAAGGCTGAATTGATTGCCCTTATTCAGGCTCTCTGATTGGCAAGAGAAGAATCAGTGACAAGTTGTGCTAATGGCGGGTATGTGATTGCAACAGCTCAGGTTCAGAATGCTGTTGCAGGGTAGAGAGAATCCACAGACACAAGAGGGAACCGGGCCACAGATGGAACTGGGCTACAGACGAAGCAGCCCAGAAGGCTTCCCTGGAAACCGGTAGGGCCTCTACAGATTCTGGTGGGTAAAGGCTGAAATCCATAACTAATTTTTGGTTAGTTCTTACAGGCTTTATAGTCTACCCAGAAAGCAATCCAGAAGCACGGCCAAAATGTTCTGCCTGACCAACTTCTGATTCTTCTGATACAGTCCATCCCTTCCGACTTGGTGACTCTGTTTGGGTAAAGACCAACCAAGGACTGACTCCTACCTGGAAGGGATCACATACCATCATTCTGACCACTCCCACTGCTCTCAAGGTTGCAGGACTGAACACCTGGATACCAGAAACACGCCCTGTGGATTCGTTGCTCCACAAGGCTAAAATAAGCTTGTGGGACAAGAGGGAAGGGGGGAAATGAGGAGGAAACTGGTCTTGCAGAACTTGTTACCTAAATGCAGAGGCCATGGAACTATGAACAATGCACTGTCCTGAGGTGGGGGGAGGGTTGTTATGCTGGTGCCAGGACCATGGGTGCAGCCTGACACCTGGGGGCCTTCTACAGGCCATGAAGGAGGGCAGGGGGAATATCCTGCAAGACAAAGACCCCAGGGGGACATATATAGACAGGCTCTCTGCATGTTTCTTCACTCTGATTTGGAAATTATTCCTGGAGTCCACTAGTGTTAATAAATGGGGTCCCTCCTTTTCTCTAGGAAGCGTGCTTGATAATATTTCTTTGGTCTTCTGCAATAAACTCATAGGTCCTTCAACATAGCCTTTCTTCCTCAAGAATGCCATGGAAATTCCACCTCACCCCCCAATTTTTAATGTTCCCAATATGAATTCTGTGCATATCTGCATGAAATAGCCTTTTAAATTTAAGACTGTCAATTGTGACACTGTGGGGCAGTAATAGCAAAACAGAAGAGAGAAATGTTTTCATTTTTCATATGAAAATTCTATTTTCACTTGTAATATGTAACACATTTAGTTTTAATAAACTGGAATCTGAGGTATTTTTAATCTAGTTCTCACTATGATAGTATGTTCAAAAACAGGCAAGTGACAAAGGACAGAAGAAACAGAGAAGTCATTGTGAGAATTAGTACTCCAAACATTTTGCCTTCTGCCTGCAAAAATATGGTTCTGTTTTGAAATGTATAAATTGTCTTTATTTTTGCCATAGTATTTCTCCCAAAAGATTGAAACTCTTTTTAGGGGCAGAATTAGAATATTGGGAACTAGCTAATTATAAAAATATTAATCATGCTCTGTTAACTGTGATGGTTCTGTTCTGATTAGACAAAGTACATTCTAACCTGGCTAAGAGTTGTACACCTTGGGACATGGGAACTAACATTATAATGCAGTTCATACTCCTTTTCTGAGGGCTGCCTATCCTGTCATTATGTAAAGATTTACAATCTCTAATGGCTGAATCAATCTTGTCCCAGCGGTGGCAGTCCTTTGCAAGTCCTAACCCCTATTCCATATAATCTGGTTCCGGAGGCACCCATCCTCTGCAATACCTCCCCTAGCCTGCATTTCCTGTAACCTGTAACCATTATATCTTGCCTACTTTCCCATGCCTGCAATTCTTACCTTCCCACATAATCTTTGTCCTTCTACCCAATATAAACAGCTGGCTTATAGAGAGGGGAAGAGCAAATTTTTGTAGATGACCTGCTGTTCTCCCATACTGCCAGCATTATTGGAATAAACACTCATATATGATTAAGTCTGTCTCTGCTTAATTAGTTCAAGTAGTGACAGGCAGCCAGGACACATTGATTGTCCAGTTATATTCTGAATACCTAAGAGTTTGGACTTGATATGCAAACAGTTTCTTAATTTGTTTGAATCAAGACCATCTCAGAAGCAAGTAATGGACCAAGTCTCGACTTTTCCCTTGGAGAGAAGCTGGTGGTCTATAGATCATGGTTCACCTGCAGCTGAACACCAACACACCAATTCCCAAAAGAGGAGGGAACTCACCTGTGTGACTCTTTCATTAGGTATGCAACTGTTTCCAAACTTAGATTGAGAACTGGTAATGCTTCAGAACTATAAATCACATGAACAAATTAAAGAAACAACAAAAAGATGAACAATATAGTATATGTCCTCCCTTATTCTTCATTCTATAACTACTTTTTTAAACTCTTTTACTCTCCCTCATCTCACACTCCTGACAATGCATCTCCTAGTCATGCCTCTAAATCCAGCTTAGTAGTTTGAACCTATGTAAACCACTTCCTTATAAACTCCCTCTAGTCTATCTCTAGAACTTATATCTGCTTCACATAGATATTCTTTTCATCACATAGAACTGGATTTACCACTTGCATGTCTGTCTTGCTGACTAGACTTTGGTTTCTTTGTGTCTTTTTTATCATTGTGTTCCAAGTGCCTGGTCCAGGGCCTGGCACCTAGTGGATATTCAGTCAATGTGTATAGTGCCAGTGGGTTGGATATCCAGGTCAGACCTGGTGCTAGAGAAAGAAAAAAAAGAAATACTGGTTATATTGCAACAGGCAATTTCTAAACTCTCTAGGCATATTCACTCATTTGACCATCACAACAATCCTAAGAGACAGGTAACATTAAGACCTCATTTACTAATGAGAAAACTGAGGCACAAATAGAAACTAGGAAAATTGAGTCCAAAGTCAACTTCCTTAACCTCTATGAAATACTGCTTCTCAGTATAAAACTAGTACTTGTGTAGCACATTGGACTTCAGTCTTAGTTTTCTTTTGTATTCCCTAATACTCATTTAGACAAATAATTATTTCCCGTTGAAGTCCATCTTATAGCCCAGTCCCCCAGCATGCCTTGCGGCCACATGACCCTGCCTGGTGCAGATAAACACATAAGCTCATAAACTGTGCCTGGGCCTCTGGTGAGGCTGTTGGAATGAACTCATCTCAATCCCCACCACTTAGTTGGCCTCCTCCTGGGAGCCGAAATTACACACAACTCCTTGACCAGTGTTTGTTTGCTTAGCAGTATCGACAACATTATCCATTAAAGACAGAGGAGATAGTAATGTGGGGCATTAAAAGCCAGCGGCTTCTAACACAAATCTGAGTGGAAAAACATCACACTGTACCCAGGAAAATATTTGTCTTGGAACATCTATATTAATGAATTTAATCACATTTATTCCACCATGTCAGATGTATGATTCAGGAGGCAAATTAAATATTTAGATAACAGTCTGCAGAGATTATTGTATTTACTTAAGAAATTAATATTTTATAAAACATTATTTTGAAGAAAAAAAAAGAGAAGATAATGAAGAGAAATGCCATATAATCAACCTACAAGGAACAGCTTCCCTTTAACAATTAGTCACCAGTTTCCACAAAAGGCATTCAAACTGCTAAGAGAAGTCTACATGGCTTTGATGTTAATATCAATATTAGATTCCTGAAGATTAACATATTTCTCTGGTTATCTAATGTTGGACATCCAGCCACCATTTAGTTTCATTTCAAAATTGAGAATGGTGCCAAAATGGTAGTAAACCCAGCAGAAGACACTGGACAACAGAAAGGATCAAAATGGGTGTGATAGCTCTTCTTCGGAGCAATGACTTGTGCTTTAATAACTTTTTAGTGAAAATAAATCTCTCAAGTCAGACTGACCTTCTCCAGATGGTTCTGGAGGGGGGCCATGTCTCCACTGCCCCCAGCAGTGGTTCCAGGGAGACATAAACACGATCAGCTTAGCTCCAGCCAGGCCAGCAAATGTGCTGACAGCTGGATAGGCCCCCAAATAACAGCCCTAACAGAATATTTAGGTTCACCACTAGCTTCTTCCCATAGCACTCTAGTCAGAACAATCAGCTCCCCTCCTTGCTAACAAACCATCATTGTCCTTGATCAGCCCTTGTCATTTATCAACTGGATGGCTGCAAGCCCTGCAATGTGTCTTCCTGTGTCCAATTCCATACCCTCTGGGCCATTCTCCTTGCTGCTTCCAGATTGATCTTTCTGAGGCATGAATCTGGCCACACAAATCTACCTTTAAAAATCCTTCAGAGGCTCCCCCAGCTCAAGGAGAATAACTGACCTTTGAGACTTGATCTCCAAAGTTCTGGAGAATCCAGCCTCTCCAGAGATAGTTCTGCACATATTTTTTTTGTTCTGATTATTCTGCTTGCATTTTATGATATTCTCTTGATCTCAAATGTTCGACTTTATACCCTAGTCCTTCCTCTCAAGGAGGCCAAAGTTTATACTAATACTAGAGGCCTGGTACATGAAATTTGTGCTAAAGTAGGCATTTCTTCTTTTCTCAGGCTGCTGGCACAGACTTCCTTCTGACACCTGAGACCCAGGCTGGCTTCCTTCCAGCTGCCTCCAGGAACCTAACACCTAGGCTGGCATTTCTCTGGCCATGGTTTCATCTAGAAGGACACCCAGAAGGATGTCTGGCCTATTTAGCATGTTATCCTTTTATTATTATAGATAGCAAAGTCATCTCAGTCATTCCCTGGGCTGCACCTTTCAGATTGAGGTGGGACACATGCCTCTGTGTCTTTCTCTGGAACTTGCTTATCTTTCTGTGTATGACTCACTAAAACATTTATCCTACTCTACTCACTCAGTTTGTTAACTAATATTTACTGAGGAATTGACAACTAAGGGCCAGCTGATGTTTTCTTAATAAATAAGTTTGTCTCTCAAAAATCTCCTAGTGAGAGAGACAGGGAAGTATACAACCATTGCAATACCACATGTAAGTGCTACACTCAATATTATAGAGGGACAACTAACCCTGATTTGTCAGGTAGTGAGGAGGTAGATGAGAAAAAACTTCTTGGTGGAGGAACTTGGTGGAGATGTGAAGGAAAAATATGAATAAATTAGTTTTTAAAAAATGAAAGGGAGGTGAGAATAACCAAGAAAAAAAGCTGGAGGTAAGAGGGGAAGAAAACCAGAGTGAGCGGAACAGACTTGGGAGAAACACTGAAGGTTCCACTTGGGCTTGTTTCAGCTGAGATGTCTGTGATACATATGTAGTTGTATAGTTGAATCTAAATGGGAAAAAGAAGAAATCTGGGCTAGATATATTAATTTGAAAGTTGTCAGCATAAATGTGATATTTAAATCCCATAGACTATAATAAAGTGACCTCGGAGAGAAGAAGAGATGGCCTAGGACCAGTCAAAACACACTATTTATCTTCTTTATAAATTGCTGTATTGATTTTGGAACTTTTTAGTGAGCACTTTTATGTATATGCCCATGAATGAGATTAACCTATAATTTTTTGGATTCAAAGAATTTTCTACTAGTTTTAGAAAATTCTCATCTATTATAAATTTGAATGTTGCCTCTCCATCATTCTCTCAATTTTCTCCTTCTAGAACTTCAAACAGGTAAGGGTTTATTCACACTGCCCTGTCTCTTGACCATGCCTGTATTTCCTATTTCTTTGTCTCTACATTACATTTAGGGAGATTTCTTCAGATCTACTTACTGGAACATCAATTTCTCTCTTTGTTTATGCCCTCTGCTATATAGTCTGTACATAATGTTTATAAATTTCAATTACTCTTCTTTTATTCCTAAGTAGTGTGTTTACTTTGTCCCAAATCTTACTGGTCTTACATTTTGTCATTTTTTTCATCCTTCTCTTGTCTTTCTTTGAACATATGAAACACACATATGTTGTATTCTCTACCTGATTAGTTCAATATCTGCATTCTTTACAAATCTGACTTTATAGATTGTTATTCTCTATTCACTCTCACTCATGGTGGCTTTACTCCTTGTGTATTTGGTGCTTAAAACTTTTGGGACATGGGTTTTAGAAGTCAACAAAGGATTTGCATTTGCATCTGTCTACCTCTTCTGGGCACTGTCAACTCAGGGGCATATTATATCTGATGTGTTTATGTGTTTTGTGTTCTCATTTTTATTTTAATTTCATATGTGGCATTAACTCTACCCTCAAACTTAAAGAGTAGGCATATGAGATAGGAATTCTTGGTGGAGCTTTCTATCTTTTCCTTTTCGCTCCACACAGAACCAAGGTAGAGATGGAAAATTCTCCTTCTGTAGAGAACATTATATTAGAGTTCACCTACCAAACATGTTGAACTTTGAGGCTTGAAACCTTGTACAATAATTTCTAATCCAGCTTCTCATCCTGCTCAGGCCCAAGTTTTATCATCTGCATACTATGCACCTTCATGGTGCCTGAAGATCTGGGCTTTAGGATACCAGAGGTCTAAGCTCTTGTTTAATAAGTACAGCCAGGTGTGTGTGCATAAAAATGCCTTTGACCATGTTTTCCCAGAAGCACATGATCTCAGGACAATCACTAGCTCTAATGTTTATTTACCTTGCAGAATTGTGTATTCTTGTCATTTATAGTCTTTGAATGTTCATCTTCACTGTCAGCTCCTCCTCCTTTACAAATAGATGTTGAAATACTTTATCTTGTGTCTTTATATGTTCTATACCTGAAGGGCTTTGTCAGCCCATCTAGTGTCATATTGCTGAAGATAAAATTTGTTCCTTTATAATTTTTTTAATTTTTATTAATTTTTACACATATCTCCCCATTGCTCCCTCTCTCCCAGGCATACCCCAGCCCCCCAGTGTCTATGTTCATTGGTTATGCTTATATGCATGCATACAAGTCCTTTGATTGATCTCTTATCTACCTCACTTAACTTTAATCTTCCTGCTGTAATTTCACAGTCTGTTTGAAGCTTTACTGCCTCTGTATCTATACTTTTGTTCATCAGTTTATAATGTTCTTTATTATCCACAAATGAGTGAGATCATGTGATGCTTCTCCTTCATTGACTGGCTTATTTCACTAAGCATAAGGCTCTCTAGTTCCAACCAGGTTGCTGCAAATGGTAAGAATTCCTTCTTTTTAATGGCAGCATAGAATTCCATTGTGTAGATGTACCACAGTTTTCTGATCCACTCATCTGCTGAAAGCTAAAGAAAAAATAAACAAATGGGACTACATCAAAATAAAAAGCTTTTGCACAGCAAAAGAAACCATCAACAAAACAACAAGAAAGATCACTGTATGGGAGAACATATTTGCAAATGTTACCACTGATAAAGGTTTAATCTCCAAAATCTACAGCCAACTTATACAACTTAATAAAAGGAAGATGAACGATCCAATAAAAAAATGGGCAACGGACCTAAATAGAACCTTTTCAAAAGACAGAAGGAAGGCCAAGAGACACATGAAAACATGTTCAAAGTCATTAATCATCCGAGAAATGCAAATCAAAACAACAATGCCATACTATCTTACACCTGTCAGAATGGCAATCATCAACAAATCAACAAACGACAAGTGTTGGCGAGGATGTGGAGAAAAAGGAACCCTTGTGCACTGTTGGTGGGAATGCAGACTGGTGCAGCCACTGTGGAGAACAGTATGGAGTTTCCTCAAAAAACTGAAAATGGATCTCCCATTTGACACTGTAATCCCACTCTTAGGAATTTATCCTAAGAAATTACAAACACCAATCAGAAAGGATTTATGCACCCCTATGTTCATAGCAGCACAATTTACAATAGCTACATTTTGGAAACAGCCCAGGTGCCCATCAGCAGATGAATGTTCCTTTATAATTTAATTTTTACAATATATTTCTGAATCACCTATCAGTCTGGCTCTGCAGATAATCTGCATGGAACAGGCAATTTCTCCACGTGTATACAGACTGTGAAGTGACTCCAAGGAGCACAAGCATTTCTCGGACCACTTAAGGGGGCTGCAGAGAGCTGGTCTCATGCTTCTCAGCCCCTCCCCACCAGCTGGCCTGGTACTCTGCCTGATGCCAATGCACCTGCATGACTCAGCTTCTGGTTCTCACACTCATTCCAACCCAATCCACCTGTCACACACACACAGTAGAGGGCCATTCAACTTGGGTACACAGGGGGGATTTTTAAATAACAATAAAGCCAAACATCTGCAGTATTTTCAAAGATTAATTTTCACTCAGTTTATGAAAAGTCAATTTTCTTTAAACTAGGGATGCAAATGAGAAAACAAGTGAAAAATGGATTTCCAAAAGAACCACATTTCTTGCTATTCAGCAGGAATCATCCCTAGACACTGATTAACATATTGGGATTGCTTCATATCTTATTAATCTCCAGTGAAGAGGCAATGTCATTTAAAATTAGCAAAAATCCTGTGATATGAGAGGAAAACCAAAGCAAAGGATTTATAAATGCTAATTTACAAAATAATTTTTTACCAGGTCAATTTTGATCGGCAGTAGAGTAGCCAACCATTTATGTGAGGAAATTTGAGAGAGGCTAGGAGAATCGTTACCTCCTGCCAGTTCCCTCAGTAGTCTTCAGAGCATAACAATTCCACCACCACTTTGGATTATACCTCCATCCCCCCTCTTTTTCTCTTTCTAATTTACTTTATTTTTTTTCTAACTCATCTTCTATTAGAAGGAAGATGATGTAAAGTCCAGGGAAAATGGGTTCTTGTATTAATCAGATCAGGCTGCCATAACAAAATACCATAGACTATGTATCTTTTTATTTTTTATTGATTTTCACAGAGAGAAAGGGAGAGGGATAGAGAGCTAGAAACATCGATGAAAGAAAGACATCAATCAGCTGCCTCCTGCATGCCTCCCACTAGGGATGTGCCCACAACCAAGGTACATGCCCTTGACCAGAATCGAACCTGGGACCCTTCAGTCTGCAAGTCAAGGATCTATCCACTGAGCCAAACCGGTTTGGGCTAGACTATGTATCTTAATAGAAATTTATTTCTTTCTCACTGCTCTGGAGGCTAAGAATCCAAGACCAAAGTGCTAGTCTATTTGGTTCCAAATGAGAACTCTTTCTCTTCCTGGCTTTCTCACTGTGCTTTCACATGGGGGAAGAGGAGAAGAAAGGGGGAAGGAAAGAGAGGGGAAGAGAAGAGAAGAGAAGAGAAGAGAGGAGAAGAGAAGAGAACTAACCACTAACTAACTCTCTGGGTCTCCTATAAAACACACAAATTCTATCATGTGGTTCCAACCCTCATAGTCTCATCTAACCCAAGTGACCTCCCAAAGGCCCCATCACATTAAGAATTAGGGCTTCAACATATGCATTTTGGTGGACACAAATAATCAGTTGACAAATATTGTTAACTAAAGGCAAAGGCACACTGTGATATGCAGTAGAATAATAAAGGAAATCTAAAATCTGCAGAATATGGACCAGGAGAAACTATACAAATGTGGGTCATTGCCCTGGGAGGTAGAGAGAAGTTAGCACTTCGAATTATACTGTCCAAGAGGAAAGATGAACTTGAATTACATGTATCCACATCAATGGGGATCTGATTTATGGGGTGAGATAGAGCAGCAGGAGCCTTGCCATGGCTGATCACATGGAATCAGGAGGAGGGCGGTGGTTGCCCTCACAGCTTAGAACAGAATATTGAGCCAGCACACACAGAGTACACACCAGAGGGAAGAAACTAGGCAGAATACCCATGTCCCTTCCAACTCTGGAGTCCACACAACATAGCTTCCCTGCCTCTCCTGGTTGAGGTAGAGCCTTGAATTTCTGGGGCAATTCTTCTAGTACCACACCTTTTTGATTCAGCTGGGCAAGCTGAAGATGGCAGAGCCAGACTGAGGGTTTATCAGACACAGAGACTCTGGGTACAAGTAGGAAGGAGAGAATTGCAAGAGGAAAGAGGGGGTATAAAAATAGTAACCAACGTATCTACCTACTTTTTTCATTTTCCGTCTTACTGATCTCATCTTTGTACTTCACTTGCTCTCTAATTTCTTATTCATTCATAATTAATTGGATGTAAGAGGGAAATTTATTGTCCATTTATTTTTAGTACTCTGTGGAGACCCTGACCCTAAAATTCACCTCTCATTCAGGGCAGATGTAACATCAAGACGCTAGAAAGTAATGTTTAGTAGACTTCTGTGACTACCATGTACAGCCCAGGGGGCTGGAAAAGGATCCCAGTTGGGTTGGGATATGGTCAGAGCAAGGCCAGGCTACCTGTGAACTTCTACTCAGTGGTGCATTGCCCAAAATTTCAGATCACCTGACACTGGTGCTTTTCTGTGCCTGTTGAGCAATTTGTCCTAAACAGTTCAATGGACCTGTATTCCCTTTTTAACAAAATTTGTATTTATTGCTATAAGGAATCAGAAAAATGTATACAGATTTATGCTTAACTTAAAAACAATTTAGATATCAAGTTCTTTATCTACAGCTTGAGAACAATTCCATTTAGAAACTGTTCAAAGACTAGAAGTCCCCCTTGAATAAAGCACTTGTTTCATTCATTCATCCTTGCTTCACTCATTCATTGGACATTTTATGTATGAACCCATGCTGCACTGGCATTGAAAATATATATGTTCTCCTGTGTTTCATCTATTCTTTCTTTAGCACTTATTGTATTCCAGGCACTAGGTTACCTACATTATTTTTATCGTCTTGTTTAAGCCTCAACAACCACCTAACACAATACAAATAATATCAACTCCCAATTGATAGAGATGGAATTTAGGATTCTGAGAAAGTAAGTTATTTGCTTAAGATCACACATTCTAGTCAGATCTGTTCAAGGACTCATGGTGGATAAGAAATATCTCCACCCTCAAGAACCTGGCAATGCAAGAGGGGGAAATGGATATATATGTACAATGAAGGGTTATGGGTAGACGAAACTAGCAATATTGGGAAGAGCCGGGCACAGAGGTCTGAGTGGGCCATACTAAGGGTCAGGAGTCTAAAGGCACCACAGGGAAATTGGCTTGAGTGATGTTCGCATTACTAGATAGCAAATGTGTATATGTTGGTGATGGTTGTCTGTATAGGGTGGGAGGTGTTTTGAGATTTATGTTGGGAGAAAAGGTAATAAAGGAAAAAAAATGTATCTAGTCCTTAAATCTTGTCATCTAATGATTCTACAGAGAAGACAAAGTTTTGAAATTTATACCATCTAGCATCACACTTTAATACTTTCTTTTATAAATATTTTATCTACTATTAGATGACAAACTCTACTAGGAAATTTGAACACAGTTGCCAGCACATTTTTGCAGAAGTATAGCTACAAAATAGTTATTAGTTTCTTGTTGAAGTACCAGGAGCCAGGGGTGCAAGTGATCATTACTGAGGAAAAGCCTTCCCCTGAAGCAAGGGTCCCTGTTCCAAAGGGAAGTGCATTGTTTACCCACCTTTGGTTTTTCCAAATATCCAAATAGTCTCAATGAATACTTCAACATTGAGCAACATTGCCTTCTTTTCCTACTGTTCCAACCACACCAGGATTTGTGTGTCACTTGTCAGTTTCAGAAGCCACTGGCTATCAAAGGACACTGGAGAATCCTTCTAAGGACTGAGCAGACCAGCACAGTGTAATTGAGAAACACTGTCACACAGCTGAAGCATCACTAAATGGAAAACCTGAGCATCACTCGGCTCCTATCAGCTGGAGTTGTGGTGATTGTAGTGACTGGTTTCTTTTCTTTTCTTTTCTCTTCTTTTTTAATCTTCTTTGTAATAAACTGTTTCTTTACACTCCCTCCTGCCTCTTTCTTTCTCCCCTGTTCTATGAACCTTGTCAAAAACAAACAGAGAATGATGGTAAAAGCAACAGGGGAACACTCTAAAAATAAAGACAAATAGCAAAGGCTGTCAGGAAGTAGCCTATGTTTGCCACGGCCCATTAATATGTGCTATGGTTTCTCCCCCTCTTTTCTATTTTACTCAGATTTTTTTTGAATGTCAGACATGACTTTCTAGAGTTCAAGCAGATGGAGGGAGTCTGTGTTCAATTTTGGGAACTTAAAACTGTGGGGAAAGATTAAAAAACCCTCTGGGCTGTGGAGGACCTTGAAAATCAGTGAATGTGGTAGGAGATTGGAGCCATTTCTTGGCTAAGGGATAAGGGTTAAAAATCCAAGTGACAGACAATGGTCAGTAAACTGGCTGACAGCTGGTTATTAGCTAGGATGGTCTGTCTACCCAAGCTGAACTGCCAGGTGGGTATCTAAAGGGGCCTATAATATATAAACAAGGCTCCACAGGGAGGGAGTTTAGGTTAGCCTGCCTTAGAGAAACTTGGAGCATTAGGCTGGGTAACTGGTCAAAATTAATAGAGATGGACCATAAAAAGGACCCAAGATAAAGTCCAGACTTGAAGCAGCAGAAGACAGGAAGAGATTCATTCCTAGAAGCACTGAATCCCATAGTAAATTGACAAAGAGGAATCTTAGGAATAGCAGCTGCTGGATTTTAAGCTGGGAGGAAAACTATTCTGATCAAGGGCCTCAGTCTATTCTGTTAATTATTGTTTCAAGAAATGTATGGTAGGGCCAAGAGCTAGTACCTCACTACCCAACAGGCACTGTGGATGAACAAACCAGTGCCTCTAGAAGGCTCATCTGAACTCATCTCCACTAGATCCTAGAGCTTCTATGATCAAGTTGCAAACTGAATACTGTTTTCAAATACTCTCCACCACCTCTAATTTACTCATTCATTCAGCCAGCAAATAACTGTTGATTATAATCACTAGAGGCTTGGTGCATGAAATTTGTGCACTGGTGCAGTCCCAAAGCCTGGCTGGTGATAGAAGCATGAGCATCTCGCATGGAAAGACAGATACCAGATGATCTCCAGGCCCATGAATGCCTCCACCCCACCTGAGTCATGAAGCCTGAGTCCCCACCCAGAGATGCGGTGAGCATGGCCAGACACTGTGGGCCAGGGTGCAGTGTGGGCTTCTGGGCCACCCAGCAGCACCACCAGGAAGCCGAGTGGGCAGTGATCACAGACAAGCTCTGGATCAAACTCATAGGGAGCCCAACCAGGCCCTGCGGTCCTGGCAGCTGTGGCTCAGCTCACCCAGAAGAGGCCACATGAGTATGGGGCAGGCTCATTGTGGGTACCTGGCACCCAGAGCACAGAGGCTTCCTCAGCACACAAGCCCTGCTGTCCCAGGGTGAGTGAGAACAAGATTGCAGACACTCATATTCTTACCGCACCTTCATCCCTGTCACTCCCCAACCCCAGGTAGTTGGAAAGAGGTGGCAGTGCATAGCCAACACCTGCCATGTTCTGCCCCATCCCCTGTCTCTTGGTCAACAACTGCCTGAGGGGATAATTTGCATATTAGATTTTTATCATATAGGATGTGTTAGGCACCATGCTTAGGATTAAATGGTGATTCCTAGATTTATAATACAGTAGAGAGACATTAATTGAATGGCTTTCACAATCATACAAAAACTATAGTGATGACATATACTATGAAATGGAAGTACCCAGTGTTTTGAGAGTCTATATTAGAGTATATTAGAGTAATGTGACCTAGTAAGGGAGCAGGTACCCAACTTACACTGGGATGAAGTAACATATAGGAAGGAGGTAGAGGAATGCTGAGAGCAAGAGTACATGATGGAAGAGAGGTCTGGGGATATTAGTAGAGACCAGATTGCTTAGGAACATGAGTTCTTAAGAAATCTTGTGTTTCTACTATGAACAGTGGGAAGACAGTAGTGTTATAAGCAAGGCAGTAGCATGACCATATTTGTGTGTCTGTGTGTGTGTGTTGATTTTTTTATTATGTAAAACTTCAAATACACACAAACATAGAGAGAATGAAATGAACGTTCTTTTTGCCCGTTACCCAACTTGAATGGTAATCAACATTGTGCCTATCTTGTTTGGTTTTTCCCCTGCCTATTATTTTTTTCTGTAATATTTTAAAAATAAATCCCTGACATTATACAACTTCATCTATAAATGTTTCAGAATGCATCTGTAATGATAAGACACTTTGTTCAGATTTGTGTGATGAAATAATTACTCTGGATGCATTATGAAGATATGATTGGACAGGATCCAAAATAGAAGTGGGTAAGTGTAAGAGGGTTAGGTTAACTTGGACATTGATAATGATGGTGGCAATAGAGATAACTGGGTGGATTCTAGAAACATTTATGAGGTAACCAGCAGGACATGGGGATGAATTAGATACGATGGTTGGGAAAGTGGAATGTGTATAGGCTGCCATGACCTTTCTAGAGGGAAGAATGCTGGTGCCATCCACTGAGAGAAGGAGTCTGGCAGAGGATCAAACCTGGGAGAAAGACTGTAAGTTGGACTTTGAACATGCTGAGTATAAAGTTCCTCAGGATGTCCAAGATGTATTGTGTAGAACACTCCAGAGTATGCGGGCCTGAAGCTACAAAAATCTAGGCTAAAGATACACATGTATGAGCTCCTTGCAAGAAATTGTTGACTAAGGCCATCGGCTTGGTTGAGATTAAGTCAGTAAAGTATTCATAATAGAGAAAAGGAGAGGACCTAGGACAAGGGAATTCTACATTTAGTGGCTGGGTATTTGAAGGTGTTCCTGCCAAGAAGATGAAAGGAGTAGGCATAAAGGTAGGATAAAATTCAGAAACTCAAAAACTCAGAGAATTAAAAGTTCAGAGACACCTTCTGGTATCCTAAGGGAACACCTGGCAGAGCAAAGAGGGCACTTGACAGTAGTCAATCCTACTGCTCAACCACAGGAGTAAACTGCACCGATACATCCATGGTGCATGTACCCTGGTTCCCAGCAGGTCGATCTCACACACATTGCACTTACATACCTAATTACCCTGAATCCTTAGTACCTAACACTGTGCCTGGCACATGGCAGTTTCTAAATATGTGTGCTGAACAAAACTAAAAACACACAGTCAGAGCACTGAGACATGGCTCCACCATCAAAAGAGAACTCACCACCACAAATGGTCCCTGCCGCACAAAATCTTCAGGACTGTGAGGCTCCTGCGGAAGCCTCTGCCTACTTTTTCCCCCTCAGCCACACAGAGCATATGGCAGGGAGAGCCAAATTAAATACAACAGACATTTGGATTATCTGCACCACTGCTCACCTCTATTAGCATGGATAGAAAGTTAACCAAATTCCTTTTTAAAAAATATTTCCCAGAAATGTTTTAACAGTATTTTTCATCAGCATTCACATGTAGCTTGCATCACTGCTGTTGATCAGCTCTCTCACTGGGTTCTGGCCTGTGTGACTGATATCTGTCATTTTAATCAGAGATGGGTAAAATACACAAATGAATCTTGAAAGATGGGAGTTACTCTTCAGCAAAGAATTCAGAGATGCCATAATTTACTGTGACAACACCAGCAACAAGTCAGGGTGAGTTGGGCTCAGTGAGCCAGGTGAAGGGAGAAACAAAACAGCATTGTTGAGAAGCAGTAGTCACAGAATACTTTGACGAATGCAACACAGACAAAAATCAATGGGAAAAAGAGAAATCTTGGGATTCTGAAGAAAGCTGACCTCCATTCAAAGCTCACTTTGGTTTTATAGTCTTATGCAACCAGAGATTTCAGAATTCTCTAGGCCTGTCTATGCCCAGATAAAGGGTAAAGCTAGGATGCAGACTCCAAAATGGTGGTAAGGACTATTTCTACTTAGCTTTACAAAGGATTTGGACCCATAAATTTGCATAGTGTCCAGAGCTCTAGGAATTTACAAATAATTGTGGAGCCTAATTAGAAAGCTGGTCCACTGGCAGTCTTCCCCCTGCCCTCCTGCAGTTTCTCTGCACTGCCTACTGAGGACAGGGCCTCCTTTCTCAGGCTGATATAGTGCCTGCCTTTGTTCAAGAACCATTCTTGCCATATGGCTGTCTACTCAGCAAATACCTCCCCTTCCATGGAAAAGGATCAATGTGCTTAAATGCTAACATTTAAATATTTTTGTTTTTTTTTTCATATCAGAAATAGAGTCTGACACAACTGTAGATTCTTTTGGCAGATAAACAAAACAAGACCCCTCACTCAAACTCAGGCTTTAGGATGAACTGCTTTCTCCCTTACAACCACCACCATACTGTCTGCTACAGGATGTTTGCTTGACTATCTCTAAGTGAAGGTAAGACCCATAAGATGGAGACCATGTGTGATGATCTTTAAATCTCTAGATCATAGTTAGAGCTCAATACTAGTACACATTTTTTAATAAATGAGGTAAACAAAAATTGTAGGTTCCATGATTTCAGCTTTCACTCACTTCAGGATATTCTCATACATTAGATCTGTAAGGGACCATAAGAGTTACCTAATTCCATCCTCTCAACTTGCTGAGGAAAGGCTCTAGAAATGAAGTCAGTGTGAGATAAATCTGGCAGCTTCTTACTGTCTTGATGGTGGCAGCTTCAGTTTTATCACACCAAATGTATTATTTCTTTTCATTTGCCACAAGGAGCTCCTGCTTCACAATGCCCCAGAGGACAACAAAATGAGGGGGGGTATCCTCAAAGTCTGGACCATGAATCTGCTCTATTAAAGAGACTTGAAGGTCTCCACAGAACATACAGGGTTAAGTTATTCATCAACACCCATCACCACTAGTAAGTAGCAGAGATACTGCCTAGTTATGGCAGAGACAGGACCAGATGCAAGTCACAGCTCCTACTTTCATATCATCTTCCTTTCAAACCTCAAACATTCATATTTCGATTTTGTGTCTTCCCATCTTCAAAGCCCCTCTGGAACCCAAGGCCCCAAAATTCAGAAGGAAATTTGCACTGACTCATTCATCTACAGCAATGTGCCCTTGAATCCCTCCTTTAGTCCTATAATAAGAATCTCTACTTGAGGCAGCTGCCATTTTTAGCACAACTGCCTGTGTGCTCTTCAGACCCCATCACCTCATTTCCCCCAGGACATCTAGACCGAGATTTTCTGCCTTTCTGTCTGGCTGATGTGCTTAAATTCTTGAACTTCATTTCTGTTGTCCTCTAGGTTTTGCCAAGTGTTATAATTATGTTATTTCAAGCAGAGTGAGTCTGCTTCCCAGCATGGCTAGAGGGTCATCTCAGTGACATACTGATGTCCAAACCACTAAGAATTTTCAGTGTCTGGTTTTAAATGCAAGTAACAATTTCTCTCACAAGTCCTCTCACAGAATAGTCTAGTTCTAGGAGTTCTTTTCCAATAAATGGGAATTCCACTGGCACTTACTCTGGCTTTTAACTGAAGTCTCATGGTTTCCAGCCACCAGAAGAATGATTTGGGTCTAAATTGCATCATTTTGAGGCAGAGTAGGCTAGTAGTCTTTGTCCAGAAACACGCCCCCCACCCCCCGGCGGCCCCCACTTTTCAGGGTGGGCCTTGCTTCCTTCATCTCCTTGTTTAGCAACTCCTGTCCCAAGATAAAACTTATTCTATATAGATATCTTCCTCTTCTAGGCACTGTCTGGGACTGTCAGATTGAGTAAAGATTTGAGGGCCTAGGAATTCAGCTGTGATCTGTCTGAGGTGATTCTTGTACTACAGTTACATGAATCACTGCTCTAGAGAGAGCCAAGTCCAAAAGTAAACCCAGGATAAAGAATGTCTATAAATTCAAAGCACCCAAGGGGACTGGGAGAACTGTGCATAACACTGCAGTGTGGTGCGGTGTTTGGCTTTTAATTACTCCTATACAGATGGATTCTTTGTTTCTTGTAGTACATCAATCAGTGAAAAGAAAAGAAAAAGAGGAGAGAAAGGTGCTCTCAGAATTTAGAGCATAAAGAATTTCAAAAGTCTGGAGTGAGCAGCAAAGACCCTGTCAGACCCAGGCATGCACATGGATCAAGGAGAGGAGTGCCTGCTGAAACCGGTTTGGCTCAGTGGATAGAGCATCGGCCTGCAGACTGAAGGGTCCCAGGTTCAATTCCGGTCAAGGGCATGTACATTGGTTGCGGGCACATCCCCAATAGGGGGCGTGCAAGAGGCAGCTGATCGATGTCTCTCAATGTTTCTGGCTTTCTATTCCTTTCCCTTCCTCTCTGTGAAAAATCAATAAAATATATATTAAAAAAATTTTTTTAAAAAAGGAGAGGAGTGCCTGGTGTGTACTAGACATTAAATAATTCCCTATCAATTAATGAATGCACACACAATAGCAAATATGAATATCGTGCTTTCTACACACTGACGAGGGAGCATTTGTATATTAAGCAATGTTCTAAGCTGTGTGTGTGTGTGTGTGTGTGTGTGTTTTCAGTTAATTTTCACCATAACTCTATAAGATAAGTAATAAAACCTCAATTCCCAGATGAAGAAATTGGGCCTCAAAGGGGTTAAACAATTTGCCCAGGGCCACAAGGCTAGTATGTAGAGAGCAAAGACCTAGCAATCTAGTTGCAGAGCCAATGCACTATGTCCATGTTGTTTGTGCTGTCCATAAATGAGTAAATGAGGTTAGAGCAATTTAAATTTGGAATCCATTGAATTATTGGTTTCCCTGTGCTCACTCCATCTAGGTGACATAAAGAAGGCAACTGGGAAGAGATGGGGTAATGGGAGGAATCATACCTTACATTAAAGCAATGCCATGCATGATGCACAAAAGTAACATCATTGCACCAGTAACCAAGTAGACTATAGCTCATTGACAGCACCAAAGATTAGGCCCATTTGTTTTAAATTTTTATAGAAAAATCCATTCTCTGAGTTTCGTAAACTACTAATTCCCATTTATGACTTCCCCCAGGTGTGTTAGTTTAGTTCCTTCCCCTCAGTCTGTGGACATCTTTTATGACCCATCTCATATCTCTGTTTCCTTTTTAGCTCCAGTCTTGCTGTGGCAGCCAGTTGCTCACAGAGATAACCAGACAGCTTCTCATCTCAGTCACACCAGGTGCTTCTTACATTCTTCCTAGAGTTGTTCTGCAGCACTACTGGGGAGCTGGGGGATGCACACTCATCTATGTGGACCCATGAGAAAACACTCTATAAGGGAGTCTTTGACCAATGGAGGAAGGAGTTGATGTCAAAATGCTCCTCTCTTAGGTGTGTCTGCTGGGCAACTTTAAAAAGCATTCTACTGAGTTCCTTAGATGGTACTTCCCTGCAGGATTGAATCCTGGTTGCCTATCAATAATATTCCCTTGGATTGGCTTTCTCTCGTTTCCTATTTTACTTTCCAGACCCTCAATTATGTTCCTTTGGGATCACTTTCCAAAATAAATTATGCAAACTAAGCCATTGTTGCAGGCTTTATTCTGCAGGTGAACCACCTAAAAGCTGCTCCAGCCACATGGACAATAGACTGACAAGAATTGTGAGGCTCAGTGTTTTTTTTTTTTTATAGCCTCCTTTTCTCTACCTACAACCCTCAGAATTCAGAAACAGGTCTGAATGTGGACCCTGGCTCCATTGCTTGCTTAGCAAGTGACCTTAGATAAAACACGTAACTTCTCTGTGACTCTGTTTTCTCGTTTATAAAATATGAAAAATAAGAACATCGGGGGTGGGGGGAACAAAAAATAAATTAAAAAAAAAAGAACATCATCTTCCCAGGGTGTATTGATATCATGGATATGAGAATAAAATGATGAGTAAGCATAGACTTGGTAGATAGGATGCTGAGAGTGAGTGTAGTTTGTGTTCTTTGTTTACAGCTAGAAGAAAATTATTCCAAAGTAAATTTATATAAGCAGTAGCCATTAGCCACATGTGGCTATCTAAATTTACATGAAATAAAATTAAATCGAATTAAAAATTATATTCCTCATTCATACTAACAACATCTCAAGTGCTCAATAGCCCAGTACGCTCCTTACAGAACTTTCAACTCTGTGCACCTGCAACATGCCTAAAGGACATACAAAGGACATACCACGGAAGACAGGCCACTGGTGGACAGAGATCTGAGAGCCTATCCTGGGCATGGATGCTGACCTTTTGGCAATTGGAATGATTTTCTACTGGGTATTGTAAGCGCCCCCACACGTCTGACCCACCCATAAACCTGGTAAACGAAGGCAGCTCTGTTCCTGGCAGAGACCAGCAGTGGGAAATTAGGAAGTAGAAAGTTTGTCTTCTCAACTCCATTCAGCTACCAGCCCACTAAGTGCCCATTGCTCTCAGGCAGATCTGCATTCCATCTCTGCAGGGCCTGGGCCTAGACTTGCCCCAAAAGTTAACAAACTTGTTGTTTTTCTGCCCTGACATTTCCTGTGGTAAAATCTATCAATGTATCTGAGTAATCCATGGTAACATAAAAATGGGTAAAGATATTATCCTCATCAGAACTAAAATTAACAAAAACATATTCTTGAGATGCAAAACCCAGCACTTCCCTAAGAGGAAATTTATTTGTTCACCTGGAGGTATCTGATCCCCATTAGAAATGCCTCCCATGGTGCACACAGCTGGTACCTAATGCAATGGTCACAGAGACTGGAGAAGTCATAAAACAACCTTCCCCAAGGAAGACGTTCGTTAATCTCTCCTTTACCTGATCTTTAACAGGCTGACCAAGCTTTCATCATGCCCAATGCACACAATGAAAGGGAGATGGCAGTTGTTCTCACAAATACTTTAAATAGATCTTCCTGCATCTTTTCTCCCCACTTCTCAGATTGTCATACTTTTGACAATTAATACTATCTTAGATGTAATGTTCTTTCTCTCTCCGCTTCTTAGCTCTTTGTGACCAATTTTCTTCTCATTCCTTGGCTCTGGACTTGTGCCTTTTTCCTTCACCAGGTTGGGGAAGTCTTCAGCCATTATTTCTTCAGACAGGTTCACAATCCCTTGCTCTCTTTTTCTTCCTGGTACCCCTATAATGTGGATGTTGTTACACTTCATGTTGTCCCACAGATCCCTTAAATTATCCTAAATTTTAATTTTTTTCTTTTTGCTCCCTGGGTTTGATTCGAATCAAGGGCACAAACCTCGGTTGTGGGTTCCTCCCCAGCCCAGGCTCTGGTTGGGGCTCCTGCCATAGGCAACCAATTGATGTGTTTCTCTCACATTGATGTTTCTGTCTTTCCCTCTCTTTTCCACCCTCTCTAAAAATTAATGGGAAAATATCCTTCAGTAAATATTAACAACAACAACTAATAATAATGATGATTATGATCATATTAACAACAACTGATGATGATGATGATAATTGAGGAGGAAAAGTAAAGATAAATAGCATGAGAGAAGTTTTAGCTTTTCTCTAAGACTTGCTTTTCATACAGAAATATTTATATTCCGATGTGAGGCCTGGTTTTCCTACATTAATGCCAACCCCATAACCTGAGGATTTTAATTTTCATCTCTGCTGGGATTGGAGATGATTCATGGTTTGCAGGAGTTAGAGACACCAAAGCATTTTCTATTAACACCAGGAGCTGACTACAGAGGTGAAAGGCAAGTCTCATATGAAAAAGATATTCTCAGGAAAAAAAAATGTTACTTTTATGATTTTTTTCTTTTGTTTGTGAAGATGAGAATTCTTTTTCTTGAAAAATAATTTCTTGTTGCAAAATGTCATTGCAAAAATCAGTTTGACAGAATCATGAATTTTTGTGTTAATTCTTTTTGCTGTGTTCACAAAAATATCACCTTAAGCATGTGGTAAAAGTTAAGGGACAATAAGCCATTTCACTTGGTTTTATAAATGATCACATTTTTTATATTTCTCAGTTCCATGAATGTTACAAAGGAAAATTTCCCTTGGCTAGCTTATTAAATAAATATCTATTCGAGAAGCACTGAAGAGGATAATAGAGGAAAAGTGACAAAATAAATGGGCACTTAAGTCTAATCATTTCTCCGGGCAATGACTGTGTCCTGGCAGCTGGGAGGCTCCTGGGTCAAAAAGGCAGATTTATTCTCACAGATCTTGGCTTTCTTATTTCCATCCTTTTTGACTACTAACTCAAATCAGTTTTCAAGGAGGCCTGGTAATTATTAAGTATACTTAATGATCAATTTATTGATAAAGTAATCATACTAGTAGTAATTGCTATTGTTAATTAATCACATGGGAAAGACACAAGACACTATGCTAAATGTTTTTTGTACTTTATCCCATTTTAATGCTCTAAAAATGTTAGCATGGTCCTAGCATGGTCACATGTCACACTGGATAATTGAGGCATAAGGAGGTTAATAACTCACCTGTGGTTCCACAGTTATTAAAGTGGTAAGCCATAATTTGAACTCAGGCCCTCTGACTCCAAAGCTAATTTTTAAGCTCTAAATTATATCTTGGATTTGGTATTGGTGTGATATGAGAGATACTCTAAGATGTAAGCATGTCTCCCATATTGAACTATGTCTTTGCTTGATGTATCATTTTTGCTGCTCTGATTGGTGTTTTATGCTACCTCACCTTCCAAAATACTGCTTCATTTAACTCACTGTTTATTCCTTCTAGTGTGTTCTTCATATCAAATATTATATTCTTCATTTCTGAAAGGACATTCTTATGTTTTCTGTGAGGTATTTTTTTATGCATGCTATATCTTAGTTGAAGTTTTCACTAAGTTCCTTAAGCATTCTCATAACCATTATTTTGAACTCTATATCTGGTAAATTGCTTGCCTCCATTTCATTTGGGGCCTTTTTTTTTTCATTCCATTTTGACTGCCCCTTTGTGTTTGTTTCTATGTATTAGGTAGACTTACTGTGACTCCCAGTCTTGGTAGGGTGGCCTTATGTTTTATGTGTGCTGTGGGATCCAGTGGTGTAGTCTCATTTATCACCTGAGCTGGATACTTCAGGAATGTTCATTGTATGGTTTGTGGACCCTCCTTTTGTAATTGAATCTTGATTGCTATTGGCCCATTTCTGTGTAGGGTCAACCCGCAGGCTGACTGTGAGGATCCACCCAGATTACAGTATATAAACTGCTATATAGGTGCTGACCACACAAATCCTCAGCAAGAATCACCTCAGTAGATTCTGGTGCCTGCGAAGATCTCCCTTTGAATATGCTGCTTGCAAAGCTAATTGGATCCTGCTCTGATGTCATTTGAAGCTAGCTACTGTATATGTTGGTTCTGGGGGTCTTGAGAGCAATTCTGGAGCAGCTAATGTCAGTCTCTACCTGTGACTGGCCCTGAGCAACCTGTTTGGAGGCACCAAGAGATCCACAGTTTGTGGCTACCTCTGCTAGGCCTGGATGTGCATGGTAAGGAAAAAGCTGTATGCCAAGGCCAGTTTTTACCAACGCTGAGCCCAGGGATAGGTCAGCAAAAGTCCCAAGATCCACCTCCACCTGCCAGCTGCTTATTAGGCTCAATCACTGAAAGAGCCTATGGCAGTATTCCATTTCCATGAGGTAAGTTCTCAATGAATTTGATAAGGTTTACAATGCCAGTGCTGGGTCTGAGGGCACCCAGAAAAAGTTCCAGGTTATAGCAAGTATAGCTGCCACCTCCCTGGGTGCTTGTATATCTTTGTGATAGGGTGAGGTCTCAGTGAGTCATCAGGATGAGGCCAGCAGAATTTCTCAGGCCCAAAGAGACCAGGATTTGATTATGTGAAAGGCAGGCTCTGCACTGGTCAGACCTCTATTCTAGAGCCACACAACTCAGTCTGTCCCAGATACTGCCAGGAGCTCTATTTCAGCAGGTTGAGACTGCCAGTAGTTGGGAGGATGGGGCTAGTGGATCTCCCATGAGGGGCAGGTGTAGGGTCAGGCTTGGGGTATAGTGGGGGCAGTGGCCCCCAGCTCAGATTTATACAACTCAGTTTGTCCCAGATTCTGCCCAGACCTTGGCAGGGCAGAGCCACCAGGAGTAGGGAGAGAAGGGTCACTGGGAGCCCATAGAGTGGGATAGATGTCTTGTGAGGGGGGAGTCACCAGTTAGGTATACTAAAAGTGGGGGGAATGGTCCTCATCCCAAAGTCATGCCACTCAGTCACTGACACTCCTGAGCCTTCCAGGTCCTCCATACCCAGACCAAGGCAGGTGAGGACTAAGCAGAATATAAGCTCTGCAGGATGGGGCAGCAGGGAGTGCAAAGGGTGGGGCTATTGCATTCTCCAGGATGATGCCATATGAAGGGAAGTGCTTCATCCAAGAAAGATGGTGTCTGTGTGTAGGAAAATGACTCAGCATAGGGATCCTGGTGGCTGTCTCCCCAGAGCCACAAACTCCAGTCTCTCCTCCTCTGATTCTAGTTTGCTCCACCCTCCCTCTTCAGGAGCCCAAAGTGAATGACTCAAATAAGATTATGTGTGTTGGCCTTTAAGAGGGCACCTGTTTCTCTAGCAGATATCTGTCTCCCTCAGGCAATCAGATCCCTGCTGATTATTATAGCCAGATATTATGTGGGCACCTTTTTCCCACTCTGGTGCTCTGGGCTGAGGAGCCCAGCTTGGAGTTGAGATTTCACGCCTCTCATTGGGAACCTTTGCAGCTGAGCTATTCCTCCAGAATCTCAGCCATGACTCATGTAAGGGGGCCAGCCTTTTTCTCATCTCCACCCTTCCCAGAAGTCTTGATGTGGCTTCTTCTATATAGCCTTGCTTAAGCTAGTCTTCAAATGGTTATACAGGTTGATTGCTCTATATTTTAGTTGTAGTTTCAGTTGGCCCTGGGAGGAGGTGAGTATATATCCACCCACTCTGCCACCATCTGGATCTTCTAACACATTTTGTACTGGTTCAAAAAAATACTAGCACCACAGCAATCAAACACTAAACAAAGTAATTTATTTCAACAAATTCTTTAAATGGCTATCTTGAGCAATTCATAGGTGTATCTTTTGTATTTTCATTTTAACAGCATGGCAGAGGTATGAGGGCCATTAATAATTATTTGAGGGTAAGAGACAAGGGAGAGATGAAGAGAGGGCAAATCATTCCAATAAATATTTCATACCACTGCAATGTCAGTAGGCCCCCAAATGAAAATGAACCTGCTTTGGTGTTTATGACCAATTAATGGGCATCTAATTCTTTATCTGGTGCTGAGGATACCCACATTCTCCCAATGTAGTGAGTGAAAAGGAGGCTAAAGCCATGATAAACACAAATGCTCTCAAAATGTACAATTAGGAAGTCTGAAATCCTTTTGCAGGGAGAGATTACAGAAACATATTTCCCAGGTTTGCTCCCCAGTATCACATAATTACAAAATTTCCAACACCTTCAACTTCCTCCTTCATTTACAGGTTAATAAGAAGGCCAGTGAATAACTGGCCTTGAGGGTTCCATTCATCTTGCTCCTTCAAAATGATATTTTCAGGGAAATCTGGGAGTAAGACCAATCCTGGAAGAAGATTAGTTACTGGATCAGTCAATATGAGCAAACTTTTTC
Organism: Lasiurus cinereus; assembly: GCA_011751065.1. NCBI lineage: Eukaryota > Metazoa > Chordata > Mammalia > Chiroptera > Vespertilionidae > Lasiurus > Lasiurus cinereus. The sequence continues at coordinate 48,496,925 of JAAGEH010000393.1, forward strand.
CATAATCTAGTAAATTATATAGTGTTACTATTATTTTAACCTTGTGAAGTGTAACTGATTCATCTAAAACCAGAATTTCCAAATAAAATACAGGTCACCCAGTTAAATGTGAGTCTCAGATAAATAACAAAATGTTTTAGTATAAGTATATCTCAGTGTATTTATTCAAAATTCATATTTAACTGAGTGCCCTGTAATTTTTTTTTCCTAATTTGGCAACCCTACTTGAAATTCCCTTGTAGTAGATTATGGTATTATTCAAAATTAGTCAGATTCAACTTTGCATCCATCTTCAATTCCATCTTCAAAGTGGAAACTTAAATTCCCACTCCAGTACATCTAATCTTAGCCAGTAACTTGCTCTTACCTTAGATAAATAGAGTGTGCTTCCTGCCTTTAATTCAGCGTGGTCATGTAAATTGCTTTGGCCAATGAGATGTTAGCTGGTCTAACACAACCAAAAGCTTGAATTGGGTATGTGTAGTTGGGCTTGAATTCTTGTACTTCTCCCCATTGCTATGTTCCCAGGGAGAAGCTCAGCCCCAGAATGAACATGTGTGGAACAGCTCTGAGCTCAGGCTACTTCAAGGAGCTGAGCCCCACTAAATCCTCTACTTGATAAACAGCTGGCCAGCCAAGAGCAGCCTAGATCAGCCAACTCCTGGCCAACTTGTAGTGTTGTTTCAGAGACTGAATTTGGGAGTCATCTCTTATGCAGCACTAACATAGCATTTATTGACTATTAGTAAAACACTACTAAAAGTGGTTTTAAACATATATAAAAAAAATCTTTGTTTCCCTGAACAACTTCAACTACTACATATGTGATTATCCCAAAATGTTAAAGAGGCTCCACCAGGGCTCTTCTTGCAAAACACTGGGCTGAGGGTCAGAATATATAGGTTAAAATCCCAACTCTGCTATTTGTGAACTGTGTAATTGTGGGTAAATAGATGAACCTCTCTCAGTAAGTTTGCCAAGCTGTGATATGGAGATAATTTCTGTCCATCTGCTCACTAAAGTTAAAATGAGGAACCAATGAACCAGTGTTTCTAAAATGATTTGGTAAATTGTAAAGTTCGAAATAAATACATATTAACTATTTAAAAATGTAATAAATACTTTACTTGCATACAGTAAATACTACATATGTGTATTTGCTAAATAAATGAGTATACACACATACACACACACACACACACGCACACACGCGCGCACACACACACACACACACACACACATATATATCCACTGTATAATTTTATCTGTTTGACAACCTTTTTTAGCACGTGCATTGTGCTAAGCATTGATGATAATTATAGAGTAAGGAGAGTATTCAGGGAACTAAAAGAAAGCTTTTCTAACCCAGATAGGAAGGTCAGGAAAAGCTTTACAGAAGAAGAAACAGATATGATACGTTATTATCATATGCCACATTAAGTTACAGTGATCTCTCACTCAATAGATATGTCTACTGCACAAATAATGACATGAAATTTTTTTCATGGATCCTGAGACATAATCATTTAGAGAATGACAGGCCCTCATTCTTCCCTCTGTAGACAGTTATATTTTCCCAGCATAAATATACATTGGTGGAATGAAGAAGAGGAAAAGGGAGAGTCACAAAAGCACCTTGCAAACTATAAATCAATTTGACTGAAGCTGTCATTTTTTAAAAAGCTGGATTAACTTTTATTGTTTGGTTTGTTTTTTGGTTGCATAAAATCCATTTTTCATGAAAACCATTTGAACTTTTCAATTTTCAATTTATGCTGTCTTTGATAAAGCTAAATAAATACAGGCTTTTATTTCCCAAAGAAAAGAATTATTAATTAATTTTTCTATCAAAATTTATTTATATAGCTAACTAGCAGCCCTGCACATGAACCCATGCACCAGTTGCTTTCTGCAGGGCCTGGCCACTTTGTGCCCACTGCCCAAAGTCTCTCCATGGCCCAGAGGCCCTTCTGCAGTCAGACACAGAATGCTTGCCTTGTCACCAGGGCAATAACACAAGTGTTCCTCCCCACCCAGCCACTCCATGCCCAATGCCCAGAGGCCTTCTGCCACCATTTTGTGGCTATGGGCACCACCATCTTTGTGATGGAGTGATAGTTAATTTGCTTATTATCCTTTTATTATATAGGATTTGTTTTTGTGGAGGGGTTTTAAATATATTTTATTAATTTTTTACAGAGAGGAAGGGAGAGGGATAGAGAGTTAGAAACATCCATGAGAGAGAAACATTGATGAGCCGCCTCCTGCACACTTTCTACCAGGGATGTGCTTGCAACCAAGGTACATGCCCTTGACCAGAATAAAACCTGGGACTTTTCAATCTGCAGGCCAACACTCTCTCCACTGAGTGAGCCAAACCAGTCAGAGTGATAGGATTTGTTTTAAGCAGGGCTCCAGACTTTATCACAGATACCAGAACTGTATTCCAATGTGTGGTGACCTAAGATGTGTGAAATTTAAACACATGGAATTTCAAGCACTAATAATATCACTAATGGCTTTAATAAAGATAGAACATCAAAAAAAAGAAAGAAATGATTATATTTGATAATAGTTGTACAAAAAAAACAATCAACAAACATTTCTTGAGAAGCTATGCACATAAATGCTGGGTATCTAAACCTAAATAAAATGTTTCCTACCCTCAGGAGTTAACAGTCCCATGTAGGAGATAGCCAAGTTGATGGGCAATTAAGGTACTACAACATAAATTTAGCAGAAACAGAAACAGAAATGATGATGTGATGATATAATAACAGTAATAGATTGTGGAGACATGGAAGACAGAATATTTTTAAATTTTACAGAAAGATTGAAGGTTTTGAAGAGAACCTTTCTACCATGTGCATTACCAGGTTCCTATGGCAACAAAAGTTGGTGACTCATCTACCATGTTACATGTTTTTCTTTCTAAAAGAACCCTCCTTATGTTCAAGCATTAAACAGATTTCTGAGAAGACTAGTGGCCCAGTGCATGGTCATCCACCAGTGGTACCCTTTGGCCTGGCTTGAACCCTCTTGCAATCCGGAACCTCTCAGGGGATGTCAGAGGCCCAGTGCACAGAATCGGCCTGATTCTCCCAGGCCAGGCTGAGGGACCCCACTGGTGAAGGAATCCATGCACCAGGCCTCTAGTATGCTTATAAGATCTTTGGTTAATCTCTTCCCTCCATCTCCCTTCCCCCACTCGCTCTGAGATCCTTCAGTCTGTTTCCAGGCCTGTGCATTGAGTGTCTGCCCCTGGTGGTCAGTGTGTGTCATAGCTTTCTGATGAATGGTCAAATTGTTGAACAGCTGAACAGGCACTTAGGCTTTTATATATATACTAGAGGCCCAGTGCATAAAATTTGTGCACTGGTGGGGAGGGTGTCCTTCAGCCCAGCCTGTATCCTCTCACAGTCCAGGACCCCTTAGGGGATGTTTGCCTGCTGGCTTAGAAAGCACAGGGAGAGCAGTCAGTCACTGCTGTTCATCCCTGGCACTGCTGGCAATATCTTTTCTTCCTTGTGGAGCATCTAGAGAGGGGAAGTGGTGGCAGTGCTTGAGGCCGAGTTCCAGGAGACCAGCAGCACTATTGAGATTGTGTAGGAGGCACTGGTCCATTGGTGCCTGGCCTGTCCTCTGGATATTGAACCTACAGGACTACTAAGGAAGCCCATCCCTATTTCCACTCCACCTCTGCCACTGAGGAGTCTGAGAGCTAGGAGGAGGGACCAAGAGGCCTGTCTTCTAGCTGCTTGCCCAACCCCACGCCACTCACTCTGGTTCTCTGTTAATCATCCACTGATCAATGGGAGCATGCAGGCTGGGAGAGGGACCAAGCAGTCTGCCTTCTGCCCACTTACCAGTCGCTGCTGCCCATGGATTCATTGGAGCATGAGGGACCCGGTTTCCCCATTAGCCATCCCCTGATTAATTGAGCTGGGGGATGGACTGGTCATCCGTTTGGTTATTATAGACTCTGACTCTTTACATATCTAGATATAGATAGCTCTAGACCAGCGGTTCTCAACCTGTGGGTCACGACCCCTTTGGGGGTCGAACAACCCTTTCACAGGGGTCACCTAAGACCATCGGAAAACACATATTTCCCATGGTCTTAGGAACCAACAGACCGCTCCTTGGTGTAGCAAAGTATAGCAACGTAGTTTACTGTTGTCATATGAAGACTGTTGCCCATGCTACACCACGATTCAAGACAAAATTTCATTTATTTGTAATTAGAAATAAATATTTCACAATATATAATTACATATTGTTTTTGTGATTAATCACTATGCTTTAATTATGTTCAATTTGTAACAATGAAAATACATCCTGCATATCAGATATTTATATTACAGTTCATAACAGTAGCAAAATTACAGTTATGAAGTAGCAACGAAAATAATTTTATGGTTGGGGGTCACCACCACATGAGGAACTGTCTTAAAGGGTTGCGACATTAGGAAGGTTGAGAACCACTGCTCTAGACCAAAGGATGAGCTAAGTTTGGCCTGACCAGTCATGGCTAACCTATTTCCCTTAGCCTATGATTGGTTAGGAAGTGACCATGGGACCTATTTCTAGCCAATGAGACATAATAGAAAATTAGCTAGGCAGCTTCTGGGAAATTTCTACCTGATTAACAAAAAAGAAGAGGCACAAGACAAATAGTCCTTGATCCACCACTTCTGCCTTTCTGCATTTGAACATTGTCCTACCTATTTAACATCTTACATCTTTTCCTTCCTAACAGAACCTAGCCTGGTGGTTGTGGCTGCTACAGCTGTAACATAACCACAAAAGGAAACATTGCTAGCCTGCTAGGTTGGCAGAAGGAAAAAAAACAAAAAAAGAAGATAAAAATATTGTCTAGCCACAGGGCCAATCCTGGAACCACCATCTCCAGGCTTCCTATTTCGTGAGATGATAAATTCCTGCAGTTTAAGTCAATATACCATATCCTATTGTTTTTAGTAGAAACATTCAAACTCATGGAGTGCAATGATAAATGAAACCCTGTCTCAGACATTATGAAAACATAGTCTACTCAAGGAATTTATAGTCTAGGAACATTGGTCTGAGTTCTAAAGTATGAGTAGGAGTTTATCAGATAGGCCAATAAGGGAATGAAGCATAGCAGTCCACAGAATCATACAGGGCAGAAAAGATAAATAGATGGCAGATTAAAAAAGGCTTGGACCATACTGGTGTTCAGGCTTTCCCTTATAGTCAATAAACTATATTGACTATAGTTTAGGAGGTGTTTAAGCAGAGGTTAATTTTATGACTCATTCTATTTGAAGTATTGAAGATGGACAGGCAAGAAGGGAGGCCGGAGGAAAGATGAGAGTTAATAGGCTGCCTAATGGTAATTTGAGACCTTCTTTCCAGATGCTTTTTTGCTTTGTTATAAGGTCAAGCTTAACTTTCCATGTAGATTAATCCAACTTCTTCTGATTTGGCCTGACACTTTTTCTGCACTCAGTGATCCCCAACTGGTATTAAGAAGTATTTGTCATTTAAATTCTTCTCTCTGAATGTAATTTACTTGGCATCAAAGATTAATCTAGGAAATTTTCTCTGCTTTGCAAGGTGAATGGCCCCAAACAGATAACCAAACAAGAGAACACATCAAAACCAACCAAAGATACACACACACACAAAAAAAACAAAACAAAACAGAAGCAATTCAAGATTTAACTGTTTCTTCCAGTTTAACAAAACAAATTAAGAATAGCAACAACAGGACAGGAATGCAAAATCCAGAGGCTCTGCTGCTTCTGAACTATGCAGCTGAGATAGCCCTATGCCTTCTCATTACCATCTGCCCCACAGAATTGGAAATTCTCAAATCCTGTTATTCTAAGAAGAGAATACCAATATTCACAAAAACCTAGTGCATACCATGCACTATACTAAGTACTTTACATTTTTCAGTTTATTGGATCTTACTAGCAATCCTTTATGCATATTATTGTACCCACTACACAGATGAGAAAACTGAAACCCATGGATCCTAACAGCCTTGCTGAAGATAGTAACAGAACCCAGGCCTCAAAAACCACTATCTGTGTTATTAATAACTTTTTCCCATCATATTATAAATTTATATTAGTACAAAGTCTTTGAAAAACATATCTTATATCTGTACCAAGACTTATGACATTATGCTTTTTTTTCATTTTCTCTTTATGTTTAGATATAAAAACATTTATATATTTTATTGCAGGAAAATATTTTTTTCATAGTTGACTTCGAATGCTTCATACAACTTTATGTCATGCTCTATTAAATATCTGAGCATTAAAATGCTTCATAAGTATTTAGCAGCTACACCACATTTCTTTAACTACACCTCATTTTAGGTATTTGGTGTGAATTTTTAAATTCACTGATGACACTGGTTAACAAAATTATACAGGTTTCAGATATGCAATTTCACAACACATCATCTGTATACTGCATTGTGTGTCCATCACTCCATGTTAAGTCTCCATCACCATTTATCGCCCCCATACCTTCCTCCACTTCCCCCACTGCCCCTACCCCTAGCAATCACCACACTGCTATCCTTGTCCATGTATTTTTCTTTTTTTCTCAATTCCTTCACCACCACCCCCAAATCCCTAAACAATCCCTCAACAGCTGTCAGCCTGCTCTCTATCTATGAGTCTGTCTCTATTTTATTTGTTAGTTCATTTTGCTCATTAGATTCCATACATGATTTTACTCATATGGTATTTGTCTTTCTTTAACTGGCTGATTTCACTTAGCACAATGCTCTCTAGATCTATCCATGCTGTCCCAAAAGATAAGATTTATTTCCTTTTACTGCCAAGTAGTATTCCATTGTGTAAAGAGCATTTTTTATCTACTCATCTACTGATGGACACTTGGGCTGCTTCCAAATCTTGGTTATAAAGTGGACTTTTATGAAGTTTTATTTTTTTAATATGAATGACTTTGTATTACATTTTTTAAATTAATTTTGGGAAGATTTGAAAAGGGTATGAAATATGTTCTATGGTCCTGTTATACACTGATTGGTCAGATTATTATAATCTCTGAATGCATAATAATCTGGCCACTCAGTGTGTGTGTGTGCGTATGTGTGTGTGTGTGTGTATGTATATATATATATGTATGCATGTGTGTATGTATGTATGTATGTATACACATACATGCATGAATTTGTGCATGGATTGGGCCGGCCTGCCTACTGGTTGAACTCTTGGTTAAGGGGCAATTTTCCTTTCATTATATAGGATATACACTGAGTAGCCAGATTATTATGGTTCAGAGATCATAATAATCTGGCCACTCAGTGTATGTCCCAAACATAATTTGCCACACACAAAAAAAGTTTAAACTGACTATGGTTGTGATGCCTGAGGCAGGCAGTGACAGGCAGCAGTCTCAGCAGCCCATCCAGCTGGGGGTTTGGGGTGTGGGTGTGGAGCATGCAGGGAGCTTAGTGTCGATAGCCCCCAGGAGTCCCACAAAGTGTGAGTTCCCCTGCAGCTTCAGCCCCTGCACAGAGGGACACGTAGTGTGAAGAACTGGGAAGAAATTCTTATATTGTGAACTACATGAGAGAATGAAAGAAGTACTGGAAGAACTTTATATTAAGAGAGATGAATTCCACATTAAAAATCCACCTGCAGAATGGATCCAAGACTGTGGTGAATTAGGTGGAAGCTAGACTTACCTCCTCTCAGGACCAAACTGGAATTACAACTGAAGTAAAGAAAAACTATCCTGAATAACCAACTGAAGACTAGCTGGAGACAAGCCTTATGATTAGAACTTACTAGAGGCCACATTGAGAGTGGGAGGAGGTAGAGGCACAAGAGGGCTGGCTGGGCACTCATGGGCAGCAGCTGAAGTTGTGGAGGGATATATCAGCTGGGAGGGGGGATCCCCTGAAAATGGAATGCAGCTTAAAATGTATGAGTTATTTATTAAAGGGCCAATGCACAAAATGTTGTTCACAGTCACTCACCCTGGGGTCTTGTGGAAAGAAGCAGAGCAGACAAGAGCTGCATAGGAAGAGTCTGGAGTTTGGTGGCTCTAGAGAGTGAGCTAAGAGAACAAGCTACCAGGATCCCTCTGTTGAGTCATTCCCACAGACCACAGAAGCCCTCATTTGCAGGCAAGCATTCCCTTTCAGCAGCATCAGCCTGCAGGGAAGCAATTACAATTATCCATCATAATTCCTCTTCCCCCACCGTGTGGAGCTTACTCCCAGCAAAGGAGTACAGACCAAGGATCTTTAAGTGACTGAGCCTAACAGAGAGCCTGTAGGCAGAGGTGGATCTCTGGGTGGTTTGAGATTTTGCTGACCTGCCCCTGGGCCTGGAGCTAGTAAAAGCAGACGTTGTTATGTAGCTTGATCCTTTTCACAAACATCCAGGCCCAACAGAGGTAGCCACAATAGGAGGGGTGGGGGAAGCTGGGAGGAAGTGGAAGAGGGAATAGGGGGATCAATGGTAGTGGAAAAAATAAAGAAAAATAAAGCAATTCACCCTCACAGTACTCTATCACACATGTCTACTGTATGTAAACCTACTGATATCATTTTTAAGATCTGTAAATTTTATAGTAAAAAATACCTTCTTTTATTTTTTATCTCTGATTCTTAAAGAGGTTGAACATGTTTTCATGTTTATTACTTATTTTTTTCTTTGATTTCTGCTTTTCTACTGTGATCTCTGTGCTTTACTTTTTGGTGGTGCCATCTACTTATATAGCAGTCCCCTTTATCCACAGTGTCACAGTCAGCTATGTTCTGAAAATATTAAATGGAAAATTCCAGAAATAAATAACTCATAAATTTTAAGCTGCATGCAATTCTGAGTAATGAAACCTCAGGCTGCCCCGCTTTATCCTGTCCAGCATGAGGATCATCTCTTCCTCCAGTGTCTCCATTCTGTATACGTTCCCCTCTTGTTGGTTAGTCACTTAGTAGCCGTTTTGGTTCTCAGAGCAGCTGTTGCCATATTTCAGTGCATATGTTCAAGTCACCTTTATTTTACCTAATAATGGCCCCAAAGCAATGCTAGTGATGCTAGCAATTTGATTATGCCAAGGAGAAGCCTTTGTAAAGGGATGTCTTTAAGTAAAAATATAAAAGTTCTTAACAACAAAAAATAGAAAAAAATCGTATGCTGAGGTTGGTAAGATCTATGGTAAGCATGAACCTTCTATTCAAGAAATTGTGAAGAAGGAAAAAGAAATTTGTGCTAGTTTTGTTATCACACCTCAAACTGCAAGTCATGGCCACAGTGTATCAAGGGGCTTAGTTAAGATGGAAAGGTATTAGTGAACAGAAGGCTGCCCTCCTGTAGCTCTCTGTCTGGTACCCTGCCCTCCTGCAGCTCCCCACTCCCCACCTCGTTCATAGCTTGCTGCCTTGCCCCTTCCTTGCCCACTTGTGGTTTGCTGTCCAACCATCCTCCAGATCCATGATCCAGTGGTTACACAATTGGACATTATGCCTCAGGGCATAACAGATAATTAGCATGTTCCTCTCTTATTATATAGGATGTTATTTTCCTGGCACTGTGGTGTGCATTGAAAGTAAAATAGTAATAAAAAATGAATAAAACCCAAACCTCTTGGATTCCAGTGAGAAGAAAAGACATTAACCATATAAACACACTAATAAAGGTGTTTAGAGCATAGGGTCCTGCTGAAGCCTAGATGGCAAAGTCAGAGAGTAGACTTAGTGGACCACAGAAATCATGAACAACAAGAAGGTGTTGGCTGTCCTAACCATATCTTTGGAAAGGTCGTTCTGTCTGATGGATAAAGAAAGGAATGGGGGTGGCAGAAAATATAACACTTAGAGAGAGACAGAGTAGCATTCAGAGTGATTGTTGTGGCCTGGGAGAAGCAACAATAGTTTGTACTAGGGTAGGCATAAAGATAGAGTTCTTCATTTTCTCTTTGGTTCCTTCTACTCATCTGCATTGTTTAACCAGGTCACTAACACCATAACAATAGCACTGAGTGGGGAAAATGAACTCGAGAGAATAGAGTCCTTCATTTTGTCTGTTACCTGAAGGACAAAACCAAGATAGGTGTCCTTTTCCCAGAACAAGTTTGGTGGTAATAAGCTAGCTATCTACTATATTAAACCAATGAATTCCCATTTTGTATGGTATTTTCTGACATCAAATAAATCATTCTAATACCAACCAATTCTCTAATTCCCTGATTCCAAATGGGTAGCCAATAATTCAATTCAATATTGACTCTAACTACCTAGATTTAGCACAGAACCACAAGTTAAGAATAAAGTCCTTCAATTCTGACACAAAACACCTCAGAGGTAACACAGATCCCTAAAGTTAAGGGCTTAGTCCTATAAGATTTACATCACTTCAGATGCCAGTCACAAGTAAGTCTTAGGTTCCCAGGTTACTTGTACTTCTGTCCTACTTGGCTACAAATTCGAGGGTTCTCACAATCCTCCCTTCAGGTTTGATAATTAGCTAAAACTGCATATATGTGCATCCATGCAGTTCAAACTCATGTTGCCCAACGGTCAACTGCATTTTCTACCTAAGGTTGGGAATCTGCATAGGTGGAGGGCCAACTTAAGTTACACATGGATTTTTGACTGCAAGGGTGGTCAGCGCCACCTAACCCTATATGTTCAATGGTCAACTATACTATGTTTTTTCCTATAATGTATGTACCTATGATGAAGTTTAATTTACAAATTAGGCCAAGAAGAGATTAACAATAATAGCTAATAATAAAATAGGACAATTAAAAGAATATACTTAAAGTTATGTGAATGTGGTCTCTCTCAAAATATCTCACTGCACTGTATTCACTTTTTCATTTAAAAGATAATTTTACCAAGGCTTCTGTTTAGCATATCTGAATTGCCAGTGTCATGGCTCTTTTTGTTTTGTGTCCACTATTAAGTAAAATAAGGGTTACCTGACCACAACCACTGCAATGCCTTGATAGTCAATCTAATAACTGAGATGATTGGAGACACTGGATAAAGGGATGATAAACATCCTGGGTGGAATGGTCAGGATTTCATCATGCTTCTCAGAATAGCATACAATTTAAAACTATGAATTATTTGTTGCGAGAATTTTTCATTTCTCCCCCAAGGTTGACCATGGATAACTGAAAACTCAAAGCAAAACTGAAAATAATAGGGGGAGGCTACTGTACATGAATGGGGCATTTAGGATGCATTTGGGAGTCATTGAGGTGAAGATGTTATTTAAAGTCATAGAACTAGATGGGTATATTGTGTCATGAGGGTTTATGTGGGGTAAAGAAGCACAAAAGCTAATGGATTTGGTGAAGAAAATATGAGATCACTCTTACTGCAACTGCTATTTCAAATGAAGAATAAAATATTTGTCATCTGAGAGAGGCTTGAAGAAATGGGGCATGTGGAGAAAAATATAGTCATAAACGCAGGAAGAGGCAGGGGCTGTAACAGGAAGAACAGTATCTGGCAGAGCTGAGTGCACAATCACTTTGAGATGCATGGCCAATCTGCCCATTTGGAAATTTTCTCCAGCAGTGTTTGAAGGATTTGGATTTCAAGAAGCCAATGTTTAATCAGATGAGTTAATGGGGGACAGCAAACAAAGAAGGATGAGTGTTGTGTAATAAGGAAATTGGCCTTACCCTAAAAGAGGTCAGGCCTTTGTTCTGGCTACTGTGAAGCTTTTGGAATCTCCTCAGGGATAAGTGTCTTTTGTTATTCATAGTGGAACCTCAGACCACAGCTAATAGTTTATGGAAGCAAGGTGGCTGAGGGTGAGAATGACCACATCTATAACAGTGAGAGCTGGCCTTTGCATAAAAACCAACTAGTTTAAAGAGAAGGTTATTTGAGTCACATGGTATCAGTTGATGTTCAGGCACAGTTTAACCACAAAGGCAACCAATCAATATTTCCTATGGAATGAAGCTCCAATAAGAACTCTAAACACCAACACTTGGATGAACTTCTTGCATTGGCTATACTTAGTGTGCAATTGTCACACATCAGTGTTGGGAAGAGAACAAAGGAAGCTCTATGTTTGGAATGCTTTCAGACTGGGACCTGTAAGTCTCTTCCTCTAGCCAATTTTAATATATGTTTTCCTCATATTAAATATAACGGTGTGCATAACAGCCTTTCAGTGAGTTTTGTGACTTACTAGCAAATTATCAAACCTAATTGTTTTGAAAACTCCTCTGTTATGGTTTGAATTATATCCTCCCAAATTAACCCTCAGAACCCCTGATTTGAGAATCAGGTCATTGAAGATATAATTAGTTAAGGTAAAATCATATTGGAGTAGATTTGGGCCTTAATACAACATGACTGATGTCCTTATAAAAAGGGGATATTTGGACACAGACACACACAGAGAATGTCATATGAGGATGAAGGCAGAGATTTGGGTGATGCAAGCCAAGTAATGCCAAAAATTTCCAGCAAAACACTAGAAGCTAGGGTAAAGGCCTAGAACAGATTCTCCTGCATGGCCCTCAGAAGGGCCCAACCCTCCTAACACCTTGATCTTGACTTCTAGCCTCCCTGGTTTTAAGGCAATAAATTTCTATTGTTTAAGCTACCTGGTCTGTGGCACTTTGCAACATGCCCAAACTTGTGGTTGGTGTTAGAAGTGTAGGGCAGACAGGGCAGTGTAGAGGACTATGCCCTTAACATCACAATTTATCCAATTGCAGGGAAGTGTCTAGGCTAGATTCAGAAGAATATGATGACATGTGAGGACATAGAAAATGAGAAAATAGTAGGGACAAAGAACTGAAGGGCTCAGTGTATTAAAGAATTATTGTACTTGAAATACAAAACTGTGAGATGAAAAGGCTGAACTGGTAATCAGAGAGTGATCCCAGACTAATGGATCCATTTGCCTGTGTGCATCAAAGAAAGGAGTTTGCAGGGGAAAAAAAAAAGTAAGGGTTTATCTTTAGGCCCACACCTGGAACAAGTAAGCAAATGTGCAGAGGCCTGGCTTTCTGATAGTTTCCAGGGGAAGGGTTATACTGGGCAAAAATCATTAATCATGGTGACTAAGTAGAATCATAGTCTCTACTGATTGGTTGGTACGAGGATCAGTGCATCTAGGCCTGCTGTCAGTCATAGGATCACTTCATCTTGTTTTGCTGCATTTCTGAACCTTGAGCTGAAACACAACTGAGGCCTGGGTGTTATCTTTAGATTGCCTGAAACTCTGTCTTTGTGGTGAATAGACCTGAGGCTTTGTTCCTAAGATTATTCAAAATCTCATTGTCCTGAGGACTGAATGATTAAGGAAATGATTTGTAAGGGAGAAGGAGGCAGGTGAGTCTGGTGCAAGTTGAGGCTAGTTTTAATCAAAGAAAAAGATTACATTAAAGAAATTTCTACACAATTATAATCCCCTCCCTCCTTTCTTTTGATTATTCCTCAGTCTTGAGGAACATAGGGCAACTTGGTCCAGGTTCAATCACAGGGGAAAAGTAGCTCACAACTTGGAATCAGATTTGTCTACCTACTGTACCCCCATTATCTGGCTCTTATAATCTCACCAATTGCTTCTTCAATGGTCCCGTAGCCTTAAAGGAGGCATTATAGAGATTTGATTTACAAGCAGGGACCACAGCAATAACAGAAGCAGCAATAGGCCAGATATGTATACTGTAATTAATAATCATAACAAACAAAAGTTAGTCTCTGAGTCTTTAATACTACCATTTGAGGAGATTTCTAGATCAGTGGTCGGCAAACTCATTAGACCACAGAGCCAAATATCAACAATACAACGATTGAAATTTCTTTTGAGAGCCAAATTTTATAACTTAAGCTTCTTCTAATGCCACTTCTTCAAAACAGACTCATCCAGGCCATGATATTTTGTGAAAGAGCCATACTCAAGGGGCCAAAGAGCCGCATGTGGCTGGTGAGCAGCAGTTTGCCGACCACTGCTCTAGATGAAAGGTTTAGAGCTCATTTTTCTGGAAGGAAGGCAAGAGGTGGCAAATCTAACAGATTTCCCTGAACCACAGTCCAAACATCTCTGATGAGTGAGTGTCCTGACACCAATTCAAGTTAGCTGGGTGGCTTCCACTGCATCAGTCATTGAAACATCCAAGCAAGACCTGTTATAATGATTTCTATAAAGTTTAAACTGTTATCTAGCTGGGGTCTACAATTATAAGAGTCAAAAAAAAAAAGTTTCAGTTCTCAAGAATTCCAAGGCAAAGGATGGGAGAAAAATAAAATACTAGTTCAGAGAGCTGCAGGCAAACACTTCCATTAGAAAATATCAGGATCTAGTCCAGTTCACATGTGGAAAATAAGATTCTAAAGACTATTAATCAAAAGCATCTAATATTCAAAATGAAACAATTTTTCTTTCTAAAATTATCCTCATTTTATCCAAGATAGCCTATTATGTAAGGCTAGTTTCAATATATTTGGCCTGTTATTTGCATAAGTACTATAAGAATAGTAATAGATCATATAGACTCTTTGAAATCTGCTCTGCCGGAATTTCTTAAGGAATATAATTCCAGATGGAATTTTAATTAGCATCTCAGGCCACATAGTTGCTATTGGCATTCGTGTGTAATGCCTATTGATTTGAGTAAATTCCTCAGGTTCTCATGGTTCCCCAGTATGTCTTGAGGTTCTTCCTTTTCCATCTCCCAGAAAAATAATCTTCATTCCTTAACTGGAAAAATGGCTATGAACCATGCAAATAAGGTATTAAGCTATTTCTCCAAATGGCTTTTATCAGCTTCCAAAGTCAATTTTAATTCCTTAAAGCTTTCCAGTGACAGAGTTTATGCACTGGCCATCCAGTCAGTCTTGGTAATAAACCAATTTCTGTTTGTGTCCTGTTATAAAAATAACATATGTCGATCAAATTTATGCAAACAACCATTTTGCAATGAAAATAATAATACTCATCAGGCTCTTCAAACTTCTAGAGCAGCAGTCCCCAACCAGTGGTCCACGGACAAGGTTGAGGACCACTGTGCTAAAGGTATCAAGTAGGGACAAAATATAAATGATTCAATATTGCTTACAAAGATATAACTTACCAATTTGCTCTAAGGCCTAGGTAGTTAAATAAAACAATATCCTTATATCTAAAAAACAGAAGAAAGATTAAAAATTAGCAATACTTCACAAAAAGTTATAAAAATTATGATCCATAGTTCAATCAGTCCCTTATAAATAACTAGAGGCCTGGTACATGAATACTTGTGTATGGGCTGTCAGGCCTGGCTGGCCATGGGGAAGGGCTGCAGGCAGTTGGCAGGCTGGTCTCACCCCTTGCTTGAATGCCTGGTCAAGGGGACAATTTGCATATTAGCCTTTTATTATATAGGATTCTTGCTTATCTAGAACCTTTGCCAGAAGTTCATGAATTCAGAATCTCCTTAAAGCTTTAAAAACTTTCATTTAGCTTAAAGGTATGATCTGAAGGTTTAGTTACAGAAAACTCTTTTAGAATAAGTCAAGGTCCATTTCATAGATCTTTCTGAAGAAGAAACATACTTGCAAAAGTGTCGGAATAAAATTATGACTGTAAATGATAAAACTTATAGATGACATGGTTATAGATGACATGGTTATAGATCTTACTATAATGTAACTGACAAACACATTTGCTTTTCTGTAACAACGTTGCAAGATAACAAGGATTACAAATTAGTCTTGATTCAGAACTTTGTAGACTTCTGGAGGTTTTTATATAATCTCTAAAATACAGAGTGGGGCAAAAACAAGTTTACAGTTGTTTGTATGGAAAAGACAATAATAAATAATAGAAAAATAAATTGTTTTGTGTACTCACAACTATAAACCGACCTTGCCCCATCTGTATAATATACATTTAATAAGAATATATAAATACAAATACAACACAATTATTTTCTTAGTTAACAAAGCTTCCTGTGCAGTTCAAGCATATAAAATAGTCCTAACTAGTTCAAAATCTCTTCTTCGCAAGGAGAGAAAAAAATCCTTTGAGGTGTTCCAGGGGCCCATTATTCCAAGTTTTTTACTGACAGATTTTACAATAAAGATAACATGAATGTATTTAACTAATAAACCTAGGTAGAATAAAATTATTAAGTTGATGCTTTTAAATATATGCTTATTTATGCAAAGCAAATACAAACTAGCTTTAATGTCAAATTTTTCCCCAGATCATGTGATTCTGAAAAGCATTTGAATTAGTTTCAATTATATTTTGGGGAATTCTCATGTAAGCACTTGTGTCTTTAAGCAAATGTTTAGAGGCCCTTTTTAAAAATTAACAATGTCATCCAGAGATAGAAAAACTAGAGTAGGCAGTTAGAAAGTCAGCAGGGCAGAAAGCCCAGAGTACATAACAATGGGCAAAACTCAGAAAACTAGTACGTATCTTACCTCCAGGGTGATCTTTCTACCCTCAATATATTGCTGGTCATGTGGTTAAAACCATTCCCTGATCTTTCCTCCCCTTGCATGTCACTAGTCATGCTTTAGATCTTTAGAGAAGGAACAAGAGGGGCAGAGAAGGGCCTCATCTGACTGCCATACAAGGCATTGCATGACCACTTCCTTAAGTATTAAGCCCTGGAGACCATGAAATTCTAACCTGCATCTTAGTAAAAAAGCCTTGGACAGAAGCAGAATTTTGGTCAAACTAGAGATAACACCTAGGCCTCAGCTGTGTTTCAGCTCCAGGCCCAGAAAAGCAACAAGACAGGGCAAGGCAACACCATGGCTGATATCAGGACCAGCTTTGACTGACCCTCTGCCCTGGCACTGACCAATTAGTAGCAATCAAAACCCTGAAGGCAAACACCTGGAAAGCTGATGCATATTCCATCTGGGACCTCCCTTAGTATCCCCAATTTTAGAGAGAGAATAAAAACCCTCAGGACCCAGGACCCAGAGCACTCATACTCAGCTCTCTCTCCCTCTCCCCCCACCCTTCCCTTCCTCTCTTCCTCCTTCCTTCTTTGTCTCTCTCTCTCTCTTTCCGTCTCTCTGTCTGTCTCGAGCATGGCCATGCCTTCTCCCCTTTCTTAGATGTGCTCTCTCTGGATTACACACAAGCCTTTCCCCCTTTCCTTCCTCTATGCACCTATATCCTTGCTTTCTTTCTCCTAAATTGTAAGAGCCCTTCTTTGCCTCTGTAACTTGTTTCCTGAGCCCACGAAGCTCAGCTGGCTCATTTCTTCTATCACTCACTTCTTCAAACTCTGTGACTTGCTAAGTAAACTTTCTCTTATAGTTTGACTCTTGGCTCTGAATTCTTTCTTAGCCAGAACTCAAGTACAAAGGTTACTGAACTAAAATCTAACAACTGGTGCCATCTTTCCACAGCTAACACTTCCAGCACTTCCAGTCTTTTCTTTTTCTTTATCTTTGTTGTTGAAAGTATTACAGATACCTCCTTTTTTTCTACCCAATTGACCCCACTTCTGTCCCCTCTCTAGGCCTTCACCACACTATTGTCTGTCCATGGGTTATGCATATTCCCTCTAATAAAAAGAGTAATATGCAAATTAACTGTACCTTTGCTAACACACAAGCTAATGAGGAGCAAATATGCAAATTAACCCAACCAAGATGGCTGTGGCCATGGAGCAAACAGGAGGCTTGGATTTCCCTGGCAATGGAGGAAGCCAAGCTTCCTGCACACTTTGGCAGGCCCAGGCCTCCACTCAAGGCTACAAAGTTTCAATTATAGAAGATAAATAAATCCCAACAAAAATGGATGTGGCCACGAAGTGAGTAGGAGGTTTGGGTTTCCCCAGCAAGGGAGGAAGCTAAGCTTCCTGCACACCCTGGCTGGCCCAGGCCTCTGCTCAAGGCTACAAAGTTTCAATATAGAAGATAAATAAATCCCATCACTCCAACAGACAAGATGGCTGCCCCCATGTGGACACAAGTTGGCCACCACAAGATGGCCAGCAGGGGAGAACAGTTGTGGGTAATCAAGACTGCAGGGGAGGGCAGTTAGAGGTGACCAGGCTGGCAGAAGAGGGAAGTTAGGGGCGACCAGGCCTGCAGAGGAGAGCAGCTGGAGGGAACCAGGCTTGCAGGGGAGAGCAGTTAGGGGTGACTAGGTCTGCAGTGGAGGGCAGTTAGGCATGACCAGGTCTGAAGGGGAGGGCGATTAGGGGCAATCAGACTGGCAGGGGAATGGTTAGGGGGCAATCAGGAAGGTAGGCAGGTGAGCAGTTGAGAGCCAGCAGTCCTAGATTTTGAGAGGGATGTTCAACTGCCTGTTTAGGCCCAATCCTACCAGCCCAGGTCCACCGCCATTCTCTCTGAGATTTCCCAGTCTGTTGCATGCTTCCAAGTCTCTGGATCTATCATCTCATTGCCTGATGACTAAGAACAATAGCTGACTTCTGCAGACCTTCAAGGGCTACATGTAGCTGTATTCCATTCCCAGCCTCACCCTACACCCCTTCCCCTTTCTAATCCTATTCCCTACACCTTTCTGAGAAGACAGGATTGAATGTAAGTACCTTGTCTTCTTGGTTGGCTGGCCTTCTCAATAAATGCCTTACATAATTCAACCCTGCCTTCATTACTGGACACAGTGATAGGCAGCCTGAGTTCAACTAGGGGTGTCCCAGTAACACTAACAGAGGACTCCTGAACAACTTTTGGTAGTGCTGTACCAAAACCTGAGTTATCCCCCTTAATATCTGTTTTATTTAGCCCATTTTTTTCCTTTCATAAGTTCATATCTGTTTTATTTAGCCTTAATATCTTTTATTTAGTCCATTTTTTCCTTTCATAAGTTCATATCTAAGCATATTCCAGTTCTGTAAGATGCATCCCTGAGAGCTATTTTGGGACACAAAGATGGAATTCCCCATGTTATTAATTAACATCTTTATTAATCAAAGTAATTACTCACTTTCAGCTTGAGCAATTTTAAACAAGTACAAGATTAGATAGTTCACACAAAAGAACAAGCAGAGAACAAGCAGTTACAAGATCTAACAACTCAGAAATCCCTTATATCTTTCTAAAGTTTGGCCACATAGACAAGATAGTGGCCCAAACTTACTGCTACATCTAGAACTCTGAATACTATTCCCTTAGAGCAGTGGTTCTCAACCTTTTTAATGCCAGGACCCTTTAATACAGTTCTTCATATTGTGGTGACCCCCAACCATTAAATTATTTTCATTGCTACTTCTTAACTGTAATTTTACTACTGTTAATGAACTGTTGTGACCCACAGGTTGAGAACCCTAAGACCATCGGAAAACACAGATATTTACATTACAATTCATAACAGTAGCAAAATTACTTTTATGAAGTACCAACAAAAATAATTTTTTGGTTGAGGCTCACCACAACATGAGGAGCTATATTAAAGGGTCACAGTATTAGAAAGGTTGAGAACCACTGCCTTAGAGGGAAAAAACACAAGGTCTGTTCATCTGGTCCATCTGAGATGAACTGTTGCCTCTAATTAGATCTGGATTAGCTTCCCTTTCACACTCCTTTTGAGGTTTGCTGAAATATGGTCAAAGCTGGCTCCATTACAACAAGATGAGACACAGACTTAAACAAACAAACAAAAAACCAGCCTCAAGCAGACTGAAAAACAAGATTTTTCCCTCTTGGTTCCATTCATGTTTCCGCAAATCCAGGAGAAGGAGACTAGATCAGACAAACTAACCAGAATTTCTCAAGAACCATTGCTCTCCCTGTTCCCATTCAGTTTTCTCTTAGCCTAAAAGAGAATGGCTTTTCTGGGGTTATCACCTGCAAAAACTTACCATAAGACATCCTCAATTTCTAAAACTAGAGCAAATTCCAAATCTAGGCCTTTTTAATCCTCTTCACTTATGCTACAATAAAAGTGCAGTAGATCATGGACTGCCATACAGGCCCCCACCCCCAGACAACAGGTCTGGGAAGCTGCTAGGTTGGGCCAAAGCCAGTATTCATGAATTTATAGGCACAAGGAAGTTCCCACATTAAGCACCAAAATTATTTCCAGACTAAAGGTCCATTTGTCTGTATGCATCAAAGCCGAATAAGGGAGTTCTCAGCAAAAAAAAAAAAAAAAAAAAAAGTAAGGATTTGTTAGTTCAGGAAGTAGGCCAGACATGGAGACCAGCGAGCTAGTGCTCAAAGGACTGGCTCCCTGATGACTTCTAGGGGATGGTTATACAGGGGGGGAAGTTACCAATCATGGTCACTAAAAAAGCTAGGGTCCTGGTCTCTATTGACTGGTTGGTTCTGGCAGGGTAGAGGTAGTTAATCAGTGCATCTGGTCCTGATGTCAGCTATGGTGTTGCATTGTCTGGTTTCACTGCTTTCTGGGTCTGGAGCTGAAACACAACTGAGGTTATTCTAGTTTGACTGAAACTCTGTCTTTGTGGTCAATAGATGAAGGCTTTGTTTCTAAGATTATTTGATGCTGATCAGAATCTCATTATCCTAAAGGCTTGATGATTAAGGGAGTGGTTGTGCAAGGGAGGAGGAGGCAGGTGAGTTGAGGTACTAGATAGGCAAGTTTGAAGCAAAAGGAAAGAAAAAAGAAAAGGTCATATTTTAAAAATGCAGTTTCTATGCAGTTGCACAGTCTCTACATTACTAGAGGCCCAGTGCATGAAATTCATGCGGGGGGTCGGGGGGGAGATCCTCAGCTCAGCCTGCACCATCTCCACTCCAGGACACCTTGAGGGATGTCCAACTGCCTCTCACAATCTGGGACCACTGGCTCCTAACCATTTGCCTGCCTGTTTGCCTGATTGCCCCCAGCTGCTCCCCTGCTGGCTTGATCACCCCTAACTTCAGGAGCCAGCCCCATGATGAGCTGCATCGCCCTGTATCTGGGACCCAGTCTTCCCTCCCTCTGGCTGACCACAGGCACCCAGGACCCAGGCTGGCTTTGCCTGGGCTGTCCATAGCCACAAGGGACTATGAGCAGGTGGCTTCCTCTGGGCCACAGCTACAGGTGCCCAGGACTTCAGGGCGGGCAGCTTGTCCTTCTCCCAGGCCACAGGCACAGATGCTGGTGACCAAGACCGCAGGGTAGGCAGCTTTTCCCTTTCCCAGGCTGCAGCCTGGCTGGTCCCCATTCCTCTCTCGCAAGCTCATTTGTGCCTGGCTGGTACCTCTCTTGTGAGCTCATTTGTGCCTGGCTGGTCCCTATTCCTCTCCCCCCAGTGTTGAGAATCTGAGCAGTTCTGGTGGGAAGGTGTGACAACCATTGCATATTAACTTTTTATTATATAAGATAGAGATTTTTGGAGATGCTATAATTATTGGTTATTGCTAAGTTTAACGTAAGACCAAGGTGAAGCAAGCTGAAGTGGAGTGGAGGAAAACATTATGAGAGGTAAGGGGGTAAAGGAACCAAGAGGCCATTATGTTGTTTACTGTTGAAGTCCCCAATAATGAATATATGTTGAAGTCCCCAATAATGAATAATAAGAAAGAAGGATGAGGACAGGTACCACAGTCTTTAATGAGTTAGAGAAAAAACTCAGCTGTCCATAGGTGAAATCGAGGAGGAAAAGCACAGGGTAGTAATATCTGATAACAACAGTTTTAGTGGGACCTGAGCAATGATTGAAGGAGGAGTTAAAATAACCACCAATTGTCAATGGGGAGGGATAGAGTAAGATGCCCACACACCACCAAATCTCACCACTTGTGAGTCTGACTTACCTTAAATCATGTTTTCATTTAACTGAGTACATGTCCTGTAGATTAGGGACAACCGAAGTGGCATTTTCAAAAAGCCTCTGTCTTTCCTAAACATAAAGTTTATGTGAGGATCCCTCATATCTAAAACATGAAAGGGAAGTAACAGCATACTTTACATCGCTGGGAAGTAAAAGAGCTTCTATTTGAACCCTGTTCTCTGTGGCTGCAGATATCACACCTTTAGGGACAGAAGTATCTGTTCTGGAAATTATTGTACTTCCCTATCTCATTGGCATCAGGCTGTGGCCAATAAGAGGTGAGTAAAAGTGACATGCATCACTTCCCAGCAGAAGTGAGGTGCATCACTTCCCAGCAGAGGTTTTAGCATTTGGTGTGTAACAACCATATTCTTTTTTCCCTCTGCCATCAAACGGGCAATGTTCCAGAGAGAGCAGCTGTATCTATCCAGATCCAGGAGAAGACCCTTTGGAGCACAGACTCAGCAAATGACATTCAGCGTGAATGAAAAATAAAATAAATGTTAGTTGTTTAAAACTAAAGAGATTTTGGAGTCATTTGTTATCCCTGCAAAGCCTATCCTACCCTAACTAATATAGTGAGGAATCTAGGTTTTAATTTGGGTACCTAGGTAGATAGAAGTACCACTTACTAAGCCAGCAAACTATAGGATGGTGGGGGGAGAGGAAACACTTTGCTCCATAATGCTGTTTCTTTATCCAGTTTAGGATTCCTGATAATCTTTCCAACTTTCCTCCCCAGCTTAGTCACTCTGTAAATAAACATTGCAGTACTTAGTCTCCATGCTGAAAGCAGTCCTGAGATGGAGCTCCTTACATTTTACCCCAGTGGCATTCTCCCTCCAGCTTTACTCAGGGTGGGAGATAGGGCCATCTGTATTCACCCAAAGTCACACAAAAATGTCTCATTAGTTCTCCAGAGTAACTTTCACAATGTCCGCACAGCAAAAGGCTCCAGCAACTAGACAACACAGAGA
Organism: Lasiurus cinereus; assembly: GCA_011751065.1. Classification (NCBI taxonomy): domain Eukaryota; kingdom Metazoa; phylum Chordata; class Mammalia; order Chiroptera; family Vespertilionidae; genus Lasiurus; species Lasiurus cinereus. The sequence goes on from JAAGEH010000393.1 coordinate 48,519,619, forward strand.
AAATTATTTCCAATGGCCTAGAACAAGTCATGTTAAGACATGTATTGTTTGAGCTACAAATTCTTGACAACTTTGCCTGTTTCTATTATACTTTACTAGTTATTCCTTCTCAACAGCCATAAAAATAATGTGAATAGAACAATGCCTCATCTTATCCAGAGTTATATCCTCCTGCTTAAGTTTTTCCCAGCAACCATTTCCTTATATCCATTAGGCAAGAGTTGACTGAGATAACAGCTCTATAGCTAGACCCTTACACATTTGTAACATCACCCCACATCCTTCCCGGAGCTCACCTGATAGTGGCTCCTTCATTAAACTTATCTCCAGAAGACAGGGAGGAGGCAGCTGGTAGTCACAAGTCTATTTGTTTGGTCTTTCCTCCTGTCAGTTCTCCTTTAGTTTGTTTCTTTATCAAACGCCTTCGGGAGGAGCTGCACATCCCAGCCCAAAGTGCAATTGCTAAGGCTATTATTCCTTCCTGTTGCAAATAGAGCTGCTACACAGACCCTGCAGCAGGAGGCAGAGGGAATGGGGGAGTACCCAACTCTCACAATGCCCATCAGAGGCTCCTCAGGAGCCAGCCCAGGATGAGTTGTTTAGATTCCTGTCATCGCTGCCTGTTTTCCAGCAATGGTCCCCTATGTGGCTCCCATCAATTGATCCATCATCCACTGTGCAAGGAGAGAGAGCTTTCTAAAATGTAAATCAGGCCATGCCTCTGACCAGCTTAAAATTTTTCAGTAGATTCCTATGAGAGAGAAAATCAAGCACCAACTTTTAAGCACCTATATAAAGCCCTTTGTTGTAGGGTGACTTCCACAACCAGTTTCAAATGACCATGTAGGCTGCTAAGTTGGTAATAAGCAAGCAAAGATTTATTGAGCTGGCCAGCCAGCTACATCCACGAGGGCACCACAAACAGGTGGAGTCCACACACTCACGACTGTGCTGTCTGAGGGGTATGCAGCCCCTTTTAAAGATCCAAACCACATTATTTTTCCTTGTTCTAAATCCGCAAACAGCCGCGGAGGGGGTCAGTGGATTTCAGTGGGCCGCAACGGTTCCTGTTGACTGCTCCTTATCTCCCAACCAACCCCTGCTAGATGTTGGAATGTGGACCTATCTTGTGAAAGCAAATTGTAAAACTGAGCAAAGTTAATCATCTCTAAAGGTTGTCTTCAGTCTCAACTCCTGGAGCCACTGAGTCAACAGGATCAATCTCTTATGGTTCTGGTCATCAGTCACAGGAGAATAAACTTTGTGATGTGGGATGGATTTATGTGAGCTTCCAGGTCAAACAGCAGTTTTTCCTGAGATGAATGCTCTTAAGGTCCTATATTTCACCCTTTATCATCACTTGTTAGGCTATTTCTAGATTTTTCCTTCTGGTAAACTTCTTGTATGTTTCAAATATGAGCCTAATGTTATCTCCTCTGGAAGCTGTGGAGGGGCAAGGACCAGACTGCATTTTCCCACAAAGAATGACTCAGGGTCAGGGTGACCTCAAGCCTGGGGATTGGGGGGTTTCCCAGCTAAACCTCCTGTGACATAGAACAGAACACCAGGTGCTTGAAGGCACTCCCGGCCTTGAGAAGCCTTGAAGTCTGACAACTCCTTCAAGGACAACTGCTTTCTAGACTGCTTACTCGCATAACCAAAAAGCTTAGACAAAGAGTCAGTATATGAAATTTAGTAATGCTTAGCCAATTAAAATTCGCCAAATCCTCCTGCGCTGAGGATAAAAGGCACTTGCTGCAGAGGTTCGGGGCTCTCATGCTTCCCTGCTGTGTCAGTGGAACCGGGAGCCCTGACTCGAGTTTGTAATAAAGGCTTCCTAAATTTTCCAATTGGCTGTCTGGTGGTCATCTGTCTCGGGTCGCCCATTACATCTGGAGGCCTCCCAGCGAGATACCCTGGCCGAGTGGCCAGGGCTGGACACCCCAGTGAGGACACTCTAGTCTCCATCCCGGGTTCCAAGGGGGACAGAGTGATCTCCTCATAAAATGGCGATCCGATCAATTGAAGCCATCTGGGCTTCAAGTTGAGGTAAGAAAATCTGGTCTGGTCTGGTCTGGGGAACGTTCCATTTGAGGACCTGAGGAGAGCGGGACGCTGCGGAATCTCCTGGTCCTGGTCCCGACTCGACGGCGTCTGGGGCTTCAGTTTAGTTTGGTCTGGTTCTTTCTGTGTTTTGTTTCAGTAGGGGTCCCAGTCTGGGGTCTGGTTCTTTCTGTGTTTTGTTTCAGTAGGGGTCCCGGTTTGGTCTGGTCTGATTAGTCTTTTTGTCTATTTTCTGTGTTTTGTTTCAGTAGTTTCCCTGTTCGTATTTAATTTCTGACCGAGAAGAACTTTTGGTTGTGTGAGTGCATGAGAAAGGTGTGCATGAGAAGCCGCGGCTGACTGGGTGTAGATTGCTAGGAGAAGTGTACTTTGTAGTGTTTTGGATTGGTTTTGGAATTACTGCTTGTGTAACAGTTTACAGAATTGGAACAAGAAAAATGGGACAGGGAAACTCAAAGGAAGGTCATCTCAGTCCTCTTGAATGCATGATTAAAAATTTTTCTGAATTTAAAAGGAGGGATATGGGGTTTCTGTGGACGCCTTCGCTCTTGTGAATTTGCTATATTAAATTTTAAAGTCCTAGGCATAAATTTGTGACATTTCAAAGAACGAAGAACTTTTATTTATGGCTTTCTTATCTCTTTTGGTGGTTGGAGACTTCCAGGGTCAGGGCTTACAGCTCTGCAGGGCAGAGAGACTACAGGCCCTGTCTCTGCCTATGACATCATAGTCCAATGTGAGCCATCTAAGGCTGAACTGGGGCTGGAGTTATTATTAATGTGTTGTTTTATTTTAGCATATGTAACTGGATTAAAGATCATTTCCTTCAGGTGGCCATCTAGGCTTTCAGTTCACAAGAAATCTCCCTACACACCCTTATCTTTTCAGGCTGACTAAGAGTAATTTTTCTCCACAGGATGGACCTCAGGCTTCGAAAGGGATCACTACTACAGCAGTCGTCTGTAGTTTTCTCTGAAACTCGCACTGTTTCTGTTTCTCCCTTCTGTAGAAATTGTCTTCCTCTGACTCACAATAGGAAAGGGAGACAAGCAACTGGACTGGGGAATTGGAGGGAGGATGTTGGCAGTTAATCATGAAGAAGGGACAGTAGATCTTGAAACATGGAAGAGTGGGGAAAAAAATCTGCAGGATTACTATTCTGCCCACGGGCCAGAGAAGGTCCCGGTGGACACCTTCTCCCTGTGGAATTTAATTGGAATTGCTTAAATCCAAGACATGAGGGACATCGATGCTCTGAGGGTCTGGTACAGGAAAAAAGGTTGAAGGAGGAGAAAGATTTAAATCCTACTGCTCCACAGGAGCCTGTAGACTTGATGCCGCCCCCTCCAGAGAACCCACCCTAGCCACAGCTCTACAAGGGAAAACTGTAAAAGAAGTAAAAAAAAACTCAGAATGTCTGGTATGTAAATGTAAGTGTGAGTCTGTGTGAAAGATAGTGCAAACCCTACTTTAGGGGGAAGACAATAGAGAACTTTTAATTGCTTTTCCTTGATTTATAATTTTGCTGTGTTAGCCTAAAATTTTGGAATTCTGGAGTTAATGTAAAGGTTGCCAATCCAGGGAAATTTAAACAAAAGCTTGTTGGGTTAACATTAGTCATAATTAACTGCTTTGTGGACTGCCTTTTCCAGCCCTGCTATGATCCTGAGAACTGCAACCTGCCTACCCTTTGTGATAGATTTACAGTGGGTCTCTGTGGGAGGAAGAGAGCTGAAAACTGCTCTGGAGCCAGTGTAAGAAAGGGTAGAGGTGGTGGAATTAACTCTCAGCCTGATGAGATAGAGAAGCCCTAGGCTGGGGGACAAGGGATGGTTGGAGATATCAGAAGTGGTGAAGGTTGGAATCTTTTGGGCCTTAGAGTAAAGAAGGAAAACCTAGGAGGGAGAGCAGTTGTTCCTTAAGTGTAAAAAGCCTGGTTATACAGGATCTCAGATTGCTTGTCTTATTTACCTTGCTAAAGACAGAGTAAATGGTTAATGCAGAAGAAAGAGGGGGAGAGGGCATCAGTGAGGACAGCAGGGAGAGATAGGTTTTTGTTGATTTTGCTGGCTACAACCCGCTCTGCAGGCGTCCTTGGTTTCTTGCTTATCTGAACTATGCTACTACAAAACATGGTGGATCTTCTTCTGCCCTGTTTTCTTCTTTTTAACCCTTCCCATACACATAAAGAAAATCTCATTGTCCAATCTGGTAGGGTAGGGTGGCCGTCCACTGGGACTCTTGACTTAAGCATAGCGGGAAGGGTCCGCCGGGTAGTTTATGGCGACCCAGGCCACCCAGACCAAATTCCTTATATTGATATATGGATTGATATTGTGACTGATAGTCCCCAGTGGTTAAAAGGTTGCATAAACCCTAAAGGGAAATTGGAAGAGAGACGGATGATCCTTGTGGCCCAATCCCAAAAAGCCAAATTAAAAACGGCAGCAAAACCTGTCTTAGAGGCGACAGAGGACGACCTTCCCCGGGGGCATCCGCATCCTTACGTGCCTTCAGCCTCCCCACCACCAGAGGCAGGGGTCTCTTCGGAGTCAACAGATGTGGTTACTCCTGTCGGGCTGAGCACTTCCCCGCCAGGGTCTCTGGGGACTCAGTCGGGAACGGCCACGGGCCCAGGGGAAAAGACAGGTCTTTATCCATCCCTTTCCAGCACCAATCCCTTTAGCCCTTCCCACACCCGTGCAGGGACCGCTTACAACGGGGAGTCTGGAGGGGTAAGGCCAGTCACCCCACTGGCCCTCGTCTTACCACTGCGTCAGGCAGGACCTACTGACCTCGGACTGGATGGGCAGCCTTTCATGGTCTACATCCCATTTTCTACCAGTGACCTCTATAATTGGAAGTATCAGAACCCCTCTTTCTCCCAGAACTCCCAGGGCCTCATTACTCTCCTTGAATCAGTTTTTTATACCCATCAGCCAATATGGGACGATTGCCAGCAGCTCCTCCAGACCCTTTTCACCTCGGAGAAGAGAGAGAGAATTAAGGCAGAGGCCAGGAAACTGGTCCTCGGACCGGATGGGCAGCCCACCTTGGATCCAGATCGGGTGGAAGCCATTTTTCCTGCGGGAGGCCAGCATGGAAGGTGAAGTCCGATAGAGGTAAGGAGGCTCTCGATTGGTATCGCCAGACTCTCTTGAGGGGTATCCGAGCGGCTGCACAGAAACCCACAAGCCTCTCCAAGGTAACAGAGACAGTACAAGGGCCGGGTGAGGGGCCTGCCGCATTTCTCGGAAGGTTATGTGAGGCATACCGGACATATACTCCTATTGATCCGGACGCCCAGGAAAACAGGCGGGCACTCACCATGGCCTTTGTAGCCCAGTCGGCCCCAGATATTAGAAAAAAGTTACAAAGGTTAGAAGGCTTTGCAGGAAAGTCGCTCTCAGAGCTGGTTGAAGTAGCTCAGAAAGTTTTTGACAATCGAGAGGACCCCAGTGTGGCATTAAATCAGAAGATGGCAAAGGTTCTCCTGGCAATGAAAGATGGAAAAGGCCAAGGAGACAGATGGGCAGATCTGCACAAGGGAAGAGGGTGAAGAGCCACAGATCATCCTAAGGGCCCAGGGGCCAGCCAGACAGACTGTCTTACTTCTCACCTGCCCCCTGGAAGAAGAGTACCGGCTACAGGAGTCCCCGGGCAGGGTCGGGACCCAGAGCGCGTTCCTCCAGGATCTCCGGCAAGAAATACCCAAGGTCTGGGCCGAGGGTAACCCCCCTGGACTGGCGGGGCACAGGGCATCACTGGTAGTCCAGCTCCTCGGCATCGCCACCCCCATCAGGGTTCGCCAATATCCTATGAGCCAAAAGGCGAGAGTAGGGGTGGGGAAGCGCATAAAGAGACTGAAAGAGGCAGGGATACTGGTGTCCTGCCAGTCGGCCTGGAACACTCCACTCCTCCCAGTCCAGAAGCCGGGGACTGACGACTTTCGGCCTGTACAGGACTTGAGGGAAGTAAACAAGAGGGTAGAGACTATACACCCCATGGTCCCAAACCCCTATACTCTTCTGAGTCATCTGAAGCCTGAAGCAGAAAGGAAATTGGTATGAGAACCTTTTCAACTGGTCCCCATGGCTCACCACATTGCTCACTGCAGTGACAGGACCCCTCACCCTTCTTGTCCTTATACTCCTGATTGGGGCCTGTATTATTAGGGGTTTAACTTCCTTTATACAACAAAGAATTCAAGCTGCCAAACTTATATGGTCTTACACACCCACTACCAACCTATAGCAAACGGGGAGTGGGAACAGTCGGATTCAAGGATTTGATTCCCCTATAAGACCAGTAGGGAATGTGGAGGGGCAAGGACCAGACTGCATTTCCCCACAAAGAATGACTCAGGGTCAGGGTGACCTCAAGCCTGAGGATTGGGGGGTTTCCCAGCTAAACATCCTGTGACATAGAACAGAACACCAGGGGCTTGAAGGCACCCCTGGCCTTGAGAAACCATGAAATCTGACAAACAACTCCTTCAAGGACAACCGCTATCTAGACTGCTTACTTGCATAATCAAAAAGCTTAGACAAAAAGTCAGTATATGAAATTTAGTAATGCTTAGCCAATTAAAATTTGCCAAGTCCTCCTGCGCTGAGGATAAAAAGCACTTGCTGCAGAGGTTCGGGGCTCTCGTGCTTCCCTGCTGTATCAGTGGAACCGGGAGCCCGGACTCGAGTTTGTAATGAAGGCTTCCTAAATTTTCCAATTGGCTGTCTGGTGGTCATCTGTCTCGGGTGGCCCCATTACAAAGCTACCCCTGCATGTCTTGCCCTACCCTATTCCAGACTTCATCCCAACTTCAGAGGGGTGAAGGGCTTCCTTGTCTTATAAAACACTGACCGTGGCTCTATTATGCACCACAGTTACAGTCTCACTATTTGCTTATATTTTTACTATTGTAAAAATTGATTTGAGAGATAGAGGAAGGGAGAGAAAGGGAGTAAGAGAAAGATGAGAGAGGGAGTGGGAGGAGGGAGGAGGGAGACAGGGAAGGAGGAATAAAGGGAAGGAAGGAGGGAGGAAGGGAAAAAAGAAGGGAGGGAGAAAGGAAGGGAAACATCAATGTAAGAGAGAACATCAGTTGCCTCTGGTAACTACCCCCACCAGAGATTAAACCTGCACTCTGGGTATGTGCCCTGAGTGGGAACTGAAACTGTAATCTTTTCAGTATATGGGAATTAAAACTGTAATCTTTTCATTGTAGTGTGTTCAATACATAAGCAGGCTTCATTTCTATTTATACCCATTTCCTGTGAAGTGGTTAGAATGAAAGATAACAAAAAACAGTTCCTACTGTAGAGGATCAGGTAGAATTGACTGCAATTGTGCAAACCAGCCCATTTTTATGTAATTGTATTATATAATAAAGCTATGTCACAAGAGTCCCATACTTCTTTCTTAAAAGAAAAAGGTGAATGAACCAAAGAACAGAGTTAAGAATTATGACCTCATTATTGTCTTCATTTAGAGATTAATTGTGGCTTAAGGAAATGCATAGGGGTGTCAAATTGACAAAGGTGAATTTGTAATGGTTAATTTTATGTGTTAACTTGACTGGGCCACAGGAATGGCCAGATAGTTGACCAAATATTATTATGGGCATTCCTGTGAGGGTGTTCTTGGATGTGGTTAGCATTTAAGTGTTTACACTGAGTAGAGCAGATTGTTCTCCCTAATGTGGGGTGGGTCTCATCCAATCAGTTGAAATTCTGACTAGACCAAAAAAGGCTGAGAATTCTCTCCCCAAAGTAAGAGAATTCTTGTCTGCCTGACAGTATCTGGCGTGGGACCTTTTCCTGTCCTTGGCCTCAAGCTGACACTCGCTCTCCGTGGCTTTTGAGCCAGCCAGCCTTCTGAGGAGAACTACACCAAGGGCAAGGGCTCCTTGGGTCTCCAGCTGGTCAGCTCTCCCTGCAGATCTTGGGATGTGCCAATCTCCATAAGTGCAACAGCAATTCCTTATTTTAAATACAGGGTGTCCCCAAAATGTATACATATACTTGTTTATATACACTTTAATAGCTGGTAGCTCAATTTTGAAAATTAAATGTATATCAATAAACTATCACTTTATAATTACTTATTGTGTGTTTACATTTTGGGGGACACTACATATATGTAGTTTGATGGTCTTTTCCTCTGGAGAACCTTGACTAACATCCTATAACAGTGATAATATGGTGTTGCTTTTGAGCCAGACGACCTGGTACAAATCCCAGCCCTATCATCGATTAGCTCTGTGACCCTGGGCGAATTACGTACTCACTCCAGGCCCTAATATTCTCATTTGTAAAGTGGGAATAATAGTGTTGTCTATTTAATGGGACTGCTAGAAGGATAATAGTAAACGCACAGAACAATGATTAGCTGACAGTAAGCATGCAGTGAGTATTAGCGGTCAGCATGTGCAGTTGTCAGCAGTTATTGTTAAGTCGATAGGATGGCAGTCACTATGCCACCTGCTCTGCACCCACTGGCTTGTTGAATTCTCACAGCTCTTCTGTGGAGGGATTCACACTGTCTCCAAAGTACAGTGGTAACAAGCAGGGCAACAGGGCCCAGATGTCAGAGTGGCTTCTGGAATCTGACATACTATCTATGGGAACCTGGGCACATTATTTGAGCCTGTTTCCTTATAATAGAATTGATTTTATAGGGCTGTTTAGAAGATTATACAAGAGAAAAAGCTTGTCATAGTGTCGGACACATTTAAGCACTCCACAAATGTGTTACAGGATATTACTGTTAAGATATGAATAATGATTATTATGGTTAAGACTCCCCAGTGATATTAGAGCTGAGGTCTGAGCCCTGGTCTGGCTGATTCAAGCCTAAGTTTCTAAGCTTTCTCTGCTGTCCCACTCACCCCAGCTCTGCCAACTGCAGAGCAGAGGCTAAGGTTGGCGCTGCCCAGCCCACCCCTGCGGACAATGGGGCTCTAAGAGGGGAAGTCCAGATCCAGCCTCAGAAGAACATGGTGCACTCTGCCTCCCCCACTCAGTCCTCTGATTAATTAAGACCCATCACCTCTTCTCCAGGGCCTGTTTTATTTCACCATTTTATTTCCCAGTCTAAGTTCATATCAATGGTTCTTCACATGTTCTAATTATTTTTCCTTTGTAAAAAAAAGACAAGGAGAAAATGCCCTGCCAAAGATAGCTGTCACTGTTTGTTTATATTCAATCCACCTAAATATTTCCCTCCTGAAATTAGAAAAATGCAAGCATTTCTCCAGCAGCCACCTCTGGGCAGGGACAGCACTCTGGATGTCATCTTGTGCTCAGAATCTCTGTCTTTACCCAGAGATTGTGGCATCTCCTAGGAGTCCCCTCCAGGAGCAAGAGGTGAGTAGGGCTGTCTGGAAAACTCCAAGGGAATAGAGTAGGGTGACAGGTGCACCGTGGAGGCACTTGACTCCCCATCTTTGTCCTTAATAAGAATTTTCAAAGTGCTTTCCACATCTATTTTGAAGGGCTGCCCTCCTCACCCAGATCCGTCCCTGACCTTACCCTTCAGAACGCTGGCTTTGAACTATTTTTATACTAGTGATGATGGGTTTGGGCAAGGCACAAACCTGTTACCTTTGCTGGTCCTCTCTGTGACAGCACAGACCTTGGTGAGACAGCAGAGGGGCATCTGAACTGCCAAAGGCAAGCTCTTGACATCAGAAAATAGACCTGGCCCATGGGCCCATTAGCCCAGTGCTTGTCACCCCAGCAAGAGCCACTAGGGGCCATTTATGACACTTACCTCTCAGCCTTCCCTCCCCCCCTCCCCACTCTCTCCCCTCACACTCTCTGAACCCTCCTCTTCATTGTCTCTGTCCTCAGAGTCTGCCTCCTCAGCCAACAGTGAGGCCAGACTCACTCTGCCAAGAAGCCTAGATAGAGGTTTTTCATGCAATTTTTTTTCTAGCGTACTTTTTAAAAGGGTTTTTAGATCTCTTTATAATTTTTAAATGTTTAGCATATGGTTAATGGTTTAAAAATGTGTGACTTCAGGCTGTATATTATGTGTATGCTCTGAATATATTTCCACCAAAGCCTTGGTGCTGCAGGTTTAGCGCATTTAATTCATAGAAAGTGCCCGCACATAACCAAACAGACAAGGTGGTCTCTATTGCTGAACCTGTTGGTCAAATCAAGTGTCATCCTGACAAAAGTATGACTTCATTTTCCAATTTTAACCTAAAGTGTTCATAAGTGTCTGTGACAAATATCTCATTTCTGAATTCTACATCTAAGATACATGAGACCAATCAATCAAGCAATAGGTAACTGGGAGGGATGAGGGGGGAGATGGGTATCTGGGGATGATTGTGAAACTAGCTCCCTTCTAAGCTAAAGTGTCTTTGTCAAGATTCTCCCTCAAAGCTAAACATTCCCCAGTTACCCACTTTTTCAGTGCTGCTGAGACCTTTTTACACCCTGGAGAAAGAAACAATAGTAAAACTGGGGTTGGTTTAAAGATAGGGTTTCTTTTAATAAGTGGGCAAGGGTAATTGGAGAGGTTGGGGGAGTACACAGGGGGCCCACTTTTAAGAAGGGGGCCCTATGGAGACCCACAATCTGGAAAAGGATTCCACAGCAGCCCACACACCCAGGTCAGAGACTGATGTCTATCTGTCAGCCTGGGTCCCTGCATGACTACAGTGGGGCATATAGCAGAAATGAAAAAAGAATATTGTTTATTAAACCACTGAAACTGGAGATGTTTCTTACCACAAAATAAGCTAATCTAGCCTGATTAATACATACATGAGAAAGTGAATGCTCAGATTGGGCTCCTGTCTGGCCCTGTGTCTATATTCTAATTGGTAAGAAATTTGGAAGTTAGAAAAGGATTTATTGCCCAATCCTACCTAAAACTCTCTATCCAAATTTTACCCTTTAGGGCCCACATTTCCCATATTGGTCTCAATATCTTCTTCCTTTGCTCTCTCACCTCAAAACGCTCTCTTTTCCCTCTGAACCAGGCATTGGCTTAAAGATGCAACTCCAATGCCTCCAGAAGCCAGGCATGCGGCACAAATGGGAAATTGGGAAGCCTGGCAAGAATCTGTCTTCCCTAAAGGCATCCCAATTTAATTAAAATGAGGAAAGGAAGAACAACGCACTATGCCAGACAAATAATAACAGCTCTGGTCTGCTGGGTTGTGACCTTTGAAGAATTCATAAGAAATTCATTTCTCCTGGTGTTTTAACTATTACTTTGAGCTTTCATTTCATCTTTATAAATAGTCATGAATAAAAATTGTTTTTAGTTTCGTAAGTGGTTTGCTGCTTCTCTCTCCAGCAAGCATATAAGCTCCCTTAGGTCTGTCTCAACTCTGTGTTCTACATAGAGTCTGATGCAGTGCCTTCATAATGCTTTTGATATGATCTACTTTAAGGTTTTAGATGGGAATGGAGGGTGCATTATAAATGACATTATAATTAGCATAGCATAGAATATTAGGTTAGTATGCCTTAGCCACCAGGCTCATTTCTCCTCATGGGAATGCCGGTGTCATATTAAAGCAATGCTCCATGCCAGGAATGCCATTATCCTCCATAAGTGTCACTGTCCCTGCCTCTGGGGGAGTGAGAGCAGAGGCTGAGCCAGGCAGGCTGACAAGGCTGCTCTCTGGTGAATGTAAATCTATGACAGCAGTTTCTCTAGGAAGTCTCTGGCTTTCAGGTGGCCTAGGCTTCCATTTGCCTTCAGAGCCGATGATGATAGACGAGTCTTCTTTAGAAATAAAAAGCACTGTCCATCTTCATTCATTTCAGTTGCTACTCCCCAGGAGATAGGGTGAGCAAGCTCCCTTTGTCTGTGGAGGGCCCAGCACTATCACCTGTTTCAATTTCATTTACTTAAGACCAATTCAATTCATTCATCTTAATGTCTTAATTCCTGCTACTATACAATATATCCATAATGGCATTTTTTTTTTGCATTATCTTCCCCTCAAACATCATTCGAGACTACTAATTGCCTCCAAAACCATCACAAGGGAAGTTTCCTGTCAGGGATCTGCCTACCATCAATGAGATTTTTTCAGTGTTTCTCCACAATTTCATTATTTCAAAAAGCTTTTTAATCTAGTAGATAATAATAAAGTTCAATGGGAAAATTTCTTTGACATTTGTAACAAGGTGTTTTGCAACAAGGTGTTTTGCAACAAGGTGATTGCAATGGAGTATATGAGCAGTATTATCAGTACCCTGAAGTGGGCTTCATTCAGAGTACCTGGCTGCCTCTCTACTATCATATTTGTTCTCATCTGTGAGATAAAAACCCCTCCACCCATGCTCCAGCACTAATATACACACATATTCATCGCCACCATCTTCCCCATCTACTGGGATATGTGTATAATGCTGGGCCAGGGCTTAGAGTCCAGAGACCCAAGGGAGCATGACTTACTGAACCCCAATATGTATTCAAGTCCTAGGCTCTTTTTTCCCAGAATCACTGCCTGGGTCCAAGAATCTTCTTTCCCAATGTGTGGCTTCAGTTACCATTTGTAATGTCTGTTCCCTCCTTTCCAAAGAATCTACCAATTCTATGGCACAAGTCAATATCTCATCTCAAGAGAGAGCGTGTTATTTCCTCAAAGGCTTCCCAGCATTTGCACATGCTCTTCCTCCTGCCTGGACCCGGCTCCACCACCTCTGAAATGTGTGTATTGCCAGGGTTAGAAGGTAGAGGAGGGTCATGACTCTCAAATGTCTTCCTGGACCATGCCCTAAATGTGCTAAGGAGCCGCTTCTCTATGTATCCAATCTAGTCTTGAAGCTATTTTTCAACCTGGCCACTGACTTTCCTTTCATTCGACCTCTTCCCTGCCATACTGTGAACTAGTTTAGAACAGTTGGCATTATTTATCTTTGAGTCCAAGGCCCTTTGTGAAAAGGGAGCAAGGAAGGGAAAGAAAGAGGTGAGGAGGGTGAGAGGAAGGGAAGTCAGTATGTTTTTAGAAAAATGTTTGCTTTCTTAACTTCATCATTGTAATACTAGTAGCTGATTTCTCTGAAAATTTAACAAAATAATTTAAAAATCTACCTGAAAGACTAAACAACTAAAAATAAAAAACACTATAATGAAAAGAATAGCTGCTGAGTGATTACAATGCCTGCTTTTAACTAAAGATCATTTTAGTTGGAAATTCTCTAATGCAGAAAGTTACCTCTTCCCAAATATCTTTCGAGGCAGAAAACAACACAAAGTCCCTAGGATCAGGAATCTGATAGGCTGGAAATCCACCTAGGATATTACCTTTGGGGATTCCAGTTACTGGTGGGAAATCATTTGCTCTTGAATAGTCAGTAGCAATAACACCCCAAAATACTCATAAATATTAGAAATCTGTTCAACCAACAGCTTAACCACAGTGGATTTTGGCAGTTCGATCTATGATGAAAAAAAATAAGATAAATCAACCTAACTATTAGCTCAAGGAAGATTTTTTGGTGCTGTTAATTCTCTCCAGGGGATATTTTTTTCATCAATTTTTAGAGAGAGCAGAAGGAAGGAGGTGGGGGGAGATGAGAAAGAGAGAGAGGGAGAAAGAGAGGGAGAGAGAGAGAGAGAGATGTGAGACATATGATTGGTTGCCTCCTGCATGCACCCCAGGCAAGGGCCAGGGATCAAACCTGCAACAAGGTACTTGATTCCTGGAATCAAATCTAGAACCCTTCAGTCTATCAGTTTATGCTCTAATCACTGAGAAAACTGGCCAGAGCTCAAGAAAGATTTTATGTTGTTTTAAAATAATCTAGACGTTGGATCTTTTTTAGAAACCATCTGTGGCTCTTCTGGGTTAAAGTGTTCCTAGAAAGCCATGGACTTGAGTTGTAGGCAACCTAGTTCATGGATATGAACTCTAACTTCAATCCAAGACCAAGAATTAGGCCTACCCATCTATTTTACAGTTTAGAGCCCTGGTCATCAAATTGCAGCTCATGAACCACATGCAGCTCTTTAGCCTTCTGAGTGTGGTTCTTCCACAAAATACTATGGCCTGGGCAAGTCTATTTTGAAGAAGTGGTGTTAGAAGAGTTTGCCAACCATTGGTTTAGAGTAATGCAATAATGAGCCACTTAAGGGCTGTCTTCAATGTTATGATTCAGGTTTTTTTATGTGAATGGAGTAGAGGTCTAAAGGTTAGAGCAGCTCTTTCTATAACAGGAAGGCACATGTAGTGGAATTTACTTCTAATTGAGCTGTACTATATGCCAAACATACACTCTGATAGAGATGGGGGTAGGAAGGTGAATAAAAAACAGGCCACCAAGGAGGTCATAGTGGATAAGACAAACTATTAATTAGTAAGTAATAACAATATGTTGGTAACTATTTAAATTTAGGATGTTTTCAGTAAGAAGTAAAAATGATACAGGATTTATTGAGAGAAGGAAGTACTTTATAAGGAAGGATGGATTTTAAGGAATGAATATGAGTTTTCTAAGTGAAAAGATGAGAAGGTAATTTTGGAAAAGTGACATCATGTGCAAAGGTAGAAAGATTTGAAGTACTACTATAATGTATTCAGTGAACTACAAGAAGTTCGAAAGCTCAGAACAAAGCTGCATTAAAACTTCAGATTGCCTCATCTTTGGGGCACCATATTGGAATATGTAGAATGTGTAGATGTCTGATTGGATTCCTGAATATGAGAAAAGGGAACATCCATGAGATGAATGAAATTGTTCTTAGGTTGTTCCAGAAATGTGTCTGACAACTTATTATTGCTGTGCCCATTGGATAAGTGACATCCCTGGGAAAAGGGCTCCAGGACTAAACTAACCTAATGCATAGTGTTGGGGAAGGAACAGATTTCTGATTCCATTATTACAGGATTATTAGCTAATCAAGTGATGCTTCAGAGATAAAACCTTGGAGTAGGTCTGAGTCACCCCTCTCAACAGCAGTACCACTAGCTCCAGACCTTCCTAGATTATGTGGATTCTCTGTGCAGGTAGGCTGTGGGACGCAGCATTGAAAGTTTTATTTGGACCACTTCCTTCAGCCGTTGCATTGCAGCTATAAAGATGGGTGCATTGTACATCATTTGGAGCACATAACTACAGAGCACTGCAATGTAAGCAGAGGATAAACAGTTTAACATTACCTCCTGAGTGATAGATAATGTGCTATTTGTATGCAATTGCAGAGCCTACAAGATGAACCTGTGATGGGGACTAAAACACAAATACATTTGTATATTCAAACACACACACCCACTAGTCACTGTGGGTCCCTTCACACATGCCCCCATTTTCTGATAGAAATATTTTTATTATCACTTTTACTGGGTACTAAAAAGATTTTATGCCTGAAATTGGCACCAAATAGCAAATCCACATCCATCACCATCTCCATTTTTCAAATAGACCCATGTTTAATAAATAAAATAGCAAAAATTGCTTCTACTACTACAGGCTTTAATAGTGTATGCTCTGAATCACTTAAGTTGTTTTTAACATTTTCTATCTATAATCCAGCCAATGTTATGACAGTGAATCTTTCCTTAGTAAAAATTAAAAAATATATGCTGTATTTCTAAATAATTGCCTCTTATTCTTGTTAGCCACTGAACTCTATTTCCACCTCATACCATTTTACTAGAACTGGCTAGATTGCTATTGGATCCCAGAATTGTACTTTCAAGGGAATTGGAGAGGCAAGAAGGTTCAATTGCTCTAATTTTCATGAAGTGGAAAATGGTAACAGAACATCATACCAAAAACAAGGTACATTCAAAAAAAGAAGACAAAGAACCAAGATGGCAGCATAAGTAAACACCTGAACTTGCTGTCTCGCATAACCACATCAAAACTACAACTAAAAGAAAAAGTGGATATCATCCAGAACTACAGGAAAGCTGGCTAAGTCAAAGTTCTACAACAAGAAGGAAAGAGAAAAGTACATCTAGACTGGTAGGAGGTGCAGAGGTTCAGAAGAATGAAGGTACAGAGGCACCTGCAGAAATAGGCTGGCAACTGGGTATGTTATGGTCTTTTTCAATTGGGAGGGAGATATAAGCTCCTGACTTCTCTGAATTCCAGTACACAGTGACACTCTGGGGACCCATACTCATACTGGGAGAAACTGGACTGTCTGGCATCGGGCCAGAACACAAGGGTTTTTTTTTTGTTTTTTTTCTCAGAGGTGGTCACAGCGTTCATTGTTAGACACAGAGAGCCAGGGACCTATCCAGGGCAGGGCCAACAGGCAACCATTGCTATTTGCACTGCTCTATGATTCCCTGAGACCACACCCCACCCAATTTACAACCCCACCCAAGCTGTGAGCAGAAGCTTTTGCATATGAATGGTCTGGCCTTTTGCAACCTAACTTAACAAACTGCAGCTGGGTCAAAGAACCCCAGAGCTTTAAAAGAAGGCCTAAGGCTCCACAGAAGCCTGTGTTACTTCACAGCTGGGACTCATCTGGGCACCTCTAAACCCCAAACTAAGAGAATGAATCTGCAGATCTCTCGATAGCTCCTGCTGGTTGGCCTCAGGCAGTGGCAGAGTTTGCACCTCCTTGGAGATCCAAGAGCCAGTGTACCCAATGGTCAAAGTGAGACCATATCATATTACAACTCTTCAGATCCATAAAAGACATACTCACAGGCAGACTTAGTGAGCACCGAAGCCCTACTGAAGCAAGTCCTGCCCCATAAGGGTGTTTCCATCAGAGCATTTCTCCCATTGTAGACACAACTGGTCCTCACAGTCAATTGGTCTGGAGGTCAATTCTACCCAGTGATACCAACAGCAATCAAGACTTAATTTAACTACAACAAGACTGTGCACATAGCCCACAAAGGGGTGCACCAAGAGTGTCCACCTCAGGAAATTAGGGAGGCTGAGCCACTGAGCCCTGTAGGACACCTACCACACAAAGCCACTCTTTCAACACAGGGAAGCAGACAAAATGCAGACAAAGAAACAGGTCACAAATTAAAGAAATGGAGGAAAGCAAACTACTGGATATAGAGTTCAAAACTACGAACATAAGGTTACTCAAAAATCTTCTAGAGACCTCTGAGAAATTCTTTTTCAAGAATATGAAAAAGGACCAATTAGAAAGTAAGTATACACTGACTGAAATAAAGAATAATATTCAGTGATCCAATAGCACACTAGAGAATCCCAAGAATCAAGTCAAAAATTTGAAATACAAAGAAGCAAAAAACACCCAACCAGAAAAGAAAAAATAATCCAAAAATATAAAGATGGTGTAAGAAGTCTCTGGGACAACTTCAAGTGTACCAACATCCAAATTATGGGGATGCCAGAAGAAGATAGAGAACAAGATATTGAAAACCTATTGGAAGAAATAATGACAGAAAACTTCTCTTAGCTGGTGAAAGAAATAAACTTACAAGTCCAGGCAGTGCAGAGAACCCCAAACAAGAGAAATCCAAAGAGTACCACACCAAGACACATCATAATTAAAATGCCAAGGGCAAAAGACTAAGAGGGAATCTTAAAAGCAGCAAGAGAAAAAAGTCTGTTACCTACAAGGGAATATCCATATGACTGTCAGGTGATTTCTCAACAGAAACTATGCCGGCCAGAAGGGAGTGGCAAGGAATATTCAAAGTGATGAATAGCAAGAACCTACAACCAAGATTACTCTACCCAGCAAAGCTATCATTCAGAATTGAAGGTCAGATAAAGAGCTTCACAGATAAGAACAAGTTAAAGGAGTTCATCACTGCCAAACTAGTATTATATGAAATGCTGAAGGGTATTCTTTAAGAAGAGGAAGAAGAAAAAAAAGGTAAAAATAAAAACAAATATATATATCTATCAACAAGTGAATCTAAAAAATATGTGAATAAAAAATATAATGAACAGAATAAACTGGTGAATTTAATAGAATCAAGGGAATAGAAAGGAAGTGGACTGACAATTCTCAGAGGGTGCGGGAAGAGTGGACAAAAATCAAACACCTATGGATAAGGACAGTGTGGGGGTAAGGGCATGGGGTGTGGTGGGAACTGGATGGAGGGGAGCTATTGGGGGAAAAAAGAACAACTGTAATAATCTGAACAATAAAGACTTATTTTAGAAGAAGAAGAAGAAGAAGAAGAAGAAGAAGAAGAAGAAGAAGAAGAAGAAGAGGAGGAGGAGGAGGAGGAGGAGGAGGAGGAGGAGGAGGAGGAGGAGGAGAAGGAGGAGGAGAAGGAGAAGGAGGAGGAGGAGGAGGAGGAGAAGGAGGAGGGAGAGGAAGAGGAGGAATGACCTCAACCTTGCAAAATGTCTTTCTGAGATTATGCAGAGCTGTGCTCAGATTGATCTTGATCTTTCCAACCAGGTAGGTCTCCTGAACACAACTCTGCATGGTCTTAGAAAGCCGTTTTGCAAGGTCACTCTTCCTCCAAAGGCTGCATGACACCCTTACTTATCTAGTTATGATTACCATATGTACACATTTATATTTTCTAAAATGAACTTAAAGATGAAAGAGAAATTACCAAAATGCTAAATTTATTTTGGCCACCTGTTTCGTTTCAGTTATATTGAACTGAATATTTGGGGAGATTCTGAGTTGTAATACACAAATATACATATATCATTTCTAAGATTCATTGCTGTTTTTTAGAGCCAATTGACCAGAAAAGTTGATAATTGGAACTTGCTATGTAAGAAGAGCAAACCAACCAACAAGAGGCTAGACCAACCTCAAATACCTCTATAAAAACTTCTAAAAAAAAAAAAAAAAGAAAAGAAAAGTCTCCAACTTTCTTCCAGCAGATGCTAACTCAGCCTGCTTCATGAATCCACTGAGAGCCCACTGAAACTCTGACATTCTTACTCTATCCTTCAGTTTGGACTCTCATTGATGGGACCTGGATTTATGCCTCTTAAACTTCAGGTTCCTTTTGATTAATTCCCAAACTGTGATCATGTGACTCAGGTAGGACAATTGGATTTCATCCACATGCTAACTAGATAGGAGGGTTAAGAGAAAACAAAAGTGTGCAATATGATTTCTGTATCCAGCAAGAAGGAGGACTAGATACTCTGACACAAACAAACAAACAAACAAACAACAACAACAACAAAACACTCCAAAAGAACTGTATGTTGGATAAATTCTAACGAAGTTAAAAACATTGCTGAGCTCAAAAAAAAATTTAACCCTGGCAAATCCAAAGGGTCAAAAGTCAACAAACAAGTAATAACACAGTAGAGGTAAATAAAATCAGGGGAGTAAATAATATAATGCCCTTACTAAGAATTAAATGATTTGGAGATAATGCAAGAAACTTGAACAAAATTTAATCTAGGTACTTGAGATGCTCTCCTCACCAACACACACACAGCACGCACGCACACACACAAGAAAGCCAGGAAAATATATTCTGCCTGTATCAAATGGAGATTAACAAGGAAATCTGCCCGTCTTTGTCCTAGCTCTGTGAGAAATAATAATGATAACCACACTGTCTTCTCTGTGTACAGATAACCAAGAACCTGCCCCCACATGGATATAGATATTGAGTTTATATTATCTTCATGGCTAGCAAAATTCAAACCAAGGAGTTAAAGAGAAGAAAATTGGTAGAGTCCTTTGGCTTTAATTGAAAGTAAACACAAATCTTTGGAGGGAAGCAGGACAACCTTGACCTCTAAGGAAACTCAAATTAAATTCAGCCAAATATTGAATTCACAATTTAAAAAAATGGTCAAACATATAAGGAAACAGCCTACTCTGAGTAAGAATCAATAAAACAAGCAAATATACAGATAAATAAGGTATATGATCCTCAAAGTACCATAACAGAATTATAACATGAATATATAGAAACATGGTGTAAAAATGGTTTAAAGAGCTAAAATATATTATGAAAAATATGAGTAAGGACAAAATAGCTAGGAAGATTTGGGGAAAGAACCTAATAGAACTTTTAAAAATAAAAAATACATAAGCATTAGAATAATTTGAATATTTGCTAAAACGCCCCTGTGAAGCAGTCTGGGC
Organism: Lasiurus cinereus; assembly: GCA_011751065.1. Lineage (NCBI taxonomy): Eukaryota > Metazoa > Chordata > Mammalia > Chiroptera > Vespertilionidae > Lasiurus > Lasiurus cinereus. The sequence continues at coordinate 48,539,689 of JAAGEH010000393.1, forward strand.
CAGTATTTTCGTTTGCTGGAAGTTTTTTTTATTACTGCTTCAGTTTCATCAGTTGGTATTGGTCTATTCAGATTACCTGATTCTTTCTGATTCAGTTTTGGAAGATAGTATTTTTCTAGGAATTTGTCCATTTTGTCTAGGTGGTCCAGTTTGTCAGCATATAGTTGTTCTTCGTATTTTCTTACATTCCTTTGAATGTTTGTGATGTGAGTTGTTATTTTATCTCTTTCATTTCTGATTTTGAGTCATCTGCATATTGTATTGTGTGTTTACCAACCCAAGTCTACTCTCCTTCCATCACCATTTATCTCCCTTTTATACTCTTCTACCTCACTTTATCCACGTTTCCCTTGGTAATCACCACACTGTTGTCTATGTCTGTGAGGTTGTTGTTTCTTCTGTTTGTATGTTTGTTTGTTTGTTTGTTTGTTTTTCTTAATTCCTTCACCTTTTCTCCCCTGGCCTCCAACGCCTTCCCCTCTGACAGTTGTCAGTCAGCTCTCTATAACTATGAGTCATGCCTATTTTGTTCGTTAGTTTATTTTGTTCATCAGATTCAATGAGGGTAAGAGATCATATTTCTCATGTAACCATTCCACAAGTGTAGACTTGCCATTCTTATCAGTCAGAATCTTCCATGTGGTCCTTTCGATTCAAAGCCTGCCATGTTGAGCCGCCCAATGAGGAGAGAAGAGAGAAAAAGTGCTTCTCAACTTCTTTATCCCAACAGCGACGCACATCACCCCACCTGGCAACACCTAACTATGTGAGGCTGGAAACTGAAGCCTAACAGCATGTCCAAAGGAAAGTGGCATCAGGTTTGGGGAACAGCTTAGCCACTCTCTGCCTTAACATTACTAAAGAACAAGAAGGTAAGGAAATGTACCCTACTGGTTCTCATGACAACATGAAGCTACACATATGTACATATACGTATATTTGTGTATATATAATATGTGTATGAGAGCGTGCACAAGAGAAATTGACAGTGAAATCTTTAATACTCAGAAAGAGAATGCAGATATATGAAAACTTGATGTTATTATGTAAGGAACATCTCAGATAAGTATAGAAATGATAATAAATAATCCAAGGCATCTGGATAGAATATGGACAAAAATAAAAATTCTACCCTACCTTATACCATATGCAGAAAACAAACTCTATATGAACTGAATGTGAAAACAAAATATTAAAAGTTTTAGAAAATTATATGGGAAACTATAGTTTTGTAGACCAAGAAAAAAATGTTTTAACACTGTGGTCGGCAAACTGTAACTCATAAGCCATGTGAGGTTCTTTGGCCCCTTGAGTGTGGCTCTTCCACAAAATACCACAGCCTGGGTGAGTCTATTTTGAAGAAGTGGTGTTAGAAGCAGTTTAAGTTTAAAAATGTTGGCTCTCAAAAAGAAATTTAAATTGTATTGTTGATATTTAGATCTGTTAACTAATGAGTTTGCCGACCACTGTTTTAACACACAAAACATTAAGCCAAAGGAAAAATATTGATAAATTTGACTCTATTAAAATTTAGAACTTCCACTTGCTAGGATACAAAAGGAAAAAAGCTACAAACTAAAAAATGTTTGTTAATAAATGTCTGGCTGTGAAGATGCAGCTCTTCTGAGTTGATCTGTGAGAAATATCTTCCACTTGGGCCTTGAAAATGTGTCCTGATTTCTGAGCCTGATATCAGGGACAAGGGAGTGGTGGTCCCTGAACAGGTGACACATGACCGCAAATTTGATTTTTCCAAGGGAGACCCAAAAACATTGAACATGCATTGTGCTTCTCTGCTGAGTTTATCTACTCCTGTTAAGCAGCATAGCAACATCTATAGAGTTTTTCTCCACACCATGCTTCTGTAAATAAGTAGTGTATTCAATAAAATCTTCCAACAAAGAGCGTGAAGGCATGCCATGTCAATAGCCTCTCAGCGAATACCCCTTCCTTCCCAGGATCATGGTGAGTAAAGCCATCTTCCTTCAAGTATGGCGTTTGCTTAGGCTTGCAATTCAGTGGGACAGTCTCAGTGTTCTGATTCCATCCTAAGGCATACTTCCTTGGAATTCAATACCGTTCTGCAAAACGTGATGAACAGCCCATTTCACTGGGTTTTTCTGTAATTATCTGTATTATGCTTTTGGCATTAAGTTACTAATATTTAAAATAAATTTAATTTTTGCCTAAGTCTGAGTTATTTTCTAGTATGTTCAAGAAAACAATTCCCAACTGAAACAACTAGATTCTTTAAATGTACCATTTTGTTTAATCTTTTCAACAACCCTTAGAGGTAGGTATGGTAATTTGTTTTACAGATGAAGAAATTGAAACTCAGAGAACTTAAATAACTTCTCCCAGGTCACACAGCTAGCAAATAAAAGGGTCAAGAAGTTAAACCCACATAAATCGCTTGTGTGTATTTATGAATATGAAAATTAACCCCTTATCCTTGTGTGACACGTTACATTATCAAAACATACGTGTTATATTATTTAATACTCACATTGATCTAAGGAAAAAAGTATTGGAGATGGAGATATTGAGGTATGGAAAAGTTAAGCACACAACTAAACTGAATCTGAATATATATATATATATATATATATATGTGTGTGTGTGTGTGTGTGTGTGTGTGTGTGTGTGTACACACATTTCAATTTTTAGAAATTAAAGTTATATTTAATATGTATAAAGAAATATGTGAATAAAGTATAAAGCCAAATGAGATGAAGTTCTATACAGATGTATGTGTGAAGGGAAATGTTACTAGAATGATGGAAGCCTCCCATGTCCCCATCCTGATCACATCCCACTCTCGGCTTCTCCAAGATAACCTGACTTCAGAGAGGAAGGGAGAAGGAGAAAGAAAAAGAAACATCAATGATGAAAGAGAATCATTGATAGATTGCCTCCTGCACACACTGGGGATTGAGTCTTCAGCCCAAGCATGTGCCCTGAGCAGGAATCATACTGTGACCTCCTGGTTCATAGGTCCATACCCTGATTAAAATAATGGGTTAAAGATACTTCATTAAAGAAGACATACAGATGGCAAATAAACATATGAAAAGATGCTTTCCATCATATGTTACCAAGGAAATGCAAATTAAAACAAAAATCTATCACTACATACCTATTAGAATGGCTAAAATCCAGAACACCGCCACTACCAAATGCTGGTGATGAAGTGAAGCAATAGGAATGCTCATACATAGCTGGTGGGAAGACAAACTAGAATAGCTGCTGCAGAAGACAGTTCAATGACTTGTTACAACTAAACAAACTCTTATCATATGACCCAGCAATCATGATCCTTGGGTATTTATCCAAAGGGATTGAATGATATGTCCACACAAAAACCTGCACCCAAATGTTTATAGCAGGTTTATTTATAATTACCAAAACTTGGGAGCACCAAGATGTCCTTCAGGAGATAATTGGGTAAATAAGTTGTACTACAACCAGACAACAGAATATTACTCAACATTACAAAGAAATGGCTCATGAGGTAAAGAAAAAATGGTAGCAGAGTAGATAGACATGTCCCGAGCCTTCTCCCTGAGCAGACAGAGAGAACAGCTGAGGGTTGCACAGGGAGTGTTTGTTGGCAATTTAAGGGAAACTATATTCCAGGAGAAGGTGGGGTACTGCTGGACTGCTGCTGGGTTTCCTGCCTGAGCCGCCAGCTTGGACATGGAGACTGTGCAATCTTAAAAGGGAAAGTGGATGTTTACAGAAGCCTAAAAAGCTACAGTTGCAGCACCCACTGAACAGCTCCGAGCCCCAGAACACCACTTCCCAATTGGTATAAACACTCAGATTCAGAGGAGCACCACACACCACATGGAAAGGTCAGATTTCACCTGGGATAAGGTGAGGTCTCTGGTCCTGCAGAACAGAAAGGTGTGCACTGGGAGCTGAAGTACCGGGAGAAATCTCCACCTAGAGAAATCCGTGGCTATTGGGCAAGACGTGATTCCTAAATGTGGAAAGGGGCCCTCAGAGCTGTTTAAAGGGGGGATCTCTAGAAAGCAACCCATTTTGATCTGATGCAGAAGGACAGCCTGGGAGTTATTAAAGTGTGCCGAGTGCTTGGACAGAAGTGGGGAAAGGGGACTGTGCAGACTTGTGCTCTTTCATCTTCAGATCCTTGCTTCTGATTGCTAAGCCCAATACAAACGATCACCCAATTGGAGACACCCCGGGAGACCGTAGGGGAAAGTTGTTTTTCTGGAGCCTGAGGATCAGAGTGGGGAGTGACCATCTGAGAACCAGCTCTGGAGCAGCCCATTTCCACAAACACTTATTGAGTGCCACAGGGAAAGCAGGATCTAAGCACAGGCTAGAGAGGACCTATAGTCTCAGAGGTCAATTCTGAAACTGACACCCACGGGCTGACTCACAAATTGACTCTTGTGTAATCACAAAAGAATAAAGAGATTAAGACACACCACTGGCTTAAAAACTAGTGGAACGCAGGGAACTGCAATATTGTCCCCACTGGGAAACAGGCTTTCCAAACAGATCAATAGAGGAAGTGAATGACCTTCACTATTGCACACTCTATTTATTTATTTATTTATTTATTTATTTATTTATTTATTTTCTTATTTTTCATCTGTTACTTAAGAAACAATTTTTTTTCTTTTTTCCTCACTTGATTTTACCTTTTTAATTATTATATTTTTATTTTCAATCAGTATTATTACTACTATTATTTTACCTTTTTGAAAAAAGTGTCATTTTATTTTCTCTTTATTTTACTTTGGTATAGAGTTCTACTTTCTAATTTCATCTTTCCTTTAGAATCATTTTATTCTATCTCAACTCTACCTTTATGCCTTCACTCTCTTCCTAACCTTTCCCATATTATTGTCCTGTTTCTCTTACCCTTTTCCTACTTTAGATTTTTCCTATTCTTTGTTTTTACCCTGTAAAAATTTCACCCCACTTATACATCTAATTTCCAATACCCTGCTTCAAGTCCATAGAAACCTCTCCTTCTCTGTCTTCACTATCCAAAAAAATTGTTTTCCTCTGTCCTTTGTTGTTGTTTGCTTGATTGAGTATATCGATTTTTTATATACTTTTGTGAGATTGTTTTGCTTATTCTTATTTTGTTTTGTTTTTTGTTTGCTTTGATTTTGTTTGTTTTTGCTTCCATTTACCCTCACATCCATTGATATTAGTTGTTGTTTGTAGTTTGCATTAATCTCCAGGTACTTATTGCTGGAATTTATTGAGATTAGTGCTGTTCTATTATAGTTTTCTCCCCATATATATAATTTGTTCCCCTTCTCTTACTTAACTCTCTTTCTTTTCACTCTTTTTTTTTCTTTTTAATTTTTTCTCCCTTCTCCCGATTTCATTTTGGCACTCCTTTCTTCTCTTCTCTTTTTCTTCTTTTCTCCCTGCTCCTTCTTCTTCTCTCCCTCCTCCTCCTCCTCCTCCTCCTCCTCTTCTTCTTCTTCTTCTTCTTCTTCTTCATCCTTCTCTCTCTCTCTCTCTCTCTCTCTCTCTCTCTCTCTCTCTTTCTCTCTCTCATGGTCACCTTTATTTGTAGCTATTAATATTGTGAATACATTTCTGTTCAGTGCCTTGTGCATTGTACCTTAGTTGTGCTGTTTTTGTGCCTTTAAATCAACACAGGAGAGAGACACCTACATAACCAGACACCCAGAGAAGAGAGATCATGAGCAGATAAAGAAAAAGCCCACATATGAAAGAAAAGCAGGCATCACCAGAAAAAGAAGTAAATGAAATGGAGACTAGCAACGTGCCAGAGAAATAATTCAGAGAAATGGTCATAAGGTGGCTGAAAAGAATGAAGACAAATTCGACAATATAAGTAAGAACCAAGAGGAAGTGAAGAAGAACAAAAAAGAAATGAAAAAATGACATCGCTACTGTAAAAAATTCAATAGAAAGCATCAAAAGTAGACTAAAAGAAGCAGAGAATCACATCAGTGAGCTAGAAGACAAGGTAAGAAAAAATACCCAACTATAGCAGCTTCTAGAAAAAAAAATTAAAAAGCAAGAGGAGAGCCTAAGGGAATTTTGGGATAACATGAAACAAAACAACATCCACATAATAGGGTTCCAGAAAGAGTGGAAACTGAGCAAGGAATAGAAAACTTGTTTGAAGAAATAATGACAGAAAACTTCTCTGATCTAGGGAAGAAAAAACCCACACAAATTCAAGTTGAAAAAGTCCCAATCAAAATGAACCCCAAAAGACCAACAACAGGGGACATTATAATTAAATTGGCAAACACCAACGACAAAGTATGAATCTTAAAAATGGCCAGAAAGATAGAAAATTACCTATAAAAGAACCCTCATCAGAATAGCAACTGATTTCTCAATGGAAACTAATCAGGCCAGAAGGGAATGGAATGAAATATACAAAGTCATGCAAAGGAAGGGTTTGAATCCAAGAATACTATACCCAGCAATGAAAACTGAAGATGAAATCAGGACCTTCACAGACAAAAAAAGGACTAAGGGAATTTATTACCATCAAACCAGCAATGCAAGAAATGCTAAAGGGTCTGCTGTAAAAAAAATAATAATAATAAATAATATATATATAAAGAAAAGAAGATACACAGGGGTAAAGAATAAAAATGGCAATGAATAAGTACCTATCAATAATAACTTTAAAAGTAAATGGATTAAATGTTCCAATCAAAAGACATAGGATAACAGATTGGATAACAAAACATGACCCATATATCTTCTGTCTACAAGAAACCCACCTCAGAATAAAGGATACACACAGTCTGGTCTGAGGGTGAAGAAATCGAAAACAGTTTTTCAGGCAACTGCAAATGAAAAAAAAAGCTGGGGTAGCAATACTTATAACTGACAAAGTAGATCTCAAAGTGAATGTCATAACAAGAGATAAGGAAGGCCACTACATAATACTAAAGGGAACAATCCAACAAAAAGAAATAACTCTGGTAAACATATATGCACCCAATACAGGAGCACCCAAATACATAATAAAACTCTTGAAGGATATCAAGGGAGAAATTGACAGCAAGACAATCATAGTAAGAGACTTTAATATCCCACTATCACCATTGGACAAATCCTCTAAACAAAAAATCAGCAAAGAAACATTAATTCTAAATGACTCACTAGACCAGATGGAATTAATTGACATCTTGAGAACATTTCACCCCAAAGCCACAGAATATACAATCTTCTCCAGTGCACATGGGTCATTTTCAAAGATAGACCATATGTTGGGTCATAGGCAAAGTCTCTTCAAATTCAAGAAGATAGAAATCATATCAAGCATCCTCTCAGATCACAGTGGCATAAAACTAGAAATCAACTACAATAAAACCAATCCAAAGAAATCAAACACATGGAGACTAAACAGCATGCTATTAAACAATGAATGGGTTACCAGAGAGATCAAGGAAGAAATAAAAAACATCATGGCAACAAATGACAATGAAAACACAACAATCCAAAATCTATGGGACACAGTGAAAGCAATCTTGAGAGAGAAGATCAGACTCTATAAGCCTATTACAAAAATGGTAATAAATTACCTAACCTGACAACTCAAAGAGTTAGAAAGAGAGCAATAAGAAAAGCCCAGTGTAAGCAGAAGGAAGGAAATAGTAAAGATCAGAGTGGAGATAAATGATATAGAGACCAAAGAAACAATACAAATGATAAAAAATAAGAGCTAGGTCTTTGAAAGGATAAACAAGATTGATAAACCTCTAGCTAGGCTTACCAAGAAGCAAAGAGAGAGGACCCAAATAACAAAATCAGAAATGAAAGAGGTGAAATAACAACAGACCCCGCTGAAATACAAAGATTGTTAAAAAAAATACTATGAACAACTCTATTTCAACAAACTGGACAACCTGGAGGAAATGGACATATTCCTAGAAAAATATAACCTTTCAAAACTCAATCAAGAAGAATCTAAACATCTCAATAAACCAATAACTATGGAAGAAATTGAAGCACTCATGAAAAAGCTTCCAGCAAACAAATGCCCAGGGCCAGAAGGCTACACAGGGGAGTTTTATCAAACATTCAAGGAAGAATTAAAATCTATCCTCCACATACTATTCCAAAAAATTCAAGAGGAAGGAACACTTCCAAGCAAGTTCTATGAAGCCAGTGTCACCCTTATACCAAAGCCAGATAAAGACAACACAAAGAAAGAGAATTACAGGCCAATATCCCTCATGAACATAGATGCCAAAATCTTCAAAATTTTAGTAAATTGTATCCAGCAGTACATCAGAAAGATAATACACCATGACCAAGTAGGATTTATCCCAAGAATGTAAGGATGGTACAATATCCACAAATCAATAAATGTGATACAACACATAAACAAATTGAGAGATAAAAATCAGTCATATCAATTGATGCAGAAAAAGCATTTGACAAAATTCAATACCCACTTTCAACAAGACGAGAATACATAATAAAAGCCATATATGAGAAACCCACAGCTAACATCATACTCAATGGGCAAAAACTAAAACCATTTCCCCTAAGAACAAGAACAAGACAAGGATTCCCACTCTCATCACTCCTGTTCGACATGGTACTGGAAGTATTAGTCATTGCAATTAGATAAGAAGAAGAAATAAAAAGCATCCAAATTGGAAAGAAGTAAAGCTGTTCTTATTTGCAGATGACATGATACTGTACATAAAAATCCGAAAGACTCCATCAAAAAGCTAATAGACTTAATAAATGAATTTGACAATGTAGCAGGATACAAAATTAATGTCCAGAAATCTATGGCATTTCTATACACTAATAGTGAACTTACAGAAAAAGAGACTAAAAAAGTAATTCCATTTACCATTGCACCAAAAAAAATTAAGATACCTATAAATAAATGTAACTAAGGAGGTAAAATACCTATATGCATAAAACAAGAGGACACTGAAAAAAGAGATAGAGGAAGACGTAAACAGATGGAAGAGCATACCATGTTCATGGATTGGGAAAATCAACATCATTAAAATGTCCATACTAACGAAAGCAATCTATAGATTCAATGCACTTCCCATTAAAATGCCAATGGCATATTTCACAGAACTAGAAAGAACTCTCCAAAGATTCATCTGGAACAACAACAACAACAACATTCTGAGAAAAAAGAATAAAGTAGGTGGGATCTCAATACCAGATTTCAAGCTGTATTACAAAGCCACTGTTCTCAAAACAACCTGGTACTGGCACAAGAACAGACATATAGACGAATGGAATAAAAGAGAGAATCCAGATATCGACCAAAACCACTATGCTCAATTAATATTTGACAAAGGAGGCATGAACATACAATGGAGTCAAGACAGTCTCTTCAATAAATGGTGTTGGGATAATTGGACAGATACATGCAAAAAAAATGAAACTAGACCATCAGCTTACACCATATACAAAAATATGTAAACTCCAAATGGATACAGGATTTAAACATAAGATGGGAAACCATAAAAATACTAAAGAAATCCACAGGCAGCAAAATCTCAGACATATGCCGAAGGAACTTCTTCACTGATACTGCTCCCAGGGCAATAGAACTAAAGAGAAAATAAACAAATGGGACTACATCAAAATAAAAAGCTTTTTCACAGCAAAAGAAGCCATCAACAAAACAACGAGAAAGCCCACTGTATGGGAGAATATATTTGCAAATGTTATCACTGATAAAGGTTTAATTTCCAACATCTACAGCCAACTTATACAACTGAATAAAAGGAAGATAAATGATCCAATAAAAAAAGGGGCAAAGGACCTAAACAGAATCTTTTCGAAAAAAGACAGAAGAAAGGCCAAGAGACACATGAAAACATGCTCAAAGTCATTAATTATCTGAGAGATGCAAATCAAAACAACAATGTGATGCCATCTCACACCTGTCAGAATGGCAATCATCAACAAATCAACAAATGACAAGTGTTTGCGAGGATGCAGAGAAAAAGGAACCCTCATGCACTGCTAGTGGGATTGCAGGCTGGTGCAGCTCACTGTGGAGAACAATATGGAGTTTTCTCAAAAAACTAAAATTGAACTCCCATTTGAACCAGTAATCCCACTCCTAGGAATATATCCTAAGACACTAGAATCACCAATCAGAAAGGATATATGCACCCCTATGTTCATAGCAGCATAATTAACAATAGCTATAATTTGGAAACAGCCTAGATGCCTATGAACAGCTGACTGGTTCAGAAAACTATGGTATATTTACACAATGGAATACTATGCTGCCATAAAAAAGAAGGAATTCTTACCATTTGCAGCAAACTTGATATAACTGGAGAGCATTATGCCAGTCAATGAAAGAAAAATACCACATGATCTCACTCATTTATGGATAATAAAGAACATTATAAACTGATGAACAAAAAGATAGATACAAAGGTAGTAAAGCATCAAACAGACTGTCAAACTACAGTGGGAAGGTTAGGAAGAGGTGGGGTAGATAAGAGATAAACCAAAGGACTTGTATGCATGCATATAAGCATAGCCAATGGACTCAAGACACTGGGGGGTTAGGGCATGCATGGAAATGGGAAGGTGGCAATGGAAAGATATGTACACATGTAACACATTAATAAAAAATAAAAAATTAAATTAAAAAAGAAAAAAAAAAAGAAATGACTCATGAAAAGATATGGAGGTACCTGAAATGCATATTACTTGATGAAAGGACGTTCTGAAAAGGTGGCATACTATATGATACCCACTATAAGACATCCTTGAAAAGGCAAAACTAGGGAGACAGTGAAAAATTCAGTGGCTGCCAAGTGTGAAGTCGGAGGGGAGTGATCAATAGGTAGAGAACCAAGGATTTTAGGATAGTGGAAATATTCTGTTTGATACTATAAGAATGGCTACAAAGCCACCAGTCATTCTGGTCATTCTGGTTGTTCTGCCACCAACCCTTATAGCAGAACAACCAGAACGACCAGAATGTCTGCTGGCTTTGACACACACTGCAGCAGCCATCCAGCCTGATCCAGTCCCAGATATGTCCCCTCCCCCACCTTTGCCAGCCCTACCCCAATCAGCCCCCAACACCCTGATTAGGCGCTGATTAGGGACGGGGCCCACCACCAATGGCCCAGGTCACTCTCCCTGGCTGGCCCAGCTCTCACTGGTGTATGTACATTTAGTGAAAACACAAGAAAATAATTATTAGTCCCTTCTCTACCCAACCAGAGTTTCCAGAGGGCTCTGCTAATTCTGCAGCCAAGGTGTGGAATTCTCCCTCCACAGCTCGAAGCCCCAGGAGACCTTTCAAGTTAGCCAAAAAGGTGACCTAAGCATTAAGGGAAAGGTGGTCCTTTGCTGTGGATGAGGTTGGGTGGGGATTTTGTGAAATTGTGGCCCCTTGCAGATTAAGTGAACTTTCAATTTCTCTTTAAAAGGTGTGGCGAAGAGAAGCAACAGCAAAGAGTAGGCACATTCAAAAAAAGTAATTTTTTTTAAATAAACAGATATGAAGATAATTTTGGGAAACTGAGAGGAGAGCCCCAAGAAGAATGCAAAAATCATTAAAGAGCCATCATCCATCTTGATATACGTTTGTAAACAACACATAAATAACTTCATCTCATGACACATGAAATACAAAACAGTTCTGTTGTGGGTTTTCTTTTGGCCATCCTTAAAGTATAATTAGATCCAGCTGGGGTAAAGCTATAGCTTCCAGCATTAGACCCTATAGCTGGCCCCTCCTGATGGGCAATTCATGCTGACCCCACCCATGTACAAATTCATGCACTAGGCCTCTAGTCATTTTAGGTTATCCAAACCTATAAAATACACATCTTCAAGTGTGAACACTAATATAAACTCTAGATTTTTAGTGATTATAATGTATCAATGTATGTTCATCAATTGAAGCAAGTGTACCACTATAGTGGCAATGGGGGAGGCCATACAAGTAGAGGTATAGAGTATATGATAAATCTCTGTACCTCCCTCCCAACTTTCCTGTGAACCTACAATTAGTCTAAAAAAGTCTTTTTTCAAAAATACAAATGAAAGAAAGTAATGCCATCGGGGTACCTGAGTTACCAATAAAACATACCAATAAGATTTTGTGTTCAATACAATCCTATCTAATAAAGAGGGAATATGCTAATTGACCATCACTCCATCACAAAGATGGGCCCACCCACAGCTGAGGCCAAGTTTTCATAAGGAGCCTTCATGAGCAATCAGCAGGGATCTGAGGCTATGCCCTCCCCTGCCCCCATGGGGCTTCACAGGGGACCTCAGGCCATGCCCCCCACCCTGGCATCAGGCTAGAGGACCTCAGGCCATGCCTCTTGCCTTGGCACCAGGCCAGGGAACTTCAAGCCATGCCTCCCACCCATCGGGGCTTAATGGGGACCTCAGGCTTTCCCCCCTGCCCTAGTACCAGGCCAGGGAACCTGAGGCCATGCCCCTCGCCTGGTAGGGCTTGATGGGGAACCTCAAGATGCACTTCCTGTCCTGGTGCTGGGCTAGGGGACCTCAGGATGCACCCCCTGTCCTAGTACCAGTCCAGGGGACCTCAGGCCAAGCTCCCCACCAGGTGGTGTTTGACAGGGGACTTCAGGCCATGGGCCGCCCCCGCCACTCTGGCATCAGGTCAGGGGGCCTCAGGCTGTACTCCCCACCCAGCAGGACTTGACAGGGGACCTCAAGTTGCATCCCCCGTGCTAGGTCAGGGGAACTCAGGCCTTGCCCCTCCCACCCCCACCCAGCAGGCTTGAGGGGGGACCTGAGGCCATGCCCCCCACCTAGCAGGGCTTGACAGGGGATCTCAGGCTGTGTCCCCCACCGGGCAGGGCTTGATGAGGACCTCAAGGCATACCCCTCCACCCCATCTGGGAGATCTCAAGTCATGCCCCCCGTACTGACACCAGACCAAGGGACCTGAGACTATGGCCCCTGCCCGGTGGGGATTGAGGTCTCACAAGGGTGGCACTGGCTGGGTTTCGATCTATACCAATGGAGGGGTGGCCAGGTCTGGATCTCATGTGATTTTGAGGTGCATGTGGGTGGGTGGGGACTTGACCTTGGGTCTCCCTTTTAATGTGCACAAATTTTATGCACTGGGCCACTAGTATTTTATAAAGGTGTAAGTAATAACTTCATCATGTCTTCTAATATAGTCCTGTCCAAGCATTTACATTTTGAAATACATATTAATTATAGATTATTTAACTTTTATATTTTCCATTTATTATATATAGATAAGGCATTCCATTTATTTTTAAGGAATATAAGTAGATAGTTCAGATTATCTGTGAAATTTCTTTCAGAGTGGTGAAAAAGACATTACAAAATGTTTTCTTTAAAAAGAGAGTGGTAGAAATAAGGAAAGAAACTTCTGATCTAGATTTTTATTTCAGAACCAATTTATGGAAATTAGCTGCAAAATTACTTTATGTCATGCTCAAGTCCCAGTGATAAACTCTTCTGCAGAACCATGAAAGTGGAGAGAATCATTCATGTAGGAATAACAGTAGAGACAAAACAAGAGTATTAAAAGACTATTGGATTCTCTTGGCAAGAAACACCAATGCAAGGAAATGTAGATAAGAATCAAACCTCCCTTGACCAAGTGGCTGGGAGTCATTAAGGTGAGGGATTTGTCAATTTTCTGCCTGTTTGCTCCCTCACTGAGCCTGACCTGCAATGCTAATGTTATTTTCATATTGCTTTTACTTTATAAATTTTGTGTAGTAAGATTTTACTTTGTTATCTATTTTCTAACTAGCTACCATAATTAAAGAAAATCATATACTTAATTAAAGAAATCTGCTTATTCGTGGAGACGGGAGCGGAACAGCTGCCTGTGCAATGCCCTGTAACTTAATGCAGAAGTTCCATGTAATGATTTTGTAAAATAACATTTTTAAACTGGTGTTAAGCGCACAGTAACATCTCACAATGGCACAACATTCGCTTAAAGAAAAGCTGCTTCAAACATTTCTCTTTATAGGTGTAAGATATTTAAATGATATCCTAACACCTAGATGGAAACACACACACACACACACACACACACACACACACACACACACACACACACAC
>JAAGEH010000393.1:48553792-48628918 GCA_011751065.1 Lasiurus cinereus
TTATTTTGGGCCACAGAATCAGATTGGCTTGTCTGTTGAATTGTTCTTGCTTTCGGCTGGGTTGACAGATGCTTATGTTGGATGTGCCAGTTTGGACAGGAGGCTCCCCTTCTCCCATCACCCTCCTACCCTGCTGCTAGGAAGAGACCCACAGCTGAGAGCCGGTCCAGGGTCTCAAGGTTGCTTCCCCCTGCTTCCGAATGAGCTGTGCCTCTGCTAATGTGGATTCCTGAGCCCACTGCTGGCTGCATCTGACTTTCTGGAAAGGGACCCAGGAATTGCATTTTCATAAACTCCCCAGGGGTTCCCACCCCCCTTAGAGAACTACTGGTGTGATGACTTCCTGAGGCCCCTGTCACCAGGCCCACATGACAACTTTCATTTGTGACTTCATGGGCCCTAGTCATCCAGCCTTGGCAGGACAACTTCCTCAAAACAAAAAAAGTTTTATTTTTAAAGACTGTATTGGTATAAAGATAAATATATTCATTAAAACACATTCTTTAGCCCTAATTGGTTTGGCTTAGTGGATAGAGTGTCAGCCTGTGGATTGAAGGGTCCCGTGTTCAATGCAGGTCAAGGACATGCCTGAATTGTGGGGCTTGATCCCCACGAGGCAGCTGATCAATGATTTTCTCTCATCATTAATATTTCTCTCTCTCCTGCTTCCTTCCTCTCTGAAACCAATATATTTAAAAACACACACACATTCTTCAAGCTGAAAGTTCACTTTTTCTTCTCATTTTAAAAGAACTCACATTTCCTAGGATCCCCAGTACTATGATCTCCAAGTATTTTGTGTGCCACATCTCATGGATGCATTGGCTTGCCTGCCCATATCCTTTAAAGCCCACACAATCTGGGCCTACTTTACCTTCTCCTAGGATCAAATCCCCTAACACAGTGGTCAGCAAACTCATTAGTCAACAGAGCCAAATAGAAACAGTAGAATGATTGAAATTTCTTTTGAGAGCCAAATTTTTTAAACTTAAACTTCTTCTAATGCCACTTTTTCAAAATAGACTCGCCCAGGCCAGGGTATTTTGTAGAAGAACCACAGAGACTCGGTTTGCCGACCACTGCCCTAACAAGATAAGACTTACACTGGTTTTGTGGGGTTAAGGAAATAAAGTGTGGACTGAGGAAGAGGGTAGGGTGAAAGAGTTATCAGAATCTCCTAGGAAACTTATGAAATATAATATTAATTCCCAACACCTTGAATGGGGTGAAGGTGAAGAGATGTGTAGTTTGCAAAATGCCTGAGGCTGTGTCCACAACTCCTGATTATTACTAAAGTCTTGGCATCAAGCATCCTCTTACTGATCAAACCCTCCCCACATTTTAAATAGTAACCCTCTGTCAGGTGCTGAGTGCTTCACACACATTTCATTTGATCTTTATTATCACATTACCCACTTAAAATCTATGGTCATTGCAGCACAGGGAATTCAAGCTCATTGCCCAGTCACCTAGCTTGGGGAAGGTAGACGTGATATTTGAACTTGAATTTTTTTGGTGCCAGAACATCCAATCTTATCCCTTGCTCCCTGCTGCCTGTTTGCACTGTTTGCTGCACTGGGCCACTAGTATTTTACAAAAGTGTAAGTAACAACTTCATCATGTCTTCTAATATAGTCCTGATAAACCGAACAGAAACATAGGCAGGTGTACAGCATCAGGGAAATTCAGCAAGAGGTGGAGGTGGGACTGGAGGGCAGGTGAGTGTGATGATGGGCAGCTTGATTCCTCCCTCCCACTAACTGAACCCGGCTCATGTTTCCTCCTACTGAGTCCTGCCTTGATGATCAAATCTCAGCTCCAAAGCAGAGTCCCATACATCACTCACCCTCCAGCCACAGCCTGGGTCCACACACTCCAGGCTCCATGCTGCCTGTCACCACACTCACCTGCCCTCTAGTCCCACCACCACCTCTTGCTGAATTTCCCTGATGCTGTACACCTGCCTATGTTTCTGTGTGGTTTATCATTTATTTATTCATTCAATTGACATTCAAGATGTCTCTCCACACCAGCCATCTGCTAGGTGCTAGACCACAAAGACACCAGCTCTGCCCCAAGCTCTCCCTGACCCACTGGAGGAGAGTGTGTGGTGGTTGCAATACAGCATATGAAGAGCCTTGGACAAGGCAGGAGTCCAGGGCCACAGGGGCTCCAGGGATATGAGTAATTATCAGGTCCTGACCCCGGTGTCCTGCCAACTCCTGGCTACTTTCCCTGAGTCTGGCCCAGCTGGACCTGCTCCCAAGCAAAGCTCTGCTCCAGCCCTCTCTGGTCTGGCTGGACCCCTCCTGCCAAGCCAGGGGAGCTCTGAACTCACTGGACTGCAGAGCATGTGCCACCTCTTAAGGTAGTACCACTCTCATTTGTCATACTGCCTAGCAAAAGCGATCTTTAAAAACCCTATTTCACTGTTTACATGAAAATTTTACTGTAGCACTCCAGAGTGGAAATCAGTCAAGTATAAATGTGTTCCTCGAGGGCATTTATTCAGCCAACGACCAAAAAGCCTCATTATTAAAATGGGCCCACCTTTGACCAGCCGCATACCATGGCATACCTTTTTCTACATTTTGAAGTTCACTTTTTGAAGGTGGAATTACTATTTCATGCCAATACCGTATACAGGAAACTAACAAAAGAAAAACCGCTGTTGGGGAACCCACAGCATTTCCTGGCATCTCTCCCATCAGCATATCGCAGGTCTCCTTCGCCTTGTGACAGGGCTGGATTTTACGGCTTCATTTCTCCACTGAAGACCCTTCAGGAGAGGAACACCAGCTCACTCACCTCGCTGTTGCCCACAGCCCAAGGCCTGGCACAAGAATCACCCCACAAGTCCAAGATGGCAAGATGCCCCTGGGCCAGATTCTGCCCATAAAAGAGGGTTTTATGGCCCACACCTTGTTGTAAATTGTTTAGAACTTTTTTCTCATATTTGAAAACTTACACAGAGATCGCTAAGTTTTCTTGAAAAACAAAAATAAAAAGCCAGCAATGCAGAGCTTGAGCTTCCCCCTGCCTACAATCAACTTAGGTGAGCTCACCCTTTCAGGTGTGTTTAACAGGCCACCCCCTCCCCACCCTGCTCAACTTGCTCCCAGGACCCCTGCCCTGGAAGCACCTGAGTATGTGGCTTCTGCAATCTTTGCTCAGAATAGACTGACCCCACAGCCTACTCTTCTCAAGCCAAACCAGGTCACCCTAAAACAAGAGACTATCCCAAAATAATAGAGACAAATGAGCAAAATTGAATGGGCCATCCCAATGGAGCATAGGAGCCACTAGAGAGAAAGGTGAGACTGGAAGTCCAGCCTGCCACAGAAATGCCTGCTTGTTTCTGCATTTGGAAATGCTGGCTCAGGACACACTGAAACAGTGAGAGCTTTGAAATAAGGACTGGACCTCCATTGCCAGAGTACTGTAGGAGCAGGCAGGTGACTCACAGCCCCTTCATGGCACCTAACTTACCAGCCAGACGCAGCCCTGCTCCAGCCTCTCACATGCAGGCCATAGCCAGAGGCTGTGCTGCAGTAAGACAGACAGTAGAACCCTCCAAATCCTGCAGTTCAGGTCTCCCCAGCCCGCCACACTGACTCACCTTGCCATTCCCCTCAGCCTCGGTAGAATTCTTCAATATCGACATCCTTGTTTGTTCTCTGTGTTCTCGGATGTCTGTTGGGTCCCTGCAGTGGTGAGGAGATGCCTGGCTGGATGGGCTGGGCACAGGGGCATGAGCACTGGTCAGTAACAGAATCCTGGGCCCTGGCCCAGGGTGGTCAGGCACCTGCACCTCTCTCAACAGCTGCAATGACCTATATATAAGTCCTATACAGAATGAAGCCGAGCCCAGGTGAGCGTCACGTTGCCTACTAAATATTAGAAATGACAACTTGAGAAGACCAGGCTACCTAAGGGAAAGTGTAAAAATTGACTTCAGTGACATATCATTCCAGCCCCATTCCGTTACCTACACCAGTGGTCAGCAAACTCATTAGTCAAGAGAGCCAAATATCAACAGTACAATGATTGAAATTTCTTTTGAGATCCAAAAACCGACTTCTACGCATGGGCCATGAAGTTTCAATCGCACTGTATGTGCACGCCCACCCATGGTAATTTATGGAAGAGTTACACTCAAGGAGCCAAAGAGCCGCATGTGGCTTGAGAGCCATGGTTTGCTGACCACTGCCCTACATTGTTTCTACTCTTAATATATCCTATCCTGCCCGCTACCACCATCTCAAGTGGCATGTCAATTAAAGCAGGGGTGCAACCTTTAGTGCCTCTGGACACTGCCCTGACTAACCTGAAAAAGCATATCCCACCCACAGGCCAGACTTTGTGCCAGCCACACAGCCATCAGCATTCCTGGCTGTGCATCCTCAGATCTGCCCCCGCCCTTTCCTGCTCTGCTCTGTCACCTGGTCCACCGCCCTGAGCTTTCTCCTGTCCCCACATCAACTGGCCTCACTTTGTCCTGCCAGTGAGAGGCCCTGATGGAGGATTAGGGGTCAGAAGGGAAGAAAAGGCCAGGTTGCTTGCCCCATTTCTCTCTTGCTCAGACGGCATCTCCTCTGTTGTTTCAGCCCCCAAAGGACAGGGTGTTTGTTTCTAGTCTCCTCAGAGGACCCCAGGTGGTGCCGATAATGCTGCATCTCCCTTGGTCCTTCTAGCCTATGGCAAGTAGTGGCTTCCAATAGTCTTGATCCGAGTCAGCCTATAACAAAACACCACGACTGGGTGGGTTGAACAATAAACATTTATTTCTCACAGTTCTGGAGCATAGGAAATCAAAGACCAAAGTGTTGGTCCATTCAGTTTCTGGGGAAGGCACTCTTTCTGGCATGAGAGAGAAGAGAGGGAAAAAGAGAGAGGGAGAGAGAGAGAGGAATAGGGAGAGGGAGAGGAAGAGAGAGAGAGAGAGAGGAAGGGTGGTTAATGGAAGGAGAAGAGGGAAAAAGAGGGAAAAGGGGAGAGGGAAAGAAAAGGAGAAGGGGAAAGGGGGAAGGAGAAAGAAAGCTCTCTCACGTCTCTGCTTCAAAAGCACTGTTCCCCTTAGGAGGGGCCCCACCCTCAAAACCTCATTAAACCTAATCACCTCCCTATGGCCCATCTCCATGTGATTCCCATTGAGGATTCTGGCTTCAACAATTGAATTTTGGAAAGACATAACTTAGTCCTTAGCATCCCATTAGGCTTCTCATCTCCTCCAACACCTGCGCAAATCATGCCTGGATTAAATTCCCTCTTTTGGTATTACCTAGAGTGGTTTCAATTTTCCTGATGGGTCCCTAACTTTAGACTAAGCCAGCCTACACCCATAATACATATTGTGCATAATTGATACCTAAGTTTGGTGAGACAGGCAGGCATGCTAATACACTGCTGGTGGGGGAGTAAGTGGATACAACATTTTAAAAAGACAAGTTAGCAAAATGCATCAAAGCCTTGTAATTTTCACATCATTTATCCCAGTAATTCCAAATATAAGTGTTGATTCCAAAGAAACATTTGGATGAAAAACTCATAGAATTATGTATAAGAATGCTTATCATGCCTTTAATTATAATACTTCAAAATTGGAAGCACTCTAAATATTTAATAATCATGTACAATTAAACAAATGATGGCACACTATTTGATGGATGATAATGTGTCCATTCAAAGTGATTATGTTAGTATATATTCATTAACATGGGAAAATATTCATAACAATGATATGGCAAAAACAGTATATATAGTATAATTTTTAAAACTATGTACTCATAAATTTAGAAAGGATATTATGAAAATAGTTTAACCACCATTTCTTCATATGCATAGTTAAATTGCAAATGGTTTTTCAAACTTCTTTCTTATAGTTTTTCAAGTTTTTCAAATGTTTCTGAAAAAAATTCTGCTTTTATCATCAGAACAAGTCAATAGAGATAGTAAGTAGCACATATGAGAACAGAGATATAATTTTTTCATCCTATACTAGTAATTGATAAATTACTATGAGTTGAATTTTACTTCAAAACCCATGCTCTTTCTACTATTTAAGGAAAGAAGGAAGTAGGAGTGAGAGACAGTTGAGAAAAGAGAGAAAGAGAAAGAAATATGGTATGGAACATACCCACAGCAGGACTAAAGACTAACTCTGAAAGTCATTGGTTCATTCTTTAGTCTAAAGTCATTCATCTATTAATGGGTCATTCTATCTTGATATCACCTTTCCCACCTTAGCTCTGCTGTTACTAATCATGCTTTGGAAGAAGCTATTTGCCTGTATTTAAACATAAGGAACAATATAATTAAACTCACACCAAGTCTGGTCATTAAAGATTTTGGCCAGGATGAGATTCATTTCATCTCCTCATCCTCTCTGAGCATCTACTAGAGAAGTTTCTCTTTGATTTTAGTACCAGAAATAAGTACGTTTCTACTATACAACTGGTTCATTTTTGTCTTTTCGACATAGTAAAATTTGTGCTTTATTAATGGTTCCCTCTTCATGTGGAATATTTCAGAGACTTTTATTCGAGTCCCACATCTAAGTGTATAGGATTAAATGACATCTGTTCTTATAATCACTTTGCTACTGACTCCTAATTTTTAACTCATTTGAGTATATATCAAATTATGTTAACACATGCATGTTGGCAAGCCACTATAAATCCTTTTCAAATAAGTATACATTTCTGGTATTTTATCACACTTCCCAGCCCTCATATGATTTTGGTTCTAGATGGGTGGACAGCTCCCAGGTCAAAAGTCCCACCTCAACGTTGATGTGCATTCTGCTCCAAAGTCATCTTCAAAGTTCCCGGAGCTCACTAAGCTGGTGTATACAATCTGTAAGTGCAGGGAAGGTAATGACCTTGATAATAACCAGCAATGAGAAAATAAAGCTGTGAATGAAGGCTCCAATCTCTTGTCTATATGCTTCTCAGAAAATTTGGAGCAATTGAACTACCATTTCTCATAGCAGTGAGCTTGACAATGCCCCCTTATATTGACTTCCTTCCTCCCCGCTCTCACTTGTTTTCTCAGACTTTTCCTAGGACACATCCCAAGTGAACCATCTACACCAAGGCCTACTTTCAAACCGCTGCTTTTAAGGGAACCCAAACCAAAAGGTAGAATAAAATGAAAGAAGACAGGGAGATAATGAATAAATTACTCTATATATGTTAATTGAATAATTCTTTACAAAAAAAAAGAACTTTTCTACTCATATTCCAGACTATGAATTTCTTGCCTAAGAAAACTGAATGTCCCTAAAGTAAACCCCATGCCTAACAGATATATATGTCACCCTCCACTAAGATAATTTCTATGCCTTTGGGAAAACAGCTAAAATTTGGTAATTTCACCAAACACAGTATGATGGGCCATGGATATCCCAATTCCATTTTAATACTTCATACATTAGATGCAGGTGAGGACTCCTCCTTTGGGTGCTTGTAGAAACCAGAAGGTGGTGCTCTGAAGAGAAGGACAGCAGTGGCAGGGAAGCAACCCCATCTAGTAGCCACGGGTGTCTGGACAGGATGGCTGCTGCATGGAGTACATATAAATCTCAGGAAGGACCTAAAGAGACCCAGGAGACTTGCAATCACACACTATCTGTCCCAGGGGGTGATACTGAGGACTTCAGAGAGTTCTTCAGCCTTAGAGTATAAAATGCCCACTTTTCATGCTTTGGAGGAGCTTCATATTGCCTTCTGTGCCCCATGGTAGTAGCCATCTAATCAAATTTTGATGGTTTAATTGAACCAGATATATTTTTTGAAAGTATAAATTTTATTTATTTTTTAATTAAATATTTATTATTCAGATTATTACATTTGTTTCTCTTCTTTGCCCTCCATAGCTCCTCTCCACCTAGCTCCCACCCCTCCCTCTACCGTTACCTCCCTCCCGTTGACCTCATCCATAGGTGTATGATTTTTGTCCAGTTTCTCCCTGTATACCCCACACCTCTTTCCCCCTGAGAATTATCAGTCGACTCTCTTTCTGTGCTCCTGATTCTATTATATTCACCAGTTTATTCTGTTGATCAAATTTTTAATTCACTTAATTTTTAGATTCACTTGTAGATAGATATGTATTTGTTGTTCATAATTTTTTTTTTATATTTTACCTTTATCTTCTTCCTCTTCTAAAAGAGTACCTTTCAGCATTTCATATATTAATGGTTTGGAGCTGATGAACTCCGTTAGCTTTTTCTTATCTGTGAAGCTCTTTATCTGCCCTTCAATTATAGCTTTCCTGGATAGAGTATTCTTGGTTGTAGGTTCTTGCTATTTGTCACATTGAATATTTCTTGCCACTCCCATCTGGCCTGCATCATTTCTGTTGAGAAATCAGCTGACAATTGTATGGGTGCTCCCTTGTAGATAATTAACTGTTTTTCTTTTGCTGCTTTTAATATTCTCTCTTTTTGTTTTGCTCTCGGTATTTTAATTATGATGTGTCTTGGTGTAGTCCTCTTTGGATTCCTTTTATATGGGGGTCTGTGTGCTTCCTGGACTTGTAAGTCTATTTCTTTTACCAGATGTGGGAAGTTTTCACTCATTATTTCTTTAAATAGGTTTTCAGTATCTTGCTCTCTCTCTTCTTCTGGCACCCCCACAATTATGATGTTGATATGCTTGAAGCTGTCCCAGAGTCTCCTTACATTATCTTTACATTTTTGGATTCTTTTCTCTTCTTGCTTTTCCAGTTGAATGCTTTCTGATTCTGTATATTTCAAATTTTTGACTTGATTTTTGCCTTCCTCTAGTCTGCTGTTAGGTCTCTGTATAATATTTTTTTATTTCAGTCAGTGTATGTTTAATTTCTAGTTGGTCTTTTTCCATCTCTAGTTGGTCCTTTTCCATCTCTAGTTGGATCTTTTCCATCTCTAGTTGGTCCTTTTTCATCTCCTCTTGGGTCTCGCTAAATTTATCCATCTTTTCTAGGATATTCTTGAAAAACCTTATAACCATGGTTTTGAACTCTATATCAGTTATTTGTTTTCCTCCATTTCTTTTGTTTGTGATCTCTTCCTTGGTCTTGGCATTTTCACTATGCCGGGAGAACTTCTGTGTTGGATTCAGCCTTATGATACAAGACTTGCAAAATTGCAAAAGCCTCTCTGTTGAGCTTGGGATGGGTGGAGTCTCAGGGCTTAATGGACCACCTTGCCTTCCAGTTGGCCGCACCCTCCACAGCCCCTGAGTCTCACATGACTGGGTAATCACTGGAGTGGTCCCTATGTGTGCACGCACTCTCTCAGTGCCTCTAGACTGCTGCCTTTCCGGCTCCCCTGCACTCCGGGACCATATGATTCTGGGTCCCCAAGGTTTTGCCCAAAACTGGGGTTTAGTGGAGTTAGAAGTGGCACAGTTGGGAGGCTCTATCTCCCGCCCACTTGTGAAAGCTAGTGGCACAATCAGCAGTCCGTCCTCTGCGTGCAGTGCTGTGCGCACCACCAGACTTCTGATCTTTTGCGACTCCCCTAAACTTCCATGCACTTCTCCCTTTTCACAGTCCAAACTCCCCCCATATGAGTTTTGGCTGGACCTGGGGTGTAGTGTTGTAGGATAAGGGGTTCAATGCCATTGAGAGGCTCCGTCTCCTTTCTGCCAGGGAAAGCCAGCCAGGTACCCCGGCACCTGCTCTCTCTACTCGCACGTCTCCGTACCTCAGCTTTTTGCAGCTCCTCTGGGTTTCTGTGAGCCCCTCTCTTTCCTTCTATTTGTAGAATTTCCACTCAGCCAGCTTTCCTGTGGTTCTGGATGATGTCCATTCTGTCTTTTAGTTGTAGTTTTGAAATTGTTGTGCAAGGCAGCAGTGTAGATGTTTACCTATGCCGCCATCTTGGTTTCTCTCTCCAACCTTCAATCATTCTTATGACCCTCAGTTTATTCACTCTCTCTGTCGAACCAGATATTTCTTGTTCCTTCCCCTTACAGCCTTGACTTGCAGAGTAGCAGTGACAGTGGTGATGCTGGGTTGCCATTTATTAAATACTTGCTCCCCAGTACTCTTATTTAACAACTAAAGAAACAAAAGCCCAAACAGATCAAATGTCCTGCCCACCACAAATAGCTGGCCACTGACAATGTTGGGACTTTGTCTCCCAGGCCAGGATTTATTCATTATTCTTTATTGCTACTACAGTAGTACCTCGAGATATGAGTGCCCTAACATATGAGATTTTTGAGATACGAGCCATCGAGTGAGCGATTTTTGCTTTGAAATACGAGCAACATTTGAGATAGGAGTAATCGCGCGGATTGGCCTGCTGCACACGACCCACTAGTTTACCGTGACTCGAGCGTCTCATAGTTTCCCATGTCTCAAGGTTACAGAATGAATTAAACTCATATCTCGAGGTACCACTGTATGTTAATGTGCAAATAAAAATGTAAACCTAGACATTTTCATGACCTATATGATCTTAAGAAAGCTATAGATACAGGAATAAAAAATATCCATTCTCACATAAAGAAATATGAGAAATTCTCCTTGTTCACTCTGAGATTATACAGTGTAAAATAGAACATGCCAATCCATGGGTATAGTTGGTCATCAGCCCTTGGGGTAGGGCTTTTGGGTGGGGGCTGTCACAAGTCACCTCTGGTGACCTCAGGCACCAAAAGCCATGTCTATTTGCCTCAGTTTGCCCTACAAATCCTATGAAATAAAAAAGAAACATGCAAATTGACTGTACCTCCATTACACCCACAAGCCAAGCCCATGAGCCAATCAGGAGCGAATATACAAATTAACCCAAACAAAATGGCAGTGGCCACAGAGCTGGAGCAAGCAGGAGGTTTGGGTTGCCCCCGGTGATGGAGGAAGCCAAGCTTCACTCTACCCTGGCCTGCCCTAGCCTCTGTTCAAGGCTACAAAGTTTCAATTATAGAAGATAATTAAATCCCAACAAAGATGGCCACAGCCATGGAACTGGAGCCAACCAGAGGCTTGGGTTACCCCTGGTGATAGAGGAAGCTAAGCTTCATTCCACCATGGCCTGCCCTGGCCTCCACTCAAGGCTGCAAGTTTCAATTATAAAAGATAAATAAATCCCAGATACCTGCTTTCAGTCTATGCTTGGTCACCAGAGGGCATGGCAGGCCTGCAAACCACCACAGGCCCCTTGCCCAGGCTGTGTCACACCCCAATGGAACCCTCACCTTGATTCAGGACACCCTTCAGGACAAACCAGCCAGCCCCAACTCGTGCACTAGGCCTCTATCCTCTCCTAATAAAAGTTTATAATATGCAAATTGACTGTCACTCCAACACATAAGATAGCTGCCCCCATGTGGTAAAAGATAGCTGCCCCCATGTGAACACAAGATAGCAGGGTAGAGCAGTTGGAGGGAGACCAGGCCTATAAAGGAGGGCAGTTAGGGGTGACCAGGCCTGCAAGGGGAGTAGTTAGGCATTAATCAGGCTGGCAGGGGAGTCATTAGGGGATAATCAGGCTACCAGGAAGAAGTAATTAGGGGCAATCAGGAAGGCAGGCAGGCAAGCAGCTGGGAGCCAGCAGGCCTGGATTGTGAGAGGGATGTCCGACTGCCCATTTAGGGGTTCCAGATTGGAGAGGGCACAGGCTGGACTGAGCAATACACCCCCATGTATGAATTTCATGCACTGGGCCTCTAGTGGAACTATAATTTCCTACTGTGCAATGATAAAAACATTGGGAAGAACTTTTTTAAAAATATGTTTTTATTGATTTTATAGAGAAAGGACAAGAGAGATAAAAACATCAATGAGAGAGAAAAATCAATATCAACTGGCTGCTTCCTGTATGCCTTCAACTGGAGAACAAACCCACAATCCAGGCTAGTGCTGTAACTGGGAATTGAACCATGACCTCCTGGTGCAAAACCAAATGTTCAACCACTGAGCAACACTGGCTGGGCAAGAAGGATTATTTTAATAAGTACAACTGGCTTATTGAACTTTTAGTTAAAAAAGAACAAGCCTTGGGGAGAAACTAAGATGGTGGCATAAGTGAACACCTAAACTGCTACCTTGCACAACAATTTCAAAACTACAACTAAAAGACAGAACGGACATCATTTAGAACCACAGGAAAGCTGGCTGAGTGGAAATTCTACAACTAGAAGGAAAGAGAGAGACTCATGAAACTCAGAAGAACTGCAAAAAGCTGAGGTACAGAGACACACATGTGAAGAGGATGGGCAGTGGAGTGCCTGGCTGGTTTCTTCTAGCAGGAGGGAGACTGAAACTCCTGATTGCACTGAACCCCAGATCTGACTGCACTGAAACCCAGTTCAGGTGAGACTCATATGGGGGAGTCTGGACTGTCATGAAAAGGGGGAGTGGATGGAAACTTAGGGAAGCCGCAAAAAGACAGAGGTATGGAGCCATGTGAGGGCGCACACAGAGGGCTGATGGTTGATTGTGCCACTGGCTTTCTCTAGCAGGAGCAAGATAGAACTTCCCAACTGTGCTGAAATCCACTTCCGACTGTACTGAACCCCAGCTTCAGGCAAGACCCTGGAGACCCAGACTCATAGGGGTCCCCAGAGTACACAGAAACTCAGGGGAGTTGGAAAGGCAGAAGTCTGGAAACACATGTGAGCACAGAGAAGGCTGCACTGATTACTGAGGGACATTGAGACCCAGGGGCTGACGGGAAGCCAAGGCTTCTGCTCAGCCCTGAGACTCTGCCCCATCCAAGCCTAGCACAGAAAAGCTTTTGCAATTTTGCAAGTCTTGTATCAAAAGGCTGACTCCAGCACGAAAATTCTCCTGGCATAGACACAACCAATTGGCTTGGAGGTCAATTCCCCCCAGTGATACCAACAACAATCAAGACTTAACTACGACAAGGCAGTACACACAGTCCACAAAGGGGTGCACCAAGAGAGTCCACCTCAGGTAACTGGGGAGGTGGAGCTACCGGGCCATATAGGACACCTAGCACACAAAGCTATTCTACCAACTCACGAAGCAGCAAAAATGTGGAGACAAAGAAACAAATCACAAATGAAAGTAATGGAAGAAAACAAACGACTGGATATAGTGTTCAAAACACAGTTATTAGATTTTTAAGAATTTCCTAGAAAAGATGGATAAATTTAGCAAGACCCAAGAGGAGATGAAAAAGGACCAACTAGAAATTAAACATATACTAACTAAAATAAAAAATAATATACAGAGACCTAACAGCAGACTAGAGAAATGCAAGAATCAAGTCAAAGATTTGAAATACAAAGAAGCAGAAAACACTCCACTGGAAAAGCAAAAAGAAAAAAAGAATCCACAAATGTGAAGATAGTGTAAGGAGCCTCTGGGACAACTTCAAGGGTATCAACATCAGAATTATGGAGGTGCCAGAAGAAGAAAGAGAGCAAGATACTGAAAACCTATTTGAAGAAATAACGACTGAAAACTTTCCTCACCTGGTGAAAGAAATAGACTTACAAGTCCAGGAACACACAGAACCCCAAACAAAAAGATCCAAAGAGGACCAAACCAAGACACATCATAATTAAAATACAAAGAGCAAAAGACAAAGAGAGAATATTAAAAGCAGCAAGAGAAAAACAGTTAATTACCTACAAGAGAGCACCCATACAATTTTCAGCTGATTGATCAACAGAAACTATGAAGGTCAGACAGGAGTGACAAGAAATATTCAAAGTGATGAATAGCAAGAACCTAAAACTAAGATTACTCTACCCAGCAAATCTATCACTCATAATTGAAGGGCAGATAAAGAGCTTCACAGATAAGAAAAGCTAAAAAAGTTCATCAACACCAAACCAGTATTATATGAAATGCTGCAAGGTACTTTTTAAGAAGAGGAAGAAGAAGAAAAAGATAAACATAAAAATTATGAACAAAAAATACATATCTATCAACAAGAGAATCTAAAAATCAAGTGAATTAAAAATCTGATGAACAGAATAAACTGATGAATATAATAGAATCAGGGGCATAGAAAGAGAGTGGACTGACAATACTCAGGGGGAAAGGGGTGAGGGGGTGTAGGGAGAGACTGAACAAAAATCATACACCTATAGATGAGGACAATGGGGGGGAGGTAAGGGCAGAGGGAGGGGTGGGAACCAGGTGGAGGGGAGCTATGGGGGGGAAAAGAGAAACAAATGCAATAATCTGAACAATAAAGATTGATTTAAAAAAGTAAATAAAAATATATAAATAAAAAAATAAAAAAGAACAAGCCTATTCTGGGGTTGATTCCCCTTTGCTTTTCAAAGCCACAATCCAGTGTAAGAAGTTGGTCTCACATGAAATCAAAGCTTCCAACCTACTCTTTGTTCAAGTTCAACCCTTGGATCAAAATCAGAAGCAACAATGGAATGTGATCTGTTTTTTGTTTTTTGGGGGAATTTTTTGTTTGTTTGTTTTTTTTCCTCTTCCTCCATATCTTCTTTCTTCCTTTTCTTACTCTCAATGGGCAGGAGGGAAGTAGAGAAGAGAAAGGCAACAAGTACTTTATTTAAATATACCCAATGTTTTTTGTTTTGTTTGTATTTGTTTTTTTATATCCATTGTTTTAATTCCCTGTGGGCTGGCTAACAACGCTCTCAATGGGTTGAGATAAACTAAATAGGTAACATTCTCTGTCATACACATTCCAAGTAATTTAAATAAACCTAAGCTGTTCAGAAAAAAGTTCAAAGGAGGCACATAATAAATCCCACAAGAGTCAACCTGCTTGTTCTAACACACACCCTAACAGCTCCCTTTCACTTTCTTTCCCCAACTGCCAGTGACCATGGGTCCCACTCCCCTCCCAGTGTTTGCTTCCAGTGCTGCAGCCTTGAGGGTTTACCTTGAGCACATTTCTGCAACTCAGACTTGCAACTTTCAGAGTCCTCTTATTTGTCCTTCATTTCTAGGCACCAGCCCCTCCCTCAGTCCCAGCACATGGTCTTGACTAGCCCAGGATCTTCCTAAATCTCTACAAGATTCTTGCTCTTCTCTATTAATCAATTCTAAAGTTAAGCTTCAGTTAAAAGAAAGAAAGACACCAGACTTGCTAATAGCCAACAGCTTTCACCTCAGATGCTTTAGGTCATATAGAAAAAAAAAAATGGCTCACTGGAATCCACCAACAAAATGTATGTCTCCCAATATTTACTATATTAACCATATTCATGTGACCAGAGTACTCCTGGTCTATTCTTCCATCTCCTGAGCCTCACTGATCTTGTTAATCAATTTTCAAACTTTGTTGGTTGGTGATTTCTCTATTCTTATCCTCAGAGTGCTCTTGACTCTGACATGGGAAGCAGAGCAGAGGTGAAGCAGACTGTTCCATGATCTTATTCTGTGCCTGGGACTAGAGCAGGGATGTCACATGCCTTCTTACAGGGAATGGCTCAGGGGTAAGGGGATTCTCCTTATTTGATCCCTTCTCAGCTTAGAGCCTTTTTCATCTTACAAGTGTTTTAGGTGTTCCATACTAATGCTCAGACCTCATCCTCAAAAATGCAGTATCAACTTTTTTTGGTTGTTAAACCCAGCGCCAAGAGCAAGTCAAGAGGGTGGCTTAAAATCATGTTTTATTTGTGCAGAGGAATAAAAACACACTCCTCCACGTGAAGGCTCAGCATTTTTACAAGGCAAACCAGAGCCTTGATTTACTCCCCATTCACTAAAACTTTACAGCTTCCTCATCAAATGAGACAAGCTGCTCTCGGTCTGTTAGGCAGTAAATATAGTTAAGGTGCTGAACAGCAGTGCACCGGCTCGCAGGCTGTTTATTAGGGACAGGAGTTATTTAGTGACTTCCTTTGTCTTGGAGATGAGTCCCCGGTTGATCACTGAGAGCTCTGAAAGTGAAGCTCAGCCCGATGCACCACTACCTGGAATCCTACTGGTCCACAGCAGATACACAAAGAGTTGTGTAAGTCTACTAATGTCTGGAGTCTTCCTTTGTTCTGGAAGTGGAATACTCTTGAGCTTTCAGTGGCACTAAGCTAATCATTTATTTCAGCTTATTTATATCTCTGAGTCCACAGAGGTGGAGCACAGACGCAGTAGTGAAAAAGAAGAGGGAAGTAGCATTGGCCATTATCAGTGGTAGTGTGGCCTTGGGCAACTTGTTATATATATATATATATATATATATATATAGCTAAGTGTCCATCCATCTGACTGATAGCTATGATGAGCCCTGACCACCAGGGGGCAAATACTCAATGCAGGAGCTTCCATGACATGCACTAGCCATTTAAAAATAAATGGCTCCAGGACCTGATACCAACAAACCAACACTTAGCTTCCCCCAAGTGGGACACAGGCCTTACCACCACCCCACCAAATCATAGCCAATGCTGCCAAGATCCCATGGTTCAAGAGTATTCCACTTCCAGAATGGAGGAGGACTCCAGACATGAGCAATGTTTTACACACCTCTTCGTTTATGTGCTGTGGACCAGTAGGATTCTAGGTAGTGATGCATCAGGCTAAATGCAAAATGTGGGTGCAAAATGCAGCCCACAGCCCAGCCTGGAAAAACGGTGGCTGTGGGTGTTGGGTAATGACATCACATAGCAATACCCAGCTTCCTCTCTCTAGTGACTAGCATCCTTGGAGGTTCTTCAGCCCAGGAAACTGGCTTGCTTTATAGCCAGGTGCAAACATTCTACACTTTAACCAAATGTTTGTGAAATGTTTTCCTATGCCTCATCTCATTTGATCCTCACAGAAGTCCTGGAGTAGGTATATAGGAGACTCGTAGAATCCTATTTTCTTTGCATTAGCGAGATGTAAATAGTAATATTAAAATATTTCTTCTAATTAATTTCCTTTCAATGTGCATGAATTTGTGCACTGGGACACTAGTATTATTAGAAATGCCTGGATCAACTTCAACTGAGGTTTAGAAGGAGGTGGGCCTAGGGGATACACATAACAGAGATCTAAGGATCCCACACCCTAGAGTAGTTCTGACTACTCTAATGTGTGCTACATCAGGGATCTTACTGTCTAGTCTATTCATCCATCTCCCTGAGCCTCACCATCAGCCCAGCCTGCTACTATGAACTAATTAACATCATACAGGCATGACCATATTTGTACTGGCCCAAGATATACTAGAGGTTGCTACTGAACCTTAAATATTTCCAGTAATTTTATATGTGTGTGCATAATGTCTTTATTTATACATATTCTATTAGTTTTCTAGGGTTGCTATAACATAGTGCCATGCACCAAATGACTTGAACAACAGAAACTTACTATTTCCCAGTTTTATAGGCTAGAAGTTCAATGTCAAAGTATCAGCAGGGCCATGCCTCATTTCAAAGCACTAGGAAAAGATCTGCTACTCCAAGTCTCTTTACTATTTCTGCTAGTTCCTAGGCTGTAACAGCATTTGCATCACATTTAACCAAAGGGCATGTCTGTGCTTAAATTTTCCTTTTTTATAAAGATGCCAGTCATTAGATTGGGGTCACCCTACTCCAGTATGACCTTATCTTAATTAACTGCATCTGCAACAGCTCTTTTTGCAAATAACACATTCTGAGATCCTGGGAGTTAACACTTTAACATGTAAATTTTGGAAGAACACATTTCAATCCATGCATAAGACACACATTATTTACGTGTGGATGTGTGTATTCATTCACATCCACACGCAGTTGGCTTTAATGTCATCTCTAAGGGATGGAAAAGGCAAAAAGTTTGGCCCCTATGCTTCAGATAAGATGATTGAGGCTCAGAGAAGTGAAAGAATTAGGGGAATTCACGTCTGTAGACTTTCAGTTGAGCATGCTTTCTTCTCTCCTGGAGCAACATGTCTCTTCTCGTGCCATCACTTCTGCTGCTGAACTGCCAACAAGCAGACTCCTTAGGGTTATAACCTTGGCCAACACAGGTGTCAAGCTGGTGGGCAGTCACTAAAGCATTTCTCAGACTGTGTTGACAGCGTCCTGGCAGCAAAGTGGGCACTGGGATGAAAGCCTGTTCATAGCATTCCTTTGGGCTGCCCAATCTGCCCACTTTCTTCAGCTAAGAGCTGTTGGCAGCTGCAGGTGCAGACAGTCAGCAAGACGAATCCATAGGAACCACAGAGCAGCATATTTCCAACTAAAGGGGCAAGTTGTCCATCAATCCCATAGCACTAAAAGTTTGCTAGTTATCACATCTTGCTGTTCTTCAAAATTATCACCAGCCCAATATCTAATTTATTGAGGTAGCATCAGCAAACAGATATAATCTAGTCTTGGAGCTAAATGCCACAAGATTATTCTGTAATCAATGCCCAAATTAAAATCCTCCTCTTTAAACACTGCCCAAACAGAAGAATATTTTGAAAGATTTTTTGGGGAGGAGTAGGCAGGGGAGAGCTCATTAGCTTTGCAAAAACTCAGATGAATACATAGCCCCTAAGTGTTGCCTCTCAAAAATTAATGGAGTCATGGAAACAAGGACAACTGGATAGGTCAGCTGAAACATAGACACAGTAAAAGGAGATTTCCCTGAAATCCAGCTAGAGGCAATGGTTAAGACATGCTGGGAAGGGAGGCAGGAGGTAGGAGAGCCACCCTTGCCTGGCACTGGCTGTGGAGCCTCCACTGAGCCACCTCCCTTCCCTCAGCCTTGCTTTTCCCAGTATGAAATGAAATGTTAGATTCAAAGATCTCCAATGTCCCTTCCACTTCTAATATTTCTCCTGGAAAGGAAACCAGGTATATAGATTAGCCACATGTTCTCTAAATGAACAGCAGATTCCAAAGAGCACTGCAAATTCCATGCTGCTGAGAGCCACCAAGTCCCAGTCACACCCCTTCCCCCAGAGCCAGCCCAGACACAGGGAGACAGGCAGATTCTGAAGCCTGAGTACCACTGACCCTGATTCTCCAGAGGTGAACACCTAAGGCAGCAGCCGCTAAGCATCCAGGGTGGCTCAGATAGCATGGGATGTGGAGACAGTGTAGGCTACAACAGGGTGGCTTTCTCCAAGAAAGGATGGGAACCTAGTGAGAGGCAAGCATCCCTGCAGACCAGGTGGGTCACAGCTCAATGCTCACAGCCAGAGCTGTGCTAGATCCTTACCTTTAGTCACTCCAGGATCTGAAACCCCAGTGAGGCAGAGACACAATCATGCCAAATATTATGCTGGCAGCCAGCAGGCCAAATTTGGGCAGGAGACCTGTTTTGCTCAACTTTCACAGTGTTTTCCAAAAAATTAAATTAGTTTTCAACATTAAAAATTGTGGGATTTTTAAAAAATTTTTTACATAAAATACAGATTTCCAGCTTCTTTTGAAAAATGGATTATTTGGTAAGGCTAAGCCTCATTCCCACCGGGAGGCCATCATCTGGAGCTGAGGAGCACCAGGATAGATGGGGCACAGCTTCCCAGTGAAGCACAGTCCAGGCAGCAGCTTCACTCATGCTTGTACCAACATTTCCATGACATGAACTGAGAAAATCATGGTGTAGAGCAGTGTATACGCATCATTTTTAACATGAGATAAAAATAATGCACACAGATTTAACAAACAGTATTGCACTGTGACTTACATGAAGTTGCAGAAGATATTTCTGTGCCTATCTGCATAAAAATTTCCTGAGAGAATATGTCCCTGAGTGTTAATAAGAGCCATTTTACTGTGCCAGCATTCCAGGTGATTTCTACTTGCCTCCTTATATTTATTGGCATTGGATGACTGTTTTTCAAATGAATGTATATTATTAAATACTCAGAAAAAACAACAGTGAAAAAAATCAATAGATAATTCACACACATGACCTTCAATAATAGATTTATCATTCACCACACCAAACCTGTACCATTAACAAAGATCATCATAATTGATTATCATCTCTCTTTTCTCCCTTCCCCTGCCTCACCTCAAAAAACCCTTGCTTAACAGAGGTCAGAAAAAGAGCACGTGTTTATTAGCAAGAGAAGTTCAGAGAGCTAATCAGCTAAAGAGCCAACACCCAACAGCCGGCCAGGTGCCAATCAATGACCCACCAGCTTACAAGACCATGGCACCTCTCCCCTTTCCTAGTCAATAAGTTTCTCCTGGGTGCAATGAGTTCTCAGAGAAAGAAGAGCTAGATAACACAGGCCCTACCCTCAGTGAGCTCCCTTGCTACTTATGAGATGTACAAAACACACAGCAGAAATTGGTGGAGGCGAGAGCCAATAACAAATCCAGAGCTCTCACACCCAGCTCTGCCCACCATCAGTCAGATCCACCTCCCTATCTTCATGCCATGCCAACTATTCTGTGGTCTAATGAAAAGGGCTTCCTGCAATGTCAGAGGCTCAAAGGACTGGGGCTCAGTCAGGCTGCAATGTACCTGCTGAAGCAAACACAGTACAGAGCCAAGACTGCTCCTGTGAGTGTCTCTGAACTACTCTTGCTTGGGAATCATAACATCAACACCAGTAGGTTGAGTGCAAAGTGGCCTTGGCTTCTCTGCCCACTTCCCATTTCCTTGTGCAACATGTCATTAGTGAGTGATGAAGACAGATTTAGTCTTCTTAAAAAGAGTTAGCAATGCATATATCATACGTACTATCAAATAAGTTAACTGCAACATTAGCTAGCGAAGTTAGCCAATGTGCACAAATGAGCTTTGGAACTGTATTGTGCACCTGTATTTTGCTAGTTGCTTTTCAAGCATATCTTCAGACCTCACAAAATCCCTGCAGAAAGAGTCACATTACCCTCATTTAATAGACAAGCAAACTGAGACTCAAAAAGTTAGATATATCACCCTGTCCACCCAGCTATTAAATACAGAAACAAGATCCAAACCCTTATCTGTTTAAATTCAATGTTGTTTCCATTAGAGGGTGTTTTATCCATGTTTACTCCTTGTAACCCACATATTCTATTCTATGTGTTCACAGTGTCAATCAATCCAAAAATCTATAATGAATAGTTGGTGTTGTCTAGAGTTTATATTTATACCAAATACTTGTCTGCCCTTTGATGTACAATAGTTGATTAAGTATATGTCCTTAGGTATGTAAGGTATAATTTTCAAAACTAAATATCCAAGGTACCAATATTTTGGAGATTCACTTTAGCAAAACTAGAGATTTTTGGGATTTTGAGAATAGTATTTCACTTTTCCTAAGGCCTGATGAAATTGCCAATGACATTGGGGCAAACAGAAAAAACTAAGGGAGGTTATCATCAATTTCATATCTCCAGTTCATACAGGGGTTATTAATTCTACTTATTGAAGTACAAAGTGGTGCTTATTATAATTAAGACCTTGTGTGCATTTCCTCTGATGGGCAAGTTAACATCAACTTCAAATGCCCCAAACTAATATCCGGGGTTTGTCAGTCTTGGTGGCTTCTCATTAAACACAGGAATGAGTCTCCCAGGAATCTGCAGGTCTTGTTTGGGTTGTGATATCTGTTTTCCTAACTTCATAAACAAACAATGCTTGTCAACAGTTTTTGTACTTTTAAAAAATGGAAGTCCCTTTTGATGAATATAATATTCGCATGAAGTTCCCTATCTGGAAAAAAAAATCAGATACTAAAACCTCCTGTTGATAATCTCTGTCCCTCCAAAGACAGTGTCACCTCACAAAGTAACATTTAATGTCATATTTTCTGAAGTTTAAGAAAAATAACATTTTGTTTTGTTTGACTTTGTCTTAATAATGCATCAAAATAGTGAATATGCTTCTCAAACTGCATACAACCTGCCTGCCCCTTATCAAAAAACCTGTCTTCAGGGGGTCCTTGCACCCTGATGGAGAATCACAGTCCTGTCTAACTGCAAAAACAGAAGAGAAAACTCTAATTTCACCATGTCACACTGGGTGGGGAAAGAAAGTGCTTAAGCAGAGAGGAGCTGATGATGGAGGACACATGCCTTCCCTTCAGAGGAGCAGGCCAGCAAAGCAGAGAAGCGTCTGAACTTGTCCATTTACTAAGAAAATGATATAAGTGTCCAAATCGGCAGGAAATGGTCACATCCAAGTGGAATCCACTGACCCTGTCCATCCTTACTTTCTCTACGCATAGAGGTAGCGGCCCTCTCCTGAGCCCAGTCTTCATTTATGAGAGAAGGGATTTGTAAGAGGGAAAGATAAAAGAGAGGAAAATAATGACAAGGAAGAAAAAAAGACTTTAAAAAAGGAAGTATAAGAGGAAAATGAAGAGAAAGGAAGAGGAGAACAACCAATGGAGGCATCAAGAAGTTTAAACCATAGAGAATGGGAGGTATCACTAAAATGACAATTTTTGTGTTGGTAACAATAACTACCATTTATTGGACCCTTGCTGTATGGCATGTATGGACAGATGGACAAATGAATAGGTATAGACATCTAACTATAAATACCTATACTTAGTATACATATATTTAATTTAGCTTTACTTCATTGCAATTAACTTAATCCTAACAAGCACGTATGAAATGGGTATGTCAATCCTCCCGTTAGCCTGAAGAATCTCATAGTGAGTGGCTTTTCCAAAGTAGCAGAAATAGAATTAGACCCCATTTGTCTGGCTCCAAATCTGATGCTGTTATTACACCACTTATTCGTTAAAAAATGCCAAAAAAAGTGTTACTGATATTTTAAGTGTTACATATATTTTCTTATTTAAATTAGTCACCTGGAGACAAGATAGCAACCCAGTGATGTTGCCATTGATGAAGTCACATGGGACCCCTTTTATGAAATTCCCATTGTAGACTTAAGTACATTGTTTGGATTATCTTCATTGATGGCAGATCCTCATGACTTAAGAGCAGAGCTTATTTAGTGCATAGCCAGTCACTCAAAGCAAAGCTGGTTAAAAACTGTGGTGATACTGCAAGGTGAAATCATTTGAACTTCAAGGAAAGAAAGTATAGTTATTTTGTGTGTCTTACCTACTAACCCAGAGAAATTCCCAGAGGAGACTTGCTAGCAGATTCTGATCAATGGCTCCATCACTGCAATAGATACAGACACCAAGAATAGCCCCTACAAAGCTCAATACTGACCTTATCTATTTATTAAAACACTATTCATAAAACAATTGTCATACCTTAGTCATTCTTCAGAGCAAATCAATCAGATGTTGCTTTAACTACCAATGAATAGAATGTTTCCTTAAAAAAAATAAGTGGCTAAGGAACCAATAGAGTTTGATGTTAATGTTGTTATGACATCCTGCACCCTAACTTCTTCCTGAAAAATCCAAAGAGAAATAATAATGCCTCTGGGGCATTACTGTCTTCGAACTTCAAACTTCTGATTGTTGTGAGCAAGATGATGGATAACTAGGCATCTGGAATGAAATGTAATGCCCATCTCCTGCCATAGACTGACTAACATTACAGCATCTAACAGGGTTGCCTCTAGTACATTTGAAGAATGGCATCATATTTGGGCTGGAGAGATTCCTCTGTTGTTCACAGTCCATGTAGCAGGTGCTCTCTATTGAATGGTCACTGTTTTTCTCAAGAACTGCCAATGTTCATTACAGCAATGGACTGGAGGGGTGCTGAAATGTCACATGAAAATAATAGTACTGGCCAGCCTCACTTTTTTCCATTAGAATTCAGCAACATGAGTAAAGCAAGGACAGACAAGATAATAAAGGCACTGCATAAGGATTTATTTCTTTCATATTTTCTCTGAGACAGTGTTAATAAAATTAGCAGTGTTCCAAAAACAGCAAGGGTTAAAATATATACATTTCTCAACAATGCGTAAGTTTCCTACTGGAGTATATAATAAAGATTTCCAAATGCAAATCTCTTATCAATGAATATACAGAGGGGCAAAATAAAGAAGGGGAAAATAACATTAAGCTAATTCTCAGTTCATCTCGAAAAAACAGAAGAATTAAAACTTTTAAATTTAACTGACAAATATCCCCAAACTCAACTTTAAGCTTTCACTTAGTTGGTGCTGTCAAGACTAGCCAAAGTTCCTTACAATGAATCATAATCCCTTTGAATTTTAGAGATTGGGTCAAAATTATATGCCTTGCTGTCTGGGAGGTGGGGGTAAGGAGAAATCAACCAAAGGACTTGTATGCATGCATATAAACATAACAAATGGACACAGACATCAGAGGGGTGAGGACATGAGCGGGGTGGGGAGGGAGTAGGGTAGGGGAGGAGATGGGGAAGAAAATGGAGCATAAAGACACATATATAATACCTTAATCAATAAAGAAAAAAAATTTTAAAATCATATGCCTTACCGTCACCTACCATACAAAGCCAAAAATCCTCTTGTAAGTCCCTCCAAACTCACTCCCTATCCAACAATCAAGCCCTCCACATTCTAACCCACCCAGCCTCCAGTCATTTTTACCATTTTCCCATCACACATCCCTGGCTAAAAACAGTGCCTTGAAGGTCTGTGATGCCCTACCTTGTTTCTTTCCAACTCCTCCTCATTTTCTGATGTTGCCCCTCCTATGCTATGCCTTTTCCTTCTGTCCTCCGCCTTTTATGCAGTCTAAACTACCATCGCACAACCTGATAATCAGCCATCTTGAATAGACCACACCTTCTTTACGGACACCATCTCACCAGGTGGACAACACACTCCCATAACACAGAGACAGTGTGGGGCATACATATGTGTTAAGCATTTGTTGACCAAAAAGTAGACTCTATAATCATACTATTCCTCCTTCTATAGAGATACACACAGGTCAAAAGATAGATAGAGATGAGAAAAAGGAAAAGAGAGGCAAGAGATCTAGATATTCCAGGAACTTGACAATGAGTTGGACAATGATCTATATAACCCTGAGCTTACTGTATACATAAGGGAAAAGCATACAGATGGCCAGTGCAATATACATTAAAGGTGCTTTGAGAGCTGTAATGATTTGTTAAGTGTTGCTTTAGCAACCCTAATATAAAATGTACTTCCAGGAAAAACAACAAGTAGACATAAAATATTTCCATAAAGCAAATACTGAAACCATTAATGTGCTAAAGAAAAATTTCTTCCCCAAATCATTCTCCACTCAAAGGAGTAAATCAAATTCATTAGTGGTGTGCTCAGACATGCTGATGGCATTGACTGCCCCTGCTGGTGGTAAATAAAAGCATCACAGTCTCCTAGGAGCATGAGGAGAGTCATTGTCACATAGCCATTTGAAGCCTCCATCTGTCTTTCAAAAGGCTAAAGTTGCATTGTCTCCCTGAAAAACCCAAGGAGATGCCGCCCAGGGCAAGAAAGATGCTAATATTTCTATCAAATCACAGCAGTAACAATAACTTGAAATGCCAAATACCATGACAGAGAGTTGAACTGGTGCTAATCTGGAGAGGCCAAAATCTATGGTGTTCTGTGTAATGAAATGACAACCCACTCACTGAAGCAAACCCGTGAGCACAGTACTATTTCTCGTCTTATCATTTTTATGGCAGCAAAGCTTCATAAACACAGAGGCTGAGATCAGCCCAAGGCAAGTGTCCAGGAGCAAGTCTATGGTTGCAACCGGGGGCAGGCCAACAAATAGTTTTGTCTTTTGGATTTTTTTACACAATAATATTTCTGAAAGAGACTATGACTTGGAGTGGCAGTAAATTTCAACATGTTACCAAAAAGAAATTGCCTTTAGGAGATTAAGTACCAAAATAATATAAGATGTGTGCCTCTAACCCATTTCTACCCCACAAAAATATCCTTGTATGTATTTGTTTAAAAAGTGTGTGTGTGGTGGGTAATGGGAAAATAAGAACACATATGTAACACCTTAATCAATAAAGATTTTTTTTAAAAAGTGTATGGAAGTAGGGGAAAAAGACACCAACCCTGAAAAATACTTTTTAGAAAGAAGAGAGCCCACTGTATGGAAAAACATATTTTCCAATGATACATTGATAAGGAGTTAATATACAAAATATATAATGAACTCATACACCTTAACAAAGGAAAGATAAACAATCCAATTTAAAAATGGGCAAAAGGACCTAAATAGACACTTCTCCAACATGGACATACAGAAAGCCAAGAGACATATGAAAAAGTGCTCAATGTCCCTAATCATCAGAGAGATGCAAATTAAAACAACAATGAGGTATCACCTCACACCTGTCAGAACAGGTACCATCAACCAATCAATAAATGACAAGTGCTGGCAACGATGTGGAGAAAAGGAAACCTTCGTGCACTGCTGGTGGGAATGCAGACTGGTGCAGCCCCTGTGGAGAACAGTATGGAGTTTCCTCAAAAAATTAAATATGAAACTGCCATTTGACCTAGTGACCCCACTTCTAGGAATATATCCTAAGAAACCCGGAACACCAAACAGAAAGAATGTATGCACCCCTATGTTCACAGCAACACAATTTACAATAGCAAAGAACTGGAAACTGCCCAAGTGCCATGCCCATCAGTAGATGAGTGGATTTTTTTTATTGTATTACATGTATATATATCTCCCCATTGCCCCCCCTCCCTCCCAGGCATACCCCAACCCCCCAGTGTCTATGTTCATTGGTTATGCTTATATGCATAGATACAAGTCCTTTGGTTGATCTCTTATCTATCCCTCTTCTCCTTAATCTTCCTGCTATAATATCACAGTCTGTTTGATGCTTTACTGCCACTGTATCTATCCTTTTGTTCATCAGTTTACAATGTTCTTTATTATCCACAAATGAGGGAGAGCATGTGCTGCTTCTCCTTCATTGACTGGCTTATTTCACTAAGCATAAGGCTCTCCAGTTCCATCCAGGTTGCTGCAAATGGTAAGAGTTCCTTCTTTTTAATGGCAGCATAGAATTCCATTGTGTAGATGTACCACAGTTTTCTGATCCACTCATCTGCTGATAGGCACCTAGGCTGTTTCCAAATTGTAGCTATTGTAAATTGTGCTGCTATGAACATAGGGGTGCATAAATCCTTTCTGATTGGTGTTTGTAATTTCTTAGGATAAATTCCTAATTGTGGGATTGCTGGGTCAAATGGGAGATCCGTTTTTAGTTTTTTAAGAAAACTCCATAAGATGAGTGGATTAAAAAAAAAAAGAAAAGCTGTGGTTCATTTACACTGTGGAATACTATGCAGCTGTAAAAAAAGAGAAGGATCTCTTACCCTTTGAAACAGCATGGAGAGATCTGGAGAGTATTATGCTAATGGAAATAAGCCAGTCAGAGAAAGACAAGTATCACATAATGTCACTTATATGTGGAATCTAATGAACAAAATAAACTGATGGACAAAATAGATCCAGAGGCATAGAAGCATGGAACAGACTGTGGAATCTCAGAGGGAAGGCAGGAGTGGGTGGGTGAGTGGGAAGAGATCAAGCAAAGAACTTATATGCATATATGCCTAACCCAGTGGTTAGCAAACTCATTAGTCAACAGAACCAAATATCAACAGTACAATTGAAATTTCTTTTGGGAGCTAAATTTTTAAACTTAAACTTCTTCTAATACTACTTCTTTAAAATAGACTTGCCCAGGCTGTGGTATTTTGTGTAAGAACCACACTCAAGGGGCCAAAGAGCTGCATGTGGCTAGCCTAACCCCTGGAAACAGTCAATAGTGTGGTGAAAGCATGGGGTGAAGAATAGGTGTGGGCTAGAAGAGTTCAATGGGGGAGAAGGGGAAATACATGTAATACTTTCAACAATAAAGATAATTTTTTTTAAAAGGCACAACATGGAAGACTACTGTGTTTCCATTGCCAGCTGAATTGATATGACCAGTAAAGGATTGGCACATGATAATTAATTAAAAGCAAACTCACTCAGAATGCAGATGTCACACTCAGGTTAAAAATACATAGCCAAGACCGGTTTGGCTCAGTGGACGGAGTGTCGGCCTGCAGACTGAAAGGCCCCAGGTTTGATTCCGGTCAGGGGCATGTACCTTGCTTGTGGGCCCAACTCCAGTAGGGGGCGTGCAGGAGGCGGCTGATCAATGTCTCTCTCTCATCGATGTTTCTGACTTTCTATCCCTCTCCCTTCCTCTCTGTAAAAAATCAATAAAATATATTTAAAATAGTTGAACAACACAAATTTGAACTGTGTGGGTCCACTACATGCAGATTTTTTCAATAAATGCATTAAATGTATTTTTCTTCCTTATGATTTTCTTCATAACACTTTATTTTCTCTAGCTTCATTATTTTAAGAATACAGTAATACATATAACATACAAAATGTGTTAATTAGCTGTTAATGCTGTTCATAGGCTTCCAGTAAACAGTAGGCTATTAATAGTTAAATTTTGGAGTGTCCAAAGGTATACATAAATTTTCAACTATGGAGGAGGTTGTCCCTAACCCCCACATTGTTCAAAATTCAACTGTATATAGAGACTAAATAATTTTATTTGTATTTTGGGAATTTGCTTTGGATGTCAAATTAGCATTGATCAAATCTAACTTCAAATCCCATGTACTGATCTATGCTGACTAGATAATGCCTCTATCTACTATTTTGCTTCATTGACTTAGACATTTTCTACACAGAAAACCATTTAAGGAAGGATGACTGGTCATTTTTATGATTTCTCATTTGTGCAACAAATATTTACTGAATAGCTGATATTCTAAGCCCTGTGAACAAGACAGACCCACCCCTGTCTTTATGAAGCCTACTACCCATTAAATATTAATGATATTTGTGCTACTACAAAGTGTAGTGTTTTGTACAGTCTTCTTATTTTGCTTTTTTTAAAAAATATATTTTATTGATTTTTAATTTTTTTACAGAGAGAAAGGGAGAGGAATTTTTTTTTTACTTTTTTAAAAAATATATTTTATTGACTTTTTTGTACACTCTTAAAGCAAAAGATTCCCATGGAGCTAGCTAGAGTGATAGGGAAGACTCCGCTGAGGAAATAAAGTGTAAGATGAATCTTTAAATTGAATAGGAGTTGGGTGGGTGAAAGGAGAGAAGATGTTGGGAGAGAGTTTCTAGTACAGAAAAGTGCCTCTGCCAAGGACCACAGGCAGGAAAGAGCGTGGCATGCTGCTTGCTGAAGGAGAGGCAACATGGCTAGAAAGGACAAGGATAAGGCTGGACAGCAGGGAGGAGCCAGGCCAAGTGGTACATTGAAAGCCACATTCAGGCTACTGAACTTTAAACCACAAAGTTTTAGATCCAGGATTGACATAAACAGTTTGCATTGTTAATGATCACAATGTGGCTTTAGAGATACTGGGTGAGCAGCAAGATGAGCAGCAACACTTTAAGATACTTTTGCAGTAGTCCAGGTGAGAGAGAGATATCTTGCACTAGGCTGATAGGAAGAAGAAAAGGGATTCAATAGATATTCAGAGGAAAGAAACAACAGAACTTGGTGATGGGCTGGTGTGGAGACTAAGGGAGAGAGAGGAGCCAGGTGGACTCAGAGATTGCTGCCTTAAAGAACTAGTTTGGTGGAAGGACCACATACTGAGATGTGTTAGCTTGGAAGAAAACCAAATCTCAGGACTGAGGGATGGGTGAATATTAGTACAAGACTGAACATCAGATATGGTGCCCTGCAAACAGAGCAGGTCCTTAAGCTCCTAATCTCCCTTCAACTAGATTTAAAGGTGTTTTGATAAAAAACTTAGAAACTTCTCCATCAATTATGGAACCACATAGTTTCAGACCAGAAAGGAATTATACAGATCTCCAAACTGAAATAACAAATCTATGGGAACCAGTCACTCCCAATTGGAAGGTAGAATGTTAGTCCTAGAAAAGTTTGTGTTACTACTGGCATCAATACTTCTAGAAACAAGAAGTTTATCATCTGCATCCTGTGCAGATGCCTAAAGATCCCTTTAAATGTAGAATTCACACTGGATGCTAGTTTTCTGGAGCAAACAACTCCATTAGTTGCTAAA
The DNA here is from genome assembly GCA_011751065.1 of Lasiurus cinereus. NCBI lineage: Eukaryota > Metazoa > Chordata > Mammalia > Chiroptera > Vespertilionidae > Lasiurus > Lasiurus cinereus. The sequence goes on from JAAGEH010000393.1 coordinate 48,583,607, forward strand.
GAATTTATGTAAAGATTTTCAGAAATCTTGTGGGAATGCCAGAAATCTTTTGAATTTTTTAATTGGACAGGGATTACTAGAGTTTGTATCAATTAGACAAGATCAAGCAGAAAGTTTTCCTTTCCCCCAAGTATCTAGCTTTTTGTCATGTTTCTCAAAAGATAATACACTTAATTATTTAGTTCTGGTAAAAAAGATGGCAACCACAAGTTTTAGGTTGTTTATTCTTAAATAATTTTTTCACATAGAAAGAATCCATTCCTGAAAATCCTGGATTACCCATTCGATAATGGCCCTGGCCTGTTCTCAGCCCAGAGGACTTGGCTCTTGGCTGCCATGTGGTCAGTTATCTTCTGCTGTTATCCTAGCTTGGCATGTTTCATATTTTTAATATCACAGGTTTCAACTCCAAATAGCATTGCCAAATCTCTCTCCTCTCTGACATAATCTCTTTCTGGTTTGACTGAACATTCTCTCATGGGCCTATTTATAAATAACATAAGAAGCAGCTGGGAAAGAAAAATAGGCATTTTATAGCAGGTAATTTAGAAATTTAGAGAAACACAAAAATCCTGGGCAGAGAGTGCAGCAAACCCAGAAGGGAGATTAGGAGCATAGAACAGGACTCACCCTATATAGCCTTGATGACCCTGTGATTCATTCTTTCCCTGGGGTTGGGCTCTCAATAGCCAGGATATATATTGCATGAATGCCATCCTTGGGGAAAGAATGGAAGCAGTTGGCACTGCACTCCAATGGAGCGGCGAAGACTGGTGGGAGAGCAGATGCCCAGAAAACCACGTTTAAGGGAATAAATTTGAGGAGAGTCCCCCTGCCATAAGCCAATGTGACTGTTTATGTGCCAGAAATTAGTGCTTTAAAAGTTGTGTGCTCTATTCTGCCAGTATTCTGAGGAATCATGTGTGTATAGGATTCAAACACTTGGTTTTCAGAGTTAGATATTGAGCTTTTGATTTGGTTTAAAACATACAAGGAATCAGAGAACGTGTAGATGAGACAATGAGATCCAGCTAGCAATAGGTTTTGATTTCTAGTACAGCTTAAGTGATTTGCTGAATAAGATAAACTCAATTAAGACAATACAAATCCAATAGCCATTCTTCCATTTGCTGAATAAGATAAACTCAATTAAGACAATACAAATCCAATAGCCATTCTTCCATCTTGGGAGAAAATAAGCTTCTGAGTGGGAGGCAACCAGTCATGTTCTGAAGAACAGGGTTCATGGCTCAAATCAATATGAAGCAACCCTGTCCCCCTGATGAGACTACCCATGCCCTCCAGATAAAACTACCCATGCCCTCCAGAGGAGACTACCCATGCCCTCCAGAGGAGACTACCAATGTCCTCCAGATGACACTACCTATGCCCTCCAGATGAGTCTCAGAGAATGCACACAGCTCCTCTGAGTTCTTCCTAAAGAGGAGGCTTGTCAGGGACCCAGAGCAGACCAATTTTGGTTCAAAAGAAGCCACACCCTCCTCTGGTCACATGCACCCTCCAAGTAAAAGCTTTAATTGTAAAAATTTCCTTTCCCAAAACATGGATGGGACAATAGAAGTTTGTGCCACTTTCTGGTGCTAAAATAAGCCTGCCTTCCTTGGTAAAGGGTCTAATGTCAAGAGGGCTCAATGTGATCGATACAGGGGGCTAGGTTACATTTGGCTGCAGCTCCCATGAGCCCTTGCACTCTGGCTTGAGCACTGTCTCCTCTGACAGTCACCTGCCTGCCTCAATCTCTTAACAGTGGTCCCGCAGAAGCCCCATGGCAGGACCCCGGGGTTTGCTTGTACCCCTGGCCTGAGCACCTGCCACCTGCACACAGAGGTTCAAAACACTGACTTCTGCCATCTGGGCAGATTTTTACCAGTGCACCAGTGGATCCCTCCCATCTGCTCCCACACACTGACTTGTTTATTTCATGTCAATTCCTCTTGGAATGTTCCTAGTCCAGTCATCTCACCTATGTCCAAATATGCCACATGATGTGAGTGATGGAAACCCTCAGTATAGAACATGATTAGTACTATAATATTCTGTCCCTCTGAATTTCTATGGCCTTACTATCTATAGGACTCATTTGGAAATTTGCATATATTACTCATACTATCATTGTTCCACATATGTATACATATAAACACATAAACATCCCTCCTCTCCAACTGATTTTATGCTTCTTAAGCATAAAATACATGGTGTGCATTCTCAGCATCTGATACAATACCTCCCATTTAAAAGTACATTAAACTGTTTACCACCAGTTGTGACAATTATAAAGATTTGTCCAAGTCTACTTTAGTAATTTTAGTGGATAATAAGCATAGAGAGAGTTGCGCCTGCCCATGAACAGGCTTCAGAGATAAAGGGAAGAAAATCAGCCTGTGCGTGTGCGCAATCCACAGGGTATCAGACCAAAAAAAAATCTGCTTTGTCCATTTTGAGTAAGGCTGTAGTGAGAACAAGAAGACCTCTGGCTTTCTGGCTTAAGAGATACTTCAAAGGTACAGGGGATGCTCTTGAAATGGACCTCCATCAACCAAATCAGCAGACAAAACATACGTACTCCATTTGCTCTACAAAATACAGGGAAAACACAGCGGCCCAATCCAGGCACGTGACGAGTAGGCCACTTGTAGAGCCCTTGGTTGTGCTTTTGTGCCCACAAGTTATATTCTATGCCTGCCAAGAGCTTGTTAAATTTGTTCCTCAGCCTGTTGTTAACCGTTTTACATGCTATTAAAATTACTAGATAAACTGATAAAATAAGAGTGAAAAAGAGAGCTAATTCTATGAAAATGAGGCTGAATACTATAAAAAGATTCCCAAGCTGTGTGTAATTAAGTAGGGGGAGAAGGACGTTTTTAAAAGCCTGGGGAAACGGCTATAAACACCCAGAAGGGTTCTGTGCTCAGATTGCTTTACAAAGGTCTAAGTTCCCCTTGATTGGGTGGTAATGCACATGCAAGTGTGAGGCCTTGACCCTTATCACAAGATTGGAAAAGGGCTGTGCACTCACAGGTTCTTAAACTAAAATAACAGGTTTTAGAGATATGTATGCTTTGTTTCTGATTCCCATTTTAGCCAGTCTTTACATTGCAACAGCTGGCAATCCTGTCCCATCAGATAAGAAGTTTCTTCACACTTTCCACCCATCCCTACCTTACTGCTGGACTCACTGAGAAATTGCTCAGGACTCAGGAAGCTAGAAGCTACAGCAGCTGTCACCTAAACTGTGATAGAAATGCAAGAATGAAGTCACTGCTAAGGTTTTCCTTCTGTTATGCTGGTTTTCACTATATAAATATTCTACCTAGACCAAGAAACGGAGAAAAGCATGTATATGGGTCTAGGTAGAATATTTATCAGAATGCAGTACATAATTAAAATCAATAGCAATGACTAGAAATCATGAATTACCTGCTAAGCTGAGCATCACCTTCAACAGGTCACCATACACATTCAACACAGTCAAGCACTCAAATGGCCAGTTAGGCAAACAGGCAGAGCAGCTTGCGCAGGTTCCAGAACTGCAGTTCTGGGGCGAAATACAGAGGAGATTTGACATGGTGCTCTTCCCTGCAGAGGTTACGGTTCAGTAATCAAACCAGGCCATCAAGTTGCATTTACTTCTTTATAATGACAGCAAGGCAGGACTTAGATGGAGGGGAGGGAGACAAGGAGCCAATTGGTAGTTTTCCTCTCCTCAACAACTCCATGTTGACTGCCAAATGGATATTGGAAAGTAGTAAGCATGAGGGTTGAAATATTTTGGTAGGAATATGACTGTAAAAATGTTTTTCATAGATTCATAAAATGTTAAAAATAGGGAAAGTGATCTTAGAGACACTCACTGCCTTATTTTACCGAAGTGGAGACCAGGACAAGAGAAGGAGAGCCAGGCAGCACTGCTAATGAAGACCAGGCTGGGACAGAAACCAGACCGCCTGGCCCTAAGGTTAGTGCTCTTTCCATAACACCAATGGGCTATCCTCTACCTCAGGGTTAGCATCCCTTTGTCTCCATTCCATGACCCCAAATCTATCCAGGACATGGAGATTAATTGGAAACCCTGAAAGATCATTTTTAAAAAAGTTAAAACTCCTAGATAAATCTATTTTAAAACCTTACAAATTGAACAAAGCACAGAGTGGAACAAAATTCCATGCTAATTGTGTGCTTTCATGTAGATAAAATATTAAAGTTCTGAAAGAATTGTTGGTCAAGTTATCTAACTTAGGACACAGATCCATCTACCTGGGAGAAAACCCAGTCAGAAAACTTTATCTACATTTCTTTCATTCAGCATATATTCTCTCCCCTCAAAAAAAAAAAATGTAGATCTCAGAAGAATTTACATTGGTTTCTATGATGATAGTTTCAAAATAACTAAATTAGCAACTATCACTTGTATACCTACTGTGTGCAAGGCAGTTAGTGAGCACCCACTGTGTTTGAGCCTAGGTATTATGGGTGACACCAAGAAGAGCATCTCACACCTCAAGAAGCCACAATCTAGTCTTGGAAGCTGTGCTCAAACAACAAACACATACTGGAGTGTGGTCAGGATTATAATGGAGATAAGAATCATCTAGAAACACATAAGAGGGAAAGGGTACAGAGGGAAATTTCATAGATAAGATTGCGTTTGATCTGGGCTTTGAAAATGGAAGGTAATACCACATAGAGAGAACTCAGACATTCTTAACTTAGAGTAGCCCAGTCACATTTCTTTCTGCTCATGTCTCAACCTCTTGAAAATTACATTCCACCCAATTAATGTTTTGTAACCAATTTCTCCAGTGACCTCCTACTTGCCAGATTAAATTGTCATTTTCAGTATTGATCCCAAATTATCCCTTGGAAAACCCTTTTGATCTTGACTTTCTTGAAATTCTTCTCTGGTTTTCATCATCGGCTCCCTCCTGCTACCCCAGCTCTCTGGCAATCTCCCTCTTCTCTGTAGTTTCTTGTTCATATCTTTTCATTTTGATCCTAGACATCTACCTAGATAATTTCACCACCTCCATGGATCCAACTACTACCTTGCTCTGATGACATATTTAAATACTAATCCCTGTATTAATTTAGGTTGTTTATTCTTAAATAAACAATTATTCTTAAATTGTCAGCAGCAGGACGCATAATTAATTTCTTTTTCAACTCCAAACTTATCTTTCCAATTAGTCACTAACCTGCCAATCTGGACAGCCTATAAACATCCCAAACTTAACATGTCTGAAATCAAATGCATCCTTTTTCCCTAAAGGTCACCCTCCTATTTTCCTTACAACACAGATGCATACACTTTCATATCGTGGTAGCTTTCTACATTCTATTCTCCAGCTTGGAATCATTTTCTGTAGTTGAACTACTGAAAAAAGTTCATCTGTAAATAATTACCATCCTCGTAACCTCCTCTGTGATAGACAAGGAAGCAACATGATGTCCTGGGAAAACAGGACCAATTTTGAATCCTGGTTCTAGCCTTTATTCTGTAATCATATAACCTTGACCTCACTGAGCTTACCCTTCCTCAGCTGTACCCACCTCAGAGAGTCATAAAAACTTAATTGAAATGATCTTTATGAAAATCCTAGTGCAGGAAATGGTACCTGGGAGGTGAATGAGTGTCATCTTCCCTTCTCTCTCATCGCTGGGCTACCAGGACATGCGTACCTGTTGACTGCAGTCCTGGTTACATGTTGACCTCATTCTAATTCTTCTGAACCTTAGCTCTCCAACGAAAAGCCTAGAACCCAGCACCACCAGTGGGCACTCAGCACATGTTTCTTTAATTACGGTAAGACCAGAGATAGCTCGGCACCCAATTCCGGGACTCAATATACTGAGCTGGTGTCACTGGGGAAATGATGGTATTATTAAGAAAAATGGAGAAATTAAGTCCTTTGGGCAGTCATGTGGAGAATTCAGCATGGTGCACAATCACTTTTAAAGAGCAGAAGGAAGACACCCAGCAGTGGCTGTGTCTGGGGAAGCCCACAGTTAAGTAACAGAAAGAAGGAACATGATTGAGATCCTCCCCTAAAAGCCCAGTCCTTATACCCCTTAAAATGAAGGTCCAGCATGTACTCTTCTGAATAATAATTGTAATTATGTAAATAAATTAAAAATAAACTAGAAAAAAACAGGAGGAATCCAAAATGGTGGCATAGGTAAACACCTACACTGCTGCCTTGCACAACAATTTCAAAACTACAACAAAAAGACAGAACAGACATCATCCAGAACCACAGGAAAGCTGGCTGAGTGGAAGTTCTACAACTAGAGGGAAAGAGAGGAGCTCACGGAGACACAGAGGAGCTGCAAAAAGCTGAAGTATGGAGACAGGCGTGCGGAGAGAGCGAGTGCTGGAGTACCTGGCTGGCTTTCTCTGGAGGGAGGGAAACGGAGACTCTCAAAGGCATTGAACCCCTTATCCTACGACACTAAACCCCAGATCCAGCCGAAACTCATACGGGGGGAGTTTGGACTGTGAAAAGGGAGAGGTGCATGGAAATTTAGGGGAGTCGCAAAAGATCAAAGGCCTGGTGGCGCGCAGGGCACTGCACGCAGGACAGATTGCTGATTGTGCCGCTGGCTTTCACGAGTGGGCGGGAGACAGACCCTCTCAACTGTGCCACTTCTGACTCCACTAAGCCCCTGTTTTGGGCGAAACCCTGGGGACCTAAACTCGTGTGGTCCTGGTATGCAGGGAAGCTGGAAAGGCAGCGGTTAGAGGCACTGCGGGCTCGTGCACAAGGACTGCTCCAGCGATTACCCAGTCACGTGAGACTCAGGGGCCGTGGAGGGTGGGGCCGACTGGAAGGCAAGGCGGTCCCTTAAGCCCTGAGACTCCACCCCTCCCAAGCTCAACAGAGGCTTCTGCGGCTTTGCACGTCTGGTATCATAAAGCTGAATTCAACACAGAAGTTTCCCCGGCATAGTGAAAATGCTGAGACAAGGGAAGGGATTACAAACAAAAGAAATGGAGGGAAAAAACGACTAGATATAGAGTTCAAAACGACGCTTATAAGCTTTTTCAAGAATATGCTAGAAAAGTTGGATAAATTTAGTGAGACCCAAGAGGAGATGAAAAAGGACATACTAGAAACATTGACTGAAATAAAAAATATTATACAGAGTTCTAACAGCAGACTAGAGGATGGCAAGAATCAAGTAAAAAAATTGAAATATAAAGAAGCAGAAAACATTCAACTGGAAAAGCAAGAAGAGAAAAGAATCCAAAAATGTGAAGATAATGTAAGGAGCCTATGGGACAGCTTCAAGCATACCAACATCAGAATTGTGGGGGTACCAGAAGAAGAGAGAGAGCAAGATACTGAAAACCTATTTAAAGAAATAATGACTGAAAACTTCCCACATCTGGTAAAAGAAATAGACTTACAAGTCCAGGAAGCACACAGAACCCCAAATAAAAGGAATCCAAAGAGGACCACACCAAGACACATCATAATTAAAATACCAAGAGCAAAAGACAAAGAGAGAATACTAAAAGCAGCAAGAGAAAAACAGTTCATTACCTACAAGGGAGCACCCATACGATTGTCAGCTGATTTCTCAACAGAAACGATGCAGGGCAGGCGGGAGTGGCAAGCAATATTCAACGTGATGAACAGCAAGAACCTACAACCAAGAATAATCTATCCAGCAAAGCTATCATTCAGAATTGAAGGGCAGATAAAGAGCTTCACAGAGAAAAAAAGCTAAAGGAGTTCATCAACTCCAAACCAGTATTATATGAAATGCTGAAAGGTACTCTTTTAGAAGAGGAAGAAGAAAAAGGTAAAAGATAAAAAATTATGAACAACAAATACATATCTATCAACAAGTGAATCTAAAAATTAAGTGAATTAAAAATTGGATCAACAGAATAAACTGGTGAATATAATAGAATCAGGAGCACAGAAAGGGAGTAGACTGATAATTCTCAGGAGGACAAAAATCATAAAGCATCAAACAGACTGAAATTACAGCAGAAAGATTAAAGTTAGGTGAGGTAGATAAGTGATCAATCAAAGGACTTGTATGCATGCATATAAGCATAACCAATGATCACAGACACTGGGTGGTTGGGGTATGCCTGGGAGGGAGGGGGGGCAATGGGGAGATATATAAAAATTAATAAAAAATTTAAAAAAATAAAATAAATTAAAAATAAACTAAAAAAAAAAAAAGAAGAAGAAGGAACACATGAGAGCAGCCAAGGAAAGGGCAGGGGACTGCAGGATAACATGGTGACAGAGAAATAAAAAAGGAAGGAATTTCAGGAAGAAAGCAGAGGGCCCACCACGCTGAATACAAAAGAGAGGTTCCTAGACTTAGGACAAAAACAAAACAAAACAAAATCACAAAGCAGGCTTTGTGGTTTTGTTGAAACAGGAGGAAAAATAGTTTCAAAAGAAGATGAAGACAAAACAGATAGCAAGGGGTTAAAAAGTGGGTGCGTGCAACCTAGGAGGAAATCTCCAAGGTAACTAAATCACATCTCACATCCCTGTTTATAATTAAATCTCCCTGCGCAGAATTTTCAATCCCTGAATCTGACACTGCCAGCAGCAGAGCCCTAGCCAGAACCCAGGTTTCCTGCCTCCCAGTGGCGGGATCCCCACACGCAGGAAGGCATACTTTTCACCCCATAGCAGCAGCAGGACGCATATCAGACCAGCTGTCACATTCAACTATAAAGGCTGAGAATCTGATTGATTCCTGCCTTGCTTCTTTGACAATTTCATCACTCAGGAGGCTCTGGGAGCAACCAGAGGAGCAGCTTTTCCTCAATTAATTTTAATCAACCGTCAGCTTTGAATGATAGAGTGGATGTGATAGGAACTTTGGGGGTAAAGTGATGAAATTGTCTTGTAACAGACAAGGAGGAGAAGGCTGGTCGAAATCAGACAGGACTCGTGGGATTTAGGAGAGTGGATTTTTATGTTTGACTTCTCATCCCTCCCTCCCTAGGCCATGGAGCTCCTACATGGAAAACACAGAGCTCTGATTCCAGTGCTGACTGCTTGGTTTTATTATCATTATTAGTGCTTGGATTAACACGTGCACATTAAAGTGGAGAATGAGAGAAAACAAGAACGCAGAGAAATGGGTCAGGAGGTTAAGTTCATTTTGGAGGCTGTCAGGATGAATTAAAACTAATATTAATTTTAATTTTAAAAATATGAAGTTCTCTAGATTTAAAAGAAAAACACAGAAAAAATACAGGTTGGTAATAAGATAAAAATATTAATTATATTTATGGTTTAAAAATTAGGGGAAAACGTTCAAACTATTAATGATAACCACTTAGAAATTGAAAATATAACTCATAAATTGCAAAGAGGAGAAAAAAGAATGGGAAGTTTAAAAAAACCAAGCAGAAAACAGAAAAGGAGGAAAAAAAAGTACAAATAGAAGATATAAATGAGTCCAATTACATAAGTTTTTCAACAAATATAAATAAATAAGCTCACTTGTTAAAAATCACAGTATCAAATAGGAATTTTTAAAAATTCATTTATATATAAGAGAAAACATTAAAAATAATATCAGAAATTTGAAAATAACATAAAGGCAAAAGAAATTCAGGAAAAATCTTGGCAGAAAATGTCCACTACAATGATAATTACAACGCAAAATGGACTTTATGGTAAAAAAAAAATTATCTGAATAGGGCCACTAAATATTAATCAAGAGGACAACTCCAGAAATAACAATCATTAAATTGCCGGCAGAAATGTAGGATAGAAGAGCTCAACTTAATAGTAGTGTATTTAAAAGGATGGTTTTAGTTTCATAAGTTTAGTAATGACCATGGGGTTAAAGCAGGTGCCTCCAACCATCATGCAGTTGTGGCTAACTAACCATGACAGGTGCAGAAGAGCTCAGATGAAGGACACTTTCTCTTCCTGTCAAAACTCACCTGGAAGAGAGTGCACAGGTCTGGGTATGTCATCTTGAAACAGACGTTGTCAAACTGGGGAACTTCCATGCCGAGACCGGTTTGGCTCAGTGGATAGAGCTTTGGCTTGCGGACTGAAAGGTCCCGGGTTCAATTCCGGTTGGGGGCATGTACCTTGCTTGCGGGCACATCTCCACAGTGGGGTGTGCAGGAGGCAGCTGATCGATGTTTCTCTCTCATCGATGTTTCTGACTTTCTATCTCTCTCCCTTCCTCTCTGTAAAAAATCAATAAAATATATTAAAAAAAAACAAACTGGGGAACTTCCAGCAGAAATTGACCTGGATGAAAACAGCATAAAAAGACATCACCTAAATCACAGCTGAAGGACAGGAGATATCGTTTAAGAAAGGAGACGCATTTAGAGGAGAACATCAGTCAAAGTGGGAACTGCAACAAATGGTGGATCCAGGACTAGAATGGAGCAAATCTCATTACAGATTGCATGCCAAGCAGCCTTAACTATGCTATCCTATACTGCCTCACTATAACATATGTACCAGAAAATAAAAGGAATATTTTTCATGGTGTTAGAGTGAAAAAGTCTTTCCTAATTATAACATGAAGATCATGTCCATAAATATAAAAAGGAATTTTTTTAACAAGATAAAATTTTTGAAATTCTGCATAAAGACACAATAAACCAAAAAAAAAAAAAAAAGATACAACAAACAGCAGAGTAAAGCACACACTGCTAGTGAAGGTACAAACCACACACTGCTAGTGAAGGTACAAAGAAATTGGATTACTCATCCGTGATTGGTGAGGATGTAAAATGGTACAGGCACTTTGGAAAACATTTTGGAAATATTTTATAAAACTAAATATTCATTAGAGATCACATTCTTGGACATTTATCCTAGAAAAATGAACACAATGTTTGCACAAAACCTCCTGGATGTTTATACCAGCTTTATTCATAATAGCCAAAGTTTGGAAACAACCCAGGTGTCCTTCAATGGTGTGTATTTAAACAAACTGTGCTGCTTCCAGATCATAGACCATGACTCAGCAATAAAAAGAAACAAACTATTGATAACACACAACAACTTGAAATTTCCAGGGAATCATGTGGAATGCAAAAAGGAGTCCTAAAAGGTTATTTAATGTATGATTCCATTTATATAACATTTTTGAAATGACAGTATTTTAAAAATGGAGAATAAATTTGTGATTGTCAAATTCTGATGGGAAGAAGGGCAGCATAGAAGGGAGGAAATCCTATATGATGAAAGAGTAATATGCGAATTGACCAGACCTCTGCTATACCCACAAGCCACGCCCACCAGCCAATCAGAACAAGTATGCAAATTAACCCTGCCAAGATGGCTATGACCACAGAGTGAGGCTTGGGTTCCCCCTGGTGATGGAGGAAGCCAAGCTTTCTGTACACTCTGGCTGGTGCTTAAGGCAACAAAGTTTCAATGCTGTGCCAGCAGAAGTCTCCAGGCTATACAGTGGTACCTCGAGATACGAGTTTAATTCATTCCGTAACCTTGAGGCGTGGGAAACTATGAGACGCTCGAGTCTCGGTAAACTGGTGGGTCGTGTGCAGCCGGCCGATCTGTGTGATTACTCCTATCTCAAATGTTGCTCATATTTCAAAGCAAAAATAGCTCACTTGAAGGCTCATATCTCAAAAATCTCATATGTTAGGGTACTCGTATCTTGAGGTACCACTGTAAAGTTTCAATTGTAAAAGATAATAAATCCCAGATACCAGGGCCTCTATTTGGGTAACCAGGGGCCATGGCGGGCCTACAAACCACAATAGGTTCCTCGCCCAGGCCACCCCACACCCCAAGGGAACACCCACCCTGATCCAGGATACCCTTCAAAGCAAACCAGCTGGCCCCCACCGGTGCACCAGGCCTCTATTTTATCTAATAAAAAAGTAATATGCATGCGGAAACCGGTTTGGCTCAGTGGATAGAGCATTGGCCTGCAGACTGAAAGGTCCCAGGTTTGATTCCGGTCAAGGGCATGTACCTTGCTTGTGGGCACATTCCCAGTAGGGGGCGTGCAAGAGGCAGCTGATTGATGTCTCTCTCTCATTGATGTTTCTAACTCTCTATCCCTCTCCCTTCTTCTCTGTAAAAAAATCAATAAAATATATTTTAAAAAGTAATATTCAGATTGATCATCACTCCAAAACCCATGTGGTCAAAAGATCCTCTCCCCATGTGGATACAAGATGGCCACCACAAGATGACTAGCAGGGGAGAGCAGTTGACAGGGGCCAGGACTGCAAGGGAGGGCAAATGGGGGTGATCAAGCCTGCAGGGGAGGGCAGTTAAGGGTGACCAGGCCCACAGGAGAGGGCAGTTAGGGGCAAACAGGCTGGCAGAGGAGTGGTTAGGGGTGATCAGGCTGGCAGACAGAAGCGGTTTAGGGCAATCAGGAAGGCAGGCAGGTGAGCATTTGGGAGCCAGCAGTCCTGGACTGTGAGAGGGAGCAGGCTGGGCTAAAGGACACCCCCCACCCTAGTGTAGTTATAAAAGGGCCACATGAGAGGTCCTTGTGGTAGTGGGACTATTCCACATCTTAACTTTGATAATGGATACATGAACTTACAATTATGATAAGTTTGTATAAAACTACCAAAAAGACAGAGAATAACAGGTTTGGGCCAGAATGGGGAAAAACTAGAACCCTCAAACACTGCTGGTAGAAATGAAAATGGTACTGCTACTTTGGAAAACAGGTTGGAAATTCTTGGAAATATTAAAAATAGAGTTACTATATGGTTCAGCAATTTTATTCATGGCATAGTATACCTAAGAGAAATGGAAACATGTCCACAAAAAAATTTGCTCATCAATGTTCATAGCAGCAGCAATCATAACTGTCCAAAAGTGCAAACATGGTATCATGTGATAAATGGATAAAATAATGTAGTACATCTATACAATGGAATATTATTCTGCAATAAGAATAAGTGAAGTACTGATACATGCTATAACACAAATGAATCTTGAAAATGTTATTAATACTAAGTGAAAAAAGTCACAAAAGACTACATGCTGTATGACTCAATTTCTATGAAATGTCCAGAATGTGAAAATCCATAGATAAAGTAAATTAGTAGTTACCTGGAGATGGAGGGAAGGATTAGGAGTGATTACTAATGAGCATAGAGTCTCTTTGAGGTTGATGAAAGCATTCAGTAGTGAAAGTTACACAGCTATGTGAATATACTAAAACTACTAAATTGTATATTCTAAACATTAATAAATTGTATAGAACTAAAAACACCACACCCACAGATTAGTACAAGCATAACTAGGGGACTTTTAATAGCATAGGTGAATTGTATCAATGCCAATAGTTTGTGATATTATACTAACATCTTGCAAAATGTTACCATTGGAGAACACAGTAAAATTTACACAAGATTTCTCTGTATTATATCTTGAAACTGTGTCTACAAAAGCTGCTGCAAAACCTCACATTCATCTACATACACTCACTCACCAGTCCTGTAGGAGCACTACTACCTTCTGCTTTTCTCTGTTTTCCAATCATGTGTGAGCTGTCTCATTGACAAACTAAGTTAGAACTCATCTGGCACAGTATTCTGGGACACACTGTCCTATCCTCCAGACCCTCTGATACAGGGAGAGCATAAAAGAGAACAGGGATGAAGACCAATATATATAAATAAATTATATTTATATATGTTGATACATGTACACACACCTATATATATAAAAGACTAATATGCTAAGTGTCCTTCCCACCATCCAATCTGTCGTTATGATGTGTACTTACCACCAGGGGACAGACACTCAATGCAGGAGCTGCCAAGCTGCAGTGATTTAGCAGTGGTGGTTCTCGGGTGACACACCCCAAAACCAGAGAGGAGGGAGCCCGATTCCTCACAGGGCCATACGGTTCTACCTTTGGCCATGGGTTATGTTGTTGCTGGAGCACTGTCAGCCCCTAATCTGGTTTACTGAACACTTGTGTTTTCATTCCACACCCTGTATGACAGCAACTTTGCAGAGTGCCTTCTTGCACTTGGGCATCCCTCAGGGGATGCTAGATAACTGGTTTTGGCCCAATCTTTACAAGCCAGGCTGAGGAACCACACCTCCACTCACTCCACAGACACTAGGGAAGAACTTCGGGAGGTTGGCTCCAGGGTGTTTCCAGCTTGTCTCGCCTGGTCCCACCCTGCCAGCCACCTTCTAATTAATTTCCTTTATTTTTATTTTTAATTTCCTTTCAGTGTGCACTAATCTGTGCACCAGGACACTAGTATGAATATAAATGTGAATTATAATTACCATAAATATAAACTTATATATTTATACTAGAGACCCAGTGCACAAAATTTGTGCATGGGGGAGAGAGTTCTTCAGCCCAGCCTGCACCCTCTCCAATCCAAGACTCCTTGGGAGATGTAAAACTGCTGGTTTAGTTGGACATCTGGCAGTTAGATATCCCTCTCACAATCCAGGACTTCTAGCTCCTAACCACATGCCTGCCTGCTGACCTGATCACCCCCTAACTACTCCTCTGCCGCTTGATTGCCCCCTAACTGCCCTCCCCTGCCGGCCTGATCACCTCTAACCACTTCTACCTTGGCCTCTACCATTGTAACTTTGTCCAGAAGGATGTCAGGAAGATGTCCAGTCTAATTAGCATATTACTCTTTTATTAGTATAGATATATACACTAAATTTGTGGTACAATGTTTAAATGAAATCCGTTTGAAATTACATATATAATGCGTTAGCCTGTGGTCCCCCCAAAGTAACATCTACAACATCTGTGACATTTGAGTGGTTTTTCAGGAATAGGGTCTCAGGAAGCAAAAATACAGGAGTAGGAAGATTGAGCAGAGGACAAGGGAAAGAAAATATAAAAATGAAATATTGTCACTACAAGAGGAAACTGATTGCTCCATCTCTTTCTGAGAAGCCCAAGGAACAAAGGGCATGTAAATTTGATCAAAGGTTTGAGCTGCATATGGTGAGCGGTTCTCTCAGACATGTCACACACTAATGCTATGTCAGAAAAGGAAGA
Source organism: Lasiurus cinereus (assembly GCA_011751065.1). Lineage (NCBI taxonomy): Eukaryota > Metazoa > Chordata > Mammalia > Chiroptera > Vespertilionidae > Lasiurus > Lasiurus cinereus. The sequence continues at coordinate 48,598,628 of JAAGEH010000393.1, forward strand.
GCCTGCCATGTGCCCGAGGTGAGGCTCTGTTGGGTTACACCTGTGGGAAACTGGTTAAAGCCAATAGGCATGGCTGGTGCCAATAAGGAGGTTGGAAATAGTACATAAGAGGCATCTGGTAAGTATAGGATGCTCCCAGTGATAGGAAGTACATGTATTGGACTGAAAAACATCTGGAAAAAAAATTTAGTAACATACTAGTAGTATTTATCTCTGGATTATATAATTATAGACAATTTTTGGTTTCTTTTTTATAGTTCTTATACATTCAAGTTTTTTACAGTTTCTATAACCATAAAATGCAATAAAAAGTATTCTTAAGGAGCTGAATTGTATGGTTTGAGGATTAATGTTTATACAAAGACCAGATGACCCAGACATAGAATTTTTCTCCTTCATGGAAAGCTGGACCCTTTGACCTCTCAGATCACAGGCTAGGACTCTCAATTCAACTGCAATGCCTAGGAGGTTAAAAAAAAAAAGTACAAAGTAAGCGCTCAACACCACACATTTGCCAAAAGAAGGTATGCTTCTATTTGTTATATCCAGAATCAACAAACCCATAGAGAAAAACAAGTATGTAGTAGTTGCCAAGAACTGGGGGAAGAAAGGAATGGAGAATGATTACATAATGGGAATGAGGTGATTTGGGAGTGTAATGAAAATGTTCTGCAATTAGAGAGTGGTGAAGGTTGCACAATATTGTGAATATACTAAAAAGCACAAGTCAGCTGAAACCGGTTTGGCTCAGTGGATAGAACATCAGCCTGCAGATTGAAAGGTCCCAGGTTCGATTCCATTCAAGGGCATGTATCTTGGTTTCGGGCACATACCCAGTGGGAGGTGTGCAGGAGGCAGCTGATCAATGTCTCTCTCATCAATGTTTCTAACTCTCTATCCCTCTCTCTTCCTCTCTGTAAAAAATCAATAAAATATATAAAAAAAAACCACACAAGTTATCCACTTTAAGGGCAACTTACTAAATAGAAGATATTTGTCAATGAAACATCTGATAAAGGGTTAATATAATATATATGGAATCCATACAACTCAATACCAAAGGAGTTAAACAATCTGATTAAAAATAGGCTGAAGACTTGAATAGACATTTCTTCAAACAGGACATACATATTACCAAGAGACACATGAAAAGGTGTTCAATATCACTAACTCAGGGACATGCAAATTAAAACCACAATGATATATGACTTCACCTGTTATCAAAAAGGTAACTAAGAATAAGTATTGGTAAGAAAGTGAAGAAAAGTACCCCTAGTGCACTGTTGGTAAGATTCTATTTTTTTTCAGCCACTATGGAAAACAGTATGGAGATTCCTAAAAAAATTAAAACTAAAACTACCATATGATCTAACAACCCCACTCCAAGTAGTTATCTAAAGAAATCTAAAACACTAAATCAAAAAGATATATATACCACTATGTTCACTGCAGCATTATTTACAATAGTCAAGATATGGAATCAACCTAGGTTCCGATCAATAGAACTATGGATGAAGAGGATGTGGTACATATGTACTAGAGATATGACTCAGTCATAAAAAAGGAATAAAATTCTGCCATATGTGACAACATGAATGAACCTAGAGAATATTAGGCTAAGTGAAATAAGTCAGACAGAGTAAGACAAACACCATATGGTTTCACTCATATGCATATCTAAAAATCAAAATAAACAAAACAAAATAGAAACAAACTCATAAGTACAGAGAAAAAAAATTTATGGTTGTCAGATGGGAAGGGAGTGAAGGAATGGGCAAAAATAGTGAAAAGGATTAAGAAGTACAAATTACCAGTTACAAAAATAGTCAAAGGAATGTAAAGTACAGCATAGGAAATATAATCAGTAACACTGTAATAACTATGTAATAGTATCAGATGGGTACTATTGCAGTGATCAGTTTATGTTATATAAATGTCTAATCACTATGTTGAATACCTGACATATAATATTGTATGTCAATTATAGTTAAAAATAAAACTTTTAAAAAAGTACTTTAAAAGGAAGATTTTGTTGTGTGAATTTTATTTCAGTTCAAAAGGATAGTAAGCAGCCCTTGGTTATAATAACGTGTGATATATAATGGTATTAGAATCTGGGGTCATTAGAGACAACTTCATGGAGGCATGAGTCTTGGTCTTCACAGAAGCAGTAGAAAAGATATCCCAAAGATGCTGGATAAATAATGTGGAACTGAATTCAACTATAAAACAATCCAGGCGGAAGAATCAGCAAGGGCATCAAGAGAGCAAGATGTAGGGCGAATCCTATGGATGATGAGGCGATGTCTCAGGGTATGGAAGATTGTAATAGGGTGGGAGTGGGAGTAGATAAGGCATAAGAAAAGAAAATATTTGACATTCATATACTAGGAAACATTTTACACTGAGAAATCCTGCCCACATAATGCTTTATCCAATTTCAATTGCTTTTCTTTCTAATTATAGAAATCATATAAAAGAAGACATGCTGGTGTCATAGTTTCAAGATTCTGTTCCAGTCAGAAGTTGTGCTTTGGGACCCCGTGATTTTAGTGGCTTCCAACAGCAATTTCTAAATTCTGAAACGTTCTCACTAATTCTGCATGCCTGATATGGAGGGGCTGCGCCATGCTCCATGTCATCTTCACTCTGGAACCCTGGCTAACTGAACAGCCTCTACCTGAAACTGTCACCAGGGCAGAGAACAATCTCAGAAAGGGCATCTCTGCTGCTCTCCTTACACGGGTCAAAGTTAGTCACATGGCCTTGCCCAAGGTCAATAGGGTGGGACTGGCCACCAAACATTGATGACCAGAAAAAGAACCTGCCAAGAGTTCCAACCCTGACCTGCTACCCATTAGCTTTTGGCTAAGTTGCTAATATTCTCTGAGCTTCAGAGTCTTCATTTATTAAAGGAGGATAATTAAGTCTACACCATGGAATTATTGGGAGAATTAAAGGAGATCATGTAAGTACAATGCTTGGTGCAATGTGTGAAACATAGCAATCACTCACTAAAAGGAACTGCTGCACCAGATGACAAAAAGCTTCAAGGAGGCAGGGCTTTCTTTTACCAACTGTGTATCCCAAATCTAGCACATGTTTGGCACACTGTCAGTAGTACATCAATAGCTGCTTGGTAACAAAATGAATGAATGAAAAATGAATCTATTCTCACTAAAGAACATTTAGACAGCATAGAAAAGTATTGAGAGGAAAATAAAATTAATGTACTCTTTTTAGTCAATGGCCAATGCACAGGGAATGCACTGACGAGCAAGTTATGGTCCTTTTCAATATACATTCTTTCTTGCCCATGCTCATACCTACTACAGAAACCAAAGCTTAAATGCACAGACTCTGCCTGTCTTTTGAGACCTGAATACTATTTCTGAGTAACCTTTCTGGCTCAGCAGGAACTGGCAATAAATGGTTCTTATGGAGCTTTGTGTCCTAGACTATGTGGGGAGTCTCCAGAGGTGAGAACAATGAGAGAAAGAAGTTGAAAATTACTGTCCAACTTGGTCCTTCCTGGGATGAGGTTTCCAAAAAAAATGAAACCACTCACTGCCAGGATCCCATGTGTTTGTCATCCACTCAGGATAACAGAGGTATTTTTGAGATTTTTTTTAAATTGTTATTTAAAGGCCCATAATTTAAATTTATACCAATAGATTTGAGAAAAAGGAAATACAAATAAAAATCACAATGAAACCCCACCCTGACTCAATAAAAAAATATATCTACTTTTTCATTCTTTTTATTTAAATAAGTGAATTATACACTGAGTGGTCAGATTATTCTGATCTCTGAACATATAATAATCTGGTCATTCAATATATATATTAGAGGCCCGGTCCATAAATTCGTGCATGGGTGGGATTCAACCAGCTTGGCCAGGGTGAGGGAACATGGACAGTTGACCAGCCTGTCTGCTGGTCGAAATTCTGGTCAAGAGGACAATTTTTATATTAGCTTTTATTATATAGGATATACACTGAGTGGCCAGGTTATTATGCATTCAGAGATTGTAATAATCTGGCCACTCAGTGTATATTAAATTTTCTTTTGTGATGTGAAAATTTTCATTACTTGTAGACTCTGATGTTTAGCACAGCCATTTATTACAAGGACTTACTCCAGGTAAGATAAAGTTCTCAAATAAATGCCCAGGCACTCACGCACATAAACGCCCACACTATGTGTATAAGAAGAGACATATGGCTGTTTATTATAAGGGCTCCTCTACGAAACAAAAATCCTGCTTCTCTGTGGAGTAATTGATAGAAGCCACAGGGAAATGTTTCTCAGTTAAATGGAAGACTTCTCAAATAGACAGTTTTTAATGACCCTTAACCCTGAGCTGCAAAGATACTGGTAATAAATAGCCTGATTTAACTTGAAAAGCCAGTCAGGCAATAGTTCCATTGTATTTAAGAATCTTTCTGTTCCCTGAGGGGCTGACAACAAATGTTTGAGCACCTGTGCTCTGCCTCCGACTTTGCCAGGAGTTATTAGGGACAATAGACTCAGGATCACAATCCTCCCTGGGAGGGGTTTATCCTCTACCCTGCAAAAAATAGACACCCAGGGGAAGTTCAGTGGCATAGCCAACAATGACACTACAGCTCACAATGCCACAGGAGGAATGAAGTTAATTGCCAAGAAAGTGCCATAGCCAATCAGTACAGAGGGGTGGATAAAATATACCAAAGTTCACAGTGGCAGCTGCCTAATCTACAGATTTAGATCAATTATGTTCTCAGCAAAACAGATTTTTCAGGTTCCTTTCAGAAAAACCACCATCCAATTCTCAAGTCCAAGACTCCACTTTAACACCCTCCTTCCATACACACTCCCAACTCCACAGTTCCACCCCACAAGAGGACCTCCTCTTATATACACACATATACATGCATGTACACATACTCTCTCTCTCTCTCTCTCTCTCTCTCTCTCTCTCTCTCTCTCTCTCACACACACACACACACACACACACACTTACACATGCACACTCCCAATACTCAGTGGGGGAAAAGATTTTTCCATTAAATGGCTCCTGCACTGTGAATTGTGCCACTTTTGTATTTCTCTCCACTTTATTACCATTTGATCGGACCACCTACTCATTGAAGATGGCCACTGTTCTTCAAATATTTACAAGGAAAAACCAGGCTTGTCATGTGTGAGCTCAAACGTCAGATTTTCGGGTATAAGATTTGGCTCAACCTACAGCAGGACTTGGAACAGTGAGACATCTTAGGAAGAGGTGAGCTCCTTGTCACCACCAAAGCTCGAGCTAAGGAGTGACAAATGCCTAGCCAGGATGATCTAGGAGCCTGGCCTGAAAGGCCATAAAGGCCTCTTTCAATGCAGAGAGTCTCTTTGGTGTGATCCTGGCTGTGCCTAGTCACAGAGTAATAGGATAGATTGAAGGAACAATATTCCTGGGACAAAGTCATGAGAAACCACAGCAGGGTCACAACCATTGGTGGGAAATGGAAGGATCTTGTGTCTGAATAAGAGGTTTCACCTAGGAGATGACAAGAACTTAGTTCAGGTCTCAATTTCAAATGACCTTAAACGCCAAGATTAAAAAATATGAATTTTATCATAAAAGTTGTTTGTTACAAACTGGTAGCCAACTGTTGCCTTTTTACTTAAACTGCCCCTTGTCTTACAGTATTGGGTCTGAATACAAGCAATTTAGAGCCAGTGCCTGGAACTCAGAAGACTTGACACAACTGTATTACCTGCCATCGACTGTGAGTGCTGCCAGAGATGATGATAAATCACTTAAGATGTTAAAATGGGAAAGTGGAATGACCACAACTGTAGGGGACTCACCATAGCAGGGACATGCAGCTTATATTTGAGTTCAGGCAGTCTAGAACTTTTCCCTGTGATAGGCCAGACATGGGAAACTTGGGCCAAAACGGAAGAGTGAAAGTGGGAGAGGAAATGAAAATAGAGATGCAAGACGTGTCAGAAGGAAGAGGTGATGAGAGAAGAAGCGCACCTATAGAGAAAGAGCCTGTATTATGTTCAGTTTCCCATGCACCCAAGATAAGCTGTGTGACTTAGGGAATATTACATAACAGCTCTGTTACTTTATTTTCCTAAGTTACACAATGGGGATAAATTACCTATCTTGCAATGTTGTTTTAAGAATATGTAATACATTATATAAACCTATATAAAGTTCCTAGCACAGGCCCTTCCAAACAGTAAAGCCTTGTGTAAATAATAGAAATTTTTACTGTATAAGATTATTAAAATGAAACTGTGTGACTGCATATGTGTGTGATGTATTGACAGATTGGAAATACAAGTCCAAAACTACTAATTGTAATATAAATTTGAGATGCAAATTTGAGATAAAGATGACTAGCTATGTATTTTTGAATCTAGAAACTAATTGTACATAGGATACATCCAAGTATAATTTCCTAGCTGAAAATTTACAATAGGCACATGCAGGTGGGAAAAAGTTGGACAGAAGCTTCAGATTAATTGGGGAGGTTTTGGGCAGCAACTAACCAAATACTCAATTAGCTTAAGCAATAAAGAAAACAGATTAGCTCCAAAATGGGAAGCCCAGAGGTGGGACAGTTTGGGGTTATTTATTTCAAGGGTTCTGCAGTGTCCTGAGGGATTCTGGTTCTTTCCATCTTTCTCTCCGCAGTCTAAAGATGTTGGCATACCTATAGACCTGATATTCTCATGGCTGCACATGGCCATAGCCATTTCAAGGTTTATATCAGGACATGACAATGAGGCCACCTTTCCTGAGAGGAAACATTTACTAAATATCCCCCAAATTGGCTAGAATTTGGGATAAATTCTCTCTAAACCAAACATTGACCAGAAGAATTGGACTCCTCCTTTTGACTTAGATTAATCCGGATTCACCTAAATCAGGAAGAGGAGGTTGGATACTCATATGAAAGACTAGAATAACTGCAGGGTACTTATGGCACCATCAGGCATTGTTGGCTGAATCTTGGGGGTCCAAGGCCTTAGGGCCCTAGCTCCTGCAGAAAACAGCTGCTTACCAGCTGCTGACACCTCCCACATCTTTTCTAACATCTGGGTTTTCATGTCCTTCTAGGTGACAGCTGTACCTCACGTCCTCCAGGCGTCCAGACTGAAGTCATCACCATGTTCCTGAAACAGTTCAATGGAGCAAGGCGATAGTGGTGGCTGTTTCTCCTTCCCAGCACCACCTGCAGCAGCGCCCACTCTGGCAAGGTCTTTGCAAAACCAGGATGAATTGGATCAGTTATACAAACTGCCTGATTCCTGCCCCACCCAATGAGTCACACAACAAGCAGGGAGCTAGAATGACTGGCTGGTTGGCAGATGGTGGCAAGGGGTAGCTAGCAGATGGTAGAAGGTTGCCCAGTTGCCAAGAGAAACAATCAACACTAGGCCTAGCAGAGCATAAGCCTTTTGTCTTCTTGATCCACATGACAAACTCTCTTACAATCAGCATATAATTCCTCTCCTTTCCTGAGGTCCTTGTTTATGACTGACCGGGAGGTGGCATCATAGCCTTGGACAACATAGCTGGCCACCTGCAGTTCTCTGGATGGGGCAAAGGGAAGAAACCTAGATGAACTTGGAACCCTCACCTTACTCTCGCTGAACAGGAAACTCCTAACAAGCCAATCTGAAAATGCTGGCAGGAAAAGACCATTAACCTACCTCCCCGTGTCTTGCAAGATCTGAACCTAAATCCCAGAATAACAACATTATCTTATAATATCCATGAAAATACCACAAACTTCCATGGACTCCCTCGGTAAGAAACACCACCAGTAAGACAATTTCTTTTAAAAGTTTTTCCTGCTGGCTCTGAAGCATTTCATAAGTGGTACCCCCAAGAAAATCATTCATCATTTTTCCTAGACTGGGCTCACATTTTTTAAAGTATTGCTTTATAAACAATGTTTCCAACAATAATTAATTTCCTCTTCCATCTTATATTGTAAAAAGTCATATTTAACCAGGCATGTAATAAAAAAAACAGAAATGGCTATCACACAATTTCTACTAATCATGTTTGTGGGGAGATGCTTAAATGTTTTAATTATTTTACATTAAAATGTTTTTAATTTTAAATGAAGTATAATATGCTATAGAAAACTATCTGTGTCAAAAGTGTATTGCTCAGGTAATCTTCACAAAATGAACATACCCACATAACCAGCACCCAGATCAAAAAGCAGAACAGCAGCAGCACCTTTGGTTATCACCATCCCCACCCTTCCTCCAGGCCCTCTGCATCACCACCCTGGACTTCTAGCCACACAGAGTAATTCCCTGTCTTTGGACTTGATATAAATGGTTTTACAGTACATATTGTCTCTAGCTACTTTCAGTTCACATTAGCAAGGATCCATTCTACACAGTTAAAGATCATTCTCAGTGCCTGGAGCATAGTCTATTATAGGAATATAGGACAACTTGTCTAACAGTTTTATTATTGATAGGTGTCTGGTTAATTTCCAGGTGTTGGCTACTTTTTATGCAGCACTGCTTTGAAGATTCTGGCACCTGTTTGGAGGGAATTTAAGCATTTATCTATCTACTAGTAGTACCCAGACTAATAGGAGAATCACTGGGCCCTGGAATATATGTGTATTCAGCTTTTTTGGGTTCTGCCAAAGCAGATCCACTGGACATTAGACATGTGGAAAATAGTGTATGGACCTCACTACTCCCTTCATGTTTTTAAAGGTCTAAGGACATCAGTTAGGAATTCTAATTAAAAGAAATATACTGTCTTGTTCTGTCCTCAATGAAAATATAGCACTTACTCCTTATAAAATGTACTTCAATTACCTAGACCTTCTGATTAAACAGACTATCCCTTGGGCTGTAAAACCTCTCCTTTCAGGTAATGCCCAGGTGAGGCCTTTGTGCTCATCTGTGGCCTCTTTGTATGATGAGGACCCTCCGGCTCAGAGCTTTAGATGATCACAGTGGGGGCTGAGGGTAGTCTCAGAACCACGTCCTCTCTGACACACACTCTCTCTCTTCAGTATCAGGTAGAAAGGGAGGCAGAGCAGAGTGAGAAAAGCACTCACTTTGGGCTAGAGAGGTTGTGATCTGGACACTAATTTGGTAAATCTCCGGGACAGTGGTTGGCAAACTCATTAGTCAACAGAGCCAAATATCAACATTTCAATGATTGAAATTTCTTTTGAGAGCCAAATTATTTATTTATTTATTTATTTATTTATTTATTTATTTATTTATTTTAATTAAATCTTTATTATTCAGATTATTACATTTCTTTCTCTTTTTTCCCCTCCATAGCTCCCCTCCACCTGGCTCCCACCCTTCCCTCTACCCTTACCTCCCTCCCGTTGACCTCATCCATAGGTGTATGATTTTTGTCCAGTCTCTCCCCGTACAACCCATACCCCTTTCCCCCTGAGAATTATCAGTCCACTCCCTTTCTGTGCTCCTGATTCTATTATATGCACCAGTTTATTCTGTTGATCAAATTTTTAGTTCACTTAATTTTTAGATTCACTTGTTGATATATACATATTTTTTGTTCATAATTTTTTATTTTTTACCTTTTTCTTCTTCCTCTTCTAAAAGAGTACCTTTCAGCATTTCATATAATACTGGTTTGGACTTGATGAACTCCTTTAGCTTTTTCTTATCTGTAAAGCTCTTTATTTGCCCTTCAATTCTGAATAATAGCTTTGCTGAATAGAGTATTCTTGGTTGTAGGTTCTTCCTATTCATCACGTTGAATATTTCTTGCCACTCCCATCTGGCCTGCATCATTTCTGTTGAGAAATCAGCTGACAGTCATATGGGTGCTCCCTTGTAGGTAATGAACTGTTTTTCTCTTGCTGCTTTTAATATTCTCTTTGTCTTTTGCTCTTGATATTTTAATTATGATGTGTCTATGTAGTCCTCTCTGGATTCCTTTTATATGGGGTTCTGTGTGCTTCCTGGACTTGTAAGTCTATTTCTTTTACCAGATGTGGGAAGTTTTCAGTCATTATTTCTTTAAATAGGTTTTCAGTATCTTGCTCTCTTTCTTCTTCTGTCACCCCCACAATTCTGATGTTGGTATGCTTGAAGCTGTCCCAGAGGCTCCTTACATTATCTTCACATTTTTAGATTCTTTTCTCTTCTTGCTTTTCCAGTTGAGTGTTTTCTGATTCTTTATATTTCAAATTTTTGACTTGATTCTTGTCTTCCTCTAGTCTGCTGTTAGGTCTCTGTATAATATTTTTTACTTCAGTCAGCATATGTTTAATTTCTAGTTGGTCCTTTTCCATCTCCAGTTGTTCCTTTTTCATCTCTAGTTGGATCTTTTCCATCTCTAGTTGGTTTTTTTTCATCTCCAGTTGGTTCTTTTTCATCTCCTCTTGGGTCTCGCTAACTTTATCCATCTTTTCTAGGATATTCTTGAAAAACATTAAAAGCATGGTTTTGAACTCTATATCAAGTCATTTGTTTTCCTCCATTTCTTTTGTTTGTGATCCCTTTCCTTGTCTCGGCATTTTCACTATGTAAGGAGAACTTCTGTGTTGGATCCAGCCTTATGATACCAGACTTGCAAAACTGCAAAAGCCTTTCTGTGGGATAGTTGGAGTCTCAGGGCTTAAGGGACCACCTTGCTTTCCAGTCGGCCCCGCCCTCCACGTCCCCTGAGTCTCACGTGACTGGGTAATCGCTGGAGCGGTCCCTGTGTGTGCTTGCCTCTAGACTGCTGCCCCTCCGGCTCCCCTGTGCTCCGGGACCATATGAGTCTGGGTCCCCAGGGTTTCGCCCAAAACCAGGGTTTAGTGGAGTTAAAAATGATGCAGTTGGGAGGGTCTGTCTCCCCCCCACTCATGAAAGCCAACGGTACAATCAGCAGTCGGTCCTCTTTGAGCAGTGCCGTGTGCGCCACCAGATTTCTGATCTTTTGCAACTCCCCTAAATTTCTGTGCACTTCTCCCCCTTCACAGTCCAAACTCCTCCAGTATGAGTTTTGGCTGGACCTGGGGTTTAGTGTCGTAGGATAAGGGGTTCCATGCCATTGAGAGTCTCTATCTCCCTCCCACCAGAGAAAGCAGCCAAGTTCTTCGGCACCCGTGCTCTCCATGTGTGCGTCTCTGTACCTCAGCTTTTTGTAGCTTCTCTAGGTCTCTGTGAGCCCCTCTCTTTCCTTGTAGTTGTAGAATTTCCATTCAGCCAGCCTGTGGTTTTGGATAATGTCCGTTCTGTCTTTTAGTTGTAGTTTTGAAATTGTTGTGGGAGGCAGCAATGTAGGTGTTTACCTATGCCACCATCTTGGATTCTCTCAAGAGCCAAATTTTTTAAACTCAAACTTCTTCTAATGCCACTTCTTCACAATAAACTCCCCAGGCAGTGGTATTTTGTGGAAAAGCCACACTCAAGGGGCCAAAGAGCCGTATATGACTCGTGATTCGCAGTTTGCCAACCACGGCTCTGGGGTAACCTGGGAATAACAAGAACAGTTGTCTGATTCCCTCCATGAACTTATGATCAGCTTGCATTTCTAAACCTAGCACTTTCTTTCCTGTTGTTGAAAGAGGGTATTAGAATAAAATCTAAATTCCTCACCTGCCCCACTGATTTCTCCTGACCTTGTCTCCTTCTACTGGTCCTATTTCTTCCCTCAAACACAGAAAGTGTGTTGTCTTTTTAGAGCCTTTGCACCTGCTATTCCCTCTGTTCTAGGTGCTCTGTTCTTTTATCTCCACATACTTGCCTCTCGTGGTCAGGTGTCAGCTTAAATGTCACCCCTTTGGAGTGCCTTTCACTGACCAACTCATAAAGCACACCCATTACCACTTTTCACTATCCCATTAGACTAGTGTTCTTCATAGCATGTTATTTTGTGACATCATTTATTGTCTTTCATAGCTAGAAGGAAGGACCCATAAGGACAGTGACAATTTTTCTTACTCATCGCTATTTCCTCAGCACTTAGAACAGTCCCTAGCACATATTAAGTGCTCTATAAATATTTGAGAAATAAGTGGTTGCAGTCCAAGTGAAGGAGTGTGGAAGGCCAGATTCAGCTAACACTGATTGCCTTTGGAGATTGCAGGGGAGGGATGCCCAGGTCCCATTCACCATAGTTCTAAACCCTTTCTGAGCTCTGGGTATCTCTTATTTCTATAAACCTATGACATAAACTTTCTGTTCACAAACTCGCACTAATGCCTTCATTAATGAATTTAATGTCACCAAGTCCTAGAAGACTTTACTCTGTCAAAATTAAAAACTGTTGGTTGTGATTAATGCACACATGGTATCTGAAGGCTCTACAAGACCAAAATGCTGTCCCTTGCAGCTTCTTAGGCCCTCATAGCAGAGCGAGACACAATCAAAGGCGAAGCAGGGCTCTTGGTATCACAGGATGCTGCCTCTGCCCCAGTGCACGGTGAAGGTAAGAAGATATGGTGGGCTCCCTGTGCCATGTGTCTACCCGCAGCAGCTTTGCAGCTTTCAGTGATGCCCATCGCTTTGCAGGAAGAAGGAACTTTATTAGAAGTCCTCAGACTTACAAACACTATGTATAGTGGTTTTGCTTTTTTCTGGAAGTGTGAGTTCTATGGGTATCAACTAACTTGCTTTTGCTGTGCTAATGGCAGTGCTGGTCTATACTTGTAGGAGGTCCAGACACAATGCAAAATAATGATGTTGAGAAGCTATAACATTCTCCAAATAGAACACTTCAATACATAGTTTCATCTGACAGAAAATGAACCGCAATGATGTAATCAACTATAATAGACCAGAGACTTTTAAAGCTGGCCTAGCCCATGCCCTTTGAGCTGACATAAAAATGGGCCTCAAATACCCTTTGTTATTCACAGTTGTGACCCTAACGCGCCTATTCCCATCAATAAATCAGAACCGAAGGGCCCCTTATCCCACAGGCTCTGATGGCAGAATATCTCCCATCAGAGCACACCTGGCTGCTCCTCTTGAGTAAGTCCACTGCCCTAAGCTCTAATGTCTGTGTTATCTCAGGCCTAGGTGAGGAACCCAAAAGATCAGGATCCATCCATGCCCAAGCTGCCACTGAACCAGCTGTTCACTACCCTTAGCTAAGAGCATGATGCAGGTTGCCGCAGCCCTGAGGTCAGGCTAATAGTGGTGACTCCATATTCCCTGCTGGGCACCAGAAGCACTGGGTAAGATCTTTGCTTTGTGTCCTTTCAGGTCTTTTGACCAGTGTGGGCACATAAAGACTGCATTCCCTGACTAGCATTCTCATGTGGGTTTCACCTCAAAAACTCCCAGTATGTAGAAGTAGCACAGGCATGAAGAGCTGAGCCGCCCTGGGGAAAGCCTCACCTCTGGCAGAGCTTCAATGTGCTCAGTTTGTCGGGGATCACAACAGAAGGAATGGTAAAGCCAAAAAGCAACATTGAGGAAACTAGGAAGGAATCCTAGAATTGGCACAGCAATTAGTGGATTACACTGTTGAGCCCTTTGGAGTCCCAGCTGCCTCTTACACTGACAGTGAGTATTCAGTGGTTCTTTAGCAACCTCTGCTACATAAAGCTTTGATTATATCCATTTTCTAGTATCATGTTCACACTGTTTTTATTGCATAGTGTTCACTCAGTGACCTGAAAAGAATCCAGGTCAGAGATTATAAAACAAAGGATATGCAGCCCAAAGATGAGGATTTTTAAAATATAAATTGTCTGCCAATAATTTGACATTGAGAAATTGCACATCAAATCCATATTTGCAATCTCTTTTGAGAAATGCTAAGATCTGACAAAAGTGAGCTAGGTAGCAGTATCCTCTTTGGAAAGGCCACAGGCTCGAGGTTCATTGCTACCCACCTGTGTAAACAGCTGGCCCAGCAGGAATCAGAGTTTGAGATCCCTGGGCTTGGAACTCAGTGTACCAAACAATGTGTGTTTGTGGAGTGGGATCTGGGGTAGCAGTAATTATGTATGTGACTGAAGTCATTGCTATTGTCCTTGTCATTGTTGAGGGTTTTTGGTTGAAGATTCTCTGTGGTACAGAGTCCATTTCAGAGAGACAAAATAGACACAGATCTTTGCTAGGGAACTTTTAAACCAACAGAAAGATCAATGAAGGTGGATCTGTAAGACACTGCAAAAATTCAAAGTGACAGTGATTGATGTGAGATAGGAGCAGAAGTTCCATAAAAACAGTGGGAGATCATAAATGGCAGTTCATTGCTCACTGTCATATAGAGAAGGAGAGCTTCAGCTACCACCTCAGATCTGAAACAAACAGATAGAGCCAGCCTCCAACCTCAATTTTACTTGTTGAGTCCTGGGCTATCCATAAAGAAAACCTCTAGCTTCAAAGCCTGACCTCGTGTCGACTCAGAATGTCCCTAAAAGGGGACAATTTTTGAGCACTTAGTGTGTGCTGGCATTGAGTGAGGTACTCCTCCTACACTAGTTCATAGGAGAGGCAGATAGTGTAGATGTGAGTATGCTTATAATTGGCTGGTTGGATTCAAATGATGGCTCCATGCTTTACAAGCTGTCTGAACTTGGATATCTAAGCTCTTTAACATTTTATTTTCCCAAACTATAAAGGGAGAAAATAATGATACCTACCATGTTGTTGTTAGGAGGATTAAATTAAAAAGGTTAGCATGTTAGCCACCTGATAGTAAATACACAAGTACTTGTATTACTACTACTGCTTACTACTGAGCCTCCTTTCATCAAGTGAGGAAACTGAAAGTCAAAAAGAATAATCAACTTTTTCCAAATTATCCTACAAAGTTACTCTGCCTGAGACTGTCAGTGGTTCTGGCACCTTCTTTCCAGTTATGTCTCAGGGTTGCCTGGACAAATAGTAGAGATCCTAGATAAGGAAGACAGGGTTTGGGTAGTGCTTTCAAAGTAAAACACTAAATCATCTTGGTTTCTGGAACTTTTTTTCTCTAAATCCCGTTGTTCTGTTCATCAACGAAGCCATTTTCCATGCACAGGTTAAGCCCAATTCTCCGTGGAAAGACAATGGCATCCATTTCAGGCACAAGCCATGCTTAACAGCAAATGGCAGGGCAGACTCATCAGCAAAGCCACTTGGATCCCAGCCATTTCTCCCACAAGGAAGGCGAACGCACTGCCACTCAACCCCACCTCCCTGGATGTTCTCCAGGAATGAGTGACAGGTCCCGCCATGTGGTCAGGCAAAGGCGTTGAGATGGTTACAGATTGTATGAGAGATGAAAGAAACACTGGGAATGAGCAAAAGCCAAACAGATGGCAAGGCCCTCACTGCGGGTGGCTAAGAAACCACAGCAGCAAGCTGGCCAAGTGGGCATATGTATGGTTGAAAGAACCAGGAGAGGGACAAAGAAGTGGAGTCCCAGAGGTACCAGCTTAACAAAGAACAACCACAGCCAGGAAATGAAAGATGTACATGGACTAGTGAAGAATCAAACCTCAATGGCAGAGGACCTTGGGATTGATGGGGAGGGGATATGGAATAGAAGTGGAATAATCAGAAACACAAAGCAGGCAGCAGTGAGGACCAGTAGCCAGAAGCCAGGTTGGCCAGATCTAAAACCCAGAAGCAAGGATAGTGAGCAAAGTTAGGGAGTCTAAATGGACTAATACCAAGAGGTCTTCTGATGTCTCAACAAGGGTAAGGGGCCCATTGCCTTTCTATTGGAATCAATCACCACCCCATTTCTCAGAGATAGCCATTGTTAATGGACATATGCACACATATACAAATAGACATATGTGTACATATACACACATATATACAGAAGTGAACAAAAGTAGGTTCACAGTTTGTGTACACAAAACACAGAGTTTATTCTTGTATTATTACTTGTTAATTATTGTATTATTTATTTTTATTGCAATAGTAAACCTACTTTTGCCTACCCCTAAATTCTCAGGTATTCAAGATGGTATTAGACTGTATGTACACTGACCAGTATTTTTTTCCACCCAACTAGATCAAGGACATCTTTCAATGTAAATGAACTTACTGCGGCATGGTAATTTTAGTGTCCTTGTTATATTCCATCACTTATATGGTAGAAACCTACTAACGGCATGTATGGTTTTTCACAGTTAGAAACAATACTATAATTATCCTTGGGATTAATTCCTTGATGCAGAATTGGTGAATCAAAGGGCATAAGCATTTTTTAAACTTATTATGTAAGAAGGGGGAAAAAAAGGTGAACCTTGGCCAGGTGGTTCAGTTGGTTGGAGCATTACTTCATATATCAAAAGGTTGCAGTTTCAATACCTGGTCAGAATTCTCATGAGAGGCAGCCAATCAATGTTTCTCTCTTATAACAACATCTCTCTCTCTCTCTCTCTCTCTCTCTCTCTCTCTCTCTCTCTTCCTTACCCCCCATCTTATCTCTCTCCCTTCCTCTCTCTAAAATCAATAAACATATCCTCAGTGAGGATAAAAAGAAAAGGTGAAAGACTGCACCAATTTACCACTCACCAACAGTACAAAAGTGTAGTTTTCTCCACACTCTTTGGAGTATTATTATTATTACTACTAATTATTATTTTTTCAATTTACTAAGTAAAAAATTCCATGTCATTTACTTATTAAAGAATCTGAACATGTTTATAAATGCATTCATCTCTCCTAAGTACAGGCTTGATTGCTTGATTCCCCCTACAGAAAGATGGCTTTGCGGGCGGTGAGACCAGTGGACCAACTGCTCACATCTAGCCTCAAAGGAAGAGTCCTTATTCACACCTGCATGTCCCATCAGAAGTCCGAGGGGCTGCACCTTAGCTTTGCAGATACAAACCTGACTCCTGTTCACTCAAGTATGTTCTGGCTCTGGGACACATACTGGCTAAGAAAATTCACAGAATGGTTGCCAAAACAGGATGCTCATTTATCAGCTTACAATAAAAAAATACAATCTTTCCAACAGTGGGAATATTCAGGCCCAATACCTAGGACACTCCCTTCTGGAAAACAGAAGGTTATGTGATGAATAAAAAATTGTTTCCAGAGACAGAGAGAAGCAGCAAGAGAGCATTCTTAGAGACCAGAATAAACCTGAAGACTGGGTCAGGGTCCCACCCACAGGGGATTCTCCAGATCTTGAGGAGAGGTGTTCTCACCAAGCCCATCCAGAGACCCACTCCCCCCAGAGGCATGGACAGGAGAGGGGACTGTGGCCATGGATGACTAACAACTTCTGAGTCAGTCACCTCCCGTTCTAACTTACAACATTAATAAGCCACACAGGCCCATGGTCACAAAACCAGTTGTTTCTATTAACTCTCTGTTCTAAGCTTCTGGACTAATCTATAAATTCTCTTTCTCTTTCTCTCTGTTTTCTCATACAGTGGTACAAATGTTTTCTATTTTGCATTAGACTTATTTTACTGCATGAATCCATGTTTTGCCTTCCCAATTTGTACCTGCCTGAGACACCCACTGGCTCTCACATTGGGATGTATATATCACAGAGGATTCACCAGGGTTTGACTTATACTTGGAGCCATAGGGTAAACAGCTTACCTGAGAAAACTCATTTTTTTAAATGTTACATAATTTAAAACATCTCTAAAGTATGGAGAACATATACTATGTAAAAGAAGAAAAAATGTAGAGGCTCATATCAAATATGATTTTTAAAAAAAAGAGACTCAAAAAATTTCAAGTTGCCCACTGTGTCTGCACTGGAGTGTCCTTCTTGGTGTGTCTGCTGTCACTCAGTCAAGCACCTCCCAGGGCAGCCCACTGGCTCTCCCTCATGGCCTGATGCTCACACTTTCTCCACTCAAGGAGCAGGGGTGGGGAGGGAGAGTTTGGGAGATAGGCAAACTTGTGAAACCTAGTGGACTTTCTCTCAAGGGCAATACCAGTTAGACCTCAGGATCACTCAGCTGTTCATGAAGCAATGTCCTGTTTTATCTTCTGCTGCTGTGTTTCCCTGTAATCAACCTCTCACTTAGAGAAGCATGTCCAGGCAGAATGTAGGATTTTTGAGGTCAGCTCTGAGCCATTGGCTACTCATATAGCAGTGGCTCACCTAACAAAAGGTGCCATATGTTCCCAGTCCAGTAAAAGTGCAATACACAAAATTAAACAGAAGTCCTGGTGACCAAAAGTGAAATACACAAAAAAGCAGATGGAGAACTTATAAACTTGAAATATATACAAGTCATGACTTCAAATGACACATCTCTAAGTATCATGAGAATTAAGTGATGTTGAACTCCTGGAGAATATAAGTGATATATTAATGCTAAACAATTTACATTTGCTGAACCACTAAGGGTAATTACTGAAATGTCATGCAATGCTGATATTCTAAATGACTAATCCCCCAAAAAAGCAAATTGCTTTCAAAGTGGCTTGACAAATGACAAGGAAATAGCTGTTTTATGAATCTGATACTGCTGTTTTTTGTGACAATGGAACAAATATTAAAGGAGAAAAACATATCAATATATCCAAGATAATATTATGGTGTCTGGGTAGTTGCCCTGGCTTCCTGAAGAAGTTATAACAAAATAGCAGCTCCCCATAAAGGTTCTGACAGAAATGTGTTGGCTATTTCAATGAACATTACTTGAACACAGATGGTGGAATATCCTAAATGTTGGGAATAAGGTCACTCGCCTCACTTAATATTTCCTCTATCTTTTTAAAAAATATATTTGTATTGATTTCAGAGAGGAAGGGAATGGGAGAGAGAAATAGAAACATCAATGATGAGAGAAAAGCATTGATTGGCTACCTCTGCACATTCCCCACTAGGGATCAAGCCTGCAATGAGGGCATGGGCCCTGACCAGGAATTGAACCATGACCTCCCAGTTCATAGGTCAATGCTCAACCACTGAGCCATGCCAGCTAGGCTGTATCTTCTACCTTAATAGCTCGCACCATCACAGGACCTCTCCCAGTTCTCTCCCTGACCTCAGCATCCTGTATTCCTTCTTGTCCTTTAAACTTCAAATGCAAGGTCATGGCTTCTCTCCTCATTGGCTGAGAGGTGCTCCTGGGATGATAACTTCCCTGCACTTCCAGGCTGCTGGGCATTGGAGAAGTCCTTGAGACAGAGGAGCAAGGAGGGCCTCTAAGGGTCCTCCAAGCTGCAGCTAAAATCACAGATAGACTCAGGTATGTGACAAGGGCACCCAAACATATGTCCCATCAGTTATACCACTAAGTTAGGCCTACAGAGCAGAAAGATGCTGAAATAAACATTAAATGGAGAGGGAGTTAGGGACCAAAGAAGGATGGAGTGAAAAAAGAAAGAAAGGCAGAACCAGGACATGAAGGAGATGGAAAAGGGAGGGAAAGGAGTCCAGAAGCCAAGTCAGAGGAAACAGTTAGGATCCAGGGTAAAGCTCAATTTACCTGTTTGGAGGAAGAGTTTGAATAGCAGAGAGCATATTTTTAGACAAATAGGGCAGTGTCACTTATAATGGAGGTGGGAAACAGGAGAGTATATAAAACACTAGAGGCCTAGTGCACAAAATTCAAGTATGAGAGGAGTAGTGTCCTTGTCCTTCAGCCCAGCCTACTCCCTCTCCAATTTGGGACCCCTTGAGGGATGTGCGACTGCCCGTTTAGGCCCAATT
Source organism: Lasiurus cinereus (assembly GCA_011751065.1). Taxonomy (NCBI): domain Eukaryota; kingdom Metazoa; phylum Chordata; class Mammalia; order Chiroptera; family Vespertilionidae; genus Lasiurus; species Lasiurus cinereus. The sequence continues at coordinate 48,618,222 of JAAGEH010000393.1, forward strand.
CTACCAGGTAGGATAGGGCCAAAACGGGCAGTTAGATATCCCTCTCACAATCCAGGACTGCTGGCTTGCAACTGCTCACCTGCCTGCCTTCCTGATTGCCCCTAACCACTTCTGCCTACCAGCCTGATCACCCCTTAACCACTCCCCTGCCAGACTGATTGATGCCTAACTGCTCCCCTGTCAGCCTGTTTGCCCCTAACTGCCCTCCCCTGTGGGCCTGGTCCCTCCCAACAGCCAGTCCCTGCTGGCCTGATCTCCCACAACTGCCCTCCCTTGTAAGCCTGGTCCCTCCCAAATGCCAGTCCCTGCTGGCCTGATCACCCACAATTGCCCTCCCTTGCAGGCCTGGTCCCTGCCAACTGCTCTCCATGCCGGCCTTCATGTGGTGGACATCTTGTGTCTACACGGGGGCAGGATCTTTTGACCACAAGGAGATAGCCATCTTGTGTGTTGGAGTGATGGTCAATCTGCATATTACTCTTTTATTAAATAGGGTAGAGGCCAGGTACATGGCTGGGGGCATGCTGGTTTGCCCTTAAGGATGTCCTGAATTAGTGTGGGTGATCCTTTGGGGTGTGGAGTGGCCTGGGTGAGGGCACTATGGTTGTTTGCAGGCTGGCCACACCTCCTGGTGACCCAAGCAGAGGCCCTGCTATCTGGGATTTATTTATCTTCTATAATTGAAACATTGTAGTCTAGAGCAGAGCCAAGCCTTCTGCTGCACAGCCATTGAAAGTTTGTTGCCTTAAGCAATGGCCAGGATGCGCTGAAAGTTTGGCTTCCTCCATCACTAGGGGCAACCCAAGCCTCCCTCCTGTGTTTTTTTTGTGGCTGTAGCCATCTTGGTGGGGTTAATTTGCATACTCACTCTGATTGGCTAGTGGGCATGGCTTGAGGGTATAACAGAGGTTCGTCAATTTACATATTACTCTTTTATTAGATAGGATAGTTGATAAAATTAGAAAAAAGATGACACTGGGTTTTATGCCAAAATATGTCGTATTCTGAACAGAAGGATCTGAGAATTTGAAATTTGAAAGTTCAAGGAAGAATCAGCAAAGACATGTCCCACAATGATTGGCAACCTCTACTGCTGGAAAAAAATGTGCTCCCTGCACTGGTCTGAAATTTCTAATATAATATGATTAGAAAGGTGAGATTGGGAAAGAGAACTGGTACCTAGAAAGCCTCTCTCCTCCAAAATGACCTTTTTCACCAGCTCACTGGTATCCGAAATTCCATCAACTTTTGTGTTTGGTAGAAGAAAAGGTATGAATGACCAGTTATTGAGTGCCTATACTGTGACAGTTTCATGCCATAGGATTTACAACATACCCTCATTTGCACTTCATGATATCCTCTGAGGTAAAGATGTTTAATCCTCATTTTCCAGATGAGAAAATTAAAGCTGGGGGTGATTCAGAAACACTTCCAAGACCATACAGCTAGTAAAAGGCAGAGTCACCACTCAAGCTGTATCTTTGGGCACCAAAGTCCTCCATCTTTTTCCTATATCATGCTGTGTCTATTTTACTTAACCTTTTATCTCTTGGTAAAAAGGTCATCACCCCTAAAAAGAATCACACAGGTTTAGATGTCACTAACTTTGCCCATTCTTTCAATGCACATCTATTGAATATTTTGTTGGATTTATTCATTTACTAGATATATACTGATTTCAACTGTGTGTCAGGCACTGTGCTAGGCACTGAGATACAACAGCAAAGTACCCATATGTGATCCCTTGCCTTGATGGGAAAGGGGATATAAAACAATTAAATAAAATAATTACAAGTTGTAATTGTGGAATGTGCTATGAAGGAAATAAGAAGGAGTTTGGGACAGAGAGTATCAGGGGAAGATGACATTCAGGACAAGCACTAAAGAATAAGAGAGGCATCCATGGGAGCTGAGAGAGGGATTCCAGGCAGCAGGAACAGCCCCTGAGAAGATCCAGAGCATAAAACAAGCTTGGAGAAGGCTCACGGAACTGGACAAAGGTGGGTGTACAAAATGGGGGTGCAAGATGCTTGAGAAACAGGCAAGGCCAAATCTTTCAGGGCCTTTCAGGTTCTCTGGGACTCAGGGTTTCATGCTATGTGTAAAGGAAGCCAAGACAGATTTCAATCAGAAAAGGGATGTGATCCAATTATTTCTTTAAAGATTTCTCTGGCTGCATAAGGACAATGGACTGTTGGGGGCCACTGGTAGAGACAGAGAGAACAGGTAGGAGGCTGATGCAGTATTCCAGGAAAGAGACAACGAATCCTGGGTTAGGGGAGTGGTATATTGTGGAGGGAAGTAGCTGGCTCTGAGATATTCTGGAGTTTGCAGCAAAAGGAATTGCTAATAGATCATATATGAAAGGTAAAGAAGAGGATGACTACTGGGTTTCTGCTGAAGAAATTAGATAGATAGTGGAACCATATATTCAAATTCTTTGATAAGGGAAGAAAGAGAATAATAGTTTTGGTTTCTGAAATTCAACTTGTCTATGAGAGATCCATGTGAAGATGTCTACTAAAATCCAACTATGTGAAGCTGGGACTCAGAAGAGAGGGAAGTTCAGGAGGTGCCAGTTTTGGAGTTGGGAGAAATAGGCAATGCCAAATCCTTCAGTGTCTTGTAGGAAAAGACCAAGGACGAAGTCAATGCTTAGAGGTCTGGTGGAGGAGGAGGATACAGCTCAGAATGGTGGGAAGGAGCAGTCAGTGAGGTCTGAGTCCAAACAGGAGATAATGATGTCAGGAAGAGACACCATCCTAAAAACCATTCTAAAATTGGGGAGAAATAAAGAAAGTAAAAAGGGTAAGTAAGATACAATTCTCATCCCAGAGGAGTTCACAGTCTGATCAGAAAGACTGGTGTAAGGAATAAAATGCTAGAGTAATATTTATTAAACATTTACTCTGTAACAGGAACAAAGCTAAGTGATTTATGTACATTATCATCAAAGTCTACAGTGAAATAAGAATTATTATCCTCATTTTACAAATGAAGAAACTAAGTCTTAGAGTTTGTAGCTCACCAAAGGTCAGAGAGCAAGGGAGAGAGTCAGAATTTAAAGGTAGACAGTGTGAATCCCAAGGCACACTCCTAACCACAAAGTTGCAGCCAGGGACATGTCACCCATTCCCTATTAATAACTTTTCTAGGCTCTTTCCTGCCTAAATGGTTCCTTTCCCTTATTCCCATACGTGTCCTTGCTCAGAACCTAGGACAGCTCTTCTCCCTGCAGTGACCTTGATCAATGTGATGCTGATGTTCAAGGAGGCAGCCCCAACATAGGGATCATTGAAGTTTTACGATCCCCCCACCTCCTCAGAGCTTTAAGATCAAACTTACCAATACACTAAGCTTTGTCCCAGATCCCCCGCAAGTGCCCCAACACTGAGACCTTGCCTCGGCATATTTAATCTTCATATTAAACCAGGAACCGATCAGATCAGTCCCATTTTGAACATGGTTTCAACATGGCAGAGCCACAAAGGGAATAATCATTGCTAATAAAACTGAGAAAAGTGGAAGAAAAAGCTATTTTAGCTGAAATTGTTTCTTATAAAACAGTTTTGAAGGTAAAGGTACTATCTTCTTGTCAATGTCAACATTTCTCTCGCTGGATAAATGAAATTATGTGTCTGTCAATGATGAAATCACTACAAAAAGGAAGTGATATTTTGTTTGGTTTCTGGCAAGGAAAGATTAGGTCTGATGAAATGTATGACTTTATGGGCACATAAAACCACATGTGCACAAGACACAAGTGAACATCCAAGTTCTACTGCCTGCAATGAGGGTACGTGCAGAGATCTTAAACGTTGCCTACACTAACTAGGCTCAATTACCTGATGAATGTTTTTCACTTATTTTTTTTCCCATTGTGTTAGTGATACATACAGCCAGAGATTATATGCTACTGCTTTCTCCCTACTACCTAGTATGCCAACCCGCCTGACTGCCAGCAACTGATATCCAGTCGGACACCTATGCTCGCTCCTCCATAACTTCTAGCAGTGCCATCTTGCTGATTCAACAGTGCCACAGTCTAGCACCTGTTCGTCAGAGTTCAGTTGTATCGCAACATCAAAACCAGTTTAAGAGATGCCTCATCCTGCATAAAACCTCAACATTCAAGGCTCCTAACCTAAGGGTGCTAGTCACCAGGCTATCAACTGCCCTTCCTCTTTCTCTATGTTCCAGCTGAATCCATGACAGAGAATGCTCTTGCAGCTAAACGGAGAATCCCAAAATCTACAGTTGCAGAAAGAAACCAAAGAAATTGCTCTGAAGGGTTAAAAGGGAGAGAACCAGTCTTTATTTCGTAGATGCTGAGCTGACGCTTCCAATTGCCAGCTTCTGCCCAGAAAACCAGAAACGAGAAATAGACGCAGAAGTGTGGCTTGGGCACACATCGATGTGTTTACTTAGCAGAAGTGGAATTTTCTAAGACAGGAAGGGGCATTCATGCCCCACCTTATGGTATAGCTTTTATGCTGTTCTCAGATTTTTCATGCTTGGATCTTCTCAAATTAATAGTGAATATAAATTATGTACACCCTTTGGAAAACTGTAAATGTGGAGCTCACACCATGCTAAAATCATAAGTATTTGAGAAGCAGAGAAGGGGTAGAAGAAAAAAATGAAGGAGAATTCAGACAGAAAAGTTTAACAATTTTCATGGATCCATCCAAAAAAATATAAGCAAATGTCCTTTCTTTACCCAAATAGTCATACAAACCATAATAGGAATTAAAGTTAAAAGAAAAAGTTTTTTCTAAGTTATGCCATTATACAACATCACATTTTCTCTCACTTCCATCCTTTTCCTCTTTCTCTACCCCACTCTGCCTCTAAATAAATCAATTTTTCAACCTCAGAAGTGGTTATTATAACATGCAACATTATTTCATGAGCCAGCCAGAAGGAAAAAAAGGTGTTGCCAATTAAACTCTGATACACACCTGATTTCAGAGATGTTAAATGTAAAAACTAAAAAGGACACACACACATCACACATCACACTCATTAATTAATTTATCCAGCAAGGGTAACAAACTGTCATTAAGAACCGATTTTCCAAATGGGCTAGATTTGTGACACACCTCAAAAGGAGGGGTGAGAGTCTAATGTTTATTTTATGGCATCCATCTGCTGCCTGAAAGATAACTCAGAACACCATGGACAGATAATGGGCTACATTTCATATCTGAGAAATGAGTTTGATTTTTAAAACTGAAAGCAAAAAAAGATATTAGACTTGCTTTCACTTCTGCCACTGACTGGCAGGGCAATTTTCATTATACTTATTCCTCTCCATTTTCTTCATTTTCCTCTTTTCTTACATTCATCTTTATTCTCTCTGTTTTGTTTGTTTGTTTTACATCAAGTCCCATTTCGTTGTCTCCATATCTTGTAAATGTGGTCTGCCTCTAAGGCACTTAATAATAACGTATTACCCATGATTATTACATTTGATAAGAAGTAATTTTATTGAAGCCCCTTTTGTCTCCTGGTTTGGAAGTAATCTTGTGTCACCATGATGGTAATACTGTCCCTAAGAAAGTACTATTTTTAGCATTTATACCTATTTATTATAACCAAGGAGATAATAATGAGAATTCATGAGGCTGAAAAGCAGGTACAATAAGTCCATCTCCAAAACAACCCAGTACATAACTATAATGAAGATAATTTGTATTTATTTGGCATAATGTTCATGACAAATAATATTGGCCATTTTCCCTTCAAGACTAAGAATTTTTTAGATCAACTTACTCATTGCATTGGTTATTTATTAAAGCCTTAACTAGATTACACACACAAAATTGGTGTCAATTAATTGAAATGTAATTACCCATTAAGTCAACATTTATTAAGTATCAAACCTTTTCCCAGACATCTGAGGATAGGTCAATAGTGAAGACATAGTACCTGGCCTTACGTTTAGCAGAAACGTTTGAATTAAACATGACTCAATATATTAGTCCCTTCCAGCTGCTGTTACAAAATACCTTAGGCAGGGTGGTCACAGCATGATCAGGTGAGGGCTCTCATCCAGATTTAAAACTTGTTATAAACTCACATGGTAGAAGGGTCTAGGGACCTCAGTGGGTCTCTTTTAAAAAGTACTAATCCCATTCATGAACACTCCACCTTTTTCACCTAATCACCTACCAAAGGCCCAACCTTCTAATCCCATCACATTGGCCATTAGAGTTCAACACATGAATTTTAAAAAGATACAAATATTCAGACCATAGCACCCAGCAACTCTTAGACAGTTAAATTAGCACCATCTTCTCATATTTTACCCACTTGATAGCAATTACTATCTCCTTCTCTGGATCCCTGTTCCCCTTAATTAAGACAGCCCTACCTTATATCTATAGCATTCTCACTTCCTAATCCCACCAACACCCAAAAAATCTAGAATAATAAAAGTGTAATATGCTAATTAGACCAGACATCCTTCCAGACGTCCTCCAGGATGACCTTCTGGATGAAGCCATGCAGCGGGGGGCCGAGGCAGCTGCTGTGGCAGCAGGGACCAAACCCCTTGCATGAATTTCATGCATCGGGCCCCTAGTATATTCACAAGAAGGAAAGAAAAATGAAAATACCAATTAGAGGCATGATTTATTCCATTATTTATGCCTTCTGCTTCATTTCTCTGAGGCTGTCAAATAAAAACTAGAACATGTTTCAATGTTACTTTAACCATTTATCTTGGAAAATTTTAAATACATAAAATAGACAGCATAGATATGAACTCCAAGTACCTATTCCCAGCTTCAGTAATTACCAACAATTCTGACATAGTAGTAGATATACTACTATGTCACCCATAAATACTTTGGCATTATCTCTAAGTGATTGGGACATTTTCCCTTTTAACTTCAACACAGTGTCATTATATCTCATCCAACAAAATGAACAAGGATTTCTTATTATTGGCAGTGGTTGGCAACTCATTAGTCAGCAGAGCCAAATATCAACAGTACAATGGAATTTCTTTTGAGAGCCGAAAACTGACTTCTGCGCATGGGCCACGAAGTTGCAGTAGCACTGTACATGAACGCCTGCACATGATATTTTGTGGAAGAGCCCCACTCAAGGGGCCAAAGAGCCACAGGTGGCTTGCAAGCCACAGTTTGCCGACTACTGGCCTAATAACTTGCAATAGGATAGTGAAGAGCTAAAAGAGAGGAAGAGTAATAGGGGATGGAAGCGGGGGGAGAGAAAATGGAAGATATCTGTAATACTATCCTATCTAATAAATGAGAAACATGCAAATTGACCGTACCTCTTCTATGCCCACAAGTCACTCCCACCAGCCAATCAGGAGCAAGTATGCAAATTAACCCAACAAATATAGCAGCAGCCACAGAGCTGGAGCAAGCAGGAAGCTTGGGTTTCCCCCAGTGATGGAGGAAGCCAAGCTTCCCACCTGCCCTGACCTGCCCTTGCCTCCGCTCAGGGATATAAAGTTTCAATTATAGAAGATAAATAAATCCCAATAAAAATGGTGGCAGCCATGGAGCTAGAGAGAGCAGGAGGCTTGGCTTGCCCCCGATGATGGAGGAAGCCAAGCTTCCCACCTGCCCTGGCTGGCCCTGGCTTCTGCTCAAGGCTACGAAGTTTCAATTATAGAAAATAAATAAATCCCTGATACCAGGGCCTCCTCTTGGGTTACCAGGGGGTGTGGCTGGCATACAAACAACCACAGACCCCTCCCCCAAGCCACCCCATGCCCCAAGGGAACCCTCACCCTGATCCAGGACACCCTTCAGAGCAAACCAGCCAGCCCCCATTTGTACATGAGATCTCTATCCTATATAATAAAAGAGTAATATGCAAATTGACCATCACTCCAACACACAAGATGACTGTCCCATGTGGTCAAACATGGCTGCCACAAGATGGCCAGCAGGGGAGGGCAATTGGGGGGGACCAGGCCTGCATGGGAGAGCAGTTAGGCATCAATCAGGCTGGCAGGGGAGTAGTTAGGGGGTGATCAGGTTGGCAGGCAGAAGTAGTTAGGGGCATTCAGGAAGGCAGGCAGGTAAGCAGTTGGGAGCCAGCAGTCCTGGATTGTAAGAGGGATGTCTAATTGCTCCTTTAGTCCTGATCCTACTGGGATCAGGCCTAACGGGGTAGTCAGACATCCCATTAGAGGTCTCAGATTGGAGAGGGTGCAAACTGGGCTGAGGCATACATCCCCCCCTTCCCGTGCATGAGTTTCATGCACTGGGCCTCTAGTCAACAATAAAAATATATTTTAAAATTAAAAATTTTTTAAAACACCAAAACACACTTGAAACATTTATCCAAGAAAGATAAAAAATTGTTTTCAACCTATAGATGCCTCCACTTCTATTAAGGACAAGAACCCCATCATAAAATCTAAAATGTTCACAGACCCCCCTATTTGATAGTAGTGGTCCTCTTAATAACTATTGATTATGAAAATGTAAATCATGAAAAGCTTCAATAAATTCAGGGACCCTCTAAACAGATTTCTATTATCTTGATCATAACAATATACACACTGGAGATATAACTGAGTGTCTGCCATGGAGATAAATAAAACATTTTGAATTATAGTAGTACTTTCTTATCCATGGGAGGAACAAAAACAAAACAAAACTTCCCAGAGGATGCCTGAAACCTTGGATAGTACTGAACCCTATATAAATATACTTTCCTGTTCAGACTTACCTATGATAAATGTTAATTTATAAAGTAGGAGATTAACAACAATAACCAATAATAAAATAGAACAATTATGACAATATACTGTAATAGGCTATGTGAACATGGCATTATCAGATAAAATAAGGGTGACTTGAACACTGGGATACCAGTGACTCATGGGCAGGAGTGAATTCAGTGTGAAGATACTGGACAGAGGGCTAAGTCACATCCTGGGCAGGATGGAGCAGGATGGGGAGAAATTCCATTATACCACTCAGAATGACATGCAATTTAAACTCCGGAATTGTTTTTCTGGAATTTTCCATTTAATATTTCTGGACCATTTAATATTAGCAATTGACCATAGCTAAAAACCATAACTGAAACCACAGAAAGCAAAACTGCAAGTAATAGGAGATGACTATATGTATGTTGCAATCTGTTCCCTTCTGTCTCACATCTGAAAGCATGTCCTCTCCAGAGAGCAAAGGTACACACATGCTGGCCCAGCCCTGTGCTCTCCTCTGGAGTGCTGACCCCAGTAATGAGCCAAGGGCTAGGGGTTGAGTACAGCTCACTCAACCCAAAGAAGCTTAAGAGGTTGTGTGAGTTGATATACACAGTCAAGAGCTGATCGAGAAAGAGAGACTGTGGGGAAGTGATTCTTCAGGCTGACAGAAAAAGGCTGTGGGAGTTCACAGAAAGAAAAGAGCAAGATTTCCTGGCCAGATCTGCTCCTCTTTGCATTCTTCACCCTTCATCCCTTTCAAAAGTGACTACAGAAGCCTCAGATTCCCTTTCCAATTATTCTGGACACCAGGATTTGACAAGACGCACATGTATGTGAGACACAGAGCTGATTCAGTCAACATGTTCCTTCCAGATCTACAGCTCCAGGAAGCTCTCTCTCCTTCCTCCATTCCACCAGAGCTGCTCTCTAGGAATATCTGATAGTTTGGTTCCTAACACTTCACCTATAGGCTCTATTATCTACTACCATTCCATAATAATATCAAGACATTCTCCATTAAGGGCCTGTCTATACAAATCTAGAAAGCAAACAAGCATATTTCCCCATAAGGGAATCTTTTAAGTTAAAGACTGCCCCCCTAAGACTCGCCAGAGAGCCCACAGCACCATCAGTCCTAGTAGTTATTAAAGTAAGGGACCCCAATGGCCTACTCTTCTGCTAGGGCCAAAAAAACCATGGTGCACCTGCCTGGCAAGGCTGGTATGAAGAGAAGATGTGAGGTTAACTAAGCCAGTGTCCTAAACACTGAAGTTTGCAACTCACACTATTGGGAGCCCCCAACTCAACCCTCTTGCATCTATATATTACACCATTTAATATTTCTGCTGATATTCTTTACTTGAGTTGAAGGCATTTTATTCAAGAACGTGTCAAGTGCAACTTTTGAAATTGTGAAAGAATGAAGCCATTTGTTGCAAGCAGAACTGGCTTTATAGAAATGTTAGGAAGATAGGGAGTAGCTTCAGTCCATCAATCAGAAATAATGTGCAAACATTTTGGATGAGTCAATTCCCTAGAAAGGGAGCACAGAAAGCAGGTAGGGGGGAAGAGTGGACCTGAGGAAAATGGTGAGGTAGTCAGCTGAACAGGGGCTCCTGCTTCAATCCTCACCTCCTATTTCCATAAAGAGATCTCCCAATATTCAAAACCTAGAGGGGCAGTTTTCCATGATCCAAAAGGATAAAGAAACTCTCTCCATCAAGCCCAATATTACTCTTTTTTTTTCTAATTGTTCAACCAGAACATACTCCTGAAATGCAAATCAGGAGGAATAAAAACAAAACAATAAACTGTTGACACTAAGTCTAGCCCTGAGAAATGAGCCCTGACCAGAAATGAATCCATAACATTTCTCTTAGAAAGCCACTATGTATGCCCCATCTTCGTCCAAGTGGAACTGGACAGCAACAAAGTCAGGTTCACCCTCCTTCCCTCCTTCCTTCCTTCCCTCCTTCCTTCCTTCCCTCCTTCC
>JAAGEH010000393.1:48628928-48669667 GCA_011751065.1 Lasiurus cinereus
TCCTTCCTTCCTTCCTTCCTTCCTTCCTTCCTTCCTTCCTTCCTTCCTTCCTTCCTAACAAACACTTATTGGGCATCCCTGTGCTAGGGGATACAGAGGGCTGCCAGTCCATGATTTTCTGATCTAACTATGCTACTAATCTTAGGGCTACATGGTGTGATGATGCTACAGAGGTGAGTCTATCATGCCATGGGGACAGCATCCTAATTTTTTCAGTGGGAGTGATGGAGAGCTGTGGAGGGGTGTGCCTTTGAAGCTTTTGCTCTTGGTTTATTGCAGTTGCAAACTGTGGCCTTGGGATTATTATAGGCTTGGTCCCACCTAGCCTCCAAGAAACTCCGTGTCTCAGGTTTCTGGATTTTCTGTGACTAACGTTCTCAACCAAGAATGACAGTCACATGAGGAAAACAATTTCTATAGAAAGGGAAGAGTGATTTAACCAAAGCCAAAACCTCTTCCCCAAAGGGTTGTGGAAGAAGAAAGGTGACTTTGAACGAAGATCTACTCCAGATGAGAAAGAGACAGCAGAGATGAGGTGAGAAAGGAGAAATCCAGGATCTATTTTGTTAATTACAATTATTACTGAGATCATTATAGATTCACATGCAATAGTAAGAAATAATACAGAGATATCCCTTGTACACTGTTCCCAGTTTCCTCCAATGGAAACATTTTGCAACACTAACTACACTGCCACTGCATAGGATATTGACATTTCTACTATCCACTATTCTTATTTAGATTTCCGTTTTACTTGGATTCATTTCTGTGTATCTCCCTGGAGTTCTACACAATTTCATCACCTGGGTAGCTTCATGTATCCAACACCATAGTAAAGAAAGTGTACAGACCCACCACCAGAGGATCCTGTGTTGCCCTTTTATGACCGCCCACCACCCTAACACCCAGCAACCACTGTCTGTCTTTCACTTCTAATTTTTGCCATTTTTAACTATACTGTATATAACTAGAGCCCTGGTGCACAAAATTTGTGCATGGGGTGTGGGGGAAGGTCCCTCAGCTCAGCCTGCACCCTCAGGGGATTCCTACTGCTTATTTAGGCCCAATCCCTGCATGCAACAGTGACTATACTTTCCATACAGGTGAAAGGCATCTCGCTGTTGTATGGGCATCTACATTTTTTTTGCCCTGATTATAAAAACAAGTACATAACATGATCTTTCTGAGGCAGTAATACCATTTTTCCCATCTTATGGGTGGAAAAACTGAAGCAGAGAGAAGTTAAGTAATTGGCTTTGTCACAGTTAAAAGTGTCAGAAATAGGGCTGACCGTATCATCGCTGCATGCATGCCATTGCTGCATCATCCTGTTTTTTCTGTGTTAGAGTAACCTTGCCAGGTTTTAATCTTTAAATCTGAGAGACTGTTCCCAATATATAGGGTATGGTCCCTAGGCCTGACCAGCAATCAGAGCCAGTCTGTTGGGATGAGTGGCAAGCAGGGCAATGCAGGGTAGGGGACCTGCTGGCACCCACCTTCGCTAGCAGCCTAGTTCCACCTGCTGGCTGCCCCTGCACCCCAATCACCGCTGCTGGTTGCCTCCCTCTGGGGGACAGACACTCAACTGGGTGCAGCTCCTATGTTAAGCCTCTGCTTCCTGGTGGTCAGTGCGGATCATAGCAACAGGTGGTTCCGCCATTCGGAAGATTTGCATATTAGGGTTTTATCATGTAAGATTGGAATTATACAGTATGTAGCTCCTTGGGGTGGACTTTCTTTTCCTTTTTTGTTCCACATAATGCCCTGGCTGTTCATTGAACTTGTTGTGTTTATCAGTAGTTTGCTATTTTTCACTGCTGAGTAGAGTCTATGGCATGGATGTACTATAGTTTAATCCTTTATATACTGAATGACATTTGGGTTATTTCCAGATGGAGCTATTATGCATGAAGCTGTTATGATGCAAATGAACAGGTTTTTAAATGCCTACAGGCATGGAATTCAGAGACCACGTTCTGGGGCTCGCCCCACTTGTAAATGGCCACTGAGCATGGGCAAACTGTGCAAAGATCTGCTGAGGAGGTAACACATTTCCATCCCTTACATACTGGGCTGGCTGCCGAGTCCCTGGGATTTAAGAGCCCATCACCCTATGCCCTCCAGTCAACAGCACTGGCAGGAAAGAAGGGGTCCCAGCTGTTCAATGAGGCTTAACTATCCCACATACCTCTGCTCCCTCAGCTTCTCCAACCATAATATGCAAAGGAAACACCTGGGGAGTTTCTACGATGCAGATTTCTGGGATCCGCCTAGAAATTCTGATTCAGACCATCCAGGGTGAGTCCAGCAACCTACATATACAATAGCCATACCAGCTGTGGCTCGCCCAGCCTCTCCCCCTTCCTGGTTCACACTTGTGTATAATCTCCTCTTGAGTGTGGGTGGGATCTATGACTTACTTCTTAACCAATGAATTATGACAAAGGTGATAAACTCCCATCCCTATGATTTTGTGAGCTCCATTGTGCCCTTGAATTGGCTCTGACTCCTGGCAACTCTATGAAAGAGTGATGCCCATAGTGTTCTGTTCCCTCAGCTCCTGTAGACTCTGGCCTATGGTTTCTTTTATGGAGTCAACTCATCTCATATTTGGTCTTTCTCTTTTCCTGCTACCTTCTCTTTTCCCCAGAATTATTGTCTTTTCCAAAGAATCCTGCCTTCTCGTGATGTGCCCGAAGTAGGACAGCTTCAGTTTTGTCATTTTTGCCTCCAGTGACATTTCAGGCTTAATTTGCTGTAGGAGCCATCTGTTGGTGTTTATAACAGTCCAGGGTATCTGCAGAGCATTTCAACAGCATATTTTAAATGAATCCATATTCTTCCTGTTAGCTTTCTTCACTGTACAATTTTCACATTTGTAAACGGTAATTAGGATTACAAGAGTGTAAATGATCTTAGCTGTGGTCTCTAATAATACATCTTTGTTTGTAATGATTCTAATTCTCCCACTGCTGCTATTCTGAGTGTCAGCCTTCTCTTGATTTCTTTGCTGCAATGTCAATTTGAAATTATGACTGAATCAAGGTACGGAAAATCTTTAACAATTTCATTGTCTAGGTTAAAGTTGTGTTTTTTCTATAGCCATGTTTTTGATTTCTTGATGTTCAAATGCAGTCCTGCTTTTCTTCTTTCACTTTCATCAGAAGTCATTTCTGATGGTTGATATTTCTTGCCAATAGGATGGTGTCATCTGCATATCTTAAGTTATTAATATTTTCTCCACTAATTTCCACTCCTCCCTCTTCTGAGTCTAGTCCAGATTTCTTTGTACATGTTCTACATACAGATCAGACAAGTAGGGAAATAAAATGCACCCCTATCTGACACCTTTGCCTGTAGGAAATCATCCTGTCTCTCCATGTCCTGTCTTTTTTTTTAATTTTATTTTTTAATTAAATCTTTATTATGCAGAATATGACATTTGTTTCTCTTTTTTCCCCTCCATATCTCTCCTCCTCCCAACTCCCACCCCTCCTTCTACCCTTACCTCCCTCCCGTTGACCTCATCCATAGGTGTATGATTTTTGTCCAGTCTCTCCCTGTACACCCCTCACCTCTTTCCCCCTGAGAATTATCAGTCCACTCCCTTTCTGTGCTCCTGATTCTATTATATGCACCAGTTTATTCTGTTCATCAAATTTTTAATTCACTTAATTTTTAGATTCACTTGTTGATAGATATGTATTTGTTGTTCATAATTTTTTGTCTTTTACCTTTTTCTTCTTCCTCTTCTAAAAGAGTACCTTTCAGCATTTCATATAATACTGGATTGGAGTTGATGAACTCCTTTAGCTTTTTCTTATCTGTGAAGCTCTTTATCTGACCTTCAAGTCTGAATGATAGCTTTGCTGGATAGATTATTCATTTTTGCAGGTTCTTGCTATTCATCTCGTTGAATATTTTTTGCCACTCCCATCTGGCCTGCATCGTTTCTGTTGAGAAATCAGCTGACAGTCTTATGGATGCTCCCTTGTAGGTAATACACTGTTTTTCTCTTGCTGCTTTTAATATTCTCTCTTTGTCTTTTGCTCTTCGTATTTTAATTATGATATGTCTCGGTGTAGTCCTCTTTGGATTCCTTTTATATGGGGTTCTGTGTGCTTCCTGGACTTGTAAGTCTATTTCTTTTACCAGATGTGGGAAGTTTTCAGTCATTATTTCTTGAAATAGGTTTTCAGTATCTTGCTCTCTCTCTTCTTCTAGCACCCCCACAATTCTGATGTTGGTACGCTTGAGGCTGTCCCAGAGCCTCCTTACATTATCTTCACATTTTTGGATTCTTTTCTCTTCTTGCTTTTCCAGTTGAGTGTTTTCTGATTCTTTATATTTCAAATTTTTTACTTGATTCTTGCCTTCCTCTAGTCTGCTGTTAGGTCTCTGTATAATATTTTTTATTTCAGTCAGTGTATGTTTAATTTCTAGTTGGTCCTGTTCCATCTCTAGTTGGACCTTTTCCATCTCTAGTAGGTCCTTTTTCATCTCCTTTTGGGTCTGGCTAACTTTATCCACCTTTTCTAGGATACTCTTGAAAAACCTTATAAGCATGATTTTGAACTCTATATTGAGTCGTTCGTTTTCCTCCATTTCTTTTATTTGTAATCTCTTCCTTTGTCTCTGCATTTTCACTATGCTGGGAGAACTTCTGTGTTGGATTCAGCCTTATGATACAAGACTTGCAAAACTGCAAAAGCCTCTCTGTTGAGCTTAGGATGGGTGGAGTCTCAGGGTTTAACAGACCACCTTGCCTTCCAGTTGGCCCCACCCTCCACAGCCCGAGTCTCATATGACTGGGTAATCACTGGAGTGGTCCCTGTGTGTGCACGCGCTCTCACAGTGCCTCTCCAGGACCATATGAATCTGGGTCCCCATGGTTTTGCCCAAAACTGGGATTTAATGGAGTTAGAAGTGGCACAGTTGGGAGGCTCTGTCTCCTGCCCACTTGTGAAAGCCAGCAGCACAATCAGCAGTTGGTCTTCTGCACTAAGTGCTGTGCGCGCCACCAGACTTCTGATCTTTTGTGACTCCCCTGAACTTCCACGCACTTCTCCCTTTTCTCAGTCCAAACTCCACCTGTATGAGTTTTGGCTGGACCTGGGGTTTAGTGTCGTAGGATAAGGGGTTCAGTGCCATTGGGAGTCTCTGTCTCCCTCCTGCCAGAGAAAGCCAGCCAGGTACTCCAGCACCCGCTCATTCCATGCGCATGTCTCCATACCTCAGCTTTTTGCAGCTCCTATGGGTCTCTGTGAGCCCCTCTCTTTCCTTCTAGTTGTAGAATTTCCACTCAGCCAGCTTTCCTGTGGTTCTGGATGATATTTGTTCTGTCTTTTAATTGTAGTTTTGAAATTGTTGTGCGAGGCAGCAGTGTAAGTGTTTACTTATGCCACCATCTTGGATTCTCTCCATGTCCTGTCTTGACAGTGCTTCCTGACCACAATATAAGTTATGCATCAGGGCAATCAAATGCTGAGGTATGACCATTTGTTTCAGAGCAACCGAGAGCTTTTCATGATCCACAAGGGATTTACTGTTTCTACAAAATATAGACTAACTTTCTCCTGAAAGTCTTTGGAACACCCCAGTATCCAGCAAATGCCCACAATTAGATATTAACTGCCTCTTCCTTTTCTAAATTCAACTTGAAAATTCATCATTTCTTGCTTCATAGAACATAAAACCTTTGTTGCCTCCCCTTGAGCATCACTTTACTTGCTTGGGAAATTGGAACCAGGGTTCTGGAGCTACTGCACTCCTCCACATCTTTTTTTTTTTTTAAAGATTGGGATGAATACTGAAGGCTTTCAGTCTGTAGGCCACTGTTATGTTTTCCATATTTGATGACATATTCTTATTAGAATTTTGATACATTCAGGCTCTGTGGCTTGAAATAATTCTATTGATATCCCACCTACGCTTGGTGACCTAGTTTTTCCAAATATTTCCAGGGCATCTTTCATATCTCCTTCTATGGGTACAGATTCTCTCTCATAGGAATCTTCTTCAAAGGTATTCATCAGCCTTTTATCTCATCTGTTATGGGTTTTCAGTGCACTGTTTCCTCCTTTCCTTCATTTTCTCCTGAGCAGATGTGCTTCTTTGTTAGATGTTCAGTATTCCTAGTCTAGGTTTGAATTTCCCCTTTTTTTCATGAATCTTCTGATAGATATCACTTGTTTTTCCTTCATTGTTGTTCTCTTCTATCTCCTTACATTGACTACCATATTAGTTATCTTTATCTATACCTGATAGTCACTGATACTGGCATTCAAGAGTCTAACCCTGCTTTGTCAACTTTAACTTTTTCTTCTTGCCTGTTTTGAATCACTTTTTGGAGTTCTCTCATCGATCTCTGTTTTTCTTTCCTCTTTACTTCTAGCATTGTCATCTTACATCCTTTCCTAATAGTTTTAGTTTCAGTTCATAGTTCTTCTGGTGCTCAGTCAATTAAGTTTAACAGCGCAAATCTGTTTTTACGTGGGCTTGAAGTCCACCAGGAATGTTACTCATTATTATACATTAGCACTGCAGTTCTTTTAGTGCTTGTCTTCAACCAAGCACATGTGGTATGGACCCACAGGCTGAGCAGCAGAAGGCAACAGAAAACCACTGCTGCATTTTCTTCCCTTACTCTTTTTCCCCCATTTTACCTTGTAAAACCTATGATGATACAGTCCAGAATGATCATGAGATAGTGCTAAAAGATGAGACTCCTATGAGTAGGTTGTTATACAAGATATTGCTCGCCAGCTTCATGGGGTAAGTGGCCAGAGTAGGAGAGCCCATGAGACAAAGAACTGCATACACACTCTCTGAGGCAGCCTCCAGCCTCCACTAGTGAGAAGTCATGACCCTCAGCCTGACTAGCCCAATGACAAGAATCCTGCCAACAAGCTGAACAAGCCTGTAGGTGGATCCTTCCACAGCTCAGAAAGCCAACCTCTTGGTTGCAGCCTTGTGAGAAATGGGACAGGGGAGCAAGCTAAGCCCTGTCCAGGGTCCTGACCTACAAACTGTGAGATAGCGAACATGGGTTGTTTTAAGCTGCTAAATTTCTGGTAATTTATTATACAGCAATAAAAAAACAAATACTTCAGGTATCACATACTGGATGCTTGGTGTACCCCAAATTCATAAGCTGAAATCAAATTCCCAATGTGATGATATTTGGAGGTGAAGACTTGGGGAGGGGATCATGAGGTCATAGCCCTCATAATGGGATTGGTACCCTATGAGAAGAAGGCAGGCATAGCTCACATTTTTTTCCAGCCCATGTGGGGATACAATGAGAAACTGGCAGTCTGCAACCAGAAGAGTCTTGACCAGAACTCACCCAACTGGCGCCATGACATTGACCTTCTAGCCTCCAGAACCATGAAAAATAAATGTTTATTGTCAAGTCACCCACTCTGTGTATTGTGTGATTGCAACCCAAGCTGATCAAGATTCCAGGTGACTCCTATTTACTCAGCAATACATACAAGCACACTAAGTGGCCCAGACTCAGAGGTGTGGCCCTGTTCTAGACCACACCTTGAGAACCACTGACCCAAAAATTAAGGAGAAATTGAGCTGCATGTGCCACCAGTATTAACCTGTCTTCAACCAAGCCCTAGAGGTCTTCTTGACATTAAAGATGTATCTGTTCCATAAATGGTCCTTTCATTCTTTAAGAATACTTTGGAGTTTGAGTAGCAATTGCCCACTGACTCAGGCTGCCACTGACTCTCCTACCCAGAGGTGGCCCAGGACCAACATATGGAAATCAAAGAGCAGTGTAGTTTGCCCCATATCACCCATCTTTGAAGTAGTGGGGAGCATCAGGAAAGTCTTTGGGGTCTTAAATGCCTCTACTTAGTATCTATTATCTATTTGATCATGGGGTTAACTTTTAAATGGCAAGAATACTGACATGTACAATCATGTGTACATAAACGAAAGTATATTTTTGTATCTGTCTCCCTCTACAATGAGAGGAGAGGGAGGGAGGGAGGGAGGGAGAGAGAGAGAGAGAGAAAGAGAGGGAGAGATGCAAGCATTATAACATAAAGATAGAGACTTTTTCTGTGGTGTTCACTGATGTATTTCCAGAGCCTAGAACTTTCCCTGATACACATTTGAAAGAAGGAATGAGGGATGGGAGAAATAAGGGAAGGAAGAAAAGAAGGAAAGAGGGAGGGAAGAAGAAGGAAAAAAGGGAGAGAGGGAGGGAGGGAGGAAAGAAAGGAGGGTAAGAGGGAGGGCAAGAAGGAAGAAATAGAAGGAGGAAGGGAGAGAAAGAGCGTGGTAAGGAGAGAGAGATGAAGGAGAGAAAGAAGAAAGGAAGGAAGGAAGGAAGGAAGGAAGGAAGGAAGGAAGGAAGGAAGGAAAGGAGGGAGAGAGGGGGGAGAAAGGGAAGGAAGAAAGAAGGGATGGAGGGGAACTGTGATGGTCTCCCATCAGAACAGTGCTAAACTAATCTAATGTTAATGTATGATCATAGTTTCATCATTTTATACCTCAAAGAAACAGCTGTAGAAATATCCCAGACTGATGAAATGATTCACACTCCAAAGAAAATTGCCTCCACCCATTTTCAAAGACAACAGGCATCTTAACTTCATACTTATCTGTCACAAAATACCCCACTGTCCTCAATCAGCCACAATTTTGCAAACAGTTGAAGGAAGCAGGCATATTTTTAGAAACCCTTATAGTGGGTGACACACCACTGTTCACCCATGAAAACTCTTCTCCTGATAATCCACTTTCTGTCCCACAGTGGAGGCCCATAAAGGGACAGCTCACTGGGGAAAGGCCTTGTTCATGCACAGTAGCCTTAATAGGCCAATTTTTAAATGGACACCCAGTAAGAAAACTGATTGATAGAACCAAATCTGGGAGGGAAGTTTCTCTTTAACTTTCAGTTTCCTTTTCTGGCTCAAGACAGATTTGTGATATGATTTTAACATTGCTTTTTACAGCTCCAAATTTCCCTAGCAGTAAAACCAGCTTCGTGACAATATTTTTCCTCCTTTACCACTTCCCTAGATGTAGGGGTCAAATTCTTTCAAATCTGTCTATGAAGAACCTGATGCACTTCCTGCATTATTTATCCTCCAGTAAATTAGGAAAACCATGAGCAGCCTGCATCATGTTTCTTGACAAGTTTAATCTCTGAGCACACTGATGTCCTACTTAATCAAATAATTTATTCACCCAGAATCGACATTTCTATTCACTCTTCACATTTAAAAAAAAAGGAGGGAAGACAAACTTCTTAAATTTCTAGTCTTTCATTTGGCATCTGGTTTGCCACCATCACTATCTTCATTTTGAAGAGTGTGGCCAAAGGAAAGGAAGGTGTCATGCACTCACTGAAGTGTCGCCATGTGCATGTGCGTAGGACAAAGGTGAGGATTCTGCCTCACACCACACCCCCTCCCCACAACACAATACTCATCCATGCTCCCATATTGTAACCCAGGTCCAAACAAGGGGTCAGAGAGCAGCGCTGAGGCAGGCCATTCACCAAGGTGGGGCTGGAGCATGCTGTCTGAGCCCCTGCCTCTGTACATCATCCAATAAGTATTACATTCTCATTGTGTCTGAAGGGCTGAACGTGGAATATATGCAGACAGAAGGCCACCAGGTGGGAAATGGGAGTCAGCAGGTACCACACTCCTCAGTTCTGGGCACTGACACACATTTTCTCCTTCAATTCTCACCAGATGCAAATGTGCTCTCCCTCACTGTACCAGGTGGAAACTGAGGCTCAGAGAAGTTAAGGAGTTGGCCCAAGGTCACATAGCCACTTATGAACCCTAACACATCTTCTTCCCGCTACATCACAAATTATCCCTGGTTTATTGACTATTAGGTACCACTCTTCCCACATGCCCTTGATCTGTTTCCCCTTCCATTCACAGATAGTCAATGCTTTCCCCCCCCTAATGGCTGCAGGACTAGGGCCACTTTCTTGCCAGATAACTTCCAAAAGAGTTGATATTTTACATCACTGCTAAATTTGTCCAGCAAGTTGGGACAGATTTGGGGAAAGTGGGGTGATTTATCATCAAAGTATTTAATGTAACACCCCAGCAAGTCCAGGCGTACAAAATGCAGGCTATGAATCTTCACACTGAAAGCTGGAAAACAAGTATGTGAGCGCAAGGAAGAGCAAATGCAGTGGCACAGACCCTTATAAACATAACCTTTATTCCTTCAAGAGGGGTCTCTCCTTTGTTCAAATACATGTTTTATTGTTGATAGTATTGCAGCTATCTCTCATTCTCTCTTCCTTCCTTTGCTCCCCTCCTCCCAGCCCCTACCCACCCACCCCTAGATCTTCACCA
Organism: Lasiurus cinereus; assembly: GCA_011751065.1. Taxonomy (NCBI): domain Eukaryota; kingdom Metazoa; phylum Chordata; class Mammalia; order Chiroptera; family Vespertilionidae; genus Lasiurus; species Lasiurus cinereus. Next base: position 48,639,278 of record JAAGEH010000393.1, read on the forward strand.
CCTATTGCCTGTGTTCATGGGCTATACATTTAAGTATACAAGTTCTTTGGTTTATCTCTTCTTGTTCCCCCAACCCCACATCGAGGTATATCAGCCTGTTCCATGCTTTGGGTCTTATAATTGGGGTCTTTCCTTAAAACTTGACAGACAATCAAAAAAACAAAGAAACAAATACACAAATAAATAAACAAGACTTCCAAGGAAGTGAGGCTCACAGAGAAAGCCTAATGTGTTCCTTCATCACTGTCCCGATCAAGTCCATGGCACTTGTGCGTGGGGTGTCTCTGGCTCTCCTAGGCACTCGCCCAGAGAGCAATGGTAGGTGTTGCTTGTCCCCACTTGGTTTTTAGAGACCAAAGTGGGTTGTAGTCACCTTTCCTGAGAGCCTGGCACTCTCTCCTGTATTTGTTTGCAAGAGGTTTTCTGAACAGCAATAGACTCTAATCAATCATCCTGGCTTCATTTCTCAGAATCTCACAGTCTCCTCAAGGAACATTTCAAACCTGATTTATCATCATTACCAGACCCTAAATATTCACTGCATTCTGCATTATTTATTATACCTACTTAATTTCCCTGTTCTGGCCTTACAGGTCGAACCACAGAGCATGCGGAAGATCATTCCCACACTATGTCATGAAGACTCCAATGCAGAGCCACACTTGAGAAGAAGTACCCATGCCCCCACAGAATGCTCTGAGCAGTAGCAGACCCTCTGATTCCCTTCAACGCTGCCCCACATCCAGGCACAGGCTCCCAGCAGCCCCTGGCTACACGCAGCTCCCAAGCCTTGGCCACGCCACACCTCCCTCCTGCAAAGCAAAAGCCCCAATCTCTGTGGCTGTATGCAGAGCCTAGCAAGTTGCTGGCTGGGCAGGAGAACACGATCCCAGGTCAGTCTTATGTTGGAAGAAAGTGTTCAAAGATGACACTGCAGTGAGAAGTAGACACAGGTCACAGGGCTGCATACTGGGACCAAACACCCCTAGCTGACCCTGCAAAGGAGACAAGTCACTCCAGTACCTCTCATGCCTGCCAACAAGCTGTGTGTGGCTCTCCAGACCACACTGCCCAGGCCCTACCCTCTACTCCCTCCCCCACAAACCAGGGAAACTGGTCTTGGCCAGGAGCAGCCTAACTTGGCTCCTACCCATTGCTCACAGTAAAGATGAGAGAGGTTTCACTGGATTTCTCTTTTAAATAAGATCTGTAGCTCATCCAGGATTCTGGGCTCTAAGACCTTCCAAAACCTAGACTCTGTCCAGGAAACCACTGCCTGGAATGTGAGGGGCGGTGGGGGTGGGGGTGGGGGTGGGAAGTGGGAGGCTGTCATCTGAGTCTGCAGCTCCAAGAGTTATAGAGGTGCTATTTGCTCCAGAGGATAGAACTAGAACCAGTAAGAGAAGTTGAATAAGGGCTTCTTCTGAATACCAGAGACAGCTTCAGTCACCTTCAGAAGAGTCTGTCTATGGAACAGCTATGCAGAGGCTAGGTAACAACCACCAGACATGGTATGTTAGAGGCAACTAGATGCCGGCTGCCACCTCTTCCAGCTCGAAGTTGCAGGGACTCAGAGGAGATATTCCACAGGAAACTCTCACAGCCACAGCATTCCATCCCTGGAACTAATTTCTAAATTAATCTTCTCTAGAGGTTGCAAATTAGTAACCCCAAGATGGATTTAGCCCAAGGGAAAATGTAATTTTGTTTACAGAGCATTGGTCCACATGAGTTTATTGTTTCATCCAATACTTAAGAACTGAAACAATTTGCATAAAATTATGGATTTTTAAGATCCTCTTTTAAAAAGTCAGAGGGAGGCTCTGGTCACAGAAGGCCTGCATTCAGCTTGAAGCATTATTCGGGGCTGCAGTCTCTGCCCTCCTCCATGGTCCCCCAGCCCCACAATGAAGTTGGGATTTTGTTGGCTTTCTGTTTTACTGTTTTGTTTTGTTTTCTTTCAAGGCTGTGGTATTCCCTTTCCATGTCCCACATGGTTCAGGGTTCCCTGTTCAGGGTTCGGGTTCTGAAGGAGGCCGCACACAAATGAAAAAGAGAGACTAGAAAATGTTAATTTGGCGATATTGGGGGGCCAGGTGGGAGCCTTCCTCTAGTGGAAAGGACTACCACTTGCTCTGGCCTTTTTCTCCCTTTTATTAAGGCTTTGGGAAACACTCATAGCCTTTAGGCAGGAAATAACAAAACAGAAATTAACATGAAACAAACAGGTAGAGGCTGCTTCAGCTAACAATGTTTTCAACTAAACAGTCAGTAATTAGCTCTGACCTTTCAGAGCAATTAAGGTTGACCAGCCTTCTGGTTTCCTGTTTACATCCATTTAGTGAGAACAATGTTTGGTTTCCGACATCTCCCTCATTTTCTTTTCTTTAAAAAATCTTGCATCTGCAGACTAGAAATAAACATTAAGAACAAAAAATAAGACAAGCAACAATGGTAAATGAATAAGTCTGTGTATAAGTTTCTTTCTGGGCCAACAGTCCTTTGAGTCACAGTTTCAATGTCCAACAGTTTTTTGAATGTACATGTTAGCAATGATATTTCAGTTCTGGATGGTGGACAAATGGTGGCAATGCAGGTCTGACCCTCTCTGGTTTGGTCCTGGGCAACCTGCATTGATGCACAGTTGCTGACTGCTAGGATGGCAAGGTTTCATCAGCATCTCCCATCTCTGGACTGTTTCTCTTCTTGTCTTCAGAGCTGGAGCATTCTCTGTAGTAGGAATTCACATGGTCTTGGAGCTGTTTTTCTGAAAATATATAAACATTCTCGACCAAAAGTTAGTAAAGGAATTTTTTCTATAAATTTGACTTGGGAACCTTTTTATTTTTGCCCAAATGATTTTCCTTTGGCTTATTTTAATACTATGTATGTTTTCCATGGGTGTCTTGTTGTTAAGTTAAAAAAAATTTTCTAGATGTAATTTGCTTACAGTATACTTTTCCTTACATATTACTGTCCTATCCCACCCTTTTTTTTAATTTAATTATTAGGAGGCTTTTGGAAAATTTTTATAATGCAAATATGACTGCTTTAAGTTTATTGCATGTTAAGTAATTTGACCACGCAATGAACTACCAATAGAAATTTTAGTTAATACTTTAGGAACAACTTTTTTCCAGTATAATTAAATTTTCTTGAATATTCACTTATTTCAGTTAGCCAATTTAAATTAATTTGAAAACTTGACCACTATTTTATTGCCAAATTTAATATTCTAACAACAATCTTAGTTTTATCCTGTAAATATTAGTGGAAAGGATTATTTGCATTTTTGAGTAGGCCCTGAGCATTCCTGGTGTTAAGTTGGATTTAGAATATAGGGCAGGTGTCAGCCAAGTCTCTGATCTGAGCTGCACCAAATATTTGTCTGTCACCTGTGTCCTGAACTGAGCTGGGCCAAATCTCTGTCTGTCACCTGGGTCCCGATCAGAGCTGGGCATGGGAAGTGAAGCAGCCATGGGGCAGGAGACCTCCCTCAGAAGGGGCGAAGGTTCAAGCCCGTGCAATATTGGGGGGGTGAGGATCTGTGCCTCACCTCTGTTGATCCCCAAGTTTTCTCCTGATGGGCCCTCTGCGACTGTACCTGTCTTAGGTTGTTCCTCCTCTGAGGAATCTTACCCATCACTGGCTAACCAGCCATCCTCCGGGGCCAAGCAGGTTGATGTGAGGTTCAGTTCTGTCTCCTTGGTAGCCGATGCCCTTGTGGCCTCCACGCCCAGTACCTGCCTTGGAATCCCCTCCCCCTAACTTGGCTCCTACCCATTGCTCACAGTAAAGATGAGAGAGGTTTCACTGGATTTCTCTTTTAAATAAGATCTGTAGCTCATCCAGGATTCTGGGCTCTAAGACCTTCCAAAACCTAGACTCTGTCCAGGAAACCACTGCCTGGAATGTGAGGGGCGGTGGGGGTGGGGGTGGGGGTGGGAAGTGGGAGGCTGTCATCTGAGTCTGCAGCTCCAAGAGTTATAGATGGGGAACCCAGGTTTCTTCTCCAGGGAGGGCCCAGTTCACACCACTGGGTGAGAGACAGATTCATGGTACCAGCCAACATGAGGCTTCAACCTCAGCATGAACAGAAAACTCAGGCGACAGCTGTGGGAGGGTCCCTCTTGGCAAAAAGAGCAGGAAAAGCCAATATAGACTGATCAAGTGCCTTCTCACTGCCTTAATTCCTTTCATGTTATTTTTAAAATTGCTCCCAAATATTCAAAAAATTAGATTGTAAGTTTGTTTGGGATATTTGTGAAAAAATTATAATGGCATTGTAGAATAATATCATGTAAGGATATTCTTTGTTCTAGACCATGGCAACTCAATTTCAAACTGGCTATTAATTTCTTTTTGTATAGACAAAGTCTTAGTTACTTTATTAGAATACTTAATCAAATTGCTTACAAAGACATTGGCTTTTTTAGCTGAAAACCTTGATTTTTATTTAAAAGGCTAATTTATTAATTAAAGTAGGTATCTTAATTTAAAAAGCAAAGCAAATTTAGTAAATGTTTATGTCTGATTCACAAGCCACAAATGTTGCCCTGCCTCTAGCTTAAGAATACAGGCAGCTATGGGCTTTTTGTCATTTTAAATTCTGATGTTGGAGAGACCAAAACCTTTACAACATTTAAAATATAGTTATTAATTCTCATTTGATAAAGTTTTCCATGCAATTTCAAGTATGTTAGATAGGTTAAATTTAAGAAGATGTCCTTTAAAAAGAGAGAACAAATTTTTTGTATTACTCCAGGCCCATGTAGCTTTCCAAGAATCATCTCTGTTAAAGCCTTGAAATTTTAACATGGAAAAAACCATCAAATATATATATTCATATATGATTTAAAGATTATAATATTTTTATGATTATCTTAAGATATCAATTATATATTTAAACTGCCTTTTATATTAAAATTTTTCAATTGGAAATCACAGAATTCTTTTTAATTTGACCAATAAACAACATATTTTGAATTCTTAATTTGAGAAATTTTATTTTCTCCCAATTTAATTTGCATTTAGCTGAAAACCTCGATTAATAACAAAATCTCCTTTTGGTTCCTTTACGCTCTTTTTCTTAAAAAATAAAGACCAGTTCTGGGTTTTTCTTTTTCTGCAGCTTTTGCAGAGAGATTCCACTTAAAATCCTGTTTAATATGTCCAAAAAAGGTGGACAATTGGGCGCATTTCTTTTTAAGCCGGGCTTCTATCCTCACGAGTACAGAAATTTCAGACACATCTCTAAATTTTTAAAACTTTTTCATGGCGAGAATGGAGACTTTAGATTAGTATACTGGGAGAGTGGGTTTTCATATTGGATTGCCATGTGTCTCTCCCTTCTCCCACATCCTGCTTACTTCAGGGGAAAGCATCAGTAACAGATCTGGCCGAATTTCTTTTCATGCTTAAAAGATAAAGACAGATCTTAAATTTTTTCTTTCTTTTTCGCTTTCTGAAGTAATAACTAGCACCTAATTTGGCCAGGATTTGCATTTCCCTGTGAGTTCTCTTATAATTTTTAAATGAAACCTTCAATAATCTCATTGCAGGAGAGCAGATAGCCTTGCCCTCACCTGCCACCTTTGAATTTCTCCACACCAGAGGTGGTTTCAACAGTGGAGTTTCACTTATTACAGATTTCACATTCCAAATACAAACTAAGATTTTAATTTGAACAAGAAGCCACATTATTTAAGCATGCAAACTAAAAGTCTATAATAAAGTTTACTTTATATTTATAACCTAATTCTTCCCCATTAGCCTGGCTGCAAAAGATGTTCCCACCCTACTTACAGATCTCAACTCTGCAGTCAATCCGTGGGCTTTGCGTACGTTGAATCCCCTCACCTTTTCCTAGGTGAATCTTCCCTCACCATTTTCCTTGGTGAATTTTCCTTTCTTTGCTCTTAGGCGAATAATTCCTTCTCCTCCAGAAGTCCCGTGGTCAGGCGCCAGATGTGCGCATCTCTTTCCGTGTCCCCTGTTGGGTGCCAGAAGTGGGAGTCCCTTTCCACATCCCGCGTGGTTCAGGGTTCCCGGTTCAGGGTTCAGATTCTGAAGGAGGCCGCATGCAAATGAAAAGGAGAGACTAGAAAATATTAATTTGGCGATATTGGGGGGCCAGGTAGGAGCCTTCCTCTAGTGGAAAGGACTACCACTTGCTCTGGCCTTTTTCTCCCTTTTATTAAGGCTTTTGGATACACCCCTAGCCTTTAGGCAGGAAATAACAAAAACAGAAATTAACATGAAACAAACAGGTAGAGGCTGCTTCAGCTAACAATATTTTCAACTAAACAGTGAGTAATTAGCTCTGACCTTTCAGAGCAATTAAGGTTGACCAGCCTTCTGGTTTCCTGTTTACATCCATTTAGTGAGAACAATGTTTGGCTTCTGACACAAGGCCTCTTTATTCACATGAATTTTCTATCTTGTTCCTGTGGTCGGGAGTATTTGTCACCACTGGCCTAGTAAAACCCTAGATGAACTGTCTGTGGCTCAGAGAAGTTAAGTGACTTGTCCATGGTCACACAGCCAGCAGAACTCAGGTTTTCCCATGATCTAGTACTTCTTCAACCTGGTCACACTGCCAGTCTTATTTCCCTGGACTAATTTGACTGTTCACGGTCAGATTTTACAAACTACTTCACTGTACTTCCATTTCATATACCCTGGTGATCAAGTTTCCACATTTTCCTTAAATAAGAATATTAATAGCAAAAAAATAACACTTCAGCTGACTTTGTAAATAACTAGCACCCAAAAAACAGATACCCTTTTATGTGCTCAATAAAAAATTGATCTGATAAGCATATAAGATTGCAAAATCAGGAATAGGACAAAACCTTATTTCAGGCTCTGCATTGAGAGTCAAATCAATAGTGCAAACAAGATTTCTGGGGGAAAGGTTAGAGTAATTGGCAGAACACACTGGTGGCAAACCATCATAAGCCCTTTCAAAGCAAAGAATTAAATACAAATAATTGATAATCTCATTATAGATCATTCTTATCTATTTATATTCATAGTAGGGGCTTTACAAGACTTCTCTCTATAATCTAATTTGAGTACTGCCTGTATTTGATAGTGATAGTGATAGAACTTTACATCTCTTAAATCGTCTGTAATCAAATCTGCAACTGATTTAAGCTGCTCGGGCTCCCATTTGGTCAAGAATTATACGGACTAAGTAAATGTAGGAAAGACTGATTAAGGACCCCTTAAAACTTACCACATAGGCAACATGAGTAAATGGACACCCTGCCTAGACTGATCTCCCTTCCCAGCTGTAATACTATCAACAATAAAAAAAAAGATTTTAAGAGATGTAAAGTTATATTACTATCAAATATATGCTTAAGGTTCTTTGCCTCAAAGCTGTCCTATCTCCTGCCCTTTGTTACAAGAAATAGAAAATATTTTCATTGTTTAAATTTCTTTAGGTGGGATTTCATTCATTACAGTAAGAAAGATCCTATATTCACATGGGCTAATATAGTCAAAGCAGGTTAGAGGGGCTTCCCAGGTGAAGCTGGTTTATTAACCCATCTCCACCTCCATGCAGAGCAGATAAAGCAACTATTTGGAGCTACAAAGAATTTTTAATGTATCCAGATACACAGAGCATCCACACACTCTTGTAATTAGGTAAGGAATGGGGTCAGCGAAGTGGGGAAGCCCGACTTGAGTCCATCTCAGCTCTGCCTCTTATAAATCCTATGACCACAGAAGTGTCCATGCCTGTAAAGCATGGCACTGATACTAATATCTTATAATATGTCTGAAAATTCAGTGAAGTCCATGTGCAAAATATCTAGTGCACAAGATAGAAGCTCAAAAAAGAAAAGACATTTTCCTTCTCCTTTCCCCATTCATCTTCCCCACTCATCTTCCCAGATCCCCTGATCCTAAGTTTCTCCAAAGACACTCCAATTGCTCCAGCTTCTGTTTCACCTCTGTCCTTTCTTCCCCTACAACCCCACACTTGTTTACCTGTCTCTCCCTGCTGTTTTGCATGGTTAGAATATGTTTTTTATTGATTCCATTTACTAGTACTTACTATGCATTGATTCCATTTATTAGTACTTACTATTATGGCATTTCATCCTCATGACTAGAATCAGTCAGTGAGGAATGTGATACAGTTGATTTAGAGTTGAGGAAATGAAGCTCAGAGAAGTGGTGTAAACTTGCACATGATTGTTTTTAAAAAGGAGAATCACAGAGCAAGGAATTCTAGGCCAATGTGATTACAATGGCTGTGCTTTTGCTACTCCATTCTGAGAGAGAGAGAGAGAGAGAGAGAGAGAGAGAGAGAGAGAGAGAGAGAGAGAGAGAGAGATATCTTCCAGGAGACTGAAGTTCTTAAAAAACAGAACTATTACTTTCTGAGGAAAGACTGGTAAGATTGATAATGCAAGGACAGGACAGTCACCTATTCTAAGCCATCGTTGACAATACACACTTGATTATCCACTGTGCAAGCTTTCCTAAGGCTGGGATACACAAAGAGGCATGAGACATTGTTTTTGCCCTCAAGGGGCCCAAAGCCAGGTGCAGGAAAAGGGACTCCATAGAAAGCAGTCCTATATAATAAAAACATAATATGCAAATCAACCAAATGGCTGAACAGCAGAATAACCATCCAGAGGACCATCTAAACCATGCTATGACACCCAGTGGCGCCAGGCCAGCCAAGGTGGATGCGACGTGATTGGTCGGGGCTCAGCCATTGTCCCATGATTGTCCCGCAGAGGGAAGCCCAGGCCATTGACCAGTGGGCTAGGGCAGGTTAGCGGGGCTTCCCTCTGTGAGGGAAGCCCGGGTCCCAGGTGCCAAAGGGAAGCTGGTGCCAACAGCAGGGGGAAGGAAGCCTACTCTTGCATGAATTTCATGCATGGGGCCTCTAATATGATATAGCATACCTTGTTTTCCCAGGGAGAAGCACCATATACAAGTGACACAGGAGGTCAAAAGAAGGGAATCACCAAGACCTACAGAGGCAAGATCCTATGTGAATGAAAGGGGAGGGGTGGGGGCGAGGGGTGGAAGGTGAAGGTGATGGGGGCAGGCATTGGAGGCAACACACAGAATACAGGTGTTAAAAATAAACAAAGCTGAACACTAGGTTAAGTAGTAAAGACAGGTTTTAATCAATAATATACTTTTGCAATATGGAAGAGTCTAACAGGAATTAAACTCAACTTTAATTTGTACAGAGGTGACTGGGCATTTTAAAGGTAGAATGAGAGGAGAAGGAGAGAGGAGTGGGGGCTCAGTAGACTTACAGAAGTGAAAAATTACAAAAAGCCATAAGGAGGTTGGTCCGTGTGAACCCACCTGGGATTGCTAACTGGTGCTAATTGAAGCTCAGCTCCTGCCCTCTCAGAGACACTGGGAGACAGAGGTCTTATCTTCAGGTTTTGGCCAAAACGAACTAAATTTTTTAGCAGCCTGGAGCTTTCCCAGGCATGCACTTGAAGAGGGTGAGCATAATCCCATGGATGTGTTCTTGAACTGTTAGAAACTGTGGTGATGTTCGTTCAGTTCTCTACAGGCCAATGTTGAGGCCTTGTGGAGAAGAGGCTCAGAGGGCCCTGGCTGGCCTGGCCAGGGGGAGTTTTGCATCAGACAGCTCCAGCCAGCGGCCTGGCGTCCACAGGTTCTCTACGTACAAGAGCAGTAGACAGGTCTCACAGTGAGAGGTAACAGTCAGGCTGCTGACTGTGCACTCTCCCACAGAGGTGGGATAAGCAATAGTCCTGATTTGCCCAAGACTGAAAGTTTCCTAGGCTGGGAGACATTTGGTGTTAAAATGAGGGCAATCCAGGCAAATAGGGACCCGCTGATCCTCACGCTGCTTGGAGGCATGGACACATGGGGAAGGTTGTTGAGCAGCAAGGCAATGTGTGTTAAGAATGAGTGGTTTCAGGCAACCCCTCCAGCTGTAAATTGTCAAGGAGCCCAAGGTCCACTGTCACACGCCTGTGTGGCCTATCACTGAGTCCTGGTATGCTACTTCTGGGCATCATAGTCTTCCAGAAGTTCCTTCCTCCTTTGCTTTGGAAACTCACACACACAACACCGTGCAGCATGGATTGCTGGAGGAGGTATGACCACTCATTACTCGGCTGCATTTCAGAACATTGAGGAGTTTGACTCCAGAGAGGAAAGGCCTCATGCCATGTGCCCCTGTGTATGGTCCTTCCTTCCTTAAGCCTCAGTCTCCTCACCCATAAGACAGACATAAAGCAGCTCACAGAACTGCTAGAAGAATTACAGGAAATTATGGCGAAGGCCCTTGACAGGGTACATGGGAGGCACTGAACTTCCAGGGAACAGCAACCAGTGTTAGAATTGTGGCAGTTGTTTGAGTTGTTAAACATCGAAAAGAAGCACGATTTCATCCACAGCATTTAAAGGTCAACATCCTGAAACATTTCCCTGGGTTAGATTTTCAGTTGAAATAAACAACCATGAAAAATCTATCACATAAATAGAAGTTGACCCTGGGCCCCTTAGACGTATGTAATAGCTACTCAGAGACTTCTGGGAAAACAAAGTGGATGCATGAAAAATGCCTGTAGTGCCCCAGGGTGCCATCCATCAGTGGAGAGGACAACCCCCTGACTTTATTTCCTATGTTCAGGGAAGGCCAAGAAAAAGGAACAACTCCAATTAACAAAAGCATAACTGATTTCAGAAACTGTGAAGGTGGAGCATCATTCCGGCTCTCCAAGGAAAACCCTGTCATCATCAAGCGTGGTTAACAACAGACATATAAAAGTTATTAATTTATTCTTTTTTAAAATATGCTCTTACTTTAAAGCCTTACAAATGAGCTATAAGCAAATCACTCTGTACAATTTTGATACTGGACTATCATTGCAGTAACGAGCAAAATCCAAAGAAGGAGTGCAGCAAAGTACTGTGTGGGGCGGGGGTGCTCAGCCCCAGAACCTCTGAAAGGCAGCCGTGGGAGCAACCCGTCAGGACCTTTTAAACACCAGGGCCTGGCCAGACCACCTGGCCTCCTTCTGGACTCATGTCCCCAAATGAATCATAGCTTTGTCACTTGCACATTTTAGTACCAGTCTTGACTTTTTGAAAGCCTCAGCTTTCAGTGCTGTTCAATAGGGAATACAGTATTTGCAGCCCAGGATTATTTTCAAGATTAAGAGGAAATGCATGCAAACTCCTTAGTTCAGTGACTGGTGAGAACCTGACCTTTCCTCTCTGTTCACCCCTGATTCTTCGAGACCACATGTCACACCCTTTCCTAGGACACTGTGACATTGGGTTAGCAATTATGCCTCATTTCAGCAGTATATAGGTATTTTTTTTCCAACCTTGTGATAGAGTAAATTCCTTAAAGCCAGAGGCGGTTGATCACTTAATAAACACACAGGTGTGCCAGCCTCGGCTCTCAACCTTTATGAATATTGATGTATTAAGACCTCATGACAATCAGATGGGATCATAACTATTATGACTCATGTTTTACAGATTAGGAAACTGAGGCATAAAGAGATTCAGTACCTTGCCAAGGTGGCAGCTTGTCAGCTGCTATGCTGAAATTTGAACTCATGGGGGCTGGCTCCTGGGACCATGTTCTTAACCACCAGACCCCTATGTTTTAGACTTATGTGTCCCACAAGACTACCACATATGTGCAAGGCCCTTGTCAACAGAAGGATGATTTAACCAGTGTACACATGAGGAATGTGAAAAGCCAAAAACAAAAACAAAAATGAGGTTACATACATCGCCTTAGGTCAGGAGGACAACTGGGAAGCAATGATGGCCCAAAGTTTCAGCTGCCTGGTGGCTTGCTCTTTCTGCCAGGCCATCCTGATGGCCTCTTGGGGTAAGAGCCTCCCACTGTGGAAGGAGAGAGAGGAAGGCAGGGGAGCAAGTCCTTGTCCATCATCCTACACCTGGGCCAAGTGAAGGCCACACTTCTCTCAGCACTGACCCCAGCCATCATGGCCCAGATAGGTTTGCCCACTCTGGGTCATCAATAACTACTCACTGGCTTTATTTACTTTTAGGGATACTCAGGGTTGGTCAGTACAGGAGGGAAGCCAGGCCAGGGAAGTAGGGGCCCAGCCCAGGGGCCCATAGGCTACTGCTTGTGGCAAGCCTTCAGGGACTTCAAATAAGCATCTCAGGTATGTGAGGTTTTCCAAAACAAATTCTGCTGCAGAACTTTCTCTCGGGCATCTTTTCTACGTCTTTTCACAATTCAGTAAACTTGCTTTTAAAAACTCAAGAGACTAAACCCCTAACTTTAACCTTTTGCAGTCTATCAATATGTTACTTTGTGCTACAAGGAAAACTCGCTGTTGCATGGACCTGGACACAGTCTCAGGAGCCAGGGGCCCAGGTTCAAATATCAGCTCCTGAACTGGTAGCTGTGGGGCACTGGGCTTTGTGCTCATGTCCTCATAGTTAGAAGGGTAATAGTCACAGAAGCTACCTTGTGGGCTTGTTTTCAAGATTAAATAAGTTTGTGTGTGTTTGTGAATATGTATCCATATTTATGATACAGTGCACATATGCATACATATAACTATACAGTAATTATGGATTGAATTATGTTCCTCCAAAAGTTGTATGTTGAAGCCCTAACCCCCAGAATCTCAGAATGTGACCTTACTTAGAAATAGTCTTTACAGAGATAATCAAGTTAAATGGAGCAATGAGGGTGGCCCTACTCCAATATGACTGATGTCCTTACAAGAAGAGGACACTGGGACCCAGACACACAGGGAGGATGAGTGAAGACACAGAGAGAGGACAGCCATCTCTAAGCCAAGGAGGCAGGCCTGGAACAGACTCTCTGCCCCAGCCTCAGAAGTAAGCCACCCTGCCCATACCTTGGTGTCCGACTCCTGGCCCCAGAATTGTGAGGCAATAAACTTCTGTTGTTTAAGCCACCCAATTTGTGGTGCTTTGTTATAGCAGTTCCAGAAAATGTATGTGTGAGAGAGTGTGAGTGTGTGTGTGTGAGTGTGTGTGTGTGTGTGTATAAAAAGAAAGAAAGAGAAGAGATGCACCACCATTCAAAAAGGTACCCACTATGTGTAAGCATAGTACTTAACAATTTGCTAGTAATAGGAGTAGTAAATATGTTATTAATGTTATTAATTAGAAAGTGTGTCATTTCATGCTGCACTTTAAAAATTCACACCTGTGGACACAAAATCACATCAGAGGGAAATAGGACAACTCGGTCCACATGCTCACCATTGCGATGCCAGGCCAGCCAGGCTCATCTCTCCCTATGTAGATGCCACCATAAGAGCAGCACTTTAAACGACAATGACGTGGAGTCTCTACAGCTTGTTCTGTCCTTAGTGCTTTTCTCCATCTTATAAGTCAAATATGAGCTGATACTATCACTGATTTAACATTGAAACAAAAATTTCCTACTGCTCCTCCTTCCAACTTCCAAATGAGTTTAGTGGAAATGTATTCTGTTATATCAAGGTAAGCTACCAAAAAAGGCTACATTTTACAGCTACTTATCTGTGAATTCATCTCAGTATTGTACAATCAAATCACAATGCAGAAGCTGTAAGATTGCAACTACCATCCATCACCCCTCATTGCATATTCTTGTGTTCACTGAAGCAGTCTCATTTCCCTCACTGAATGTTTATTATAAGTAAATTATAAGCTTGAAATCTTGATAATATAGATTTGGAGCACAGAATCCAGATTCTGATCCATGTAGTGAATTGGAGTACTGCAGAAGATTATGTTTGAAAAAGAGGGGACTATGATGGTTAATTTTATGTGTCAACATGACTAGCTACAAGGTGCCCAACTATTCGATTAAAAGTTTTCCTGAGTTGTGTCTGTGAGGATGTTCCCAAGTGAGATTAACATTTAAATCAGTAGACGCACTAATGACTCTTCCCATGTGGATGAACTCTATCCAATCTTTGGAGGCCTGAATGGAGCAAAAATGCTGAGTAAAGTGAGTCAAGAAGTCAAGAATCTCTCTCTCTCTCTCTCTCTCTCTCTCTCTCTCTCCCTCTTTCTTTTGTCTTCAGACTCTGGACCTTAAACTATCAGTTCTCCTGGGTCTCCAGCTTGCTGATTGCAGATTTCAGATCTTGGTGGCCTCCATAATCATGTGAGCCAGCTCCTTACAATACATTTCAAGATGCAGATAGAGATACAGATGAGAGAGGTAGAGAAAGAGAGATAGAGAGATAGAGATAGAGATAGAGATAGAGATAGAGAGAGAGAGAGAGAGAGAGAGATCCTATTGGTTCTATTTCTCTGTAGAACTCTGGCTGCTAATACAGGGGTTGTTCTACAACTGGGTAACATTGCCTATATCACACTCTTTGGGAAAAACCATTTTTTCACTTCATACACAAACTCTGCCTCCTCTAAGCCCCATTGCTATGTTCCTTCCATTTTGAAGAATAAGAATGCTGGCCACAAAGCTCATACTCAGGTTTTGCTCAACCACAGCCACAGTGTGGACCCTTAGGGCTGGTGTCTTTGCTTTCTCTTCATCTCACAGCCACATTATAGATTATGAAACTGGTTTCACAGATAAGGAAAGGGAAGTAAGGAGTTAGTAATTTTCTAAGGTCACCTTGGCTGGCCCAACACCCACACCCTAACCAATGGAAAATAAAAGTGTGGTAGGCAATTAGATAGACATAAGCAGAGCAAGGACAATGGGAAGGTACAGGTCACCAGGGCAGAAAGCCCGGGGAGCCTAGTGTCAGACAATTGTAGGGCAGGACCTTGTGCCCAGGATCCTGACCTCCCCAGCATATAGATGATCATGCAGTTTGGACCACCTTGACCTTTCCTCTTTAGAGATAATATCTAGGCCTCAGTTGTATTTCAGCTCTAGGCCCAGAAAAGCAGCAAAACTGGACAAGTGATGCCACAGCTGCCTCAGGACCATCTGCATAGAATCAGGATCCCCTGCCTTAGTAGGGACCAATCGTCAGAGACTCTGACCCTGAAAGGATACACCTAGAAAGCTACTGAATATTCTTTTGAGATCATCCCCTGGGACCTCCCCTGAGCCCCGCCCTTAAAACCCTTAGAACTCCATGCACTCTCCCTCCCAGGAGCATTCCTGAGCCTTCCCCCTCTCTCCTCCAACCCCCTGGCACCTTGCCTTTACCTTCATCGCTTCTAAGATCCAAGGGCCCTTCCTTTGCTTCCATAACTTGTTTCCTAAGCCCATTTCTCCTAGGAATTACTTCTATTTCTGTGATTTTCTAAATAAATATTCTCTTATAGTTTGAGTAGTGGCTCTAAATTCTTTCCTAGCCAGAACTCAAGTACTGCGCTTGCTGAACTCAGGTTCAGTCTGACCTGGTGCCTTTCCCAGGCCACCAAGGAAGTATAGTCCATAAATAATTATGATTAAGCTATACAAAACCAAAAAATTATGAACAACAAATACATATCTATCAACAAGTGAATCTAAAAATTAAGTGAATTAAAAATTTGATCAACAGAATAAACTGGTGAATATAATAGAATCAGGAGCACAGAAAGGGAGTGGACTGATAATTCTCAGGGGGAAAGGGGTGAGGGGTGTACAGGGAGAGTGACTGGATAAAAAATTATACACCTATGGATGAGGTCATCGGGAGGGAGGTAAGAGCAGAGGGAAAGGTGGGAGCTGGGTGGAGGGGTGCTATGGAGGGGAAAAAAGAGAAACAAATGTAATAATCTGAATAATAAAGATTTAATTTAAAAAAATAAATAAATAAAATAAAAAATAAAAATAAAAACAAATTTCATTTGATATTTCATCCAAATATCACTTCATGTGGATATTTTCCATAAAAGAAACAAATGCAGAACTTTCATCTTTTCTTTTCCCACTCTTTTCTCTATTTCACCTCTAGATATTTCCTTCAGACGAGAACCAAATAATGTAAAGTGTGATTTGAAATTGCCGCATCACCTGGCAGTTCCTGGAGCATCACCACATTCTCTATAATTATTTTTAACTGTAGGCTCAACAGGCAGATATATTGGCTTATCTCCTCCTACCCAGGTTCCTAAAAGACAAAACACAGCAATTACTGTTAAAGGAAAGAATTATAAAATCCATGCATCTTTAATGAAAGACACAGGAATAGAAATGTTATTATCTAGCTCAGTTGGTTCCCATTTCGGGCTTCGGTGAGCCTGCCTTGACAATAATTCTTTGAGGAGTGGAGAGAAATTTGCACTGGGGAGTCAGGATTCCAGGGCTCAGGATCCTGTGGTTCCAGTCCTGACCCCACATTTAAGCAGCTAAATGACCTTGGGAAAATCAGTTATTCTGTATGGATCTCTGTCATCAGTAAAAGTGAGGATCTGAAATGTGTCATAATTAAGGCAGTTTAGAACAGTGGTTAAGGTGTGGGTATTCAGCCAGCTAAGGTAACTGTGGAAAGTTAACTCCTTGCTTATCTTTCCAATCTGTGAAATGAAAACCATAACAGACTTTCCTCAAAGACTCCTTGTGAGATTTAACTAAATTAGCACATGTAAAGTGCTCAGAACAGTGCCTGGCCCAGAGTAAAGCCTTCTTTAAATGCCAGCTATCTCCAATATGCCAATCATTTTTAAAAGTATTCAACTCTATTACTCTGATACCTCTCCCCAAATTCTTAGTATCCTGAGATTTCACCATTGGGATAGAAAGTGAGCCTGCAGATAAATATTGAAATTGAACTCATATTTTTTCTCTTTTTGTCAATATATTAATAGAAAGTTAGAAGTCCCACAGATTTCTCAAGTATCAAACACAGATAAAATAGGCCATTAGTATAAAATTAGCAATTTCACATGGCAAAAGCCTTAAAAAGAAGTGGGAAGAAATTGAGAGAGAGAGAGAGAGACTCCTATGGGTTCTGTTTTTCTGCCTCTGTTTGGGTACTCTACAACCTCATTTCATTAAGCCTCCTGATATCACTTTGACCCAACCATTACTATCCCCATTTTATAGATAAGAAAATGGAGGCTTAAGAAGGCTTATTACAATTTCAAAGGCATATGGCTCATCAAAGGAAGATTTATAATTCACCAGGCCTGACTGCAAACCAGTGTGCCTTCTACACCTCAAGGTGGTTCTAAAACACAGGCATTACTCACTCAGGACCACAGTGGTTAGGGAGAAGTTGGATCTTGTTTGTTTTTTAATTTATTCCATTTATTGAGGGAACATTAGTTAATAACATTATATAAGTTTCAAGTGCACAGTTGTATACTTCACCTGCTCACCACCAAAGTCTAGTCTCCCTCTTATCACCTCAGACTTGACCCCCTTTACCCTTTTCACCCACCCTCCTACCCCATTCTCTTCTGGTAACCACCCCTCTGTTGTCTGTGTCTATAAGTTTGTTTTCTTTTTTCATTCATTGCTTTCTGTTTTATATCCTACACTAGAGGCTGGTGCACGAAATTCATGCATGGGGGGGGGGGGCGCGAGGAGGTGTCCTTCAGCCCAGCCTGCTCCCTCTCCAATATGGGACCCCTTGAGGTATGTTCGACTGTTCGTTTAGGCCCGATCCTAAATGGGCATTCAGACATTCCTCTCATAATCCAGGACTGCTGGCTCCCAACTGCTCACCTGCCTGCCTTCCTGATTGACGCTAATGGCTTCTGCCTGCCAGCCTAATCACCCCCTAACCACTCCCCTGCCAGCCTGACTGATACCTAACTGCTTTCCTGCCAGCCTGTTTGCCTCTGACTGCCCTCCCCTATGGGTCTGGTCACCCCTAACTGCCCTTCCCTGCAGGTCTGGTCACCCCTAACTGCTCTCCCCTGCAGGCCTGGGTCTCCCCAACTGCCCTTCCCTGCAGGCCCGGTCACCCCCAACTTTCCTCCTCTGCTGGCCTGGTCACCCCTAACTGCCCTCCCTGGCAGGCTTGATCACCCCCAACTGCCCTCCCTTACAGGCCTGGTCCTGCCAACTGCCCTCCCCTACTGGCCATCATGTGGTGACCATGTTGTGTCCACATGGAGGCAGGATCTTTTGACCACATGGGGGCAGTAATCTTGTGTGTTGGACTGATGGTCAATCTGCATATTACTCTTTTATTAGATAGGATAGAGGCCTGGTGTACGGGTGGGGACCAGCTGGTTTGCCCTGAAAGATGGCCTGGATCAGGGTGGGTATTCCCTTGAGGTGTGGGGCAGCCTCTGTGAGGGGCCTTTGGTGGTTTTCAGGCTGGCCACCACCCCCCCGCCCCGCCACCGCACCGCTCCAGCAACCCAAGTGGAGGCCCTGGTATCTGGGATTTATTTATCTTCTACAATTGAAACTTTGTAGCCTAGAGGGGATCCAAGCCTACTGCTCACTCTGTAGCAGCAGCCATTGAAACTTTGTTGCCTTAAGTGGAGGCCTGGATGGCCAGGGTTTGTGGAAAGCTTGGCTTCCTCCATTGCTAGGGGCAACCCAAGCCTCTCTCCTGCTTCTCTGTAGTCATAGCCATCTTGGTTGGGTTAATTTGCATACTCGCTCTGATTAGCTGATGGGCATGGCTGGTGGGTATGGCTTGGTGGTATAGCAGAGGTATGGTCAATTTGCATATTACTCTTTTCTTAGATAGAATATGAGTGAAATCTCATGGTTCCATCTGACTTATTTCACTTAGCATAGCACTCTTAAGATCTATCCATGTTGTTGCAAATGGCTGTATTTCATCCTTTTTTATGACCAAGTAATATTTCATTGTATATATGTACTAGATTTTCCCAATGGCATTTTACAAAGAAATAGAACAAAAAATCATCAAATTTTTATGGAACCACAAAAAGACCCTGAATATCCAAAGCAATACTGAAGAAAAAAATAACAGTTGGAGGTATTATATTCCCTATCTTCAAATAATACTACAAAGCTACAATAACTGTAATAGTAGGGTACTGGAAAAAGAAAAGAAAAAAGACACACAGACCAGTGGACCAGAATTAAGAGGCCATAAATAAACCCATATGTCTATGGGCTACTAATTTTTTACAAAGGAGCAAAAAAACAAAACAAAACAAAAAAAAAAAACACCACAAAATGGAGAAAAGGAAGCTTCTTTAATTAGTGGTGTCAGGGAACTTGGAAAGCCACATGCAAAAGAATAAAACTAGACTGCTATTTGACATAGCAGTCATAAAAATCCACTCAAAATGCATCAAAGGCCTAAATATAAGACCTAAAACAATAAAATATATACAAGAAATCATAGACACTAAACTTCTGAACCTTGGTCTCAGAGAAGATTTTATAAACTTGATTTCAAAGACAAGGAAAGTGGAATAAAAAAAAAAAGAATGGGACTACATCAAACTAAAGGATTTCCGCACAGCGAAAGAAACCATCCATAAAACAAAAAGGTTACCAACCATATTGGAGAAGGTATTTCCAAATAATACCTCTGCTAAGGGGCTAATATCTAAAATACATAAAGAATCCATTAAAATCCTTTTATTCGTGGCGGGTGGGGGGTGGGAGAAAGAAGCCATACAACTCAACAATAAAAAGCAAACAATATTATTTTTAAAAATGTTCAAAGAACACTTTTCCCCAAAAGACATACAAGTGGCCAACAAATACATGAAAAGATGCTCAACTGTGGTAGATATAAGGAAAATGCAACTTAAAAACACAAAGAGAAGTTGGTTTTTATAAAACAAATTGTAACAAGTGCACTAGAAAAATTTTCTTTTTAAAATGACCCTTACATAACTTTTCCTATGAAGCAAAAATAAAATCTTCAATCACTTCCTAGTTTTTTAAAATCTATAACAGAAAAGTAAGAACAGTTGTCAAATTCAGGATTGAGGGATTGTGGTGGAGTAGAAAATTGTAATATAGTGGAACAAAATTTGAATTCAGATGACCTGGGTCATGGTCCTACTTTTGACATTTTCTAGCAAAATATAGTCACCATCTCAGATCTGAATAAATATGCTGTTCAACATCACTCATAACATTGGAGAAAAGGAAAAAAGAAATAAAGAAAGCCTCTAACTTCTGCAATTCTACTTCTAACTATATGGTTTTATTCTTAACAAGGAGAACATTTCCAAATTTGAACATTCAGATACAATCTGAAATAACATCTCTTCTATAAATTATTCCTGTTACTAAAGAAATGCGAGGATGGTCTTACTCTGTTGCTAGTGGGAGTGGGGTTCTTGTGGTATTGCTGAAATAAGCATTTCTGGACTTCCCCATAGAAGGCATGATGCTGTAAAAAGCTTTATTTGAGAGGATTATACTCTTGGATTTCTAAAGTCCCATTTAACTTAACCCAGTTCTGGGAGATGTGTAGTGAGCAGAGAGCTAGAAGCAAAGCCAGCATGCAGTTTCCATTCCCTGGTTGCAGTCCAATAAATAGTCCATGGGGTGGGTCCACATGGCTGTGAGCCATATGGGCAAATGTAGGGAAGTCAAGAGAATACACCTCCTACAACAAGAATCCCAAAGGTCCCCAAAACACAAGAGAGCAAGAACGAACTCCTTTGTTTAGGCGATTAAATATCTCAAATCTTCACGCACTTACTCTGTCCAATGGCCTCTTCCCGGGTATCACTGACTGACAAGTATCTTCCCTATCTCACCTAGACTTTACTGGGCATGTGTCTGTTCTTCCCTTCCAGTTCCTTCCCCCAGTAATCTGGGGGGAATAGACTCGAGGCGTGTTAAAGTGTAGCTTCTTGACAAAGCTGCACAAGTGACATGCATATAATATTTGAACTTCCCTTTGTTCCTCTTCTGTTATTAATAACTAGGTTCATTACAACAGTATCACTGGCCCTCCCATCACCAGGCACAACTGCAAGGTTACTCCACTCCCAGATTTGGGCATTCTTAACCTTGTTAAGAATAAAAACATACAGTTAGAAGTAGAATTGCAGAAATTAGAGGCTTTCTTTATTTCTTTTTTCCTTTTCTCCAATGTTATGAGTGATGTTGAACAGCATATTTATTCAGATCTGAGATGGTGACTATATTTTGCTAGAAAATGTCAAAAGTACATCTTGCCTGCAGGTACATCTTCTAAACCAAGTGTGGTTATTTTTTTGCATCTCCTAAACTGTTGTGCTGAGTAGATGTTTAGCAATGACTGCTCGAGTAAGTAAATGAATCTCTAAATTTCATTTATCTGTGCTGGGTACAAAGCCAGCTACATAATTTATGGGTCCTGATGCAAAATGCAAATTCTGGGCCCTTTGTTCAAAAAGCCTTAAAAAAGTGCTGTTAAAGGTACTAAAATATAAAGCATTTTCCTTTGTTCTGTGGTCTCTCTGCTTATCATAATATCTTTATTTGCTTTTTAGTGTCATTCTAAAGAAATATTAATTATGTAAATTATTAACAAGAATCTTGTGTATCTTTACATTAGATAATGCTATCTTTAAATGCAACTATAACAATGAGACTTCGCAGGTCACAAGCCCAGGTAATCAGCCAGCCTGAATACAATTCTAACAAAATAAGGAATAAATGACAAAAGTAAGTTATCTTCTGGCATGAATTTACAAAATAATAGCAAGCAAAGTCAGGAAAATCTGCATATGATAGAAAGAGGGCATTATGCAGTAGTTTTCTTCAACTTGTCATAAAATCAAAAAAACCTTTCATTTAACTAATTGAAAAACAAATTTATTCCAATGGAGGTTAAGTTCTTCAATAGTACTTAAAATGTTCAAGCAAATAAGTTTCTATCTTCTTTGGGGGCAAAGAGGGAAGAGAAAGAGAATGAACAGAAAAAAATATGCTATTGACATAAAGAATTATGGATGGAGAAAATTGCAGGTTTGTATTTACTCATATTCCATTCTACCTACCTGCATGCAAGGAGCTGGTGAGATATTATATCATAATTATAGACTCTCCTAGCAGCTTGGGTATCAGTGGTTCCTATTGTTCCAAGGTGTCTTATAAGCCTGTGAGCTTCCTGATTGCATCATACAGAAAAAGAGCAGATGCTAATTGCTTGCATATTTATACTTCCCCTCTTCCCACTACTACCCATGTACTAGTAATTCCCCCTGGGTTTTAAATAACCCAAAAAGGGGGCGGGGGGGGGGGAATTTTAAGCAATTTCCAGTAAGGTGTGATTTTGTACTACAATAAAATTTAACAAAATACTAACCTTACTCAACTAAGGTTTACCTACCATTTCTGGAAAGAAAAAAAAAAAAAGGATCCTTTTCTATGTTTGTGCTTAGATTTAATCAGGATAATAGTGTTATCAGTGGAAGTGGGGGGGGGTCCCCTTCCCCCATTGAGTGCTGGGGTAAGGTCTTTACTGTATCTCAAGAAAAATAATTTTCTGAGACTCCCATGGGAATATGAGTGGTTTTTATGTATGGAATTACATCCCTTGGTTTCCAAAGTCCCATTTTCCATAATCTAGTCCTAGAAGAGGTGCAGCTAGGGATTCAATAGAGCTAGAAGCAAAACCCATGTCCAGAGCTTCCATTCCATGTTGGAATTGGGTTCTGTTTAGCATTAGGCTAGTTCCAGTCCAATAGTTCAGTGTATAGGCCAATGGGGGAATGCTAGAGAGCAGCAGTGTGAGAATCCTACAGCCAGGAGTCAACCAAGAGGAACCAAGATAGACCAAGAGCCAATAGTGCAAGAGAGTGAGTTCCTTTATTTAGGGGATTCATTATCCCAAATTTTGCCTGATCAGTGTGGCTCAAAGATTGAGTGTCAACCCTCAACCCATGCACCAAGAAGTCTCTGGTTCAATTCTCAGCACATACATGGTGGCAGGTTTGATCCCCAGTGCGGGGTGTGAAGAAACAGCCAATCGATGTTTCTCTCTCTCTCTTCCTTCCTCTCTCTCTAAAAATCAATTTTAAAAAATATCTCAAAGAGTGGTCATGCTTACTCTGACCAATGACCTGTTCTCAGGTGTGGCTGACAGACAAGTATCTTCCCTGTGTCACCCAGACTAAACTGTGCATGTTTCTGTTATTCACCCTGTTTAATCCCTTCCCCCAGCAATCTTCAAGGAATAGACCAGTAGTTCTCTGGGAAGAATTAAACTACAGCTTTCTGGCATAAGTGGTATGCCTATATTATGTGGCCTTCCTTTTGCTCCTTTCCCGTTATTAATAACTAATCCTCACCTTTTAATCCTGTATAAACAATAATGAATTGTTGCTTAGGAAATGATTTTCCTAACAGTTCATATCCTGTTAAAATAAAGTTAATTACTCCAGGTAATTAAACTAGCACAGGAAGCCAGCCTGCTGGGAGTCAGACCTGTAGGAAGCCAGATCATTCAGCAGATCTAGAGAGAGTCCAGTAAGGTAAACAATAAGCCCTATAACAGCTAACCCACATGACCAGGACTTGATTAATAACTGGCCTAACTTCTGCCCCGGCTTCTATCATAGGACCAACCAGAGAAAGCCAAATATGTTCCCAGAACGAATCCTATAGGAAGCTCCACTTCTAGTTAGCCTGCCTACAGCTTCCCTAGGACAGCAACCTCCATCCCTCCCTTTTTCCCTGCTGTAAAGCTTTCCCTCTCCTCACCTGTCTTTGGGTCTCTGCTAAATACAAGTGATGGTGGCTGACTCCCTTCCTACAACTAACTCTGAGAAGAAGCCTTTGCTTGCTCTCATTTGGGAGGTCTTCCTTTATTTCCATGGGGCTTTGAAGTAAAATATAGTCAAGAGATAGAGTAATGGGTGGATGGGGTGACATTGGAACTAAGTCCTGAGAAGAGGGAGGGTGGGAGCCATGTGACTCTGGAAGGAACAGCAGTACAAAGGCCAGTGGAGAAAATAAGCTGGTGTATTCCAGAATTATCCAGCAGAAAAAGGGAGGAAAAGAGTGCCTACAGACCAAGAGCAGAGAGGACTTGTTGGACACCTTTGGACAATCCAATATGGAATCACAGTCAGCTATGTAGCATGAACTACAGGGGAGAAAGTGACAGGAAGACGGAGCAGAGAAAGATACAGCCACAAACCAGGGAGTGTGAACAGCCACCAGAAACCAGAGAACACAGGGAACAGATTCTCTCCTAGAGCTTTAAGGACAAGTGTGGTCCTGCTGAAACCTTGATTTCAGAATTCTGGAACTATAAGGGAATAAATGTCTGTTGATTTAAGTCACCAGGTTTATGCCAATTTGTTATGGCAGCCACAGGAACTAGTACAAAAGAACTGTTCTTCCAAATGAAATCTCATGTAACCCCCCAATATACAAAATAGATCATAAGAGAACTATTGTTTTTTAATAGAAGTGGGGAACAGTAGCTTCCCATCACAGGCCATCTTTCCCCTCTTACTCGCTCGCTGGCCTGGGGCACTGAAGGCACACTCCCATTGGCCTGGGGCAAGCACCAAAGTAGCTGGATGGAACAGTCTGAAAAAGCACTCTTCTAAAACATGCATCAGTCAGTATTCTAATGCTGACATGCATCTCCCTCCATATGTCTGCTTTTCCTCACTTTGCCTTTTA
Organism: Lasiurus cinereus; assembly: GCA_011751065.1. NCBI lineage: Eukaryota > Metazoa > Chordata > Mammalia > Chiroptera > Vespertilionidae > Lasiurus > Lasiurus cinereus. Next base: position 48,663,759 of record JAAGEH010000393.1, read on the forward strand.
TTTAACCCTCTCTCCTGTTTTTAATGCATAATTTAGTGTCTTCCTCTCCTTCTCATCCTCTATTTTTAATTCCACTTTCATTCCTGGGTTTTGTCTTTGGCCTGTTCTGGAAACTTCCTTTTTATTTCATTTGATGCTTTTCAGCCTCAGACCCCTGGTCTTGACCCTGGCTTTTAATTTCATTTTGTGCACCCCCTGAAGCTCTGCTGTCCATCCTGAGTTGCCTACCACCTTGCTCCAGGCCACACATTACTCCCCCACAGAGTAAGGGAGGGTTTCTTGCCATCCCCTCTAGGCATTCTGAAGCCAGGAAAAGTATTCCCTCAAGGACCACCCAGAGCTGATTCTGTATGTTTCAATGCCATTCACAAACTTTGATTAATATCCAAGATGCAGAGGCAAAACCACTTGCCTTATAAGAACTCTGCAAATAGGACATGGACTAGCCCAAGAACCAAAATGCCTCGAATTCACACTTTTTTAGATGACTCCTGCCATCATTGAGCCTCTTCTAGAGAACTCTTAGGATTCAAGTAAAACCTGGGGATAGGTGAGATGGAAGGAAAAGGTAAGAGAGAGGTGAGGAAAAGAATTAGAACTTCATATCAAATAACCAACTTTGTATGCAATGAGGGTACACCTGAGGTCATCATTTGAAGATAGACAAAACATTCTTCTCAGCATTTTTAAAATTATTATTATTGATTTCAGAGAGGAAGGGAGAGGGAAAGAGAGACATAAACATCAATGATAAGAATCATTGATTGGTTGCCTCCTGCATGCCCCCCATTTGGGAATTGAGCCCACAACTCGAGCATGTGCCCTTGACTGGAATTGAACCCGGGACCTTTTAGTCTGCAGGCAGACGCTCTATCCACTGAGCCAAACTGGCTAGAGCCCAGCATTTTTATCACTGAGTTTTAGATATCCTTGACCTAGCAGCTACCCAAGCAGCCTCTCCCAACTTCTCATGACATATAGAGATGCCTCAGCTTTCACATTTGACTTCCAAACAGCCGGCACATTCACACATTATATGTTAGCATTCCAAACCTCTTCTCATATGCCAAATCCTGACTCTCATTCAACAGTGAACGACTAGTCAACTCCAGCTATCACATGGTGGTGTGACCTGACACTGGGTTGTTATTTCAGCCCAAAATATCTGTGCAGTTATCTGGTTGTTTATCATCTTTTGCCCTATTATTTTATAAAAATTAGTAGAAAACAGAAAATGAAAGTGGTGATACAAGTGATGCAATTGAGACAAAGATGGCAATCTTTAAGCAGCTTGAAGACAGAGGATTTTGCACCTTAATCCGATTCTCATTGGACTGAAACAGGTCAATTTGTGTTCAATTAATTGTGAAGGAAAAAGAGCACAATTAAAAAGCCTGTACCAAATATTGCAATAAATCATGATTGTGTTTAATAAAACTGAGGTATAATCAGGGATCTTATCACCTTTTTAGCTCTCTGGGAATGGAACTGCTGTCTCTTTTATATCAAATAAGCCTGTTGTCTGGGTTTCCTACATTCAACTCTTAAATAAATTCTCAAGAATGTATTATGCATGGAAGGAGAGAACTGCCTGTACTTATAATCCCCCCAAAGAGAGAGAGAGAGAGAGAGAGAGAGAGAGAGAGAGAGAGAGAGAGAAATACTGAAGTCCAAACTGAAAAGCAACTTAAAAAAATATATATATATATTTTTTTTAATATATTTTTTATTGATTTTTCACAGAGAGGAAGAGAGAGGGATAGAAAGTTAGAAACATCGATGAGAGAAGAGACATCGATCAGCCGCCTCCTGCACACCCCACACTGGAGATGTGCCCGCAAGCAAGGTACATGCCCCCGACCAGAATCGAACCTGGGACCTTTCAGTCCGCAGGCCGACGCTCTATCCACTGAGCCAAACAGGTCTCAGCAATATATATATATATTTTACAGAGAGGGAGGGAGAGGGGTAGAGAGTTAGAAACATCAATGAGAGAGAGAGAGAGAGAGAGAGAGAGAGAGAGAGAGAGACATCGATCAGCTGCCTCCTGCAGGCCCCCGACTGAGGATGTGCCCACAACCAAGGTACATGCCCTTGACCAGAATCGAACCTGGGATCTTTGAGTCTGCAGGCTGAGGCTCTATCCACTGAGCCAAACCGGTTTCGGCAGAAAGCAACTTAATTCCAGTATCTAAAAGGAACTTATTTGCACAATAAAGCAGAAAAAAACGGTGAAGTAAATCTGGCCCTGAGCTTCTGCCTAGGACAGAGACCACCTGAAGAAGAATGCAATGGCAGAGATCTAGGAGACAAACCTGCACAATATGAAACAGCCTATGCACAAGGTTATTTATGGCTGTGTATGTGTAATAGCAAGTCTAGAAACTCACATGTCTCTCAGTAGGGAACTAGTTGAATGGCCCTTAATTACAATGGAGAACCATGTAGCCTTATAGCTTAGTCAACATATCTTTGAATTTTTTTTTTTTACAAAGTGGAAGGAGAGAGAGAGAGAGAGAGAGAGAGAGAGAGAGAGAGAGAGAGAGAAATATCAATGTGAGCCCTGGCCAGTTTGGCTCAGTGGATAGAGCATCAGCCTGCAGACCAGAGTCCCAAGTTAGATTCCAGTCAAGGGTATGTACTTGGTTGCAGGCTCCTCCCTGCCTGGGCCCTGATCCAGGCTCATGCAGTAGGCAACCAACAGATGTCTTTCTCTCATATAGATGTTTCTCTCTGTCTTTCCCTTTCTCTTTTACTCTTCCTAGAAATTAATGGAAAAATATCCTCGTGCAAGGATTAACCAAAAAAAATGAAAGAAAGAAAAAGTAAAAAATATCAATGTATGAGAGATACGTTGATTTGTTGCCTACCACACATGACCTGACCAGAGGTGGAGATGGAACCTGCAATCCAGGTGCATGTCCTTGACCAGAAATCGAACCTACAACTGACCCTCCAATGTGCAGGCCAATTCTCTAACCATTGAACCATGCCATCCAGGGCATCTATGAATTTGTATATGATTTCTAGGAAATATTGCTAAGTTTAAAAATCAAAATACAAAAATATGTAGTTTGACATATTTTTTGTAAGAAGACAGGGGAATGAGTATATACATAGATAATTTACTTATTTTTCAAAGTAACATGAAAATTAGCTAATAGTTATCTACAGGGAGTATTAACAAGAAGGTGAAGAAAATAGGAATAGGAACTAATCTAAATATACTTTTGTGTATAATTTTGATTGTTTTTAAATAATTTTATTGATTTTTTTACAGAGAAGAAGGGAGAGGGATAGAGAGTTAGAAACATAGACAGGAAACATTGATCAGCTGCCTCCTGCATATCTCCTACTGGGGATGTGCCTGCAACCAAGATATATGCCCTTGACCAAAATCAAACCTGGAACCTTTCAGTCTGCAGGCTGATGCTCTATCCACAGAGCAGAACCAGTTAGGGTGTAATTTTGATTTTTGAAGTATATAAATATTATACATATTTAAAAAATGAATTAAAAATAAGCCTTCAAAAGCACACACAGTCAGAAGTAAATGAACCCAACTGCATATAAAATTGGCAACCACACAGAAAAAAAAATCAGTCTTCAAATTTCTTTGAATATAAAACTAATAGTAGCTCCTAGTACAGTGGTCAGCAAACTCATTAGTTAATAGAGCGGCAACCACAGCTGACAAGCTGCATGTGGCTCATGAGCCGCAGTTTGCTGACCGCTGTCCTAGTATATTCTAAAGTTAAAGAACAGCAAAGAACATTAAACTTATTCAGTGAACGATGAACATTGTTAGAAGTCTAATTTTTCAACCATGTTCCAATTTTGAAGAGGCAGATTTCAAATAAGAATTTTATACCCAACCAAGTTCTCTATCACATGTAAAGATAAACTATGCTACTACATATTCTTCTGTGGAAAAGAAGTCACTTGACACTGCTCCAGGAACCCAAAGAAGAGAAGATCATATTTACATCAAAAAATGTATGTGTGTGTGTGTGTGTGTGTGTGTGTGTATGTGTGTGTATATATATATATATATATATGTGGCTAATATGCAAATTGTCCACTCAGGAGTTTAACCTGAAGAGCGGGAGTTCCATCGCTCACTGTGATGTGCGCTGACCACCAGGGGGTGGCACAAAACATGGCAGGGAACCAGTGGCAGTGGTGTGGTGCTGAGGAAGCAAGGGAAGAGGTGGGGAGTCAGTCGGAGAAGCCAGGCCTAGAGACCCTACTCTGCACAAATTTTGTACACCAGGCCTCTAGTTGTGGTATAAAATGATTTACCAGTCTTCCTTTAGTTTGGGCCTCAAACAAGAATATCTGTTGGTTTTCATGTTCCCAGATGGATTCCACATTTCAGAATATAGGATGGCTCTGCTATGCTACCCTTAACTGCTTGTTTCTTGAGTCCTGTTGTTTACCCCAGAGTTCAGATAAAAGCTTTTGCCATGTTTCAGTAGCACTTAAAATAACCTGTATTATTCTGTTCCAGTACTTGATCTAATAACAGATAAACTATTTTCATCGTTAAGATGCTGTGCTGGGTGAAATCACTATAGTATTTTTTCTTCTTCCTCCATAAAAGTATAGTTGCATAGAATATAATAGCCATTTTCATTGCCAAAAAAATTCCAGTAATGATTCTCTGCAACTTTGAAATTCATATTGAATAACCTAAGTCTCAGAGCTTTGTTTTGACTTTTAAATTGATCAAACTAGATAATAAAATTAGTCCATAGCAGATATTTTCTTCAATCCTCTTTTTATTATCTTGCACCTAACAGTTACAATATCCCTGTATTTACTGTATTTTAAACTTTGAAACAAATATATTTTAAAATGCATACAATAAAATGGAGCAATAGCATTGATCTCTGGATAGTGAAATTCTGTGTGCTTTTTTTATTTATAATTTTGTATTTTTCAAGTTTTCGGCAAAGCACACATATCACTTTCACATTCACAAAAATACTTATTTAAGTCAATGAATGCAGTTTCCATCTGCAATATGATCATAATTATTTTTTAATATGTGCAAAAACAAAAAATAACAACAACAACAACAAACAACACGGTTACCTTTTCTGATAAGAGTATGGCAGTTTTCTCCTTCCCTAGGCTTTTCTGTATTTTCCAAGTTTTTTGTAAGGAGTGCTTATTACTTTTACAATGCTGACGGGATTTTTCCGTGGTTGTTTTCGTGGTGAGGGAAAGCACAAGTCAAAATCACTAAACAGTGGGAAACCACCAGTCTAATTGTTACTAATTTGAAAGGAGGACAGGGAATAGGCAAGAAAGAGCCACTTGGGCATACTGAGGTGCAGGCATACTTAGCTTATCCAGCCTCTTTCCTAAGGTGAGCAGCGGTGAAATGTCCTTGTCAGACTGCTCTCACCCAGGTTTCCCTCCCTCTGCACTTCTGGGTCAAGGCAAGAGGGAAGCAGGCTTTCCTACCACCTATTCTGCCCCCAAATTCCTGCTCCCAATGAAGTCAGGGCAGCCCAACCACTACATCAAGTCTCTTTCCTGCAGGCATATGAATTGCAGAGCTCAGTGTTTATTTGCAATGAAAGATACAGCAGCCTTGTAAAGCCCAGAATTAAGTGCTCTAAACAGATTTTGGTTTACAGGACTCTTTTAAATGACATTACTTTCCCCTAATAAAGTTTTCCTCTTTGCTGCCACAGTAGAGAGAAACATTTTATGGTTCCCTTTAAAAATGATGTGACAGGAGGCTGATAGCACAATAAGAAATTTGATTCCCTTGCTGGAAGAAAAAAGCAGCCGTAGCAGAAGTTCCTCTATAGCAACTAATAGCCTCTAATTAGAGATAGCTCTCATTTAAGGAGGAAGAGGAGGAGGAGGAGGAGGAGGAGGAGGAGGAGGAGGAG
>JAAGEH010000393.1:48670067-48707545 GCA_011751065.1 Lasiurus cinereus
GAAGAAGAAGAAGAAGAAGAAGAAGAAGAAGAAGAAGAAGAAGAAGAGGAGGAGGAGGAGGAGGAAGAAGAAGAAGAAGAAGAAGAAGAAGAAGAAGAAGAAGAAGAAGAAGAAGAAGAAGAAGAAGAAGAAGAAGAAGAAGAAGAAATTCCAGGTAAATGCCTTCTGTGCAGTTTGGAACAAATTGGCAAGTTTTCTTTCGCTATTGTGTTAGCCTGGGTGACCTAGAAGGAAAAGAAGTGGCTGATGTACCGGAGCTTCAGCACTATTTTTAATAATCTGTGTTGCCTCCACAGCACGCAATGACAAGGAACACACAGGGGCGATGCTATTACAAGTCCTCTCTCCTCCAGTGTTTATACCAGTGTCACACTCACAATCATTCCTCTTCAAGCTTCACTGTGGGCAGAATGATATTTTCTTTTTTGTTTCATTTTTCCTACTACCCTTCAGTATTGGTATCCAATATTTCTTTGGTTCCTCTGGGGCACTTTGAACCAATTTTTTTTTCAGGAAATGTGTCTATGGTGCTTCATTAATTCCATTCTTGAGCTGTCACCTTATCTATCTGTGCCCCAACTCCATACTCCAGATGAGAGGGCCAGTTTTTCCCACAGAGGGAAAAACAAAAGAAAGCAGGGTTTTGCAGACAGACAAACCTTAATTCTAATCTTCACTCAGCCACTTACTGGGTTGATGAGTTAGAGTTGGAAACTCATTCTAAGATTCAACTTGATCACTTAAAACAATGGTCAGCAAACTGTGGCTCTCAAGCCACATGCTCGCAAGCCATGATTTATGGCTCTGTTGACTAATGAGTTTGCTGACCACTGACTTAAACCATGGGTAAATAGCCCTGACAGGTGGAGCTCAATCCTCAAAAATTTGCTGATTGGGTTCTAGGTCACAGTACAAGCCCAAGTTGCAGGCTTGATCCACAGTAGGGAGCCTGCAGGAGGCAGCAGATGATTGTTTCTCTCTAAAATCAAAGAAAATATTTTTTTTAAATTTTTTTGGTTAAATAGCATTTTTACATCACAAAGTTGCTGCAACTAAAGGAGAGGCTGTGGAAGTTTCAGGCCATAGCAGACCTGATGAGAAGGCACTGTCATGCTCATCTTGCCCATCATTAACACATCCTCCCCATCCTCCTGTCAGTGACTTGCCTGGTAAGATATCTCCAGGGCCTTTTCTTACTGCCTTATTGTCTCTGCGCTCAGCTGACTCTAGTGTCATTCTGACCTATACACATTTCCCTGGCACTTTCTCTTTTTTTATCACAGGAAACTATTAAGTACCTCCAGTCTGAGCACCACCAGCCCCTGCGGGTCCCCGCTCTTATCCCACGTCTAATAAAATGAGAGCTTTTCTCCTCTCGTGTTTCTAGGTTGACATAAGTGTCTGTTCAGCAAATATGACTGAGCATGTGGACTTGACCAGCCATGGACTTGATCATCCTGCCCAGAGCTTACAGTCTAGCACAGAAAGACTCTACCAGAGTCGTGGGGCTGAACATTTGAGAAGAGATTTTATTTTGTGAAGTCTAACTGTCACAGGATAATACAACCCAGCATGACTTGAAAAAAGCTTGAAGCTAAAGCAGGTGTCTGAGCACCTTCTTGTATGTAAATAGTAGAGGAAGAAGTTGAAAAGATAAGTACTGTATTATTTCATTTACATAAAATACCCAACATAGGCAAATTCTTTTTTTAAAATATATTTTATTGATTTTTCACAGAGACAAAGGGAGAGAGATAGAAAGTTAGAAACATTGATACTGGGGATGTGCCAGTAACCAATGTACATGCCCTTGACCAGAATCGAACCTGGGACCTTTCAGTCTGCAGGCCAACGCTCTACCCACTGAGCCAAACCAGTCTTGGCCATAGGCAAATTCTTAAAGACTGAACATAGACTAGAGATTACCAGGAGCTGAGACAGGAGAGAAAGGGGAGTTGTTGCTTCATGGTTATAATTTCAATATGGGGTGATGAAAACATTTGGAAACAGTGGCAATGATTGCACAACACTGTAAACATAATTAATACCCATGAATTGTACACTTAAAAATGGTTAAAGTCGAATTCTATGTTACCAGTATATATAGTCTACCATAATTTTTAAATTGAGAAGGTAAAATAAAAATAGAGTAACAAACAGCAGAGTATCTTTTTTTTCATTCCTTCCTGTGTTTCTGGACAATTTGTGGTTCCGAACACAAGACTTTCCTAGAGATTTTATCAGCAAGTGTTTTTGAAAAGCCCAGTATGTGGCAGGCACTGTGATAGGCACTGGGGAACAAAAACATATCCACCTGTGCTCAGTCCAGGCCCACAGCCAAAGGTGTCCTCTTGTTTGTCCAGCTTAAGGGCCACCTCTTTCAAGAAGCTTCTAAGATCACCAGTTGGAATAAATTGTCCTCTTGTCTGTATCCCTGTAGTTTTTGTTCCCCTTTTGTCAGAACCCTCAGTTCAGCCTCCTTGTATTTTACCCTTTCCATGTTGGGCCCTGCCCTCGCAAACTCCTTTGAGGTCTAGAGTCTACCTTACCAACTTGGCGCCCATCGGGTCACACACTGCACGCACCGTGGGCCCTCGGTCCACGTGGAGTCCAGCCATCTGGAGAGCAATATGTTCAGAGCCAGTCAGGGGCCCAGGAGCAGCTCACCCACTCTGTTTTACCACTTCATCCTCTCATCCTTTCTCACCTAACTACCTTTATAAGCTGCTGCTTAACCATGAATAAAAAAGGGAAAATGGCTGATTCTCTTCGTGAAGTAGCCTTCGCATTAGGGGGGCCTGATAGAAAGAACTCACCTGTGAGTGCTCATAGCTCAACAAGTATTTTAATTCTAGATAAGGTCAGTCACTACCCACCAAAGGAATAAATGTGGGCAGGAGGGGGACTGGAAGAATGAATGCGAATATTTGATTATACAAACAGAGAGAATGCACATAATAAATGACAGGCAGTCCCAGAGAACCGATCTCTCCAATAAGCTCTGACTGAAGCCCTTATCCACACAAAGTCTTTGGAAAACCTGGATCGAATTTATGCATATTTTTAGTTTCATATACAAGCCTTTTGTGAGGACTAAACACAAGGCAGTTATAAACCTTATTAATAAAAGCTACCAGTAATTAGGTACTTACTACACATCAAGCATATTAAAGCTGACGAGATTAGCATATTGAACACCTAAGATAACCCTCAGACATAAATAGCCATCTTGAGGTCAACAGCACCCAGAGAGGGCAAGTCCTTTGTCCAAGTCACACAGCTAGGAAGTGACAAAGTTGAGATTAAATAGGTTTTCTGATTTTAAGTTAATAATCTACTCAGTATACTAAATTGACTACTTACCAGTCCTTATTGCCTCCTGCTTTTGCTTGTATTTTTGCCAAAAATTCAGGAGTCACTTCTGATTCCTGCCTTTATTTACTGCATCAGTCATCAAATTTTGAGGGCACTGGTCCAGAACTCTCCTCCTCACTGCTCAAATCCTGATCTAAGCCACCACCATATCTGGCCTGGACCCCAGTGGGGCCTTCCAGCTGGTCTGTCTACTTCCATTCTTGAGCCCCGAATCCTTTCTTCATGAGACAACCAGAGTGATCTTCATAAACCACAAGTCAGATCTTATCATTCTTACTATTAAACTTCTAAAGTTTCCCATTAACTTTAGAATAAAGTCCTAAGTCTGACCTCGGCCCACAGGCCCGTGCTAAGCAGACCCCTATTTTTTACCTCATTTCCTATTTCCTTTCCTCTCTCCCTGCTGCCCTCCCCCCCTCACCTCATGTCCACTGTATGCCAACCACTGGCTGAAACTCACCCCTTCCAAACATGCCACTGCTACTTCCCTGTCTAGAATCCTCTGCCTCCAGGTCTTCTTTTTATCACTGAAGTCATTGCAGAGAAATAGTTCCCATCTTTTCTAGCTGAAGTGCCAGCGTCGTCCCCTGCCACTCTACCTAGTCATTCTCTATCCATATTTTATTTTCTCCACAGTACCTTTATTTAAAATTGCACCTGTTATTGGTTAAATATTTATTGACTGTCTCCCTGATCCCACCCCTCAACTCGAATGTAAGCTTCATGTCACTGGAGAGACAGCTACTGTCTCTCCAGTGACTGAAACAGGGCCTGGTACATCCCTGTTGATCAGTGATTCTTGGTTAAACTAATGAGAATGGCTCTCTCTGCATATCCTTCCTTCCCATCTCTGTCTAACTCCTGCTTGACCCTCAAAACCAGTTCAGAGATTACCTCTTCCGAAAAGCCTTCCCAGCAACCTCAGGTGAGTGACCCTCCTCTCTGAATCATCTCCTCTCTTCCTTCAGAGTATTTATCAAACTCTACTGCACCTGCCTGCCTCCCACACTGTATTGTGTCGTCCTCTGTCTTTTACTTTGGTATCAATTCCTCCTCTCACATGGGCTGGCTGTAACAGCCGTTCAATGTGCTTGATGAAAGAATAAGTGAACAGATCACCTTCTTAATTATCTTTTGGCAAAGGCAACTAATGTTCATGGGCGGGAATTTCTTGGAGTGCTTTTAGAAGAAAGTACATTTTTAAAAAATGTTTCAATTTGTGCTAAATGTGTTAAAGCTTACATTGAAGATAGCAGTCAAGACAAAGTGAGGTATGTTTTAATCCTGGGTAATGATGCACAGGAAATGATTAATACATCCTGGTTGGATGACTGACAGGATGAGATAATGAGGCTCCACAGAAAGGGATATCTCAGGGGGCCGGCTACCACAGGAGCACACCATTGTCTTGCAACCCCACCAGACCAGAGTGTGGCCCCACAAAGCCTTTTCTGTGACAAGCCTTTCCCGTGACGGAGCAGACTTTTCCAAGGGGGCGGAGGCCAAATAGCTGAAGACGCTAGCTAGATACTCTGTCTTTATCCCAGCCAGGGTAAACCAACTGTATTCTGGATCTTTGAATCCCCCTTACTTAAACCTATTGACAACACTCTTTCTTTCTTTGGCCTGCCAATCCATCCTTCCAGCCATCCCCATGCCCTGCTCTTCTGGTTTGGGTCCTCTTTTGAAAGATGTCTCTGCAGATATCTGGACTTACCAACGTAGGCCTGATTTTCCTAGCTTATAATACAGAGCTCTAGGGGACACCTCTCTGTTCACCCCTTGCCATCTACATTACAACACTGGAATTTTCATTTGTCATTTATTAAATCCCAGTATTCTCTGGCAAAAAAAGGACTATTTCCTCTTGCATTCTGACCTATACTCTTTCTTGCCTCTTTCAGTTGTTGATAGAATTTTTCCCCTTGATCAATTGTGATTTCATTGTGTGTGCAATGGCATGCAGTAAATATTCTGTGTCTCTAGGATAGCACTGGCTTTCCCCCTAAATTGCATTCTCAGAAGGAACTGCCTTATTTCCCCGAGTTGAGTCTATTTAGTCAATGTGAGGCTGAAAGGCTGGGAGGCTGGGATTTATGGGAGTTCCTATCTACAATTCAGCAGTAAATTCCTCTCACTCATGGCAAAGTTGCATTTTGCTGGCCCTTCTCACTTCAGATGTTGATGAAACAAGTTATTTCCCAGCTGACACTGAACTCATTACATTTTACTTTTGCAAATTCAAAACATAGATTATTGGGGGTTTTCCAGTTTGGGGTCTTTTCTGGTTCAATTGTTTTGGCTCAATTTTGTGGGCTTAATATTTTCTTTCTGTTGAAATAATAAAAAAGTACCTTTTTATTGGTCACTTTTACAGTCTTAGTTCCTTTGCTAAACGCAACAAATCCTAACCTCAGCCCACCTCAGCCCAGGCTCTCAGAAATCACACCTCATAATACTCTCACCAGCATGAGCTCATCCTAATCCTTGCCAAATCCCCTTCTATTCTGCAAGAAGACCAACTAGAAAAAAGGACTCAAACAATCTTGAATCTCCCTCATTTCAAGACTCGAGAATCTCACCATAAAACTAGTCACAAGGGGCAGACCTGAGGATGAGGTGCTTTAAAACTAACCTTTATTCTGTGGGGCTTCATAGCTCTTCTGGAGGGTCTGAGAAAAACGATGTCACCAATATGAATAATATTTAGGATCATTCTAAGTAGCATTTTCAACTAAAGAAGAAATAGTCTAGCCCCCCACCCACTACAGGTTGCTGTGTCATTTGATTCAAAACTCAAGTCTTTAGCTCTGTTAGCATAGCAACAAACCTCTTTAACATCAGGCGAAAAGGAAGAAAACTGAGATCACTAATTCAATGTAGTGGCAAGGGCTCAATTTAACTCACTGAACACTTACTGAGTGCCTGCCGTGACCAGGATTGGGCAGGATGATATAAATGTGGAAAAGCATAAGACAGTCCTTGCTGTCAAGGAGTTCACAATCTATGGGTAGAAAGAGACCCATGTATAATTAAATAACATTTGGACATGAAATAGTAGATGTATACACATAATGATACAGAAACACGTGGAAGGGTATTCTGTCCACGGGAAATGTCTAAAGAGAACAGTAAAAATTAGAAGTATTATTCAAATTCACTTCCTGGACAGTTTATAATTCTTACCCCAAAATATCACAGTATTTTATGTCTAGGCAAGATATAAAAATGATACGTGGAAGGCAGGATAAAGAAGATATAGAAGGTGACAAAAATTTATATGAGCTTTTGAATCACCAAAGTATACAAGCTACATGCTGTGCATGTGTGTATGCCAATTTCCAAAGCATGCAAACTATGGGTGAATGTGTGTGTGTGTGTGTGTGTGTGTGTGTATGCACATGCGCGCACACACACACTTGGTAAATTAGCTTAGATAATAAGTAATCTACTATACTTTTAAAACATAGGTTGACAGAATTAATTGAATGAAAATTACAATCACACATGTGTAATATGTTAGTTTCTCCAGAGATTTAGAGATCATCAGCAATCTGCCCACATAGACAAGAATATAAAGTAAAATCCACTCATAAATTATTTTAATTATGGCTTCTTCATTCCAGACATTTGCCTTTTAGGAGGAAGGGTAATATGCCCTAGTCACACTGAAAGTGAATGTTTTGTTTGAGTTCTAGCTTCTCAATTTTTAATTTTGATTTTTAAAAGAAAAAAAATAACACTACTTTATCAACTCCTATGTGCAAATCATAGGCTTCTTACCTGTATGCCACTTAGTTAATATTTACGTCAATTCTCCATATAATATATTGTTATTCCCCATCCCCTCTACACATTTTACAGGTGAGGATATGCAGATTTGGGGAAGTTAGGCACATGCCAAAGGTCCTATAGCAAGGTCTGATTTCTTCTAAATATGTATATCCTGTTCTCCCAAGGACATAAAAGATTCTCCAATACAAGGAGTACGCCTTCTCTTTCACCTACATCTCCATACAGTGCATCACAGAAAAAAAACACATAAGTCAGTAATAGCTATGTTGCGTTTCCTCATACTGAGCAGGTAGAGGCTGAGTATAGTTTTACAGGTGTTTTCTTTATGCAAGAGAAATTCCTAAAGCCTTTCTATTCTTCATAGCCCTATACCCTGAATTTTTTCAGAGATTATTTCAAGGTCAAATATTATAGTATGGCTACCATAAATCACCAAAATTATAACAAAACTGGAACTTCCAGTGAAAACGGCCCTTCCCATATTTTCATAAAAGATACACTTCATGTAAAGGTTCTCAGCCATGAAACCAAAACCAAGATTCAAAACATCAATACAAAATTCAAAACCCATCTTTAAACAAATGGCTCACTGATACCAAACAAAGCAGTTTAGAAAAGTTGAAGATATTTTTCTCTCTCCCTGCACTGTCTGCTCCCCGGTTTACCAACCTGCTCTATACCAATCAGATCTTTAAGGCATCAGTACCATTTTGTGGGGCTGCCATAGCACTTTCTCTGTAAACATTGTACTCTTTTTAAAAATGGGCAAAATACACATAACAAAAGTTGTAATTTTAATCATTTTTAACTGGTTAGTTCAGTAGTATTAAGTACATTTACATTGTTGTACAACCATCTCCAGGACTTTTTCATCTTTCTAAACAGAAATTCTATCCCCATTAAATAATAATTCCATGTTTCTCCCAACTCCCATCTCCTGGAAACCACCATTATACTTTCTGTTTATGAACTGGACTACATTAGTAGCTCATATAAGTGGAATCATACAGTATTAGTCCTTCAGTAACTGGGTTGTTTCACTGAGAGTAATGTCTCTAAGGTTCAACCATGTTGTAGCATATGTCAGAATTTCCTTTCTTTTGGAGGGTGAATGACATCCTATTGTATAGCTATACCACATTTTGTTTATCCATTAATCCATTGATGAGTTACTTGGTTGCTTCCGTCTTTTGGCTATTATGTGAGTATGAATGTACAAACTGAGTGGTCATTTTATGCACTCAGTTGAAGGCTATAACTCCTAAATAACAGCTAGGGAGAAGATAGGGGAATTTGGAATGGGGGAGAGCACGTTAGTATATTAAATCCTGAAAGCTGAAGCCTCAAATGAAACATCAAGACATGACAGAGAAAAAAGGAACTCAGTGGGAATGCATCCAGGGACCTTTTGAGTCAGACAGAGAAGGAAAGAGAGAATCCAAACTCAGCCCAGACAAAGTGCCATTGAGGAAACCTTGAAAACACCAGATTTAAGGGTAGGAACAGTGCACATACAGCCAACTCTGATAAAATGCGACCAACACCAAAGTGGACAGAAAATGGAACTGAGGGTAAAAATGAGAAATCACTATGGAACAGGGAAATTCATGCTAACAACTTGGGGTTGGAGGAATAGGCACCTCTGAAAATTATTTACTATTAAAACCAGATGAAATTATTAAAACTTGACATCCTCATTAGGAAACCTAGAGACATAGATTTGTAGAACGGGACAGAAAATTATAAGAAGAAAGATTGTGGTGCAAGAATAATGGAGTGAAATGAAAATTAAAAGAGGAAACTAGAATGCAGTAAAAGAATTTAAACCCACAGTACAGGTAATAAAATAGAAATGCATTTATCAAATCAAATTGATGTCAAAGTGAATGAGCAAGAATTGTAACAGATTATGAGAAAGAAACCAGAATAAATGTGGAAAAAAGGAATATCAAATACATAATCAAAGAAAACATTCTTAAACTGAATAGAAACTGAAACTTAAGTTGGAATGGTTTCTTCCTTAATCTACTTATTATTAATGACTTCCCCTCTGTGCCAGGTTTATAGAGATGAACATAATTGCATACCAGTAAAAATAACTTAAAGAGAGATCCACACCTAGTCTCAATATGCTAAAATTTTTTAATAATTAGTGAGGTTAAAAATCTCATCTGTATTGTCTGAACAATGTGGCTCAGTGACTGAGCATTGACCCATGAACCAAGAGGTTCCTGGTCAGGGCACAGGCTTGATCCCCAGTAGGGAGCATGAAGGATGCAGCTGATTAATGATGTTTCTCTCATCAATATTTTTCTCTCTTTATCCCTCTCCCTTCCTCTCTCTCAAAATCTCAATAATAACATTTTTTTAAAAAAATCTCACATGTATTATAACAGAGACACATGATGCCTAGAAGGGAAAACATTTAGGCTGGCTTCCAATTCTCTTCTGAAATAGGCTATGAAGCAACATGTTTTGAATTTTGAGCCAAAAGTTTTATACCCAACTAAGAATTCTTGTTTCTGTGGAAACAAACAAAAGATATTCTTAGATATATAGAGGTTTTTTTTCCTTATTATTGATATTAGAGTAAGGGAGAGAGAGAGAAGGGGAGAAGGAAAGGAGGGGGAGAGAGAGAGAGAGAGAGAGAGAGAGAGATTTGTTGTTCCACTTAGTTATGCATTCAATAATTGATTCTTATATGTGCCCTCACCAAGGATCAAACCTGCAACCCACAACCTTGGCCTTTCGGGGCAATGCTCTAACCAGTTGAGCTACCTGGTCAATGCCTTGGGTGCATAGGGTTTTATAAAATACTAGAGGCCCGGTGCACAAAATTTGTGCACGGGGGTTGGGGGTGAAGAGGAGGAAGGGAGGTGTCCTTCAGCCCAATCTGCTCCCTCTCAAACCTGCGACCCCTTGAGGGATGTCTGACTGCCCATTTAGGCCTGATCCATTCCCCTGCCAGCCTGATTGATGCCTAACTGCTCCCCTGCCAGCCTGTTTGCCCCTAACTGCCATCTCCTGTGGGCCTGGTCACCTCTAACTGCCCGCCCTATAGCCCTGCAGGCGTGGGTCCATTTCCCCCCCAACAGCCCTTCCCTGCCTTCCCTGCTGGCCTGGTCATCCTTAACTACCCTCCCCTGTGGGCTTGGTCACCCACAACTGCCCTCCCTTATAGTCCTGGTCCCTGCCAACTGCCCTCCCTTGCTGGCTATCTTATGGTGGCCATCTTGTGTCCACATGGGAGTAGGATCTTTTGACCACATGGGGGCAGTAATCTTGTATGTTGGAGTGATGGTCAATCTGTACATTACTCTTTTATTAGATAGGATAGAGGCCTGGTTCATGGGTGGGGACCAGCTGGTTTGCCCTGAAAGGTGTCTGGATCAGGATGGGGGTTTTCTTGGGGCATGGGGCAAAAGGACTATGGTGGTTTCAAGCTTGGCCACCCTCCATGGGGACCCAAGTGGAGGCCCTGGTATCTGGGATTTATTTATATTCTACAATTGAAACTTTATAGCCTGGAGCAAGCCAAGCCTTCGGCTTGCACAACCATTGACACTTTGTTACCTTAAAGGCCCACCAGGGTATAAGGAAAGCTTGGCTTCTTCCGTTGCCAAGGGCAACCCAAGCCTCCCTCATGTTCTCTCTGTGGTCATAGCAATCTTGGTTGGGTTGGGCATACTCACTCTGATTAGCTGGTGGTTGTGGGTGGTGACATGGCTTATGGGTATAGCCGAGGTACAGTCTATTTGCATATTACTCTTTCTTTAGATAGGATTTCCACATACTGTTGAGCAACTTAAAGCAATACTCCACCAACTATGAAATTAAATGAATAAATCTCTTCTAGTTCAAAATCACAGGCTGAATGCACATTTCTGCTCCTAGTCTTAAAACAGACTGTAGTAAGAATAAGAAAGAGAGTGTAGTCCTTAAAGTGCTGAGACTTGTAGGAAAATAATACCAGTAGACCAAAGTTTCTAATACATTTCTAAGAGATAAAAGAAGGCAAGCAGGTGAACTCTGGCAGAAATGCACTGCTCACAGCCTGTACCACAGACAGCTGCAATGGAGGGGGAAGCATTTCACGTGGAGAACTCTGTGAAGTCAGCTAGGATGCAGAATCAGGGTGAGATAGGAGACAGAAAGGGAAGCAGTGATAAAAGACTGTGCAGCAGTCTATACAATCTATACAGATTATATAAAATAGACTTCCACTTTAAATCAGTAGCAAGAGTCAAAAGTTACTATAAAGAGGTGAATTTGCAAATAAAATGTAAGAATTATAAACTATATAGACACTCATATTGGACCTCCTAAAAATATAAAGCAAATATTAACAGGACTAAAAGGAGAAATAGCACTAGAATAATAGTAGAGGATTTTGACACTCCATTTTCAAATTAGATAAAATACCCAGATATAAGTAAAAACATAAACAATGTATTTGAATAACACTAAAGATTAAATGATCCTAACAGACATAAATAAAACATTCACCCAACAATAGAATAACGTTTTTCTCAAGCATACACAGAACATTCTACAATATAAGTCATATGTTGGGCCATAAAGCAAGTCTTAACAAATTTAAGAAGATTAAAAGTATATCAAGTATCCTTTCCGATGCTGTGAAATTAAAAATCAATAACAAGGAGAAAAATTCACAAATATATAGAAATTAAAAACCCATGGAACAAAGAAGAAATCAAAAGAGAAACCATAAGGTATCTTGAGATAAATAAAAATGAAAACACAACTTATCAAAACTTATAGGATGAAGCAAAAGTATTTCTAAGAGGAAAGTTTATAACAATAAATGCCTACATTAAAAAAAAGAAAGATCCAAAATAAACAATCTAACTTTATATTTCAAGAAACTACTAGACAGGGAACATACCAAGTATGAAGTTAGCCTGAGGAATAATAAAGATTATAACAGAAATAAAGAAAATAGGGACTAGAAAGACAACTTAAAAAAACACTAAAACTGAGTTGTTGAATTTTGTTAAAAAGATAAACAAAATAGGCAAGCCTTTATCTAGACTTACTAATAAAAAGAGAAAAACAACTCAGCTAAATAAAGTCATAAATGAAAGAGAAGACATTATAACTGATACAAAAATACAAAAAAGTCATAACAGACTACTATAGAAAGTTATATACCAATCAATTGGACAGCCTAGAAGAAATGGATTAATTTCTAAAAATATACAACCTACCAAAATTGAATCATCAAAAAAAATTGAAAATCTGAACAGACTAATAACAAGTAAAAAGATTGATTTAGTAATAACAATTCTCAACAAATTGAGTATAGAAAGAATATACCTCAACATAGTATATGACAAATCCATAGCAAATATCATACTCAATGGTGAAAGGCTCCTCTAAGATCAGAAACCAGAAGGCACCAAAACCGGTTTGGCTCAGTGGATGGAGCATCGGCCTGTGAACTGAAAGGTCCTGGGTTCGATTCCAATCAAGGGCATGTACCTTGGTTGCGGGCACATCCCCGATAGGAGGTGTGCAGGAGGCAGCTGATCGATGTCTCTCTCTCATCGATGTTTCTAACTATCCTTCTCCCTTCCTCTCTGTAAAAAATCAATAAAATATATATATATATATATATATATATATATATATATATATATAAAAGAAACTGGAAGGCTGTCCACTCTCACCACTTATTTGACACTAAGGGCCCAGTAAAGAACTTTGTGCACCTTGAAAGGAACTGTGGGCTGTGAGGCTGCGGCGGGCATAGGGGCAGGTCTCAGCCCATCCTCTGTGCCCCTCCAGATCCCTTGCACTGTTGGCCCTGATCCTCTGTCTTCTGGCAGCTCTGCTCCTGCCTCCCCTGCTCCCACATGCTGAAGGCAATGGCCTTGCTCACACCCACTGATGGCACCAGCAGTGGGTACAAGTGGGGCCAGCACTGTCAGTGTGTGCAAGCAGTGGCTGCTGCCCCGATCACCCTTCAGGAGCAGGGAGAGATGGAGAATCCCTCAGAGGCGATCGGGGCCAGCAGCCCCCGCTCATACCTGCTGACAGGTCCAAGTAATTGGGATCAGCACTATGCACCAGCAGTGGGACTGAGCCGTGGCTCCAGCTACAGGTACAAGCAGGGCCGGTGTTGGCAATGGGTGTGAGCAGGGCCATTGCTGGCAGCAGGTGTGAGAGTTGACTGCCAGCCCTGATTGCCCCTCAGGAGCAAGGGGAGGTGAAGAAGCTCTGAGGGGTATTCAGGGCTGGCAGCCACTGCTCGCAACCACTGACATGCTGAGTGATCAGGGCCAGCGCCAGCAGCAGGTGTGAGCGGTGGCTCCAGCGCCCGAAGCAGGTGTGAGAGGGGCAAGCGCTGGAAGCAGATGCAGACGCCAACAGTAGGTGTGAGGGCCCAGCAGGACCGTGGTACACAGGAGCAAAGAATTTTCAGTAACCACCAGAAGCTCACCCTGATGATAGTGACTGGCACCCTGCCTTGGTCTGGCACTCCCACTCACCTACTCCACCATCCTCCGCAACCAATACCCACCAGGTTCCACAATCTGCCACCTACTGCCAATGCCTGCCATGTTCTACAAGCTCCCCCTGGTGGTCAGTGCACATCATAGCAACCAGTTGTTCAGTTGTTCTGCCATTTGGTCTATTTACATATTAGGATTTTGTATATATATAGATAGTACTAAAAGCCCTAAGGCAAAACAATGAGGTAAGTAAAAAGTAAATAAAAGCCATTCAAATTGGAAAGGAAGAAGTAAAACTGTCTCTGTTTATAAGTGACATGATCTTTAGATGAAAAAATCGAAAGACTCCATCAAGAAACTGTTAGAACAAGTAAATTCAGTAGTTATAGAATACAAAATCAGTCAAGTTACAGGATATAAAATCAATATACAAAAATCTGTTGCATTTCTAAATACTAACAGTGAACTAACTGAAAAGGAAAGTATGAAAACAATCCCATTTATAATAGCATCAATAAGGTTAAAATACTTGGGAGTAACTTTAACAGAGGTGAAAATTTTGGACACTAAAAACTGTAAGACATTGGTGAAATAAATTAAAGGAGACCTAAATACTAGTTAATGAGAAGGCATCCTGTAGTCTTAAAATGAAAGAATATTGTAAATATGTCGATGTTACCCAAGCCAATGTATAGAGTTAATGCAATTGCTATCAGTGTATTAAATCACACACACACACACACACACACACAAAATAGCTGAAGAAATATTCAAGACATAGAATAAAAGCTGAAGATATTGCACTTACTAATTTTAACCCATATTACAAAGCTAAAGGTATCAAAACAGTATGGAGCTGGCATAAAAACAGACACATATTGTAATGGAATAGAATTGAAAATCCAGACATACACCCACACATTTATGGTCAACAAATCTATGGCAAACATACCCAAAATATACAATCAAGAAAGGATAGTCTCTTCAATAAATGGTGCTGGCAAACTGGACATCATGTGCAAAAGAATGAAATGGGATCCTTATCTTACATCGTATACAAAAATCAATGCTAACTGGGTTAAATACTTTAAACGTAAGACCTAAAAGTATAAAACTCCTTGAAGAAAACATAGTGAAAAAACTCCTTAACATTGGTTTTGGTTGTTTGGATCTGACACCAAAGGCACAAGCAGCAAAAGAAAAAACAAACAAAAATATCAAAACCAAGTATGACTATATCAAACTAAAACTTCACAGCAAAAGAAACCATCAACAAAATAAAAATACATCTTAATGAATGGGAGAAAATATTTATCTGATAAGGGGTTAAATCCAAAATATATAAGGATTTCAAACAACTCAATAACAAAAAATATAATAATCCTATTAAAAATGGACCAGGAACTTGAATAGACATTTTCCAAAGAAGACATACAAATGGCCAATAGGTATATAAAAAGGTTCTCAACATCACCAATCATTAGGGAAATGCATATCAAAATCACAGCAAGATATCACCTCACACCTGTTAGAATGCTATTATTAAAAAAGACATTGAATCAATATGCAGGGGGCATCAAATCAGTGATTGTCTCTCATCATTGTGTAAACAGATTTCCTTTTCACACTTGTTATCTCTTATCTTTTAAAAAATATTTATTGATTTCAGAGAGGAAGAGAGGGGAGAGAGAGAGAAACATCAATGATGAGAGAAATGGCTGATTCTAGGGGTGGGACCAGAAAAAAAAAAATGTAAGATGAACCTGGAATATCATTTTGCACCAGAAAACATAGAACGCTCAGCAAATGGTGTCAAAAGGATACAGAAGCAACCCTGAAAGAAAGGGCTTGAAAGCAATCTTGAAACTGGCCTAACTTGAGATTCTCTGAGCATTACAATAATGATAATAAAATCATCCATTTACTAAAATAGGAAGTCCTGGGTCCCATACCTATATGGGTGGACAGATGAATACATAGACAGATGGATGGGTAAATAAACAAATAAGTAAATGGAAAGCTTGATAAGGAACAGTATCTATACTAATAAAAAGGTAAAATGCTAATTAAACCAGATGGACATCCTTCTGGACAAAGCCACTGTAACGGGGCAAGGCAGAGACAGTTAAGGGTGATCAGGGTGGCAGGAGAGAGCAGTTAGGGGGCAATCAGGCTGGCAGGGGAGAACAGTTAGGGGTGATCAGGCCAGCAGCATAGATGGTTAAGGGCAATCAGGCCGCGGTCAGGAGAATAGTTAGGAGCATCAGGTCAACAGGCAGAGGCAGTTCGGGGTGATCAGGCAGGAAAGGAGACAAATGGTTAGGAGCCAGCAGTCGTGGATTGCAAGAGATGTCTGACAGTCGGACATCCCCCGAGGGATCCCAGATTGGAGAGGGTACAGGCTGGGCTGAGGGCCCCTTCCCTGCATGAATTTTGTGCATTGGGCTTCTAGTATTTATATAATCTCAAAGTTTTTCTCCACAAAAATTTTATTAGTTACGAAGAGAAAAAAGCAATTTTACTGTGAAGTCTGATGGACATCACCTTAATCAAGTAACTGAAGTAAACACTATCAAATATAGGACAAACTGAAATTGTGTACCAACTAATGGGATGCAATGAGAAGAACAGAGAAGCACACCTGAGATATTTCTGACAAGGGTCTATAACCTGAATCTACTCATGAGGAAACATCAAACAAATGCAAATGGAGGAACATGCTACCAAATAACTGGCCTGTCATCTTCAAAAGCATCAAGGTTATGAAAATCCAAGATTCAGCAACTGTTTCCAATTGAAGGATATCTTAAAGGAACATGACAAATAAATGCAATAGGAGAGTCTTGGTATTGTCTCTTTTCTATAAAGAACATAAAAATTGGGAAAATTAGCAGAATGTGAGGAATAGATGGTAATAAGCCATCAGTATTAATTTCCTGCTTTCTATGGTTGTGGTGAGGTAATATAGAATATTCTACAAAATAAGTCATGCAATCAGAATCATCTAGAAGACTTTTAAGATACAGATAGCAGCACCTCATCCTAGAGTTTTTGATTCAGGAGGTCTCAGGGGAAGTCAGGCATTCACATCTCTAACCAGTCATTAGGAGATACTAGTGCCATTGGTTCAGAAGCCCCGCAGCGGGAGCTCTGATGCAAGGGAATAGCCTTGTTCATAGAAAAAAAAAAGCAAACTAAAGTATTCAGGGGCAATGGGACTTAACTCGCACTAGTCTAGAAAAGAGAAGTCCTTTGTAATGTACTTTCAAGTTTTCTTCAATTTTGAAATGATATAGCATTCAATAAACAATCAACCTGATTGACTCCAAAGCCACCAAACCAGAATTTAGGATATCTGGTCAGTGAACCAGTAAACCCTTTCTTAATAGGTAATGCAAAGTAAAATAAATAAAACATGAAACAGGCCATTTCAAAGACTTAGGAAAACCACATGTTTTTAAGTTTTTAAAGACATTCATTGACAACTGATATGTGCAACATTCCATCTCTTAACACTAATCTGGATGTCCTTTCTTCAAGAACACTGAGTTTTCAGTAACCATTTCCCTCCATGTCTCCAAATTCCCTATTTTCCCTTTTACTGCTGCCTTAAGCTCTAAATTAAAAGACTAGGAAGCACAGCTAATGAGATAGTTGATACTCTTCCTTAAAGCATTACCTAACACCACGTTACAGGGTTGAGAAAATAAAATCCAATCACTCTTCAATCCCATCCATTCCTTCCCAAATGATTTGCTGGCTCCTCCCGCTACCAGTCATGTGACTCTAGAGAACTTTCCCAATCTCTCTGTGCCTCCATTTCCCCATCTGTAAAATGTGGATAATAATGTTACCTATACCTCTTAGATGTGTTATGAAGGTTAAATAAATGCAACAGATTTAGAATAAGCCTGGCACACAGTAAGCCCTTGATAAATGTTATATGTCAGTGTTGTTTCATTCATTGACATTTCAGCAACACAAAATATTCTCTGCATTTGATAACGGCCATTCCAGCACCCACCACACTCTCCTTACCACTTGATCTGTGAAGGTGGAAGGCATTTGGGTAGAAATTAAGAAAATTTGTTCTTTGTTTTGTTTTATTTTTTTGTTGTTGTTTTTTTAAGGTAAACCATCCAAGCAGTTTTTATTCATTAATATTCATAAATACACACAGCAACTTCATTAGAGATTTCAATTTTCCTCTTCAGTTTGAATGTGGAGT
The DNA here is from genome assembly GCA_011751065.1 of Lasiurus cinereus. Classification (NCBI taxonomy): domain Eukaryota; kingdom Metazoa; phylum Chordata; class Mammalia; order Chiroptera; family Vespertilionidae; genus Lasiurus; species Lasiurus cinereus. Next base: position 48,687,942 of record JAAGEH010000393.1, read on the forward strand.
ATTAGGAGAGCCTTTTGCATGTCAAAAGTACAAGAAGCAGAAGTTGCCCCTGCACTGCTACCTACATTTACCTGCTAGAAGTAAAAATTGGTTTAATGGAAATGATTATCTATATATTTTCTCTCTTCATTTTGAATGTACACAATGTAACAAGAGTGATGGACCTGAAATTACAATAACCAAACAAACCCAAGATAGTAGTTGTCCAGTTTCATTGGCAAATACAGCACAGAGGACATTGTCTGCAAATTGGGATGTCATTAAAGAGGAGGTGGTGGAGGCTCATTTTCTTTATCACTGTATTTTAAATTTGGGTTTTCTAAAGCAACATCTAAAGGCATAATATCTACAGAGCCTATAGCACCAAAATCTGCCATCCGCCCCCCGGCCCCCCCGTTCACCTCCTCTACCCCTCCGCAATTCATCTTTGTCTGAGGAGGAGCTCTCCTCACTCTCCTCGCACACTAAGGTGGACAGAAGGAGCTCTTGAACAAACAGGCTGTGGTCTGCGTGCTCACTTTCCATGGACTGGCGCTCTGCTTCAGACATTTTAGGATCATTCAACCTTGTTTAAAGAAACTGGGAATTCTGGAGAGTCTGCTGACTGTTTCTGTGTTAGCTGGGTTGGGTGTTGCTGGGTTGGGTAGTGGCAACACTGCTTGTGTTAGTACGCCGCCTTGCATGGCGTGTGGTCTCCAGTTGCCGAAATGCCACCCGGACGTGCTGCCATTCTAGCTGCAGCTGCATCTGCAGTAGTAACTGAGAAGCGGAAGGGCCAGAAGAATTAAGCTGTCCTGCAGAATGTCTCATTCCTGATAACTGAGATAAAAGCTCAGCTATAGGATTCCTGTTGCTTGGAGAATATGAACTCTAAGAAGAAGAAAGTCCACCAGTAGAACTTCTAGTAAAGTGCATGTTTGATCTACGAGCAATTTGCATAGAAACCAAAGAGTTTCCTGGGAGAGAAGATACCAAGATGCTTGAGGTTCAGTGTTTTTATATCATCTTTGGTGGTTCTGATTGTTCCAACTCAGATCAGAGAGGCAGTAAATTAGGATGGTGGGAGCTTAGGCCCTTAACATAGATTCTGGGGTTTTAATTCAAGTTCCACCACTTACTGTCTTACCTTCAGGTTACTAAACCTGTGTGAACCTCAGTTTTCCTCTCTGCAAAATAGGAGACCTAGTAATAGTCATGTACCTCATAAAGTTGTTAGGAACATAAAGAAGACAATTTATCTCCTGAGTTGTCACAGGCTCAACATGTAATAAACACTTAGTAAAACTTCTGGGTGCAAGGTGTGGCCATGTGAGTAGCTCTAGACAATAGCATGCAATGTATCACTACTGCAGAGATATAAAAATACTGGTTCTCTGCCTTCTTATGTTTGGTGACTGAGACCTGTGAAGTAAACTGATAAAAGACAGATGAATAGTAGTAAAGGTTTATTTTGCATGCATACACCCCTGTTTCTCCCAAGAGCTTCACAGAAAAGAAGTGAAAACCCAAAGAAGTAGTTAGACTTGAGAATTATATATCATTTTAACAAAGAAATTGTAGAGAAGTGACAAGACAAAGGCAAAGGGATCTGAGCTTCTAGGAGTGGTAAGTGGCAGGAAGGTAAATATATGCAGGAAACTAATGGTAGATAATAGTAAGATTGTTATGAAAACTCAATACCATCTCTAGTGATAAGTCCTTTCTGATGATTAAAAGTTGTTCTCTTTCTGGTGCAAGAAAGGGGAGGGGAAAGAAAATACCTTCACATTTCTGCCTAGAAAAATGCATGCCATGCTTCTAGGCAGAAAGGGAGAGAACAGACAGTCTCTCCTCTGCCTGCTGTTTCTCAGTTACCTTAGCTCAAAATAATCCTTATGCCAATGTAGCATATTTTGGGGTGAGATATTCTGACCCCCTTCACTTCTGTGGATAAAAAAAAAGTTCAATGGAAAGGAACCTCACAGAATGATCTGATCATAAATTCCTAATTGGGCAGGTCATGGTGAGTAGACATACCCAGGGCCTATGACTTCTGTACTTAATAAGCTTATCCTTGCCTGAAGCAAGCCCTGTCCATCCTTTCTACATTTGTTAAGTTAACACACCTTTGAAATGTTCCCTTTCAGATCCCCCTTCTGAAGTATGAGAGCCCATACTCTTAACTATCCTGTAATCAGATCCCTTCCTTGCTTTCCTCAACCTTCAGGTAATCTTCCATACATTCCCTCCTTCATCTCAAATGCATAAAGGAAACTGCAAACTGTTATTCTCAGGAGCAGTTTTCTCAGTCTGTTGAGATCCTGATTCCAGGTATTTCTTCTGTTTGATTCAAATACCTATTTATAAAAACCCGCTATAGGTTTAGACATTCTTATGTTGACACATCTCAGCTGAAGCATTTAATTACCACTAAAAGACCCTATAGAACTCTTTCCCTCTGACATGGGGACCAGCAACTTTCAAGATGGTGGCTGCTCAGTCAGCTTGGGGTCCTGATTATTTATAATATAACTAGAGGCCCAGTGCATGAAATTCAGCCCAGCCTGCACCCCATCCAATCTGGGACTCCTCGAGGGATGTCCAACTGCTAGTTTCGGCCTGATCCCTGCAGTTGGACATCCTTCTCACAATCTGGCAGTTGGACATTCCTCTAGTAATTTAGGACCACTGGCTCCTAATTGCTCACCTGCCTGCCTGCCTGATCGCCCCTAACCCCTCTGTCTGCCTGCCTGATTGCCTCTAATTGCCTTTGCCTGGTGTCATGATTGCCCCAACCAGCTCTACTTAGGCCCCTGCCCTCATGACTTTGTCTGGAAGGAGGACCGGACAACCAAAGATGTCTCTGGTCTATCCAGTCTAATTAGCATATTACCCTTTTATTGTTATAGATTAGAGGCCCAATACATAAAATTCGTGTAAGGGCATTGGCCCCCACCACTGTGGCAGTTGCCTCTGCTTCAGTCCCCACCCACCATGGCTTTGTCTGGAAGGAAGGATGTCCAGTCTTATTAGCATATTATGCCTTTCTTATTATAGATGGAGCCACCTCTGTGATCTACACAGAGCACACAACATGAACAACTATGGAAATGAACCTTTATTATTTTACATCACTGAAATTTAGCAGATGTTAGTTACTACAGCATAAGTTACCCTATCCTGACTGATCTAGCACAACCACTACCTACCCAACTGCCAAGGGGAACCCACCTTGAAGGAGGAGGGAATTGGGATCGTTGACTTGGGCTAGGACAAGGGATAGGGATGCTGTTTCTGAGCACAGTGTGTGGTTGAGACTGAAAACTCTCTTCTTGTTCAATAGACATTAGTTATCTATGGCTGAATAAATTATCCCCAAATTTGGTGGGCCATGGGCACATACCATAGCATACTACCAGTACTCAAAGCTGAATCTCCCACCTCACCCAGCTCCTGAGACTTGGCTCTCTTTCCTTATTAAATTTATACTCTATAGCACATAGAGATTATACAAAATGTCAGGTGTAAGTCAAGCTGCTGTGAAAGTAAAGAAAAAAAATCTTACTGTGTTTCAATTCTTTGAAAAACACATGGGTAAGAGAACATCTTGAAAACAGGCACCTGCAAAGGTGTGGGAAGAAAGCATAGGCCAGGGGCAGGTCATGCCAGCACCCTTGGTTGATGGGGTGACCGAGCATGTGAAAATGCTGTCCCCTGTGGGTAAGCTTTTATGCTCAACTGTCCATCTGCCCACTGATGTTTTAATTGCTTCTTTCACATTGCTTCCCAAAGGTGTTTTCAACAGTCTTAACCATCATGCCAACACATTATCTTAAAAACAACATCAAGGAGAAGTCACTAGAGAAAGTGTTGTCCGTTCTCTCCATCTTCCCTTTTAGCTACATCTGGGCCACCAAATACTGTCCCAGAAAATCCCAGCACGTAAATGGGCAACTCTAACAAGGGCCCTGATTTAATATATCAGAATTCAGGAACTAGAAAGAGTTGCTGAACACCAGAGATCATTCAAGATGCTACAGTAGGTGACTTAATATTAACAAGGCTGATACCACTCCTTCTCAAAGAAAAAGATGGCTATTTCATGGGGTTCCTCCTCTCCCAAATTCCATGCACAAATAATTGCTTCAGGAAAAACAGAACGGAAACTGCAGGCATATTCTACTCCCAGGTAGCCTGCCATCACCCCAGCTAGAGTTTCCAATCAGGATGTGAGCTAACAGAGATGACAGAGTGCTTCCCTGGAGACAAAGAAGTATCATTTGCAGAGAAATGGAACTGGGTGGGGAAGGGATGTAAGAATCAGCAGGCTGTTCCCCACTGAGTTAACAAAATAAGTTAAAGCCACCACTTCAAGGTTAAGGCAGGACACAGACACGATGCTATAAAGATGGTGCCCATTTAGGTACCAAAGCATAGACCATAACAAGCCACGGCCTAAGTGGGAGGCATAGTGGATACCCATCAATATTCAGGCCTGATGGATTGACAGGTGGACAAATATAAAATGCAAGTCTCGCAGCCAGGCACTGCCCTGGGTAACACCTCATTAAAATGCATATTAAAGATCATATAGTGGGACCAAGCAGTGAAAAATGGAGCAATGGCCAGCCTGGGGGTAAGAAAGGAGGAGAGGAGAGAAGGTAGCATTAGCCAGGAACTGTCCCCAGCTGCCCAATGGCTGCTGGGCCTTCAAAAACTTGACAGGCTCCTCTTCAAGGTTCTGGAGTCTCAAAACCTGCTTCACAGCCTGAGGACAGGCCCGTGACATGTTATTACACAACAAAAACCTCCTCCCACTGTGCCAGGCACTGTGCTATGTGCTCTGTGTATCTCTCCTCTCCACCCCGCCTCTCTTAAGATATTTAGATGTTTATTTTGTATCAAACCTGAGGATTTAATGTACCAGCTTCTGTGTCGATTCCCTTATGTCATTATCCTGGAGGATGGGCAAGGCAGGCTTCATCCCTCCCACTTCACAGGTGCAGAAGCCTGAAGTCAGAAATTATTGACTGGTCCAAGATCACACAGGTAGTAAAGTTGGAGTTTGGGCACAGATAGAGTTCCAGCTCCAAAGCTTATGCTTTTATCTCCAATGCTGCCTTGGTTCTTACAGTATCACAAGCTGCCTGGGCCTTGCCCTTCCACCTTCATGGCAGCTGGGCCAGCAACACCACACACAGGCTTCCCACAGCCATTTGTCATTAATTAATGATTCTGGGCCCTGCTGAGCCAAGATTCCACCGCAGACCCTGCTGAGAGAATATGCAAGCAGCTGCTGCCAACCCATCCGAGGGCTACATGAGCAAACCACAGAGACATCTTGGGTAGTTGGTGTATCAAGTAAAGGTAATGGCCAACAAACACCAGTTTTCTGTTAATGGGTGACAGGAGTCTCCAGTAAGAAAAAGAAACTCCTCACTACCTTTGTCACCTGTCCCCTCTCTCCATTCCCACAGCCAAATGGCCTGGGGCAGGTGCTCGCATCTCCCCTGGGCCACACTGTGGCCCTGTTAGTCTCAGCACAGGTCTGAGCATGACTCAGAGTCCTTCAGGGGCTCCCTCAGCCCCAGAATAAGAGAATCTTCCACAGCAAGAAACCTCTTCCAAAGGCCTTTCCCTGCCTTGGCCACCTGGAGAAGGCCCTCTCAGCTCCCAGGATTCAGCCCAAGGCCATGGACAGGCACACACCAGGCTGTTGACATTGATGACATCTAAAGCTGAGACTATAAAGGGATCAGAGAGAACCTGCCAACTCTGTATTTATTCAGCTCTGTTTGCTTTATTTGCTATAAATACACATATAATTTTTTTAATCCTCACCCAAGAATACACTTTTTCATTTTAGAGAGAGGGGAAGGGACAGATAGAGAGAAAAATACTGATGTGAGAGAGAGAACATTGATTGCCCTCCATACATTCCCTGACCAGGGATTGAGCCCACAACCTTTTGGTATTCGGGACACCACTTCAACAAGCCACACCAGCCAGGGCTATTTGCCATAAACATTTACTATGATTTTAAAAGTTATGATAAAGTAAATGCATTAATAAACATATAAAGGTAGAGACAATGATAACTAATTTCAGATACCTCCTTCCTCCTCTGCCCGTGAGGGTAAGACCCAGCATCCAGAATTTTTTACTGTGCCCCCAACCCATACTCTGAGCTCTAAGACATCATGGTTCTGATAAGAGGATTCCACCGAGAATGACCACACATGTGATTTTCCAAGAATAGGCTCCTTTAAAACCGTATCCTGTGTAATTATGAACAGGTGCCCCTCCTTCACTCTCAAGCATCCCAGTTTAAACAGCATGGTCACCCAAGTTAGAGAAAGCCATTATGCTACCGTAGCTGCCTGCTTGTCCTGAGCCCACACTTAAACTTCTCATGCATTTGTTGCCAAGGTCCAAGCACCTCCTGGTCCTTCTCTGATGACTGCAGGTAACAGATTCCTCCACCTTGGAACCAGGGATCCACAGCCACAGAGTCCACAGTGCTGCCTGGATGGCTGTCATACTGATATAATAAAAGTAATAGTATTTCTGGTCTCTGTCCCTGGTACTAGGCACAGACTCCTAAAATGCTTGGAATATCCTAAGTGACAGGGGTGAGAGGAGCGCCTTTGATTATTCATAATAAGCCTCTGTCAACTATGCCCAAGTGTATGATAATGAGGCAATTCTTCCTTGGGCCTGGTTGCCACAGGAAGAGCCAAGTGATAAATGTTCAGAACTTTCAGCCACACTCTCAGACCCCACGGGAGCGGCAAGGAGGCCAGGGATTGCGTTAATCACCAAAGGTCAATGATTTGATCAATGGTGCCCAAGTAATTGAATCTCATTAAAAACCCTAAACCCATGGGGATCAGAGAGCATCTGTGTTGGTGAACAAATCAAGGAGCTGGGAAGGTGCCACACCCAGAGTGGAATGAGTGCTCCGAGCTTCTCCCCACATACCTTGCCCTATGCATCTCTTCCATGGGTGCTGTTCCTAGCTGTATCCTTTATAATAAATTGGTAATGGGTTTCCCTGAGTTCTGTGAGCCATTACAGCTAATTATCAAAGCTGAGGTGGGCATCGTGGGACCTTCCATTTATAGCAGGTTGGACAGAGGTCCGTTCTTGTGACTGGAATCTAAAGTGAGGGCAGTCTTATGGGCCTGAGCTCTTAACCTTCAGGTCTGTGCTAACTCGGGTAGTTAGTGTCAGAACTGAACTGCGGGGAACCAGGTCGGAGTCTGGAGACTTGGAAAATGGCTGGTGTGGAAAAACCTCCCACACATTTGGTGTCAGAAGTATTGTGAGTCAAAAAATCTGTTTTTATTGTGAATAGAAAAATCTGTTTTTCTGTTAATGCCATCCTCAATTTACATGTCACTAGCTGGGGACTTCCTAAGGACAAGGACTACATCTTATTTACGACCTTCTCTTCAGTGCTGACCCAGAATAGATCTGTGATGTGTTTGTTTAATGAATGAGAGTCACTGTGCTGGGCATCTCACAGACATATCTTACTTAAGGTCTGATACATTTACCTGTCAGGGGAGGTGCCATGATCACAAAGGTGGTTTTCCCAGGGCGAGGCTCATCCACTGCTCTCCAGGTGTGCTGACTGCTATCATTTTCCCAAATGTGTGGTAGTGGGGATTGGAAAAAAAAAGATCTGATGTATCACCAAGATGAAAAAGGTTAGGCAGACTTTGTTTAGGATGACTAGCATAAAATCTGGGTAAAACATTGGGGAAATGGGTATAATGAAGAGAAAAATTAGAATTTCAAGAAGTATATGTACATTAATTTTAAGCATAAGAACATATGTATAGACTAGAGGCCCAATGCATGAAATTTGTGCAAGAGTAGGTCTTCCTTCCCCCAGATGCTGGCACTGGCTTCCCCCTGGGACCTGGGCTGGCTTCCCTCTGGCCCGGCTTTGTCTGGAAGTATAAATTCATGTACATGGGGAAAGGGGAGGCAGGGGGAGGTGTCCCTCAGCCCAACCTGTACCCTCTCGTAATCTGGGACCACTGGCTTCTAACCACTTGCCTGTCTAACTGCCTGATGGCCTCTAACCCCTCTGCCTGCTTGATTGCCCCTAAATGCTCACTTGCCTGCCTGATCACCCCTAACCACCTCTGCCTGCCTGCCTCATTGCCCCTAAGAGTTTGCTTGCCTGCCTGATTTCCCCTAACCATTCTGCTTGCTTGCCTGATTGCCCCTAACCACTCTGCCTTGGCCCCTGCCATAGCTGCTTCATCCAAAAGGACGTCCAACTGTCCAGTCTAATTAGCATATTATGCTTTTATTATTATAAATTATTATTTTATGAGAACAAAAACCAAAAGGGAATATGCAAAGAAGGTAAAATAATGGGATTCTAGGTGTCTGTATTTATAATTCTATTTTCCAAATAGTCTTCTATTTTTTTTTTTTTCACTACAGAAGAGGAAGAGAGAAACAGAACTTGGAAACTGTCTTGGCCTAGTGGTCACTTGCAGAACAGGAAGTCCTGCACCACAGGGCCCCTCCTAAGGCTCCCACCAGCCCCAACAGGGGTGGGGGGAGCCTCTAGGGCTGACCTGGCACTGGGACAGGGAGACAGATGAAGACAAATCATTTTTCCATGTAACCCAGAGGCTTCCCAGATCACCACAGCAAGACCTAAACCTCTAAGACATTGACTGTTCTGCATGCTGCCAGGTCTGTGGACAGAGGTATTTAAAGAACAAATAGCTTCAACAGTTACCCTGCTTTGACTGTTCTGAGGACATCCAGGGCCTTCCCATCACCTCCAAGGAGCCTACTCAAGTATTAACAGGTATCAATCTAATAAATTGTGCAGTAAGCACCATTATTTTTTTTCTCAGTCTATTTTACCTGCCATGCCTTCCAGGGCAGATTGGAAAATATGTGATAATTAGAGATTGATAAAATGTGAGAACAGGTTAGATGCAAACCCATGTACTTGGCTTCCTCATTAGCCAGCTAAGCTGTGTTCCATGGGATTCTTCTTTGCTCTTTAAGAAACCTCCTTGCTATAGAAATTGCCAGAACCTCACATATACAGAGCCAAGTGGGAGGGCTCTGAGGCACAACCTGTGTCACCCTCCTCATGAGGCTCCCAACTGAATCCTGTGACTTCCATGTGGACACACACGACTTCCTTGGGCTGGCTGCCTGGTCCCCTGCACCCTCTAATTTAGAAGTTAGTAAGCATGAAAGGTCTTACTAGTAAAGGGTCACTGGACCCTATTTGTCAGCACTCAGAAGAAATAAAGGATCTTTTTTTAAGGCATGTAGCAAACTGTGGGGTTAATAGTAGTTTTTCTCACAAACACTAATGATAATAGCTTCCAGCAAAGAAACCACAGGGAAATGGGAATGGCGTATCCAGGAGCTTCAATGGTCTTCATGTGGTTTGCCTAGAATGTTGAGGCATAGCGAGTGAGGGAGGAGGCCTCAGGTCAGGCATTGGGTGAAGGGCAGTGTGGAAAGCAGATGGTGACTCACAGGGCTTTGGGCCTGGGTGATCTAATCAGTGGTCGGCAAACTTATTAGTCAACAGAGCCAAATATCAACAGTACAATGATTGAAATTTCTTTTGAGAGCCAATTTTTTTTAAACTTAAACATCTTCTAATGCCACTTCTTCAAAATAGACTCGTCCAGGCTGTGGTATTTTGTGGAAGAGCCACACTCAAGGGGCCAAAGAGCCGCCTGTGGCTCATGAGCCGCAGTTTGCCAACCACTGAACTAGATGATCTAATGGGTTATCACTGTGGGTGATCTAAATGGGTCCTAGGTCTAAAAGAAATAGGAGGAGGCCATATCACCCACATTTTGAGAGTGAAACAGGACAAGCAGAATAGGGAAACTGCGACAGACAGTTAAATGGCCAACCAATTTACAGCTAACTAGTAAATCGCAAAATCCCATCTTCCCTAACCAAGGACACTTGAGAGTAAATGGTTACACATCTCCCCAACCAGAGGATAAATAGCTTACATCACCCTACTCAGGAGATAGATAGCAGAAAACCAATTAGTGCCATTTGCCAACCACATCCAAGAACCAATGAAGTTAAGAGAATACATATCATTTTGGCTCATCAGCATAAACTGATGAATATTCTATTGAGATCCACCCCAAGAACTCCCCTAAATCCTTCGTTTTGAGGATTTTAAAAGCTGGCAGTTTAGGGGAGGTCTCCCAGAAACACACCCAGGCCTTTCCCTTTCCCCTCTCCTTCCCCCACAGGCTTATATCTCCTAAATTCTAAGGGATCCCATGAGACTTGCAACCAGAAAGCAATGGGTAGCCACAGCTCCTCCCAGGCTAACCCCTGCACCTGTCCCTAAGGCTCCCCTTTCTCTGACTTCCTAGGGAACCTAAGCAGCCCTGCCTAGCCTCACTTAGTCCCTGTCCGGTTGCTTCTTCTGCCCTAGGTCCTTCCTTGTGTCACAGCTTTAATAAATGTCCTCTAAAAATCACCTGGACTCATATTGTGAAATCTTTCCTGCACAAAGTCAAGAACCCTCATACTACCAGCAGGCCCAAGGCAGACCCACTTGGGTCAGGTCCCCTTTCCCATAATGAGAGTACAACCAGACTGTTCCAAGGTGGTCCTGTCACTCAGCAATTCCAATGAGCATGATGGCACCCAATTCCTGCTGGGGCCCAACTCTCCCAGCCCTGACCTCAGAGTGCCCTGTGGAACCATGGTAAGCAACTGTGGCTGAATGCAAGTCATGAAATCCAGGTTCTTCTACCAGCTGTGCTGCAGGACTCACAGGCTGCTCTTTCACAGGACTTGCCTCTCTGTTTTCTTTCCCATCAGAAAATAGAGAGCAGGGAGAGAGCTGTGACAATCCACTGCATATGTGAAAGGCGCCAAAACCAGCTTGGTCTTGCCTGTCTGTATTGTTCTTTTTTCAAAAGATATCCCAGGTTAGCTGAGCCAAACAATCTTACTGGCTCCCACCAGGCAACCTGAAAAAGGCACAACGAAACAGAACTTTCCCTTGAAGGTGGGATCTGCCGATTAAAATACAAGCCCAGAAATCATCCTCTAACTTATGAAATACAGCCTTCCCCTTACAAAAAAAAAAGCATCACTCAGCCCATGTAACTCAGCAATAAAGTAATTAGGGAGGCAAGTTCCCTCTAAAATGAAACCACCAATGCTATAACATCCAGTTAAATTTAATTACCACCTAATTTTCTTTACAATAGATGACCTAGTTTTTGGACAATATTCTCAGACAAGAGATTATGTGTGGGTATAAAACCCTGTCCTCTCTAGAGACCATTCACAGGGCTCACCTAATCCATCCAGATATAAATGTATCAAGGAGAATGGATAAGATACAGCCGCACTGAAGAAACAAGCTTTGTTCTTACACAGAGGTCGAAGCAGTAAGCAGACCAATGTTTATGTCTCTAACAGAAAGAAATTCCATGGAGACTTGGGAGTGGTTTGTCATACTTGCTGCCCGCCTTCCAGAGGGCAGCCTGGGACATTTAGATGAAGAGCGGCCTGTGCATCTGCCCCATCAGCTGTTACCTGTGCAGACTTGGCCCACGCCCCCAGCTCCCAGGCCCCAGGACTAGGATGGTGCATTAGCACAGAGCAACCTCACACTTTGGGGGGTACAGAGACTCTTAGAAAGTCCTGAGTCTGGCAGGAAATGAGGGAGGGGGGGTCTATGGATGCTCCATTTTGCCGTCCCTTTTCACCAAAGTTGTCACAAGCTGAGCTGAGCGCAATGGATGGCAATGTGTGAATGACAATGAATGTTGACATGAACAATGAATGACACCCCAATCTCAGGCAGCCAGAACCAAGGACAAAGTCAAATGCTTCTTCATTCATTTTTCTTCATAATTAAAAGTGGGACACAAATAATAGAATGGGGGGACATAAATATCTGACCCCAAAGAGTTTGAGTCTAGGAGGGAAATATGCAAGCAGACTATTACAAAGGAATGTAATTAATTCTATGGCAGGAGAGTACAGCATATTACAGGTGGAAAGGGAGTAAGGAGAGGAAGTGGAGAGGGAAATCAGCATGACTTCCCAGAGCTCAGGATCTTGAAGCTGGATCTAAAATACAGGAAGGCAATAAGAGGTGTACAGGGTGCCCAGGCAAAGATGTTAGCAAGTACAAAAGCCTACGGGCAGAAAGAAGAAGCAGCAGCTTAAGGACAGGTATAGGGAAACTGTGGCAGGAGACTGGTTGTGAGACAGATGAGGAGAAATAGACAAGGTTGTTGACAAGCCAAGGCCAGTGGTGCATACTGTAAAGGGGCATCCCATCCTGAAGCTTTAAGGTGACACTGAAAGGTGTTAGATAGGCCAGTGACAAGCCAGGTGTGTGTTTTCAGAACAATTACTGAAATGGTATGATGTTTTGGGAATTACAAAAAACAAAAATTTGCTACTCAAGCCAATTATAAAACCAAAATGAGGGACTGATACAAAAATTAGTGAGTTGTTGATAATGGTTCAAGGCCCGTGGCAGGTATATGGGGCTTCACTATACTATTCACTCTACTGTCACCTTGGTTTGAGATTTTTTCATAGTAGAACTATTTTCACCTTATTGGATGAACTATTATTAAAATATCAGAAACATTTGTGTCAAATTCTTTAAAAATATTATATATCCTAATTCATTAGCCAAAAATAAGTAGGAATGTGCTTGGATATTTTTTTCTACATTTAAAATATTTCATTAGGCCCGACCAGCATGAGTCAGTGGTTGAGCTTTAGCTAAGAAACAGGAGGTCATGGTTCGACTCTTGATCAGGGCACATGTCTGGTTATGGGCTGCATCCTCAGTGTGGGGCATGCAGAAGGTAACCAATCAATGATTCTCTCTTATCATTGATGTTTCAATCTCTCTCTCCCTCTCACTTTCTCTCTGAAATCAATAAAAATATATGTTAAAAATATACATATCAGTGGGCTACAGAATGAAGAGTAAATTGAAAGGAAGGACAGAGGAGGCAATTAGAAGGCTGAACAGGGCCCAGGATGGTGGTGACCTGCATTGACACAGGAATGCAGGGGGAAAGGGGGTGAATTTAAAGTGATCAGGAGGTAAAAATGACCAGTGATTGAGCCAGCATAAATGAATTATGCATTCAGTCACTCCCTCTGTAAAGACTCATGGCCACCAGCTCTGTCCACAAGACAGCCAGGGACTGGGGGAGGATGAAAAGGCAGGTCATGCCTGAGGCCAGACCTCAGCACATTAATCTCTGAGAGCAATAAGATAAAATAAGCTAAAAGGGCAAAACCAGTTTTAAAAGTAAAAAGTAAAAGCCATAAGTAAATGTTAGTTGAAAGCATGTTAAAATGAATACCAGTAAAATCGAAAAATGCTGCAAAATAAATTTAATGAGTTGAACAATGCACACTTAAAATGTTAGAACTTTAAAAGAGAAAATAAACAGATTATGTCATAAAGAATATGTAAGACAATAAAAACTACAGATGAAAAAGCAGAAGTAAATAATATAAGCTAATGGAATGTATTAAAAATATTAGATAGTAAAATAAAATTATTGAGTCTGCATAAAGTTTGTAAAAGCACATCCTAACTAAAGGGTAGCAGGAAACCTACAGGTGACTATGAAGATACTAGCACATAAGTGAGCTGTCTGGGCCACCTGGTCAACTTCACTCTATAACCTCTCATACCAAGAACTTGCTGGTCCCCAAATTTACCATATTTCCTTTAAAAGACTCAATTTTCCAACAAAGATGAATTCCACCCAGAGGTCCCACCCTCACAGTGGTTTCTTATGGCTTGCCTCCCATTGGAGATCCCTGGAGCTCTTGTCTTTCATGTGGACATTGTCAGATTTTCCCAAAAAGCACATAGGTAATAGCAGAGATGCCCTCCTACAGAGTCCACTGCAATATACAAGGAAGGAAACAGCAGGGCTGCTGCATGACCTCAAATAAGGATGGATGCCTTCCACACCCATGATCAAAGAGGCTTTGAGCCAAGGCTTTGAGGGTGGCAAGGCTGCATGGAGGGAGGGAGAATAGGACAGGATTCCTGGTAAGGAAACAGGGTATGAGCTAACATACAGAGAGACCGTTTCGGCCCTCCACCACAAAGGCTGTGCCTCTCCCCAAGTCCAGTGTGGAGCACATTCCCTAAACTCAATAGTGGGAACTTTGCAGGAGATGCTGAAAAACTATAAGGCAGAGCCACTGATCTTGTAGCTAGATCACATCTTTCTCCATGATGCAGAGACCAGCTCCTGGGCAGTCAGCATGCTCTCCAGCCCCCAACTCTTTGGACAGCCCTGCATTTGCATTTTGCACAACCATAAGTGGGAAAGGCCATCACACTCTATTCTCTGGGAGAACATAGCAACTCCAGGTGCCTCTTCCAGGAACTACTCCCTGTGAAGCATTATACTCCTTAGCAAGGATTTGCCTAAGCTCTTGTACAAGCCAGTGTTCAGGTGTCAGCCATTTGGATTATGTAAATCATTACACATACTTATTACTACCAGGCCAATTGCTGGCCTTTTATGATTTCAGTTCCAGGGAAAGCAGGGACCTTCTTTGTCTAAACTTCACAGAAGCCTTCAGAGGAGGTTCACCAGATATTCAACCTTGCATTCATCTGGAAGAAGGTAGGATTAAATTCCTCCTGTTTGTTCCCAGAAATGCCAATAGCACAGAGATCAGAGTGAGTATAGGACAGCATTGCTATAACTGTCCCAAACCCCAATACATACTTGAGATACTATCCCTCTGTGATGGTATCCTAAAGCACTTCTGCCACTACAATAGAGGGCTTCAATCCCATGAAACTGTAAGAAAAAGCTTTTTCTAAATGGTCATGAATCACAAGACTAATAATCACTTGTTGTCAAAGGTAGAACCAATTCAACTGAGGATTCCTATACCTAGTGAACCACTGAAATAAACATTTATTTCAAACTAGAGGCCCAATGCACAAAATCATACATGGGTGAGGGGGTCCTCTCAGCCCAGCCTGAACCCTCTCCAATCCAGTTCCCCTTGGGAAATGTTCGACTGCTGATTTAGGCCTGCATCTGGAATCAGGCTTAAACTAGCAGTTGGACATCCTTCTCATAATCTGGGACCACTGGCTCCTAACTGCTTACCTGCCTGCCTGTCTGATTGCCCCTAACTGCCCCTTTGCCAGCCTGGTCACCCCTAACTCTGTCTCGCCCTTCCCCCTGCCCTGCCAACCTGGTTGCCCCAACTGCTCCCCCCTGCTGACCTGGTCATCTCCAATTGCCTCCCTCTGCTAGCCTGGTTGCCCTAATTGTCCCCCCACCATCACCACCAGCCTGGTTATCCCTCACTGTCCCCCCTGCCAGCCTGGTCACCCCCAAGAGTCCCCGCCCCCTCCATCCTGGTAGCCACAAACTGTGCCCCCTGTAACCTGATCATCCCCAACTGCCCCACCCCAGCCAGCCTGATCACCCCCAACTGCCACTCCTACCAGCCTGGTCACCCCACACAGCCTGTTGTTCAGTTGTTTGGTCGTCCCTCACTAACCACCCTGCTGGCCTGGTCAACCCATGCAGCCTGCTGTTCAGTGGTTACTGTTACTATGACGGCTACCTAGACAAGTTGCATATTCTCTATTATTAGTATAATTTGCAAATCCTAAAATAATTGCAAACAATCATTTCTCTTCTTTTTATCCCATGGAGAAATCAGCAAAGGGTCAGGAATGTTTTCTTGCTAGATGTTTGGGGCTCAGCTTATCATGATGCAGTGTTTGGGGCCAACTTAACCTGGGATGTCCCAGCATGATGTATCAGCCCCCAAACCTGAAAGAGCTCCACAGACCTAGATTGCCTGCAGCTGTTCAGATAATCAGTAACCATATTTCCCCCTTGACTATATGTACATTCACTTAATTCATAGACCTACACTCAAGTGTTTCAATTTCACCAATATTTATACTATTTATTATTTTATGCATCAAACATATGTAGAATATTTTTATGTGCAAGAAGGAATACTGCTGCATCTAGGAATGCTAAAATGAGTAAGATCATAGCATTGGAACCAATGAGGCTAGGAAAAAACTATGTATAAAAGTAGTTTCTTACATATACTGGACCTTCAGTAAATATCTAAACACTGTAGTTGCTGCTTTCAAAAAAACTTGCAAATGAATAGATACATCTTTAACACTTTAAAAACCCTAAAAATGCAAGTATAAAGATGTTCAAGGACCTTTTATTCAGCTGGGGAGACAGCATCTAATATGGTTAAAAAATGTATTACCAGTATGTAGTGCGATTAAAGCATTAAACCACACAAGAAATAATACCTGATTGTACACAATTGCCATGAAACTAAACCAACTTTAAGTATAATATGCACAAATTCAAGAGAAAGAGATCACAGTTGCTAAAAGTCCTTGTGTCCTTCACTCACTGACACATATATTTTAATTCAAAGGCAGGGAAATTACTTAAGTTTTTTGAATACTTAATCTTTTTAGGCTTTCTACAGACATGTGTTTTTGGTTTTTTTTTACACTTGATCTCATTTCCCCTGCACAACTATATGAATTCAGACCAATTGCATCATTTTAGAGATAAGAAAATGAAAGCAAGATTTAGTCAGATAGCTGCAGAGACAGAACTATAAGTAAGTAGTGAAGCTGGACTCAAATCCCAGTCTCTCTGTCTCAAACCCTACTCTTACACCAGACCACACTCCTCCCTGAAAACTTCTGGTGAGCCATGGAAGAAGGTACTAAGCATGTAGTTATTAGAATAGTCAATATGTTAGTATGGCCAATATTAACACAGATGTTGTCTGATCAGTATCAAATTGAGATGTTTTACAAAACAAGGTGTGTCCTGTTTTATTTCCTACAGTCCCTGCAGGATTTGGTCTCAATGTAGAACACTCTGAGACAATTTACAGGAGCAGTAACTGGATGCAAAGGTGTTCGTTCCCATTTCTTGCATTAAACTCCTTCCATACACTACAAACCTATTTCCATTGTGTTCATGTAAGTGACTGAAAACTGAGCATTTCCATTTGTTTGGATTAATCCTTTAAAATGGTTGCTCAATGAATATTTGATGTTGGCTGAGTAGATGATGATGATGATATCCCAAGTTGCTTTCTTTCAAGTCAAGACCCATTGGCCCTTTCCAATCAATCAGCACACACAAGTGTTCTGTCAAAAGCTTGAGAAAACCCTCCAATCATCAAAAAGCCATTTATTTTGAAATGCCAAACATTTTCTTTATAGCACTTTAGTCTCTATTCAGGATGCCTTGCCCAGAGTATGGGACTTAGTGGTTCAAGTGTTTTCTGTTATGTTATAACTACAGGCCCAGTGCATGAATTTGTGCACCAGTGGGGTCCCTCAGCCTGGCCTGTGAGACTGGGCCAAAACTGGCTCTCCAACATTCCCCAAGGGGTCCCAGATTGCGGGAGGGTGAAGGCCAGGCCAAAGGACCCCACTGATGCACAATTAGGGCCATGAGGGAAACAGGAGGTTGACCAGCCAAGGAGGAACTGTAGGAGGGCTCCAGGGCATGTCTGGTCTATCTTGCTCAGTCCCAATTGGCCGGACTCCAGCAGCAAGCTAACCTACCAGTCACAGCATCTGCCCCCGGTGGTCAGTGCACATCTTAGCAACTGGTCAACCTTCGACTATCTACCACTTGGTGGTCAGTGCAAGTTATAGCAAGCAGTTGAGCATTCTTAGCATATCATTAGCATATTATACTTTGATTGGTTGAATGGATGACCAGACACTTAGCATAAAAGACTTTTATTATATAAGACTAGAGGCCTGGTGCATGAAATTTGTGGATGGGGGGTGGGGGTGTCCTTTAACCTGGCCTGCTCCCTCTCCAAAATGGGACCCCTTGAGGGATGTCTGACTGCCCATTTAGGACAGATCCAGGATCCAGGATCGGTCCTAAATGGGCAGTCAGACATCCTTCTCACAATCCAGGACTGCTGGCTCCCAACTGCTCACCTGCTTGCCTTCCTGATTGGCCCTAACCACTTCTGCCTGACAGCCTGATCACCCCCTAACCACTCCCCTGTCAGCCTGTTTGCCACTAACTGCCCTCCCCTATGGGACTGGTCACCCCTAACAGCCCTCCCCTGCAGGCCTGGATTACCCCCTACTGCCCTTCCATGAAGGCTCAGTCACCCCAACTTCCCTCCTCTGCTGGCCTGGTCACCCTTAACTGCACTCCCTTGCAGGCCTGGTCCCTGCCAACTGCTTTCCCTTGCTGGATATCGTGTGGTGGCCATCTTGTGTCCACATGGGGGCAGGATCTTTTGACCACATGGGAGGCAGTCATCTTGTGTGTTGGAGTGATGGTCAATCTGCATATTACTCTTTTATTAGATAGGATAGAACAGCTGGTTTACTCTGAAGGGTGTCCTGGATCAGGGTGGGTGTTCCCTTGGGGTGTGGGGTGGCCTGGGTGAAGGACCTGTGGTGATTTGCAGGCTGACCACACCTTTGGACCCCAAGCAAAGGCCCTGATATCTGGGATTTATTTATCTTCTACAATTGAAACTTTGTAACCTGGAGCAGAGTCAAACCTTCTGCTCACTCCATGGAGGCAGCCATTGAAACTTTGTTGCCTTAAGCAGAGCCCAGGGTTTGTGGAAAGCTTGGCTTCCTTCATTTTCCTTCATTGCTAGGGGCAACCCAAGCCTCCTACTTTCTCTGTGGCCATAGTCATCTTGGTTGGGTTAATTTGCATACTTGCTCTGATTGGCTGGTGGGTGTGGCTGGTGGGCATGGCTTGTGGGTGTGGTGGAGGTATGGTCAATTTGCATATTACTCTTTTATTAGACAGGATGTTCAAGATTATATTGTCAAGCTGATGACTCAGAAAACAAGAGTTTTGAAATCACTCTCCAGGCACTTTGAATCCCATATTTCTTGTCATCATCAGGTGATAGGTATCTCTTAAGATGACTATTCAAAAGCTGAGAAAAGTTTGGCACAAAAAGTGAGTTAGAGCACATAGTGGCCAATGAGTATATTCGTCCCCTCCATTCATACAGATCATGCATGAGGAGACAAGAAGAAATCCTGAGTCCTAAGGCTGGATGGGGACAACCTGTCCTGTGGCTTCATGTGCAATGTTCATCTAACTAGAACCTTGGCTGTGATCTAGAAGCACCCAGGAATGAGCTGGTTGGTGTGTGCTCAGGGACAACAATCAGGACCTTACCTGAGAAGAACTCACCTATGGCCTCTGAGCAGCAAGAAGGGCCCCTGCTATCTCCTGAGGAAGATGAGACTTCAGAGATAAGGAAACTCCCAAGGAGTTATGATGAACAGAGGAAGAACATCCATATCAGAAGGAGCCGCTCCCAGGACTTGTCTGGATCCACTGAAGGAGTCAAGGAGCTTGGTCCTCTTTTAGGAAGAGCCAGAACAGTAGAGCAAAATAGTCTTCTTAGCCCTGAGAACAATAAGAAAATTATTTGTTGCCCATCTCCCTTCCAAACTAAGCCAATTACAAGGTCAAGAAAACATTTTCAAAAGCTATATATTCATTTGGGTGCAATCACAGGTATACAATTGATGTAAC
>JAAGEH010000393.1:48715181-48731299 GCA_011751065.1 Lasiurus cinereus
AGACTTGCCCAAACACCCAATTCCCACCCATGTCTAACTCTAAGCCTAGGTCTTTGGGCTGCACTACCCTAACTCCTTGCAAACATTTTTACCTACTGAAAGCCATAGTCTTGGCTTGAGATATACACAGACATCACATTAAAATCATGTCAAAAGTCCTTCACTTTCCATGTAATACTGGGTTGGTGGTGATGAACTGCTTCAACTCTTTTCATCTGGGAAGTTCTTTATTTGTTCTTGAATTATAAATGATAAATTTGCTAGGTCGGTCCTTGCTTTTCATCACTTTGAATATTTCATGCCACTCCCTTCTGGTCTGCAAAGTTTCTGTTGAGAAATCATCTGACAATCTTTGGGAGCTAACCTGTAGGTAACTGCTTTTCTCTTGCTGCTTTTAAGATTCCCTCTATGCCTTTGCATTTTAATTATAATGTGTGTTGCTGTGGGCCTCTTTGGATTCATCTCCTTTGGGGCTCCCTGTGCTTCTTGGGTTTATATCTCTGTTTCTTGCTCTCTGTCTTCTCCTTCCAGCACCCCTATAATGCAAATATTGGTACGCTTGAAGTTGTCCCAGAGACTTCTTACACTATCTTCATTTTTTAATTTTTTTTCCTTTTTGATGTTCTGACAGGTGTTTTTTGCTTACTTATATTTTATTTTTTAATTAAATCTTTATTGTTCAGATTATTACATTTGTTTCTCTTTTTTTCCCTCCATAGCTCCCCTCTACCCAATCCCCACCCCTTTCTCTACTCTTACCTCCCCCCCATTGACTTCATCCACAGGTGTATGATTTTTGTCCAGTCTCTCCCTGCACCCCCCTCACCCCTTTGCTTCTGAGAATTATCAGTCTGTTTCCTTTCTATGCTCCTGATTCTATTATATTCACCAGTTTATTCTGT
The DNA here is from genome assembly GCA_011751065.1 of Lasiurus cinereus. Taxonomy (NCBI): domain Eukaryota; kingdom Metazoa; phylum Chordata; class Mammalia; order Chiroptera; family Vespertilionidae; genus Lasiurus; species Lasiurus cinereus. The sequence goes on from JAAGEH010000393.1 coordinate 48,716,084, forward strand.
TCATCAGATTTTTAATTCACTTAATTTTTTTTCATTCATTACTTCAATATTTATTAAATGGAAAATACTGCCAGGTAAAATAGTTACATACATTTTTTTATTAATTTTTTATACATATCTCCCCATTGCCCCCCCTCCCTCCCAGGCATAACCCAACCGCCCAGTGTCTGTGTTCATTGGTTATGCTTATATGCATGCATACAAGTCCTTTGATTGATCTCTTATCTACCTCACCTAACTTTAATCTTCCTGCTGTAATTTCAGTCTGTTTGAATCTTTACTGCCTCTCACTTAATTTTTAGATTCACTTGTTGGTAGATATGTATTTGTTGTTCATAATTTTTATCTTTACCTTTTTCTTCTTCCTCTTCTTAAAGAGTATCTTTTAGCATTTTATATAATACTGGTATGGTGTAGATGAACTCCTTTAGCTTTTTCTTATCTGTGAAGCTCTTTATCTGCTCTTCAATTCTGAATGATAGCTTTGCTGGATAGAGTATTATTGATTATAGATTCTTACTATTCATAACTTTGAATATTTCTTGCCACTCCCCTCTGGCCTGCATAGTTTCTGTTGAGAAATCAGCTGACAATTGTATAGGACCTCACTTGTGGGTAATTAACTGTTTGTTCTTGCTGCTTTTTATATTATCTTGTTGTCTTTTGCTCTTGGTATTTTAATTATAATGTGTGTTGGTATGGTCCTCATTGGATTCCTTTTATTTGGGGTTCTGTGTGCTTCCTGGACTTGAAAGTCTATTTCTTTCACCATATGTGGGAAGTTTTCAGTCATTATTTTTTCAAATAGGTTTTCAGTATCTTGCTCTCTCTCTTCTTCTGGCACCCCCACAATTCTGATGTTGGTACGCTTGAAGTTGTCCCAAAGGCTCCTTATATTATCTTCACATTTTTGGATTCTTTTTTCTTCTTGCTTTTACAGTTGAGTGTTTTCTGATTCCTTCTATTTCAAATTTTTTACTTGATTCTTGCCTTTCTCTAGTCTACTGTTAGGTCTCTGTATAATATTTTTTATTTCAGTCAGTGTATGTTTAATTTCTAGCTGGTTCTTTTTCATCTCTAGTTGGCACTTTTTCATCTCCTCTTGGGTCTTGCTAAATTTATCCATCTTTTCTAGGAAATTCTTGAAAAACCTTATAACCGTGGTTTTGAACTCTATATTCAGTTGTTTGTTTTCCTCCATTTCTTTTGTTTGTGATCTGTTCCTTTGTCTCCACATTTGCATTATGCCTAGAGAACTTCTGTGTTGGAATCAGCCTTATTATACAAAACTGCAAAAGCCTCTCTGTTGAGCTTGGGTGGGATGGAGTCTCAGGGCTTAGTGGACTGCCTTGCCTTCCAGTCAGCCCTGCCCTACTTGGCCCTTGGGTCTCACGTGTCTCTCGGTAATCGTCTGGAGCCATCCCTGTGTGCACACATGCAGAGCCTCTAGACCGCTGCCTTTCTGGGTCCCCTGCGCTCTGGACCCGTATGAGTCTGGGTGCCCAGGGTCTCGCCCAAAACTGGGGTTCAGTGGAGTTAGGAGTGGCGCAGTTGGGAAGCTCTGTCTCCCGCCCACTAGAGAAAGCCAGCGGCACAATCAGCAGTCCATCTGCCACGCACAGTGGTGTGTGCGCCCCCAGACTTCTGCCCTTTCGAGGCTCCCCTAAATTTCTATGCACTTCTCCTTTTTCACAGTCTAAACTCCCCCACATGAGTCTCGCCCAGACCTGGGGTTCAGTGCCGTAGGATAAGGGGTTCAGTGCAATTGGGAGTCTCCATCTCCCTCCTGCCAGAGGAAGCCAGCCAGACACTCTGGCGCCCACTCTCTCCTTGCATGCATCTCCGTACCTCAGCTTTTTGCAGCTCCTCTGAGTCTCCGTGAGCCCCTCTATTTTCTTCTAGTTGTAGAATTTTTATTCAGCCAACTTTCCTGTGGTTCTGAATGATGTCTGTTCTTTTAGTTGTAGTTTTGAAATTGTTGTACAAGGCAGCAATTTAGGTGTTCACTATGCTGCCATCTTGGTTTTCTCCAGCTTCTTTATATTTTAAATCACTGATTTGATTCTCAACTTCATCAACTCTATTATTGATTATTCTTCATTTTGGTTAGTGCATCTTTCATTCCTTGTTGTGGTTTCTATGTCCTTTTTTTATGCTGTTGAAGGTCTCAAAAAGTTCATTGAGCATTCTTATAACCAGTGTTTTGAACTCTGCATCTTGTAGATTTCTTATCTCCATTTTATTTTTCTCCTTTTCCAGAGTTTTGTTCTGTTTTTTTATTTAGGACATGTTTCTTTGTCTCCTCATTTTGGCAGGTTCCCTGGGTTTGTTTCTATGAGTTAGGTAGAGCTACTATGTCTTCTGGGCTTGGTAGAGGGACTTTATGTAGTGAGCCTTCTATAGAGTCCAGTGGCACAGCTTCCCAATCACCCAACCTGGGAACTCCAGGTGCACCTGCCCCCTGTGTGGTCTGTGCACATCCTCCTGTTACACGAGTGAGGGCTTGTCCACGCTAACACTTATGCAGCTCTGACTCCAGACACTGTCCCAAGGGCTTCACCATATTAACTTGCATAAAATGAAATGTTAACGGGTTTTCTTTAAGAAAAAAGGTTTAAAACTCTGAACAATAAAATGGCAATAAATATATATCTACCAACAATTGAATCTGAAAAAAATAAAATAAATGAACAAGCAGAACAGAAACAGATTCATAGATACAGAGAACATTTTGATGGTTGCCAGATGGGAGGGGTAGTGGAAGAGTGCGTGAACAAGAAGGAATTAAAAAGTACAATTTGGTAGTTACAGAATAGTCACAGGGATGTAAAGTACAGCAGAGGAAATATAGCCAATAATATTCTAATAACTATGTATGGGGTCAGGCTGGGTATGAAATTTATCAGGATTATCATTCAGTGAGTTATGTAATGTCTAGTCACTGGCTGTACACCTGAAACTAATATGATAATGTATATCAGCTATAATTGAAAAAAAATTTTTAATGATTTTTAAAAACTTTGAAAAGTACTTCACTTTCCATCTCAGTGTGTCTCCCAACCACATACTGAGTTATTTCCTGTGTGAACTGTGTGAGCCTTTTCTAGGTCAAGGCCTGAAGAGGGTCAGCAAATCAATATTTTAAAGATGCCCATTAAGCCTCCAACAGTTGGTGTGTGTTAACTAAAGTCAGCCACCCTGCCCCCATCACATAGGAGTTTCCAACAGCACAGAACATCTATTCTTCCTGGGCTTTTTAATTATTCAGGGGGTTGGTGGAGTGGAAATCAGCAACACATTAGCTTTCCCTCTGAAGAAAACAGAACAGTTTGTGAACATTTTTTCCTCAACCCACATACACATACACCTTCCATGGACAGATGCTTTTGAGCCCAGGGGAAGGTGGCTGTGTCCACTCCACCCACCATCAGTGTCAGGTATGGGGAAGTTATTCACCTGGCCCTGAGAAAAATGCACACTCACTCTTGGGAAACTTTCAATATTGCCTGGGCATCCATGGGAACCCTAAAGCCTCCTATAGGAAACTCCAAATCATGCAAGGGCACAGGCATCCCAAAACCATGCAAGGCACTGGATCCCTCACACCTAATTAGCGACCTGGCTGGGAACTCAGCTCTCAGCTGCTGACTGCTTGTACCATCCGCTGCCCAAATCCAAGTACCTGGCCTGCCACCTTGTGGACACTACGAGAAAAACACCCCTGGTAAACTGGTTCCTAATTTGGCCCTCTGCCCACAGACCCACTCTGAGAAATGGCTTGGAGAAACGTGAATACAAATGAGAAGCCAATTAATTCCACAAAGTTAAAGAAAATGCATGAGGAGAACTTGGGGATCATTTTTTCTCCATATAATTAAGGCTTTATATCCGGGATAATGCAAGTTTCAAATGCCCTAAATTCAAACCTCAGATGCATTTTTAAAGATGATGTGGCTCAGTGATTGTAAGTCTGTTGAGGGTCAGAATCTCTCCTAGGAATATTTTTCAAATGTAAATGCCCCATCCACTCTAATCTATTTACTCAGGATTTATATGCAGAGTCTTCATTCATTTTTTTTTATTGTGGTAAAAGAAAAACACATAAAATTTACCACCTGAACCATTTTTAAATGTACAGTTCAGTAGTGTTAAGTACATTCCCTCTGCTACAAAACAGATCTGCAGAACTGTTCATCTTGTAAAACTAAAACTGTACTTTTTAAATAAGTCCCCATTCCTCTCCCTCCCCCAACCCCTGGAACCAATATCGTACTTTCTGTCTCCAGGAATTTGACTATGCTAGCTACCTTGTGCAAGTGGAAGGAATCATGCATACTTGTCTTTTGCTACTGGCTTGTTTCACTTACCATAATGTCCTCAAGGTTCACCATGTTGTAGCATATGACAGGATCTCCTTCCTTTTTTAAGACTGAATCATATTCCATTGTATGTGTATTCCACATTTTATTTATCCATTTATCTGTCGATGGACATTACATAGCTTCTACCTTTTTGGCTATTGAAAATAATGCTGCTTGGAAATGCAAAATGTCTCTTTTGAGATGCTACTTGCAATTATTTTGGATATAGACCAAGCAGTGTATATTATATCCAGACCATACAATAGTTTGGCATCTTTAGTTTTCCCAGCCCCCTGTGTGATTTGGATATACAACAGAACCACTAATGTGATCCTACTCCTTCACCACATAGGGAAAACTGGGGTCAAGGGCAGCAGGGGAGGACATGTGAGAATGCCACTAGTGTGACTTTGCTCCATCCTCCCCTCTCTAAGGAATAAACTTTGAGCACTGTGTCATCCCAATTACTCAGTCTGCATATAGCCTGAAAGGAACAGACAATAAACCAAGTAATTTCAAACAGTGATTAGTGTTACAAAAACAAACAAACCAGGTTTCAAACCAGAGTGACTCAGAGTGGGGGCTTGTCCACACTAACACTTATACAGCCCTGACTCCAGACACTGTCCCAAGGGCTTCACCATATTAACTTGTATAAGTCATAGAAATAAAGATATCATAAGCCTCATTTACATCTCAGTAAAATGACACAATTAAGCACTTACTGAATATTACACAGCCAGCACACAATAGAGCCAAGAATGAAAGCCAGGCAGTGGGGCTCCAAAATCCCTACTCAAGGCAGGCAACATCTGAGCTGATATCTGAATGCCAAGCATAATTCTGGGATAGAGCATTCATTCCCAGGCAGTAAATGCAACCAGCTACCAGGACTAAAAGAAGACCACAGTGGTTGAAGCAGCAGGTAGAGTCAGTGGGGAGGAGGAAGAGAGCACATAAGAAGGCAGGGTCAGATTATAAAAGATCTTAATAGCCATAAAGAGAAGGTTGGATTTTATTCTACTGATTCTGAAAATTCCCTGGAAAATTTTAAGTAGGGTAGAGACTTCTGCTTTTGCCTTCCTCTTGATATCCTTCCTCAGTAATATATATTTAATACAGTTTATAATAAGAAATCAAAATCTGGTGGGTACTTTGAGGGTCCAAGTATCCAAGTTTCTGTGTCCTTGAACATGTTTCACTAATACTCCATCCATGGTTAGAATCTCTGAGGTTAGAGCATCTTATTCATTTCTCTATACACGCTGAGGCCAGCTCTCTCAGCAGCCATTACTTAGTCAATGGCCTGTGTCCATCTTAACTGCAGGCTCTGTAATTTGCTTTACCTCACCAAACTTCCATCACCCCTCACGGCCTTGGAACCAGCACCTGATTTTCAGGAGATCTTATTTCCCACCACAGGGGGACAACATTATTTGCCCCCACTTCTAAAGTTCTGTGAAGACCTGTATTGCTGCAGATGGGTTAATGAGTATGAATTAGAAACTGCAGCCAGTCCAGGAAAGAAGAGGCAACTAAAGAAAGAGATGGTAGTATTTGCACCATGAAATATCGCTTACATCTATGCAAAATGGGGAAGATTAAAAGAGCTCTTTACATGAAGCATCTGCCCATCACCATTATCATAAGCCTTTGTTCCCAAGGAGGCAGGTCTGTTAGGTGTTCATCCCTGAAGCCTGAACAATCTTGGCCTTTTATCTTGGTCTTTTACAGCAGAAAGCTCTAAATCCTTTGCTGCACTGAATAAGTTTTTAATGGGGTGAGCACTCAATGCAGTGCAACTTCCCAACAGCATTTGGTTTTCCTTGTCGACTTGCCTCTGCCCTCCCCCGCTGGATGCAGTCTTTGTGGGACAATAAATCGAGGTGCCTGCTCTTCCACAGTAGGATCTAGGGGATCTCAGATCCTACTCTGTCCTTCCTTTTACCAAGTTGGTACAGGGTGGTCATGTGACTTTAGCATAGAGTGGTCGTGTGACCTTGGCTCAGCCAATGAAATACTTGCTTCCCTGGAGTATTGCATCTTAGCCAAGTGACACAAGGCAAGAAATTAGATCACTAATAAGCTCAATAAGCAGGGCCTGCTTCTAAGAACTTCTGGAGTCCTCTTGACAAAAATATGCTAGAAGTGACTTCTACCCACAACTCACTGACTACCTCAACCTCAAGGAAAACTAGCAATTTAAGTTGTTGTTGGCTTTTAAATTGAGCAAATTGCCATAGTCAAATATATAAGAGCCCTAACCTTAAAAAGGAGAGAATCGATATTGAGTAGGCCACTAGCACTCTTTTTCACACACTGCTTTCTTGACAATTACTGAAGCTTCAGAAAGATATTTGGAGGACCCTCACCTACTTTTCCTCAATCTTTCATGGTCAAGCTTGTCTTCAAAAATCCCCTCATCTAAATTCTGATTCTGAAGAAAACTACATGAAACTTCCTTATTTCCATAGACTTGCCTTTGAATCATGGTTCCACACATCTTTACTAAATGACTTCAAATAAGACACTTGATTCTTCAGGAACTTATTTGCCTCAAGTTAAAACACACCTCGATCAAGGAGGACTGCCTAGACCAAAACCAACCCACAGTCCTATCTAATTCAAAGATGATGTGAAATTAACATTTTCAATAGTTGAAGTATGTGACTGCCCTGTGAAGAGCACTAAGGTAAAAGAGAAATGTAATGGACATTACGTCAATAGGACTTTGAAAATTCTCCTCAGACGGTACCCCCAGGAAGAATTTAAATTATACTTCAACCACAGGCAGGAATTTGTCTGCCTAGATGTCCTTAGAAATTAGAGATGGAAGTCTACTAGGACCCAAAGCCAGGGTGAAGCCACCTGAGGAACCTGGGAAGAAATTGCAACCTCCAGGCAAAAACATGTCTTTGCCCCTGTTGGAAGATGATTCTCCATGCATCTCTTGGGTTTCTGCACATATTACAAGCAAAGGCACTGACTGTTTTTGTTCCAGAATCCATTTTCCAGGGTGTCTGTAAACAGAACAGCCTTGGGAAACAGAGATAGTACCTCTCCCCAGAGCAAGAGACAAGTTTGCTTACTAACCATATGTGGGAACCTTTCGCGTCCCGCATGGTTCAGGGTTCCTGTTCAAGGTTCGAGTTCTGGAGGAGGCCGCACGCAAATGAAAACAGAGACTAGAAAAGCATTAATTTGGTGGTATTGAGGGGCCAGGCAGGAGCCTTCCTCTAGTGGAAAAACTACCCCCTTCCTTTGGCCTTGCCATCCCTTTTGTTCAGGTTTGGGTTCTACACTTTTTGCCCTGAAGCAGGCAATTCCAGTAACAAGTAGATTATCTTATCAGTAAGGATTTACATGATTATTTGATGGGAAGTTCATTGTCTCAATTAGATAGGGGATGGCTGGCTTTGACCTTTCAGAGCTTAAAGGTTGACCAGCCTTCCCGGTTCCTTGTTCACTTTCTATTAGTGAGACAATTGTTGTTTCCAGCAACCATATAATCAAGATAATGTCTCCCTTTGGAGATAAAGGCAGGCAGGCTTACTGCCAATTATAAAAGATTCAGATTCTCTAAATTCAGAGTATCTCTTCTATAACACAATGCCTTTCACGTGTAGGTGTCACCTGGCCGTCTTCATATCACCTGAGGAAATGGGGCTCAGGGAACTGGCACAAATGCCAATAGTGGGCTACTTCTATTGTGGAAATAATCAAGTTAGTTGTCTCTGCGTCAGAAGTCCACTGGCCTCAGACACTAACTGGATGGCTTGCTAGTTGCAAGTAAAGTAAAACCCCATACTCTTCACAGTATTAATCTTCCTTTTCTCTTCATCACTTCCCCCCACTGTCTCCCCATCCTACCTCCTGCATATAAACATTGAGTTGTAGCTCCAATTATTTCCCAGAAAATATATTTTTAACACTTTCAACTAAGTTAGAGAAATCTCAGAATAATTGTCTGCATATTATTAAGAACTCTCTAGTTGCAGAACTAATTTTTCCAGGTACTTAGCCCCCTTATAAGGCCAAACCTTTGGCATGACATACTTAAATAATATTTGCTAAACTCATAAAAGTCAGCTACATAAGCATAAAAAAGGAACAGTGTGTCAAACCCAAAGATCCCCCAAAGGGATCAGATGTATATTTTTTCTCCAACATTCATCTTCCAAACATTATCACTGGTGCCTAATTTTTTGTTTAAAGAATTTGAAAGTTAAAAGAATGAGATTGTAAATAACAGGTTAAGCTGATGGTAGGTGAAACAGTCCCTGCTGTTTAATTTTTCTATACTAAAACCTTTGGTCACTCCAAACACACACAGAGAATGACTAGATAAGAAATAATCTCATGCCCTGCAATCTGTTGTCATCTGCCAGGACTACAGCAGAAGTAAAACACTGAACAGTAATAGAAAAGATAGCCATCAACTCTGCCAATTCCATTTATTTCCAACCCATCAGCAAGAGTGTATTTTTAGCCATCAAATCTCATCATGACTCTTCTTTCCCTAGTGATATAAGTCAGGAGCAAAAGCCACCTTCCTCAAATTCCATTTTCCTCAGAGAAATAATAAAAGACCCTTTATTTCCATGAGCACATCCACATTAGCCAACACCCTCCTGCTTTTCCTAAGAGAAGGGTTTGCTGTAGAATCACCAACCTTGGAAATCTCCTTGCTCAAACCCTCAGTTTCATATGAAGAAATGAGGCGGGGGCAGGAAGGAGCAGGGGCAGGAGGACAGTAGGTGCAGAGCCTACAGCAGTATCTGAGTCCTAGCTATGGCCCTTTCTACAACACCCCACTGCCACAGGGCCTTTGCACTTGCTGTTCCCTCTGCCTGGAATGCTCTTCCCAAGCCATATTTCCACAGAGTATTCCCCTTTAAGTCTTGATGTATATGTCTTAGTGAACCCTCCCCTGCTATCCTATATTTAAATTGTACCCATTCACTTGCTGTCCCCTTCTTTTTTTTTTTCATAAAAGAATCTATTTTTTATTTATTTATTTTTTAATACTATATTTTTTATTAATTTTTATACATATCTCCCCATTGCCCCCCCACCCTCCCAGGCATGCCCCAACCCCCCAGTGTCTATGTTCATTGGTTTTGCTTATATGCATGCATACAAGTCCTTTGATTGATCTCTTATCTACCTCACCTAACTTTAATCTTCCTGCTGTAATTTCACAGTCTGTTTGATGCTTTACTGTCTCTGTATCTATCCTTTTGTTCATCAGTTTATAATGTTCTTTATTATCCCCCAATGAGTGCGATCATGTGATGCTTCTTCATTGACTGGCTTATTTCACTAAGCATAAGGCTCTCCAGTTCCAACCAGGTTGCTGAAAATGGTAATAATTCCTTCTTTTTAATGGCAGCATAGAATTCCATTGGGTAGATGTACCACAGTTTTCTGATCCATTCATCTCCTGACGGGCACCTAGGCTGTTTCCAAATTGTGGCTATTGTAAATTGTGCTGCTATGAACATAGGGGTACATAAATCCTTTCTGATTGGTGTTTGTGATTTCTTAGGATAAATTCCTAAGAGTGGGATTATAGGGTCAAATGGGAGATCCATTTTTAGTTTTTTAAGAAAACTCCATACTGTTCTCCACAGTGGCTGCACCAGTCTGCATTCCCACCAAGAGTGCACAAGGGTCCCTTTTTCTCCGCATTCTGGCCAACACTTGTCGTTTGTTGATTTGTTGATGATTGCCATTCTGACAGGTGTAAGATGGTATCGCATTGTCGTTTTGATTTGCATCTCTTGGATGCTTAGTGACTTTGAACATGTTTTCATGTGTCTCTTGGCCTTCCTTCTTTCGAAAAGGTTCTATTTAGGTCCGTTGCCCATTTTTTTAATGGATCGTTTATCTTCCTTTTATTAAGTTGTATAAGTTGGCTGTAGATTTTGGAGATTAAACCTTTATCAGTGATATCATTTGCAAATATGTTCTCCCATACAGTGATTTTTCTTGTTGTTTTGTTGATGGTTTCTTTTGCTGTGCAAAAGCTTTTTATTTTGATGTAGTCCCATTTGTTTATTTTTTCTTTAGCTTCCATTGCCTTTGGAGCAGTATCAGTGAAGAAGTTCTTTCAGCATATATCTGAGATTGTGCTGCCTGTGGATTCCTCTAGTATTTTTATGGTTTCCCTTCTAATGTTTAAGTCCTGTATCCATTTTGAGTTTATTTTTGTATTTGGTGTAAGTTGGTGGTCCAGTTTCATTTTTTGCATGTATCTGTCCAATTTTCCCAACACCATTTATTGAAGAGGCTATCTTGGCTCCATTGAATGTTCATGCCTCCTTTGTCAAATATTAATTGAGCATAGTGGTTTGGGTGGATATCTGGGTTCTCTATGCTATTCCATTGGTCTATATGTCTGTTCTTGTGCCAGTACCAGGCTGTTTTGAGAACAGTTGCTTTGTAGTATAGCTTGAAGTCTGGTATTGAGATCCCACCTACTTTATTCTTCTTTCTCAGAATTGCTGTAGCTATCCGTGGTCTTTTTTTGTTCCAGATGGATCTATGAAGAATTCTTTCTAGGTCTGTGAAATATGTCGTTGGTATTTTAATGGGTAGTGCGTTTAATCTGTAGATTGCTTTGGGTAGTATGGACATTTTAATGATGTTGATTCTGCCAATCCATGAGCATGGTATGCTCTTCCATCTGTTAACATCTTCCTCTATCTCTTTTTTCAGTGTCCTGTAGTTTTCACCATAAAGTTCTTTTACCTCTTTAGTTAGGTTTATTCCTAGGTATCATAATTTTTTGGTGCGATGGTAAATGGGATTGCTTTTTTAGTTTCACTTTCTATAATTTCACTATTAGTGTATAGAAATGCCACAGACTTCTTAATATTAATTTTGTATCCTGCTACATTGCCAAATTCATTAATTAAGTCAATTAGTTTTGGAATGGAGTCCTTTGGGTTTTTTATGTACAATATCATGTCATCTGCAAATAAGGATAGCTTTACTTCTTCTTTTCCAATTTGGATGCCTTTTATTTCTTCTTCTTGTCTAATTGCAATGGCTAATACTTCCAGTACTATGTCGAACAGGAGAGGTGAGAGTGGGCATCCCTGTCTTGTTCCTGTTCTTAGGGGAAATGGTTTTAGTTTTTGCCCATTAAGTATGATGTTAGCTGTGGGTTTATCATATATGGCTTTTATGATGTTGAAGTATGATCCTTCTATTCCCTCTTTGCTGAGAGTTTTTATCAAGAAAGGGTGTTGGATTTTGTCAAATGCTTTTTCTGCATCAATTGATATGACTATGTGATTTTTATCTCTCAATTTGTTTATGTGATGTATCACATTTATTGGTTTGTGGATATTGTAGCATCCCTGCATTCCTGGGATGAATCCTGCTTGGTCATGGTGTATGATCTTTCTGATGTACTGGTGGATCCAGTTTGCTAGAATTTTGTTGAGGATTTTGGCATCAAGATATTGGCCTATAATTCTCTTTCATTGTATTGTCTTTATCTGGTTTTGGTATTAGGGTGATACTGGCTTCATAGAAGGTGTTTGGAAGTGTTCCTTCTTCTTGAATGTTTTTAAATAGTCTGAGGAGGATAGATTTTAATTCTTCCTTGAATGTTTGATAAAACTCTCCTGTGTAGCCATCTGGACCTGGGCTTTTATCTGCTGAAAGCTTTTTGATTACTGCTTCAATTTCTTCCATAGTTATTGGACTATTAAGATGTTTGGTTTCCTCCTCATTGAATTTTGGGAGGTTATATTTTTCTAGGAAAATGTCCATTTCTTGCAGGTTGTCCAATTTGTTGGAATAGAGTTGTTCATAATATTTTTTAACAATCCTTTGTATTTCCACAGGGTCTGTTGTTATTTCTCCTCTTTCATTTCTGATTTTGTTTATTTGGGTCTTCTCTCTTTGCTTCTTGGTGAGCCTGGCTAGGGGTCCATCAATCTTGTTTATCCTTTCAAAGAACCAGCTCTTTGTTTTCTTGATCTTTTGAATTGTTTCTTTGGTCTCCAAGTTGTTTATCTCCACCCTGATCTTCACTATTTCCTTCCTTCTGAGTACACTGGGCTTTTCTTGTTGCTCTCATTCTAGCTCTTTGAGTTGTAGGTTTAGGTAATTTATTACCATTGTTTCCTGTTTTTTGCAGTAGGCTTGTAGGGCTATGAACTTCCCTCTCAAGACTGCTTTCACTATGTCCCATAAATTTTGTATTGTTGTGTTGTCATTGTCATTTGTTGCCATGATGTTTTTTATTTCTTCCTTGATCTCTGTTTACCCAGTCATTGTTTAATAGCATGCTGTTTAGTCTCCATGTGTTTGATTTCTTTCTATTGTTTTTATTATAGTTGATTTCCAGTTTTATACCACTGTGGTCTGAGAAAATGCTTGATATGATTTCTATCTTCTTGAATTTGAAGAGACTACTCTTATGACCCAACATATGATCTATCTTTGAAGATGACCCATGTGCACTGGAGAAGAATGTATATTCTGTGGCTTTGGGGTGAAATGTTCTGAAGATGTCAATTAATTCCATCTGGTCTAGTGAGTCATTTAGGATTGATGTTTCTTTGCTGATTTTTTGTTTAGAGGATTTGTCCAATGGTGACAGTGGGGTATTAAAGTCTCCTACTATGATTGTATTGCTGTCAATCTCTCCCTTAATATCCTCCAAGAGTTTTTTATGTATTTGGGTGCTCCTATATTGGGTGCATATATGTTTACCAGAGTTATTTCTTCTTGTTGGATTGTTCCCTTTAGCATTATGAAGTGTCCTTCTTTATCTCTTGTTATGTCCTTCACTTTGAGATCTAATTTGTCAGATATAAGTATTGCAACCCCAGCTTTTTTTTCATTTCCATTTGCCTGAAATACCATGTTCCATCCCTTCACCCTCAATCTGTGTGCATCTCTTTTCCTAAGGTGGGTTTCTTGAAGACAGCAGATATATGGATCATGTTTTCTTATCCAATCAGTTACCCTATGTCTTTTCATTGGAGCATTTAATCCATTTACATTTAAAGTTATTCTTGATAAGTACTTATCTGTTGCCATTTTTAGTCCTTACCCCCAAGTTCCTTCTTTGCTTCTTCTTTCTTTTTATTACAGCAGACCTTTTAACATTTCTTGCATTGCTGGTTTGGTGGTAATATATTCCCTTAGTCCTTTTTTGTCTGTGAAGCTTTTGATTTCACCTTCAATTTTGATTGAGAGTCTTGCAGGGTACAGTATTCTTGGATTCAGGCCCTTCCTTTGCATGATTTTGTATATTTCATTCCATTCCCTTCTGGCCTGACGAGTTTCTGTTGAGAAGTCAGTAGCTAGTCTTATGGGGGTTCCTTTGTAGGTAACTTGCTGTTTCTCTCTGGCTGCTTTTAAGATTCTTACTTTGTCGTCGGTGTTTGCCAATTTAATTATAATGTGCCTCGGTGTCGGTTTGTTGGGGTTCATCTTGCTTGGGACTCTGTGAGCTTCTAGGATTTGTGTGGGTTTTTTCTTTTCTATATTGGGGAAATTTTCTGTCATTATTTCTTCAAACACTTTCTCTAATCCTTGTTCAGTTTCCACTCTTTCTGGAACCCCAATTATGCGGATGTTGTTTTGTTTCATGTTATCCCAAAGTTCCCTTAGACTCTCCTCTTGTTTATTAACTTTTTTTTCTAGAAGCTGCTGTTCTTGGGTATTTTTTCCTACCGTGTCTTCTAGCTCACTGATGCGGTCCTCTGCTTCTTCTAGTCTACTTTTGATGCTTTCTATTGAATTCTTTATAGCAGTGATGTCATTTTTCATTTCTTCTTGTTTATTCTGCACCTCCTCTAGGTTCTTCTTCATTTCCTCTTGGCTCTTACTCATATTGTCAAATTTGTCTTCCATTCTTTTCAACCACATTATGATCATTTCTCTGAACTCTTTCTCTGGTAGGCTTATTTCTGGTTCTATTTCGTTTACTTCCTTTTCTGGTGAAACCTGCCTTTCTGTCTTATGTGGGCTGTTTCTTTTTCTGCCCCTGGTCTTTCTTCTCTGGGTGTCTGGTTATGTAGTTCTCTCTCCTACGTTGATTGAAAGGCACAAACTACAACACGACCAGGTACAGCACACAAGGCACTGAGTAGAAATGTATTCAAGATGTTAATAATCACAAATAAGGTGACCACCAATGAAGGACAATTAGGGGTAAATATAGAAAGAAGAAGAGGAAAATGAGGGAAAAAGGAAAGAAAGAAATGCCAAAATCAATTTGGGAGAGTGAGAAAGAAAAAAAAAAGATAAATAAATGAACAATAAAATAAAATAAAATAAAATAAGAAAATAAAAAGGAGAAGGAGTAGGAAAGCGGAAGAGAAAAAAGTCAGAGAGAAAGGAAAGTGTATAAGAGAGAAAAGAGGAACAAAATGTAGATGTCAGGAGACAACTCCAATAGAACAGTCACTAATCCCAATAAAGGCCAGCAACCAGTACCTAGAGATTAAGGCAAATTGCAAATAGCAACTGGTATCGAGGGAGGTGAGGGAAAAGAGAGGTAGAAAACAAAGCAAGCAAAAACCAAAATAAAACAAGTAGAATAAACTAAAACAATCTCACAAAAAAAAATTTTTCAAAAAATCAATATAATCACTTTTCAGGCAAATAGCAACAAAAGGACATAGAGAAAAAACAACTTTTTGGCTAGTGAAGACAAGAAGAGAGAGGTTTGTGTGGACTTGTGGTAGGGGATTTGAAATTAGATATACTAGTTTAAAACAAAAATGTAATAATTATAAAGGTAAAATCAATTGAGGTGGAAAGAAAAAATATTCTTTTAATTAAAATATGTGAAAATGAAAAAAAATTAAAAAAAAAAGGAAAA
>JAAGEH010000393.1:48731399-48813760 GCA_011751065.1 Lasiurus cinereus
GACAAAGCACAGGACCTCTCTAGGCTGTGCTCAGATTCTGCTACTCTGTGGTTCTCAAAGCCAGTTTGTGGGGGTTTTGCAGTAGGGACACTGTAGTAACTCCCAGGCTGTCCCTCTGCCCCAGAAAAAAAAAAAAAAAAGAGTCGTTTTCCAGAGCTTCCCTCTGTCAACAGCTCAGAGGGTTTGCCTTCACACTCAGGGTTCACGCCCTGAACACCTCTGCGGACCTCTCCAGAGGCAGCTTTCCCGCAGCCCGGCTCCCACAGTGCGCGTCTCTGCCCTGCGGGGGTAGGAGACCTCACCCTGGCCCAGGCGAAATCTGACCTTTCCGCCCGTTGCGTGGATCTCCGAATCTGCTGCCTGCACGTCTGTGCCACCTGGGAAGCCGCACTCTGGGTCCCCGGCTGCTCTGTAGGTGCCTTTGTCAGCCGCAGCTCCCAGACCTCCGCAGACATCCACCTCCCCCTTACCTCAGGTGCAATCTGACCTTTCCCTGTGCTCTGTGGATCTCTGGTTCCACCGCGTGTCTGCGCCGATTGGAGAGCGGAGTTCTGGGTCCCGGGGTCCCTGGCTGCTCGATGGGTGCCCAGCCGAAGGCTTCAGACCGCTGCAGACATCCACCTCCCACTGCAAGATGGCTCAGGCTTCGCCTTCGCACTGGTGGCTCTGGCCAACAAAAGCCCCGCGGCAGTGGGGCTGCCTGGCCGGGAGAGCCCCTTCCAGCAGTTCTCCCCCTTCTCCTCAGCTTTTTGCAGCTCCTCTGGGTCTCTGTGAGCCCCTCTCTTTCCCTTTAGTTATAGAACTTCCACTCAGCCAGCTTTCCTGTGGTTCTGGATGATGTCCATTCTGTCTTTTAGTTGTAGTTTTGAAATTGTTGTGCGAGGCAGCAGGGTAGGTGTTTACCTATGCCGCCATCTTGGATTCTCTATCGCTGTCCCCTTCTTTGTTGTATTTTTCCTGATAGAACAATTACCCTCCAACACCCTATATAATAAAAGCCAATTACGCTAAGTGTCCAGTCAACTGATCAACCATTCAACCAATCAAAGTGTAATATGATGCTAAGGCTGATAAACTACTTGCTATGATGTACACTGATCATCAGGGAGCAGATGCTCCAACCGGTAGATAGGTTAGCTTGCTGCTGGGGTCCGGCTAATTGGGGCTGAACAAGTTAGGCTGGACACAACCCTGGAACCCTCCCTGGTTGGCCAGCCTCCTGTATCCCTCCCCTGCCCTGATCATGCATCAGTGGGGTCCTTGGCCTGGCCTGTGCCCTCTCACAATCCAGAACATCTCAGGGGATATCAGCCTGATCCCACAGGGTAGGCCGAGGGACCCCACTGGTACACTAATTTGTGCACTGGGCCTCTAGTATTCTATAATTTACTTTGGATCATGCACCTCAATACGAGGTTTTGATCAATGACAGAACACCTCTACAATTGTGATCCCATAAGATCATAGTAGAGCTGAAAAGTTCCCATCCCCTGATGACATTATTCATATGTTTGCAGGTAATGCTGGTATGAACAGACTTTCTGCACTTCCAGTTGTATAAAACTATAGCAGTCCTTGGTGTAATCTGGCAATGGGTATCAAAGGTGTAAAAATACCTGGTAGACTCATTGCAGGCTCAGATTCCTTGCATCCTTTGGCGAGTACCACTGGAGGGAGGAATCATCTTCTTTAATCTGTACAGCAAGCCTGCTTGCTGGCCTTTCCTCAGCCTCACCAAATGCCCACATATTGGAAATTCAGACCTTAGTCCTACTCTTTCCTTTCTTTAAGTTCAGGCTGGGTGAGGGGGCTGGCCTTCTAGTGAGCCTTGGGTGACCATGAGCCAGGAGGTGGCACAAGGGACCAACGGACTGGCAAGAGGCCCGTACTATAAAAGTGGCTACCCACAGGTCAATTTTAGAAAGAGGAGATTCCCTTTGTCCACTTAGGCAAAGCTTTTGACTCTGTTATTTTCTCAGGAAACTGTCAAAGCAAAACATTAACATTTAACCAAGACTCATCCAAGGCTGTCTGGGGACAGAATGCTTTTCACAAAATGCATATTGCAAAATCTCTTGAGTTTCATCTTTTGAGAGCAAGATTTTCCATGATATTTGGAGAACTATTGGTGTGCAATGAACCTCTGCAAACAAGCTCTTCAGTTAATCTCTTGGCTTTTTAGGCTACATCCAAGAGAAGCAACCAGGTCAGCCAGGTTCCCACGCTCCCGGGCCATGAGTCAGCTTCTCAGGTGCAGGGTGGACCCAGGGTCTCCCTAGGGAAGTCAGAGTTGAGTCAGGAGGCCACAGCCCGGTGCACCCAAGACCAGCAAGACCTCACCCATACCCAACCCTGTGTCATTCCTCAACCCAGATTCAAGCAAAGTCAGTTCGCTGGCCCAGTAGGCTTCATGCAGGGTAAATGCACCCTGGGGGGACTAGAAACTTCTGCCCAGAATCTACAGTGGTGGATATTTAGGAAATCAAGTTCCAGATTTCCTACTCCCCTATTCCCTCTTTCTTAGAGACTTCTCAGGTGACCTTGAGTAGGCCATTTAGGTAAATTTCTGCCTTACTTAAAATTTTAAGACTTAAATGAATCTCTGTGGAGAGAAGTGATTATGAGGCTTGTTAATTTATATTTCTGAAAACACTGAAATCTCTGGGTGCAGGAATTTCTGCAGTGTTGCAAGGGTGAGGCAAATTCTACCCTTTTGTGGCGGCAGAGAGGGAGCAAGCAGGCAGTGGTTTGTGACCTCTCCTTGACCCAAACTGAAAAATGGTACAAAGAGGGTAAGGAGGAGGATATTGGAGCATCATAAGAGTCCCGTCTTTCTCTACTGGGCATCCCTGCATTGCTGAAAGACGGGAACCGGCAGGCTTGAGGACACTTTGGGGAAGCCTCTGGCACATTACATTTCAAACTGATCTTAGAAAGGTCCCTACTTTCAGTACTTCGAGTGTTTTAATCACACATATAAATTATTATTCTAGTAACTGCTTTCCTTCAATATTTCTCTTTTAAAGTCTCAGCTTTGTGTGAAGGGAGTCTTCACACAAACCTGTGATGTTTCCCCTCTACTACACTTTAGTTTGTTCATTTTTACCTTACATCGGTGGTACTCCGTTCCTAAGCCTGGCAGTCTCTGCTGCTGAGCTGACCCAAACCCCAGATAGCGTCATCTTATCAATTTTAGACAGATGTTTACAAGCTGTAGTCAGAGATTAGAATAAGCTCAGGAAGGAGAGAAGAGAGAGAGAGCTTGAATAAAAGCTCCAGTCTATGACTTAATCATGGTCATTTATAAAAATGTTATTAGTTACTTAAGAAATAATAGAATAGAACAATTTTTGAGCATAATGATTTTTTTAGGGAGGCTAATACAGACTCAAAGACAGTTAATGTAAAACTATCAAGGCAAAGCCAAGCTTAAGAAAAAAAAGGAAAAAGGCAATCATTTTCAATATGTTACATCAATTGTATACCTGTGATTGCACCCAAATGAATATATAGCTTTTGAAAATGTTTTCTTGACCTTGTAATTGGCTTAGTTTGGAAGGGAGATGAGCAACAAATAATTTTCTTATTGTTCTCAGGGCTAAGAAGACTATTTTGCTCTACTGTTCTGGCTCTTCCTAAAAGAGGACCAAGCTCCTTGACTCCTTCAGTGGATCCAGACAAGTCCTGGGAGCGGCTCCTTCTGATATGGATGTTCTTCCTCTGTTCATCATAACTCCTTGGGAGTTTCCTTATCTCTGAAGTCTCATCTTCCTCAGGAGATAGCAGGGGCCCTTCTTGCTGCTCAGAGGCCATAGGTGAGTTCTTCTCAGGTAAGGTCCTGATTGTTGTCCCTGAGCACACACCAACCAGCTCATTCCTGGGTGCTTCTAGATCACAGCCAAGGTTCTAGTTAGATGAACATTGCACATGAAGCCACAGGACAGGTTGTCCCCATCCAGCCTTAGGACTCAGGATTTCTTCTTGTCTCCTCATGCATGATCTGTGTGAATGGAGGGGACAAATATTCTCATTGGCCACTGAGTGCTCTAGCTCACTTTTTGTGCCAAACTTTTCTCAGCTTTTGAATAGTCATCTTAAAAGATACCTATCACCTTATGATGACAAGAAATATGGGATTCAAAGTGCCTGGAGAGTGATTTCAAAACTCTTGTTTTCTGAGTCATCACCATGACAATATACTCTTGAACATTCTATCTAATAAAAGCCTTTTATGCTAAGTGTCTGGTCATCCATTCAACCAAAGAGTAATATGCTAATGATATGCTAAGGATGCTCAACTGCTCACTATGATGTGCACTGACCACTGGGGGCAGATGCTCTGACTGATAGGTTAGCTTGCTGCTGGGGTCCGGCCAATGGGAACTGAGTGAGATAGGCAGACATGCCCTGGAGCCCTCCTGCAGTTCCTCCTTGGCTGGCCAAATTCCCGTGTCCCTCCTGGCCCTAATCATGCACCAGTAGGGTCCCTTGGCCTGGCCTTTGCCCTCCCACAATCTGGACCCCTTCGTAGAAGTCAGAGAGCCAGTTTTGGTCTGATCCTGCAGGCCAGGTCGAGGGACCCCACTGGTGCACGAATTCATGAACTGGGCTTCTAGTTATAACATAACAGAAAACACTTGAGCCACTAAGTCCCATACTCTGGACAAGGCATCATGAATAGAGACTGAAGTGCTATAAAGGAAATGTTAGGCCATGTCCCGAGTCCACTGGTGACATTTCCTACCTGTTCTCCGTAGTAATTTGGATTTATGACCTTTACATGAATATTTATTGAGGCATTTTATTCATTTTTCCAATAAACATTGAGTACCAATGCTGACTAGCCAAACTCACAGAAGTCTCTGCCTGCAAGCAGCTTACATCCTGGTATGGAAAGACAGAGAGTAACAGATACAGTCATATGCCACTTAATGACAGGGTTATGGGCTGAGAAGTGTCATTAGGCAACTCTGTCATTGTGCAAACATCGAAGAATGTGCTTATACAAACCTACATGGTAGAGCCTTCTACTGTACTTATATGTGCTATACTTTTATTTGGCCCAGGTGTTCATCAGCCAGGCCCTAAATAAGAGTGTGGATGTCCATATCCTGCAGGGCACCTGACAGCCTGCTGTCTCTCCAGGTGTTAAAATTGTCCTGTGAAAAGCTAACTATGGCATTAAAGACAAGGTGTGTAGGCCATACTAGGAGAACTTCCACCTGGTGTCCTTTCCTCTTCTATTCCATGACCCCCATCAAAGAAGCAAAGCTCCTGAGGCTGCGAGCAAGGAAAGCAAAGATCACAGGTCAGGCCTGTGTCACCAGGCGGCAAACCCCTTTTTGAAATGTTTTTTATTGATTTGATGGTGGGATAGAGAGAAACATCAATATTAGAATCATTGATTGGCTGCCTCCTGTACATCTCCTACTGGGGATTGAGCCTGAAACCTGGGCATGTGCCTTGACTAGAATTGAACTAGCAAACTTCTGGTTCATAGGACAATACTCAACTGACTTATGCCATACCAGTCAGGGCAGGCCTTCCTATCTATCTGGCCCCAAAGCTGAGTGAGAATTCCAGCTAATCTTCCTTTTTAAACAAAAGTGAACAAACCTCAGGATCAGAATCTTTGAATAAGAAAAGGCTTTTGGCTAGAATTTAATATTATGTTAATTATATTTATTTTATGGTTTTCTTTATGGCAAATTCAAATCATTTTCCAGGTAAGATTAAGATATAGAATTTCATTTTCAATTAATCTTTTAAAGTACGAAAGATAAGATTTAAAACATATGTGATAAAGGTTATATACAGATTTTGGCAAAAAAGCATGAAGTTAATGTACAAATGACTGAAGTTTGGGAAACTTGAGCCAAATGATTCTTGCTTCTGAGCCTACTTTGAGGTCCACATTTTTTTGAAAATATTTATGTAAAATTAATTTAAATTAAAATAATTTATGAAAATAAATTACATATGTATGTAATGCTTTTATTTATTTTGCAATTTTTTTCTCATAATAAAAATTACTTAGGTTTCTTATTGGAATATGATCCTGGAAAAATCATAAAGGCATAAATACATGTAAAACACAAAATAACACAATTCAAGGAAAAACATTTACTCTGTGAATTGTTGTTTTTCTTATTTTGTACTTTTAGAAATATAATTTTAAATCTCAAAATGTTAATATATATGTACCTCTGAATTTATATAAGAGAAATAAAAAGGATATGGTTTTGTTTATTTAACACAACAATAGAATGATTTTAAGTTCCAAATCTTTCCTTGTGTACTTAAGTTTAATTTACTCAAAATTTACATACATATAATATTTAGCCCCATACTTATCTAGTAATTTAAGCCACATCTTTACTAAATGAAATTTCATATTACTTCAATCAGTTATAATGAGATGAGTGAAGCTTCCTTTTGGAAATCATGCATTTAAACCCCTGCTTTTACTACTTGTCAGGGATATATACTTTCCACACTTTGCCTTTCTACTATAGAAGAGTAAAAACATAGTTGAACTTCGGAGGGAGAATAGGGGAGGGTGGGTGGGTTGGTGGATGGGAAGAGATCAACCACAGAACTTGTATGCATATATGCATAACCCATAGACATTGACAATAGGCTCAGGGAAAGAGGGTGAGGAAGGGCTAAAAGAGGTCAATGGGGGTAAAGAGGAACATAGGTAATACTTTCAGCAATAAAGATTTTAAGAATAAAATAAAAATATAGCAGATTGAGCTGTGTTCTAAGTTTCAATCATAGGAAACGACTTTGGCTCTATTGCCCCACTGAGCCAACAAGTATAGGGACAATTATCTACTTATAAAACTAGTACAGGTGTTGATATTTATTTATTTACATTCTTTTTCCAAAGCAGAACGTCAGCATGGTATAACATTATTACAAAATAATAATAATAATAATAATAATAATAATAATAATAAAAAACAGGCAAGTCAGTTTAAAAAAAAACAACTACAACACAGACAGTCTTTAGTATTTTTCTGTGTGGCTTCTCTGAGGAAACAGGCTTAGAAATGTTAAGTAATGTGTCAGGTTCACACAGTGATGGAACTAGAACTCAAAACTACATGTCTGAGGCCAAATGTTTCAGTGCTTTTCTTTTACAGAATGGAAAACAACGATATGGCTTCAAGAAGGTGGCATATGTGAAAAAGGAAAACTCCAATAGAAAAAAATAATGGCTAGCATCAACAAATCAATAAACAACAAATGCTGGCCAGGATGCAGAGAAAAAGGAACCCTTGTGCACTGCTGGTGGGAATGCAGACTGGTGTAGCCACTGTGGAGAACAGTATGAAGTTTCTTCAAAAAATTAAAAATGGAACTTCCACTTGACCCAGTAATCCCACTTGTAGGAATATATCCAAAGAAAACAGAAACACCAATCAGAAAGGATATATGTACCCCTATGTTCATAGCAGCACAATTCACCATAGCTAAGATTTGGAAACAGCCTAAATGTCTATCAACAGATGAGTGTGGATTAGAAAACTGTGGTACATCTACACAATGGAATACTACGCTGCTGTAAAAAAAGAAGAAATTCTTAGCATTTGCAACAATGGATGGAACTAGAGAGCATTGTGCTAAGCCAGTCAGAAAAAGATATATATCAAATGATCTCACTTACTTGTGGAATATAATGAACAACATAAACTGATGAACAAAAATAGAACCACAGACATAGAAACATTGAACACTGTCCAACTATGAGAAAAGGTAGGGGATGAGGGGGTAAGAGAACAACTAAAGGACTTGTATGCATGCATATGAGCATAACCAATGAACAAAGACAGTAGGGGGATTAGGGCATGTGAGGGGAGCGTGGGGAGCAGTCAGGGAGAGGTCAAGAGGGGAAAAAGAAGACTCATATAATATTTTAAACAATAAAGAATTTAACTTAAAAAAAGAAAAAGAAAGGGTCTGCTGGACTGAGATGTAATGCTTTAAACAATAAAGAATTTAAATTAAAAAAAGAATAAAAAGAAAGGGTCTGTTGGAGCTGAGGCATCATTATGATCATGCCTAGGAGATGGCCATTAACTTAGCAATAGGAAGATCACCATGGCCCTTAATTTTGGTTTTATACTAATATTTTCTTCCCCCTCTCTGATGACTAATCTTGCCTGCAGGGATCAAGAACTTTAGAGACCTCTGTCCTGGAGAATTCCAAAAGTTTCTTCCAACTAAAAGATGTAGTGACCCCATGAACATCTCTTTCCTAGAGATTGCTTCCAAAATGACTAAGAAATCAGATGATATGAAATTATGTTAGGTTGACCCATTAAGAATTTAAAGAGGGCAGAAGTGAAGACATAAAAAGAACACTTATATCTATTATTATATATATATATTTTTAAATATATCTTATTGATTTTTTTACAGAGAGGAAGAGATAGAAATAGAGAGTTAGAAACATTGATGAGAGAGAAACATCGATCAGCTGCCTCCTGCACACCTCCCACTGGAGATGTGCCCACAACCAAGATACGTGACCTTGATCGGTATTGAACCCAGGACCCTTCCATCCGCAGGCTGACACTCTATCCACTGAGCCAAACCAGTTTCAGCTCCATTATTATTATTATTATTTTATCTTAAGACCATACCTACAATGAAAGCATGTAAAAAAATACTATGTTGAAAGCAACTGACAGCCATATTACTTGTCATTATCACTAGTACTGTTTTCTATTCACCACATGGAAGGCAGCTAGTATACTGGTTAATGGCTTAAGTAGAGAGTCAGACTCCCTGCTTCACATACCCCCTCTGCCACGTACTAGCTGTATAATTTTGGGTTACATAATCTTTTTTTGCTTCAGATTCCTCACCTGTAAAATCTGTTATAATAATACTACTTCATAGATTTATGTTAAGTGCTTAAAATCATGCCTGGTACATAAGAGCCATGTCAGGAAGGGTTAGTTGCTGCTGCAATGATAATGTCATTGGCCATTTATGGAGCTTCTTTAATGAACTGACACTCTGTTAAGCATTTTACTTACCTTCTCTCCCTATTCATCAAAATAGCACAGCATTTAAGAAAATGCATTGAAAAATCAGCCTGACCTCAAATTCAAATCTTGTCACTTGCTAGCAAGTCACCCTGGACAAGTCAACTTAACATATTCAATCAAGCTTTTTCCCTGCCTAGTGTGGCACAGTTGGTTGGGCTTATTTCCATGCACCAAAAGGTGGCCGGTTCAATTCTCAGTCAGGCACCTACCAATAGATGTTTCTCTCTCCCTCTCTCTTCTCTCTCTGAAACATCAATTAAAATATATTTTTTTTAAATTTCAATCTTTCATTTTCTTGAAGGCCTATCAAATTACCCATATAATCCATCTAGATAGCAACTGGTGAATAGTCAATGTTCAATTAATGCAAACTCTTATGATGCATGACTTAAGGAAGGAAGTATAATAACACTCATACTGGTCTAGGATCTCACAGCTGATGTGGACATGAACTTGGCCTAAAAGTCAAGTCAGTTATATGTACCTTGGGCTATGGTAGGCACAATTTAAATCTATATGTCATGCAATTGCTTACACTTCATGATGCTGTCAGTCATTGATTGACAGGCGTTTCTCAGAGCAGCAGAAGGTATAAATGTAAGCACCCAACCTTTAATCAGGACAACAGTAGTCATGCTATCTTTCTTAAAAGTAAAGTACTGGCCTGCCTTGGCAGTGGGAAAACAACATTTTAAATAACCACTGAGTAAGGGAAATTTTTATTTTATTTTATTTTTTATTGTGTTACATGTATACATATCTCCCCATTGACCCCCCTTTCAGGAATACCCCAACCCCCCAGTGTCTTTTGTTCATTGGTTATGCTTATATGTATGCATACAAGTTAAGGGAAATTTTTAATTTAGATCCAGTTCTGAAACCAACTAAGGTATGACCTTGGTAGAACAGATTATCTAGTTCCTATTACCCCTTTGAGTTCACAAAGTCTATAATTTTATGAATTTACAATTTGAGTTTAGATATAAGACTGAGATACATAAGGTAACTAGTAAACAGTTTGAGGCCATTCTTGACTCAAAGATAAAGGCTTTGTGGAGGTTAGGGAGGCCCTTAACTGATTATTTAGGCAGCAATTTATAAAATGCCTGGGGATGAGAATGTCCTGGGGCTCCTTTTTAAATTTAAAGATGACTGGGCCCCTTCCCAGACCAGCAGAATCACAACCTCCAGAGAATCTGTATGTTTTAAAAGCACAGCTAATTCTTAATGGTTTCAACTCCTGGAATTGTGGTGGTTCAGGGGATGGTATTTTTTTTAAAGCTCCACAGGTTGTTCTAATACAACCAGAAAATCACAAAGTGAGATCATTGAATTATTGGTGGGGGGAGGAGAATTAAAGAAAAAGATGAGATTTGTGCACAACTATGTTCCGAGCAGCATGATTCACAATAGCCAAAATATGGAAGTAACCCAAATGTCCATTGACAGATGACAAAATGTGGTATACACATGCAATTGAATGTTATTTAGCCTTAGGGAAGAAAATTCTGACACATATTATGAGGATGAACTTTGAAGACATGCTATGTGAAATAAGCCAGACACAAAAAGACAAATACTCTCTGATTCCATTCATCTCAAGTAGTCAAGCTCATTGAAAAAGAAGTCAAATACAGATTAACAGGGGCTGTGGAGTGAGGGATAGGGAGTTGCAGTTTAATGGGAGAGAGTGGCAGTTTTAAAAGATGAAAAAGTTCTAAAGACAGATTGCACAATAGTGTGAATGTGTCTAATACTAGTGAACTGCACACTTACACATGATTAAATTGTATGTTACATGTATTTTACCACAGTTAAAAAATGATTTTAAAGGATGGGATGGTAGATACATAACTCACTTGGCACTGCCCTCACTCCACTCGGGCAGACATTGCTAACTGAGTACTGCACACTCCCACACAGAGCCCAGGTCCTCATAGCTCCTGAGATGGGACAGGACAGTGGGAGAAGAAATGGGAGAAAGGAAAATGACTAAGGTTCTGTATCTGTGTGTTGGGAGATGGAGTGAGAATGGGAGAGAAGCAAAGGATATTATCCACCAAGGATGGCAGGGAATACTAGGGAGGAAAAAGAACCCAATAGATGAAATCCCCTAAGACACACTATGTGGTATCCGTCCTTTAAAATAGTGCCTAGTGAGCAGAAAGCTACACACTACTTTTCCGTTGCTGCAGTACCAGGCAGCCTTACCAGGGACTAACCAGCCATGGAGGGAGGTATATCTGCAAGCACCCTAGTGGCAAGGGTCCAGGTCTGTCGGCCCTGGACCACTGGGAGGAGCAGCCCTCACGCCAAATCCCTCTCCAGGCCACAGGTGCACATGCAGGGCTGAGAGCTATCTGAGGCAGACCCGCTTCAAAAACACAGAGGTGTCAGTAGAGGCCTTTTTACCACGTTTCACGTGATACTTGTCTAGACGAGGTTGCCACTTCAGAGGAGTCAACTTTTTTAAAAGAAAACCCACCAACACCTTTCATGAATCGCATCCTCCGGAGGTATTCTCTCCCCTTCCCTCCTCACAGTCCCTTTTGTTTCTCAAAACCAGAGACAAATGTTATGTTTGGGCTCCCATCTAGCCTAGCAAAGCCAACAATCTATGGAAGGAAGCACGTGGGTCAAACTCAGAGTGTGGTGAGTTTATCTGCTGGGAGGGGGTGGGTAGCTCCCACAATAATCGCCACTACAAAGGCAAAGCAGTGCCTGAAGAGTTGCTCCCACTTTAGCACTAATTAGTGACAGAAGAGGAGGAGGGGAGAAGATGTAAGTGGCAGCCGCCAGCTGTGAAGATTTGTTATGTTAATTAACAAAAGGAAGAGATTAGAAAACCATAGTCAGGTCTGATCTGTGCCCAGACAGGTCCTGTATTGCCCAGAGTGTTGGGGGGATATGAAGGAGGTACCCACCACCTCCCCGGGTGCTGCTGCCAAGCCCAGCACCAAGCTGTCAGCCCTGGAGCTCTAATTCAACTTCAGCTGGTCACCAAGAACAACTCCCACCCCAACTCAGAATCTACTTGAGGCATCCTGGAGGAAAATAGTAGGGGAGGGCTTCTTTGTCCTGGCCACAATCACTTTGCTAGCTTGAGCCAATGCCAGAAAGCTCTCCCTGGCATGTTGGCTGTATTTTATGTCAAGCTTACAGGGTAGGTTTATAGAAGTGGATAAAAGTTAGTAAGCAGGACACCAAAGGGATATCTGGAGCAGAATTGAGAATCTGGTAAAAAAAAAAATAATAATGATGAAGCTTTATTCTTAGTGAAATAGCTCTGCTTTTAAAAGGGGTTTGCAAGTCTGGGCAGCTGTTAAGTACAAACAGAAATAGCTCCGTGTGCTTGCTCTAAACCTCACCATTGTTCCTGCATCCAGAGCAGCCATGGTGCCCATGTGCCTGCTTCTGAAAGTGGCGAGGGCACTTCATCTGCTTGTCTTCGCCCTATCTGGCTGGGCATGGTAGCAGCAGTCTGCACAAATGCTCTGATGCCATGCTCTAGGCAGAGCCTTCCTTGCTCCCTAGAAAGTGCCCCCTCATATGCAGACAGCTCCTCTATGCACCATGGGAAAGCTCAGCACTGGGACAGTGGGGATCTACAGCAGGAAGGCAACTGAAGCAGCATCTGCTCAGGCAGCCTCACTTGGAGGCCATGGACCAGCTGAAAGGCACAAAGACAGCACAGAGGGACCAATGGTCAGAGCAGAGCCAGACCAGACCCAGGACTTCGATGCCTAGCCTGTACTTACTTGGTCCCACACACTGAGACAGTCAGATTCCGCTCCCATCACTTTGTTTGCTGGGGAAAGTCCCCATGTGCCAGCCACTGTGAAGGGGGGATAAAGAGCTGGAAAGCACTTATTATTGAGTCCCTGCTGTTTACCAGAGATGAGGCTAAGTTCTGGGGACACAAAGCAGGACTCACAGTCCAGAGGGGCCAGCAGAGCCATGACCCCGGACAGGCTGACACTGGGCCCAGAAAAAACCACAGCAAACTGCTGTGTGCACTTGGAAGGCCTCCCTGAGCTGGTGATGTTAGCACTGAGCTACAGCCCCTTTCCAGAGCAACATCCATCCCTTGATCTTCCCTGTCCCTCCTGGAATTCCCGTTCCTGGGAATTCAGCACCTTTATACTTGCACGACTCCTAAAAAATCTGCTCTCCCCAGGAATGCCTTCAGGTTCCTTCTCACCATCCATTTTCTTGGGATGAGGAAAATGTTGTAAAACTGGATGGCAATGGTTGTGCAACTTAATAAACTTTGAATTGTACACTTAAATGGGTGACCTGTATAGTAAATTCTAAAAATCATTGAATTGTACACTTAAATGGGTGACCTGTATAGTAAATTATACCTCAATAAAGGTTGTTCTTTTTAATTCCCAGCAGTCTTTATGTTATAACATGTAAAAAAATAATAATAGCATTTGTATCACAATCTGGAGTAAAATGAAGGAAATTTGGAGTTTAGTGGGAAAAAATTATTAGACTTTATAACAATATAGTAGACCCCTTATCTTCAGGGGATACATTGCAAGATGTGAGTGGGTTGCCTGTGTCCGAAGATAGTACCTAACAAGTCAATCAGGTACAGTGTGGAAACATTGGACAGTGGATGATTCACATCTCCAGGCAAGACAGCGTGGGATGGTGAAAGACTTCATCATGCTACTCAGAATAGCATGCAATTTAAAACTTATGAATTGTTTCTTTCTGGACATTTTCATTTAATATTGCCACACCATAGTTGATTATGAATAACTAAAACCATGAAAAGTGAAACCACAAATAACAGAAAATTTCTGTATAATAAAATACAAAACTTTTAGGAAGGTATTAAATAGTGAATTTATATACAACTTCCAGATAAATGCTCTTAAATATTTAAGTGAGATACTCAAATTTGTGTTGTTGAACATACTTTTTGTATCCTCTCCCCATTCTGTTGGGGGAACACAGGTTGGAAATGGCTTAATATGACTCTGGAACAACACTTTTTATTGATATCTTCTTTAAATTCCTGATGACCTCCCTCAACAAGAAACTTTGTTCTCACAAGACGATAATACAAGTTTTTTGAATCAATTTTACAACCATTAAAAAATCTACATTTAAATTATATTGGAATGGCCTATTAATTTTTTCATTGACAAATAAGTAATATTGACGTTTTTTGTGATAATATAAACAGATTTCAAATTTAATCAAATTTTTCATGCCACATATTCCAAAATAATGATGATATGTTTATTTGCAAAATGTGCAAGAATTATTAGAACAGTCAGCTTAAGCTGGCTTGAATGACACTAAAAGTGTTTAGCAGCTGCAAAAATAATTGTCCCACATATGTGAAGACACTGGAGTTGGCTCCATCAGGACACCCTGCCTGGCCAACACCTTGGATGACATACCTGCTCCCTAGGTATGGGATATTAACTTCTCCAGCTGTAATCTGGGCACCTAGAACCTAGAACAGCACCTCCTTCCACTGCTTCCTTATCCTCAATGGGCAAGAGTGATCTCTGCAACTGGCTGTCCAAATGAATATCCAGGGAATGAGGCAAGTAGGGGATGAGCTCATAATAGGACTGTGGGCCAGTTCATTCAGACAATCTCTCAGAGACATCTGAGGCTCAGTCAACCATCCTAAGGGATTAAGGTTCCTGATCTGGGATCACAGGCTGTGAGCATTTTTTAAGAGGCTTTGACCACTTTGAGACAATATCCATTTTTAGGTCTTGTGGGTCACTTCCTGGAGAGGCAGTGTGCTTAGACTAAGAGGAGCAGAAGGTTAAAAACGCAACCTTGTAAAAAACAAATCTGTATTTAAGAAATACATGGACAACTACCAGCTTAAGGAGAAAAGCCAAATGCTGAGAAGCCACAGAGTTAAAGGAGGGGAGTAATCAAATAGCCAAGAAAGAATAAAGAGAGGGGAGGGCAGTAGGAAGTGGTAGAGAAGTGGCTACTGGCACCTGAGAAGACAGAAGCACACAAGGTTGGGGGTGCGGTTTGCTGTTAAGGAAAAGTAATTCATGACACCTGTCAAAGAGGATAAGGAAGACTATTCAAGGATCACAGCAATGGGGGCTTTGCAGTAGGGCAGTGGTCAGCAAACTGTGGCTCTCAAGCCACATGTGGCTCTGTGAGCCGCGGTTTGCCGTTCTGTTGACTAATAAATTTGCCGACCATTGTCATATACTACCCTTTACCTCTTTGCACACAACATACCACAATTGCCTAATCCTCACAGCTTCCAACTACACTGTAACATTTAGTCTAGGCCAGTGATCGACAAACTCATTAGTCAACAGAGTGGCAAACCATGGCTTGCAAGCCACATGTGGCTCATGAACTGCAGTTTGCTGACCGCTGCAGTAGGGGGAAAGAGATTGGGCTTAACACCCAATACAAGGACAGGTGGAATTTACAGTCAAGGAGCAGCGGTGGGAGACGGGGAGGGGGGTGGAGATGGAAGATTATTAAGAGGAGAGAGACATCAGGGGTAAGGAGGATTCTGCCTAAACTGACCTAACAGCATTCTTGCTGAACACAGCAGAGTGATGAGTGGAGGATAAGGAATTTGATCAGATTCCAAGGGTAGGGAGAGTTTTGCTGAGCTGACACAGCAGGATTCTTGCTAAAACTGGAGTTAACAAGTCCAGAATAGGACCCAGGGTGGAAGCTTAGTCCAGAGGAGGACTTAGGAGAGCCTGATCAGGTTTGGTGAAGGTGGTTTTTGTCAGAGCAGGCTGGCAGCTTCAGGAAATCACATGGCCAATGGAGGCATTGCTTTTTGATTTGCTGGCCCATGGGAAGGAACACTGCCCACTGTGCTGTGAGAGGGCTCCTTGAGAGAGCCAGGATGAGAAGGGCATGAGGCCAGGGACCCAGAGGAAAGGCCTTCCTGAGAAGGAAGGTGCTCCTCTGCCTCTGATTTGGGAGCAGAGGTCTTCCTGTTGGGGTAACAAGGAGATTTAAAGAGCCAAGAGCCACCAACTAGTCATTTGGTGCAACAGATGGGGACAGCTGGCTCATGGCAAGGTTCCTTCATTATTCATGAGCCAACATTTTTGGGACAGCTGCTGTACGAGGCCTGGGACAACTGGGACATGGGCCTTTCCCATCAGGAGCCCAGATCCAGGGGACGAGAGAGTTATCAGTCCATCACAGAGCCAGCAGAGAAGACCGGGAGATGGCAGCCGCAGTGGAGAGCCACTGAAGGAGCACCCACCCCTGAGAAAGTTGAGGATGGCTTCCTTCAAAAGTGTACATCTCAGCCAAGACCTGAGGAAGAACAAGAATTAGATCAGAAGGGGCAAAACTATTCCAGGAAGTTAGGCACAGGCCCCTTCCAGTCTAACTTTTCCTCTCCTCAGTTTGGGTGGAGGTACAGCCTTAGAAAGGCAGAAGGAGATGGCCAGAGAAACAAGGCCAGTGGCAGATCATGAAGGGCACTATAATCAGAGTTAAGGATTCCAAGGTTTCCCCCAGGCTTTAGACTAAAAAGATTGATCTAAAAGAGAAAGCTTTTCCCGTTCTCCTAGACCAGTGGTTTGCTGCTCTGTTGACAAAAGAGTTTGCCGACCACTGTCCTAGACTCTTAGGTCACCGAGACCATCTGATCCACAGAGAAAAATAAGGGGTACTAGGCCATTCAGATGAACGAGTGTTCAGATCAAATGAACAAAGTCAAGTGCCCTGAAGATCAAAACTTTACAAACAAGGTCAATGGGGTTTCATTGTCCTGTTTCTATCCTCTCTTTGCAGAGATTATACAGAGTGCATATGAGCTGTAACTAATTTTTCCTTAAACACCATTTTTGTGTTTTATTTCTCTGCTCAAGAATCTTCTGAGGCTCCTTACTGCCTGTCCCATCGGGTCTGAGTTTCCCAACTCATCTTTTCCCCTCCTTCTAACTAACTAGGATCTCCCTACCAGCTTTCTCAACATCAGTACTGAATTGCTTTAGAAGACAGAGACCCTGACTGAGAGAGTTTACATGCTGTTGGAGAGCATTTTGTAGCCTAAGAAATCAAAATGTGAGGCGAGCAGGGCTGCCTTAAGAGTGAAGAGAAGTGAGAATGCCATAGGACTTCACACCTATACTTCTCCCCTCCACATCTTTGGTAACTGCTTGAGATCTAGTAGCTGTAAGTGATATCAAAGGGATAAGGAAGAATTCTTGATTGTGAACATGAAAACAGAAAGCCAGTAAAGCATAATTGTGAAGATCATGGTCTTTGGAGCAACACCTACCAGCCCAGTAGCCTTTAGACATTTAGATCACCCCTGAGTCTCAGTTTCCCAGGCGTACAATTTAATGATCATGTGTACCTTGTAGGGTTATTATGGAGAGTGAGTTAGTTGAGGCATCATATGCAAAGTACCCAAAGTACTCAACACAATACCTGGCAGATAGCTCTCAACAAGCTGCAGTTATTAGTGCTCATTATAAAAACATTCTGAACAACAGTATAGATAGCATGGCAGTGAGATCCATCTCAGGACTCCTATTGTGCTTCCACCTACTGGCCATGTGGCCATGAGCAAGTTCAACTTTTCTGTTCCTCTTTATCCATAAAACAGGAATAGTAGTATTCGCTGTAGATGTCACTATGAATAATATTATTATTGGTGTCAGCATTCAGTCTGCAAGGAGGAGAGGCAGTGAGGTCTAGAATGGGTGGTAGGGGAGGAGCTGTGCACCTTTCCCTTGGCTTGAACAGCTGCTGCCTGCCCTCAATTCTCACTGGTGTTGGCATGTAGACAGACAGTGGGACAGAATACAAAGTCTGGAAATATGCTACCTTCTCAAATCAGTGGACAAGAGTAAATGGAGTTGAGACCACTAAGCAGCCATCTGGAAAAGCCGGCTCCACTCCCCATCCTCTTTAATGAGGAATGAAGAACTGAGCAGATGGGGAGCAAGAGAAGGGTCAGAGACACATACTCTCCATGCTTCTGGAAGTTTTGAAGTTAGAACTACTCAGAACATTGCCTGCTTTAACAAGTTGAAGGGAAAAGAGACACAAATAAATAGTTCTCCAGCAGTGATGAAAGATGGATTGTTCAGGAGAAGAGCTGAAACCCCACAGGTGAGAGGTGTATGTGCCATCCTTGCAATAGACCACACATCACAGAACATAGGGATGACCATGGAAAGGGCTCTAGGGGTCAGAGGTCCCTGTTGCCATTCCTGCCTGTCTTTAAATGTTGGGCCAGGGCTTAAATGCAAACTCAAGCTCGTTCTGGGAAGAGAGAGTACAGTGTTTGTGCCTATTTCCCCGGAATTACTGTTAAGTTTGCTGATTGGCAGAGATCAGAGCTACTGATAGCCTAAGACCCTAGACATGTAAGTTGGATGGGACATATAGAGACAAGGATTGGGAGTGTGGCTGAAGCTGTCAGACCTAAAGAAAGCCAGAGGAAGAACACAGGGGATCTCAGAACAGAGACCTGAGCATTCACTGTGAGAGGTCAGGAAAGAGACATGGAAAGCATTTCCCCAAGTTTACCTTCCACTGGGCCTCCTTTTTGAGGAGCTGGGCCTTCCAAAGAACCAGGAGGCTGCACACGATGATCTCAGAAAATTGTCTCAGTTAAAAAAATAAATAAATAAAGTAAAGAAAGAAATTGTCTCAGGCCCATTGTCCTCTGTGGTGATTTTGGTCCAATTGCCCAACTGGTAAAAGTTTACATCCCCTAGATTTGAAAGACTCACAAGACCCTTCTCCCCCACTAAGTCAATTCAGGGGAATTGTGTGTTCCAAACCCTTCCTCCACCCCTGAGTGCACCTTCCAAGTCTCAATTGTCCCAGCCTTTGACTTGTACTCTTCCTGACACTTCCTGAGAGCATTCACCTCCCATGGTTCCCCCAATAGGTTACAGGACACAAGCAAGAAAGAAAAGAAGTGAAAAATCAATGCAGCCCATAAACACTCATTCCTTTACCTCTCCTCAGCTCTATGGACCAGAGTCAAATTCAACTGATGTGGAAAGCACTGGTGATGAATTGTTTTATTATTTCCTGATCATAAAAGGAATATTCCATTTCTCACTCTTCTGGTTCTTACCCTGGAGACTCAACACAGTGACAGTGAGTGGTCTTATAGAAATATCTGAAAATATAGAATGAATATATAAGAAAAAGAATTCAAACACCAATTAGCCTACCACCTAAATTAGTATTGTTTTTCTAATATTTTTATTAATGCTTGTTGTATATAATTTAGATAATATTATATATTAAATTAATATACTATATACTATTTATTTAATTTATAATAACAACCAACTTATATCATTTGCCCAGGGACTTAAAATTTTTACAATTTTTAGTAGTTATAAAATATTCCATCTAAAAGATATGCTGATATGCCAAAGTTTATTTAATCATTCCCATAATGTTGGACATGTTTTTAGAATTAGTTTTTCACTAATATAAATAATGTCCAACAGATAATGTTTTACCTAAAGCTTGACCCACATATAAGATCATTCCCCTAGGAAGAATTCCCCAAACTTAAGATTATTAGGACAAAGGGCATGAACACATAGTATAAAATAGTCTGCAAAAAAAGTTGTTTCCATTTTTACTCCCCAGCCAACCTGAAGGCTTTAACCTTTATTCTCTATATCAAACTCTGAACCCCTTCCCAGTGGATCTGCAGTATCTAGACTGGATGGAAGTGTTGTCCTAACAGAGTATGATGTCCATGGGATTGATGAATCCATTTGGAGAGGCAGATCTGGAACCCAGTGAGGAGCATATGTAATGGGCATATGCTTTTTGATTATCAGCCTCCATTGAGGGTGATGTCTAGGGATCCACCTGAGGGCTATTTTTTCCTTGACATCAAATATGTGCATCTTTTCCAATACTGATCAACTGATTCTCTGACACCAAGTTGATGTTCTACAATTCAAATCAATTCTGACACTAATGAGCCAGAGTTAGCACAGATCCTACAGGTTAAGGGCTCAGTCCCATAAGACTGCTCCTACTTCAGACACTAGTTCTAAATATTAGGTTGACACTCATTTTTCTGACTTACTCCTATAATTCAGTGGTTCCCACAAACCCCTCTCAGTTTCAATTATTTGTTAGAATAACTCACCAAATTCAGCAAAACACTTTCCTTACTATTACTATTTATTATAAAGAATATAATTTAGGAACAGCCAAATGGAAGAAGTGCATGGGATAAAGTATGAAGGGTCTGTGCGGAGTTTCCTTGCCCCCCTCTAGGGTGCCCTTGGGTGTGCTCACCAACCTGGAAGCTCCTTGAAACCAATAATATAGGGGTTTTGGTGGAAGTTCCATAATGAGGCAGGCTTGTGTACATCATTGCCCAATCTCCAGCTGAACCCCCATCCCTGGGGCGAAGGCGGGGGGTGGGGGGGGCAGGCTAAAAGCTCTAATCCTCTAATCACCACTTGGTCTTTCTGGTGGCTAGCCCTCATCCTGAAACTATCAGGGACCCTCCCATCCTGCAAGCCCCCTACCCCTCAACACACACACACTTTAGTTATCTCATTAGCATACAAAAGATGCCAATTTCAAGAGTCTTAGAAGCTCCTGTGCCAGGAACTGAGGACAAAGACCAAATGATTATTTTATTATACAACACCACCTCTTCCTCATTTTCTGTTTTTATGGTCTATGTGGAACCCTACCTACTCTAACTTCCAAAGGTTGAACATAAGATCCAGGCTTAAGCCAGTCAATGCACCAAATCCCCACTCCAGTTGCAGAGATTGGACCAGGATGGAATATGACCCAATGAGACTCAGGAAACCATATGAAGCAAGTTAAGGGATTTTCATGCTTTCCCACAAGCATGAAAGGAGAAAAGACACAAGATGTGGGACAGCGGCAGCCATCTCTTGCTACAGGAAGGAATAACCTAAATATGAATCATCATGAATCACCAAGCAAAGGTATATGAGACTTTCCACATGAATTTCTTAACTAAGCCATATCCAAACCAGAACCTGCCTGAGCCTTTTAGGTAGAAAACTTGGGCCACCTCCTGAGATGGGGCCAAGAAGATAGGAGCTGGGCAAGTACTCAGGAGAGGCTTCACCCAGGCCCATCTCATCACAGACAGGAGGGGCAAGTGGAGCAAAGGAGGGAGATGAGATCTGTGAACACATATCAGTAAGTCAGCCTGAGTGTCTGGGTTTCAAGACTTGGAATCTGGATAGAAAGGCAGGAGTTAGGTCCCAGAGCAAAATAGTGGCTGAAAGTGGAGCACAAGGTTAGGGCCCGAGCAAGGAGAAACAAACAAAACTTTATGGGGATAGGGCCAAAAGTTATGTCAGGGACAGTAATTTGAGGCACAGATTGTTGATGCTGAGGTTCTACATTCGATGTGCCATTCTCTCTGAAGTCCAAGATTTTAGGGGAGGTCTGAGCCTTCTATGGTAGAATTAAATACCCCCATCTGTGAGTTTGGGGGCATGTTGGGTAGGTAGGCAGATCAACAACAAGTGCAGAAATATTGGACACTGGATTTAGGGGAGCCCCCCTAGGTGATACAGAGCTTCTTGAGAACAAGAGCTACCTTATTCCACATCTTCAACATTAGGGCAATGCAAATCAAAGCCACAGTGAAGTCTAACCCCAACAGGGATGACTATAATAAAAAGACATAATAACAAGAGTTGGTGGGGATGTAGAAGCACTGGAACCCTAAAGCGTTGCTGATGAGAATATAAAATGTTGCAGCCACTTTAGAAAACAGTCTGTCAGTTTGCCAAAAGGTTAAATGGAATTACCATGTGACCCAGCAATTTCACTCTTAAATATACAAATGAGAGAAATGAAAACATAAGTCTATACAAAAACTTGCATTTGAATGTTTATAGCAGCTTTATTCACAATAGCCAAACAGAAGAAAGAACACAAATGTCTATCTCCTGATGAATGAATAAATAAAATGCAATATATTCATACAATTGAGCATTATTTAGCAATAAAAAGAAATGAAGTACTGATGCACACTACCACATGGACGAATCTTGAAAACATATGCTAACTGAAAGAGGCCCATTACAAAAAAACCTCATACTATATGATTTCACTTATATGAAATGTCTGCACCTTCCTAGACCTTCTTCCTCTCCCCCAATGGGTACTGAGGCCTTCCTCACTGCTATTCCTTTGGCTAGTGAGGCAGACAGACCTTGTTTCATTTCAGGTAGAGAAGCTGTCTCCACTTTCTGAGCAGCACAGCCCATAACCTAGAGGAGATTTTCCCTTAAACTCTTCACCTCGAACTATAAGGATCCTCTTCATTCCAGGGCAGAAGGGAGGGGCACCCACGGCCTTGAAAGGCACTTGTGTGGAAGTGGCTGCAACCTCCTCTCTGTGGCTCTGGAACCCAATACCATCCCTTGCCCAGGAAAAGGGTCAAGTGCTTTGGGGAGGAGAGAACTCATCTCTACCCTCTTCCTCTTTGTCTGATGAATGTGTTCAGATGTTATATGTTCTGCATTGGGTTGAGGTCAGTAAGCAGGAAAGAGAACCAGGCATGGGGAAGCTGATGCTCTATGGAGTCAGAGCCTGAACTAGTTATCTTTTCCTGTGAACATCTACGCCTATGTTGAGGCTGATTGGGCACAGAGGCTGTGCTTTGGGACTGAGAGTTGAGCACACCCAAGTCTTGCATTGGCACCTTAGCCAGTGAGTCTCCTTCATAGTTATATCCCCAAAACCTAGTCTAGTGCTGGCACAAGATGGGAACAGAATAACTATGCTTGTGGGGTGGCTGTAGGCAAACTCAGCCAGAATCACTGAGCCCAGTCTCTTCATTCCATTGACAGGGATTGTCTCTCAGAAAAGTTGAGTGGCTTCCCCTTGTCATACAGCCAACCTAGGCAGGGCCATTCTAGAACATGGACGGTGAGACACCCAGGGCCTTTACTTCCACACTTCACGCCCAACTAAATTCCCCAAGGCCAGCATGCCTTGCTTTTCTCTCAGATTCAATATATACTTGGAGAAATAGTTCAGGACCTGACATTTTTTTAGCTCCTATTAAATTTTGGTATGGAGGAAGAGGGCCTCTGAAACAAGTTAGTCATGTCAACCCAAAGTTATTTTGAGTCACCTTAGTTTATTATGATTTCCAGCTCCCGGCACTATAAATATTGCTGATAGAAATTGCACTGGCACCAGGCTGAAGATACAGACCCAGTCTATAGTCCCATTTTATGAATTATAGAGTGTTCCCCAAAAAATGTATCCAAACACTTTGAATAATTATAGAGACAGTATTTGACATTTCATTTTTAAAATTGAGCTACCAGCTGTTAAACTGTGTACATTTTTGGGGACACCCTGTATATTCAAATGTGAAGAGAGAATAAAATGGAACATGGTATGAGACTTTGCTTTCTGTAAGTACTCCTTCCTAATTATTGAGAAAGGATGTGGTGACAATCTTCATGGCTCGGTAGTTCTTGGGGATTTTACACTAGAGAGAAGACTTGTTATTTGATACAAGGTCACAGTCATATGAAGGAAAACAGAAAATGAAAAAAAAATCCCTTGAGTAAGTAGAAGTATTGATTAAACTCTATCCAAGTGCCTAGAAATAAAATGATTTTCTAAAATTTTCAGAATGCATTATGTATTGCTTATGTCCCTGAGCTAGGAGAATAGTGTATCAGGAACACCAGAGGGTTATGGGATTTTTTAAGGGATTGGTTAAGACTTGCAAGCAGCTTAGTTGCAGTATTGAGGGGCAAAGTCTTCAGGATCCTCCCTCAGGGTTACGGGACAGCCCCTGGGTCGACACACATTGCTACCCCCAGTTGCGATGATGATAATGCTTCTCAGGAATCTACCCCAAAAAGGGAAGACCATCCCTTCCAGTAACAACAAAAAGTATCATGGCAACAATATCAATAGCAACTATTGTTCTATTATAAATAATCTTGCCAATCACTTTTAAATTTTAAGAAACTTTATATTCACCCTCAATTTGCTCTCACAACAAATCTCTGAGATAGATAAATCAGAAGATATGCCCATTTTATTTATTTATGCATTGAGCACCTACTATGTGTCAGGCAACAGAGAATAGAACAGAAATGTTACTGCCCAAATGGAGCCAGCAGTGCTATGGGAAAGCAGGTATTAAGTAGTTAATTCCACATGAAGAAAACTTTTGTTCTTTCTATTTGTCACTCAATTATCATTTATTAAAGGCTATTTCTTTTATTTCAAATATATTTTATTGATTTTTTACAGAGAGGAAGGGAGAAGCATAGAGAGTCAGAAATATTGATGGGAGACAAACATCAATCAGCTGCCTTCTGCACGTCTCCTACTGGGGATGTGCCCACAACCAATGTACATGCCCTTGACCAGAATCAAACATGGGACCTTTCAGTCCACAGGCCGATGCTCTATCCACTGAGCCAAACCGTTTAGGGCTGAAAGGCTATTTCATGCTATACTCTTGCTAGGCACCATGACACAAAGATGGCCAAGACGCAGCCTTGCCTGCAGGAAATTCCTGTGTATTCATGAAGAGAGACTTCAAATAAGAAACAGTTCTATTGGAGGACAGATGACTTCACTTGAACTGAATGCGAAGAAAAGGGAAAGATTTTTGCTTTTCTGAAAAAAAGAGCCTTCTGGGCAGAAGAGATAAAGAGTATATTGTGCTCAGGAGAAAGGGAGTCTGGGAGGGGTGTGCAGAGGTGGGAAGGCTGAGGAAAGGAGATGCGAGCCATAGGATGTGAGACTCACCAAGCAGATCAGGAGCGGGGTAGAATCCCTATACTGCAAGGCTGAAACACCATCTGGGCAAGAGGGTGCATTCATGGGTCTCAGGAAAGCATTTATACAATCAATTTTTCATTCTAGAAAAATGAATTCTGTTTCTAGTAGAACATTGGTTTCAGGACCAGGACATGAGGATGAGGTCAGTTAGTGGCTACAATCTATGACAGGGTGCCATTTATGCTATTCATTTAATCCTCAGCAGGCTTACTAGGTGTTCCTATTTTATAACCTGTGGCACAGAGAACCTGGGTAACTTCCCCAAGGTCATGTCCTATATAATAAAATGGTAAAATGCAAATCGACTGAATGGCAGAATGACCTGTCGCTATGATGTACACTGACCAGTGTACTCCCACAAGGAGAGCACCACTCATCTTGAAGCCAGGCTGATGGCTGGCGAGCACAGCAGCAGTGGCGGGAGCCTCTCCTACCTCCACTGCAGTGCTAAGGACAGTTGTAGCACTAAGGATATCCAACTTCGACTTAGGCCCACTTCCCATCAATAGGACATTCCCCAAGGGCTCCCAGACTGCTGAAGGGTGCAGGTTGGGCTAAGGGAACCTCCCACCTCCAGTACACAAATATCGTGCACCAGGCCTCTAATGTATAATAAGAAGCTGCAGTCTAGACTCACCTTACACCACACATTGCCCAGCAAGTGTTTGTCCTGTCAAGTGGGCGAGTTCAGGCTGCAGGATGGGAAGTGACTATGGTGAATGTAGGGAGTTCAGAGGAGAGAACAGTTGGAGTGAGTCTCCCCACCCTATGGAAGTGTCATCCCGCCTCCTATGCTCTGATGAAGAAACAGTAGGAAACAAACAAACAGCAGTCTCCGGGAAGATCCACCAAAACCTCATTTACTGAACAAAGGATGGCAAAATGGCAAGAAATAGGCCATGGGGAATAGGAACGAGGATTCTGGCTGGGACTTCTCTTCCACCCACTCTGCCTGCTCAGCAGGCCCATACATCACTTTTCCCTCAGACTGCTAATTAGAGAAACACCCACCACCCAAACACAAGGCGTTAATTTTGAAAACAGAGCGCCGTGCACAACATAACATGAAATGAAGTGACATGCATCCAATTAATTAAACTTTTACAGCTCCAATCCATTTTAATTAGAGAAGATATTCTTTCCACTCTCCTCTCGATTAATAAATGAACTTTGCAATACATACACATTTTTAAATCAATTAGCAAATAGGAAAAAAAGTATGAGTTTGTTGTTGAGGGACACTATGAACTCTTCCATAAGCCACACACAAGTGTGTTCACCATTTTTATTCTTGGCTTAATTTATATGCAACAGAGTTAAGCCCTTGCAGCTTACTTCCAAGTTAAATAAAAAATGAGAAAGCCAAGAAAGGGTAGCACCACTGTTCCCACTCAGCTTCTTGGACTTCTTATTTTAATGCCTGGCAAATGCATTAAGGACACCAGAATTAAGAAAGGCTCATAAAAATATCTCAGCAGAGGAGCTCAAAAGCTGTGTCTTCTCGGACCATTAGTACAGTGTCTGTGTACCCGTGACCACAGGACACCTCTTTCTCTTTCTGGAAAGGCGACTTCTTTGACCAAGCATACAGCTGCTGCAGGTCTGTTCGTGGATCAGTGAGGACCAGACAAAGGGGACAGAAGTCTAGCCCATCAAATCAGCCAAGCAGGCCCTTGAATGGGGTGGCACACACATCGGCTAGACCAGCCTCATCCATGATCTTGTTGGCACCACCCATCTGGTGCTTTCAATAGGCTGCAGTGTGCTGTGTTCCTGCCTATGTCCTGGCTAGGATTTCTAAATCCCCTCAGTGAGGAAGAGAATCATAAGAATAGAACAAGCAATAGAAGGGCACAGGCTGGCAAGGGTTCATACCTCCATCTGACAGACATAGCTAGTTGATGTGAATTCCCTTTTATACTGATTCTAGAAATGACATCAGTACAGAAATAAAGTCAAATCAGTTGGTTTGACTTCATAAACCTTGACTCAAATTGGCTTCCACAACATGGAAATGTATTCTCTCACATGATAGGAAACCTAGTGAGGTATACTTGAGGGTTGCATGATTCAGTGGCTCAATGGAGCCACCAAACACCCAGTTTCTCTCCTCTACCTCTTCAGCAATCCTCAAAGCTGGTTTCATAGTCATCCTGCCTGCAAGGCGGCTGCAGTAGAAATTGTATCCAAGATGACAGGTCCAGAGGATGCAGAGAGATCTTCTGTCTCTACTTGTAAAAGGAAAGTTGCCTTTCCAAGAAACCCCAGCTGCCTTCTTCTCCCGTCTCGGTATTCAGAGGTGGGTCACTTGTCCTTTTCTAATTCAATTACTGGTCCAGGGAAGGCAATGGTCCCAGCCTCCTTAGATTCCTCTGCCTGGGCTGGAATGGGTGTTGAAAAATCATGTCTCTGGGGGAAATCTAATTATTTATAGTATCACACCATCCACCACTAGCTACTGATCAAATAGACTCCAGAGATAAAAATATCTTGGCCATCCTGGGACTGGGAGAAGAGTCAACAATTGGGAGACAAGAGAACATGGCTTTCATTAGAAAGACTGAGGGAATGGAAGAAGCAGAAGGGAAATCATGTGAAGAGTTTGAGAGTTTTGAGTTCTTGCAGCTGAGAAGTCTGTGCTCCCTGTCCCCAAAGACTTGGCACCACCTGTCTAAACATATGAAAAAAAGGTTTCCAATGGGCATGATACACATCAGGAAGCTGAGGTCCCATATTATTGGCAAGAAATTAGGTCAATGTGCATGCCCTCAGGCAAGGAGTCTACCAGGTAAATCATAAAGCAGCATGTATAAAGAGGTGAAGTGAAAGCTAGAGATCTAGAATCTGGACCTTAGAGGTAACCACAAGCAACAACCACAAAAAGGGCACTTTGAGCAATTTGGTACTTAAGAGAGAAAACATCTTTCTAGCAGAGACTCATTTTTCTGAGTGGTGATCTTAAACTCTCTTCTTAGTTTGAGATGAAAGGAAGCACATGATAATAATAATTTTCAAATATTGAGGGGAAGGAGGAAGAAGAGAGGAGAAAATAAGTGGGCATGGTATAAATCAATGAGCAAAACCTGCATTTTCCATAGTAGAGTTACAAAGCATTATCTAATGTTCATAAATCAAGAAACAGAGGTATAGCATATTATAATGATGTAACTACTAGAAGAAATAAAT
Organism: Lasiurus cinereus; assembly: GCA_011751065.1. Classification (NCBI taxonomy): domain Eukaryota; kingdom Metazoa; phylum Chordata; class Mammalia; order Chiroptera; family Vespertilionidae; genus Lasiurus; species Lasiurus cinereus. Next base: position 48,759,458 of record JAAGEH010000393.1, read on the forward strand.
CATAAATAGACTAAAGCAGGGTCTGGGGAAGGGTAATAACCAAGTGAAAGGCTGCTGTTTGCCATCACAAGCTCTTCTACACCATGACTTGGGTCAACATTCAAAACAAAATTTCTGAGAAGATAGATTTAAATTATTGTTTACTCTCATATCCCCACTGCCTGACATGTAGTAAGTGTTCAATAAGCATTTTTTTTTAGTTAACCGATGAAATATCCCAAATAAGAACAATTGTTTGAAGAGTACCAGCTACAAAAGTTACAATCTATGCTTAATCCTCAGAGCTGACACCCTGAGCTTTCTTAAATGAGATGGTTCATCCCTGGACTCTCAGTCTGGGCCTCGCCTCTGACAAACCTAGAAGAGCACTTTGGAATACTCTGTCAACTTGACATTTCAACATCAAAAGAGCATCTCTTTTTGCTGATAAAGTCCCACAGTTTCAAAGTATTCCATATAGTAACTCCCATGACTTTCTCTGGGCATGGACCAAGTGCCTGGCTGAACAGCAGCATCCAGAGCTGTCAACACAAGCAACCCACCTCCAAGGAGATCTGCAGGGGAGAGCCGAAGGAAGTAGTTGTTATCAAGAGCTATCCAGCTTTACCTGGTGGTCTAACATCTGGAGAGAATCAAACATCTACCACAGATGACAGCACAGACAAGCTCACTCGACATACTCTGCCCAAGTCCTCTACACATCTATGGGTAACAACTTTCTCAGTATGAAACTTTCTTAAGGATTTCAAGAGAAAGAACTTTTCATGGTGGTGCAGCATTCTTCAAAAACACAGCAGGAAAGTTCCCTGGAAGCTAGCACACTCCAGGAAGGTCACTTCCTCACATTTCCCTCTGGTGATTCTGGGAGGCTATTAAGTTGGAAACAAGTGTTCTGACATAGCGTTTGCAGTATATGCTGGAAAGGAGTTGTCTGAATATGTAAAAAAATTTAAGTGGTTATCAAAATGGTTTTGCAATGATGTTATAACCATTGGCATTGAGTTTGTCTGTTTCAGTTAAAAGTGTGTACTGTGCCAAATGACTTAAATGTGCAAACTATTTAGATTGGATTAGTTGTAAAAAGAAAAGGAAAATAAAAAGATGCTGAATTGGTTGGTTCCCTCTGGGGTATCCTTGCAACTAGAGGTCACCATTTGTTCCTGTGTCCCACCCCAACTTTATGCCCCCAAACAACCACAGACCTTGAGCAAAATAAGCTCATGCTTCCAGGCTACCTATGAAGATACACACTGTATGCTCTGCTTCCCTTAACAGGGAGCCAGACACAGATTTCTCTGGGCCCAGGGACTGCCTCGTCAGCTGTGTGTCTGATGCATTATTAGGAGTAGTTCTCTCTCCTCTTTACCTCCCTGTCCTCACCCAAGGCTGCTCAGAGGATCTAGGCAGCTTGTGTGAGAGTAGACCCACTGTTGGCCACTGGGCATTCTGTCCATCATCAAAGAATGGGTGAAAAGAATCTGATGGCTAAAGAACAAGCAGGCAAAACCTGTGACCACAAATTCAAGCTGCAGTCCACCCAGTACTAGTTATCAAACTCCTGCTGCAGTAATCGCAGGCCTGCCCCAGTCATTTGCCAAGTGGGAACTGCAAGACTCTACCCTTTGTGACCTGGTTTTGCCATTGTGTCACGACACACAAATGATAACCCTAAAGGATCCTGCAGGTCACCAATGATGTCCAAGCACAAGCATCCCTGGCTGACCTCCAGTGTCTCTGTCACCCTTAGGCAAAGACTGACAGCTGCATTGAGGTGCTGTTGTGTGTATGCCCACCCACATTTTGAAGGTGCTGCAGGTGCGGCATCACCTGGAACCCAGTTGAGGACAACTCCAGTCATGATCCCATAAATCACAGGCCTTTGTCACTCAAGAGACTTTGGCCTACAACAATGCGACATCTGTTTATTGATCAATATTGCAGGCATCTCTCCTGGAGTGAAAGAACAACAGGTCATCTGAATTATCTCCTTTCCAGCCTTCTTCTTTCCACCTGTACTTCCCAAAGGCTCGCAAAGCCAAAAAGAGAAGAGCCCATAATGGTGGTAGTTTTTCTTGGGGGGAAGGGGGGCAGTTACTGCTGTTTCCACAGCACTACAATACAGATTCCACTTCAAAGAAAGAGTACCCCTTGTTGGTTAATGTCAAAAAAGTGGAGGAGGCAAAGAAGAAGGGAGATAAGATGGTAGAAGGCAGAGGGCCCCTAGTTCTGGTTTAGGCAGCTATTTATTACAGTGATGGACAGTGGGGCTGATCCTGCATCATTTTCACCCAATAATGAGTCATTTATGGAAGACTCCACAGTGCTTGTCTGTTTTATTGCCACACAGCTCAGAACATGCTCTCAACAGACAGATGTCCCTCTACACCTAGGACATTAAAACCTGAGGTGGCCAGATTTCCTACTTGCAGGGACAGGGACTCAGGCCATGAATTGTAGTGGGTCTGCCTCACCACCAGAGGGTGCCCTGTGGTCACTTTTCCCTCTTAACTCTAGGTTGGCTGTTCATCCAGAGTTTGGACAGAATCAAGTGTCAAATGCATCATACAAGTTAACACTAAAGGTTTTTGGTTTTTGAAGAATGCCTCTTAAGATGATGGCAGAAACCACATATAATCACATGTTTTGAGCAATGTCCTTTGGCCCATGCTATGTGGATCTTAATTGAAGAATCAGTCTCTGAACATTGTGCTTTCATTATGACAGTGACTCATGTTTGCAAACTACTTGTTTCAAGACAATACACTATTCAAAGCTCCAGGATGCAAGGGACTAGAGGAGAGAAGTGAATCTTTCCTCAGCCCATCAGGGTTAATAGCTCAGACAAGATAGTCATTGCTGTGTGTTTTCCTCATATCCTGTCTGTACTTCTATCACAGGTCTTCCCAGCCATCTTCTTCCAATTAGAAGATACGGGTGACTAACATCCTAAGTCACAGAGAGCTTTCAGTAGCCTTAACAGAATGAGCAGGTTTAAACATTCCTATAACAAAAAGCTCTGTTTATAAGCAGAGTGGCTAGAGCTCTGATAGTCCATAGGCATGGAGTTGAATTTTCTCTGTGTCAAATGTATTGGTTCATAAGAAAGGATGACTACCCCTTCTCTCAGCCATTATTGTCTTCTTTGACTCCTCTTTGATACTTCCTGAATCACAATACCATCCACAAGTGTGTTCACACACAGTCCTTTCTATTCCTACCACATCTTCACTGCACTATCCCACTGGCATCTCATAACACAAAGCTTAGGTGAATAGAGAAGGTATTAATGTACTTCTCCAATTTTCCCAAGCAAAATCGGTTGGCCTGTTCTGTGTTCCCATATGTTGCAAGACCCTTTATTACAGACATTTTTGCTGCATTGTAACTGCTTCTTTACCAACTTCTACCACTGTGTGCTCCCCTAAGTCAGGGACCAGATCTATCTACCAGCCTTCTGTCCCAAAGCTGTGTAGTGTCTGACATACAGTAAGTGTTTAACAAATTTTTGTTCATTTAAATGACTATATCCATTTGACCAAGTAATCAAGTCACTCAGAAGGGCTATGTGATACCATCTGCTATGTTTACTAGCAGTGAGTGAGGGAAGTATGTGTGTGGGACAGTGCATACATGGTCCAACTAGAAGAATAAACAGACAGTGAGGAAATCCGTGTTGAATCCTGACTCTGGAACAAGCACCCTGATGAATGCAAGAGATGAAATAACAAGACATGATCAAAGCCCTTAACACCCATCCAGGGACCAAAGGGGTCCTTTAGCTTCTCCAGTCTTTAGCTTCATCTTAATCAGAATGAGTAGTTTAGAGAATAAGATTACAGGGGTTGGGAAAATAGGTTTACAGTTGTGAGTACACAAAATGCAGCTTATTTTTGTATTGTTATTTATTAATTATTTTATTATTATTGTTAACCTCCTATTTTCCACTCCTGTGCAATGGTTCATTTAGCTCTAACATTCCATGGCCTCATCAATATGCTCACAGAGAAGTGCCACACATAAACTCAAACACATCTAACACAAGAGTAACAAACAATACGCCGTATCACCTGGTGGAATCATGGTGGAAGAGCAGATCAGACACACCCTGAGAAAAGTCTAGAGAAGAGAGAACTTGGGGAGCAGAAGAGTTCAGAAGGCTCCATACACATGGGACTAGAGCTGAGCCTGAAGTTCAGGAAGCAGGGGAACTGCCTTTCCCATGGTCAGTGCCTACTGTGAAAGGGAGGCTTGTGTTGAAAAACACAAGTAAAGCCTGTCTCCTCTCCAGACAATGTCTTTTCCTCTGCTATCCAAGCTCACCCCAAATTCCTCTAGTCTTGCTGATGAACTCCTGATCTAAACTGGGTTTTGGCCCACTATGTAGTCTCATGGCATCAAGAACTTTTGGTTGGTGGTAAAAAATAAATAAATAGTAGTTGTATCCTGTATGCGTATCATCTATTCTGTGTCTATTGCCTTTATCCCCTACAAGATTGAAAGGTCTCTGAGCACAAGACTTGTATGTGTTTTGGTCATTGCCAAACCTCCTGCCCCTAGAATTTACTAATTCGTGCACAATGATTTAGTAAATGAAAGCCGGCAACATTTGGAAAGTGGGTCTGTGGGATGGCAGGGCTGCTTCCAGGCCCCAATCGTTGTGGCTGCCTCAGCACTTTAGTCCAAAGTCAAACAAGGTCATAAGGGACAGGTGCAAATGCAGCCCCAGCTGCAGATCTGGACCTGCGCAGGTGGTTTGAGAAATACAACCACGAAGTTTCGTTAGCCAACCCTGCCTCTGTGTGCTACGCCACATCCCCTCCCCATTTCCTCTCGCTCAAAAAGGAAGACACGCTTCTCTTAAAACAAACTTCTGGTGAGCTTCGGACCCTTTCCCGCCTCCCCACATGCACAGATTCAAGCCTCCTGCCACCAACTCAGTCTCATAATGAATGACTTTGTCTAAACACATCCAGAACCATACAGCAGTTTGTGGGATCCGTGTCCCCACCTGCAGCTTCCTGGGGCTATTTCTGTCTTTAAAGAGCTGGGGCAACTTGTCTCAGAAAGAGCAGATGACTTCTTGAAGGTCACATAGCTAAAACCCATGCTAGGGGCTCTTTATTATAACACCAATTAATATTTAGTGTTTGCCATAAACCAGGCATGCTGCTAAGTGCTTCCTTGCATTATCCCTGTCAATCCTCACACAGCCCTGAGAGACATATATATCATTAATCCCACTTTCCAGTAGGCCCTAAGTCACAGGTTAAAGACATAACTGCCAAAGCCACTCAGCTTGAAGTCACAGATCCGGATTCAAACGCAGGACATAATCCGACTCCATGGCCTAAACTCTTTCTCCTACACACTGATCACATGACCACAGCAGAACCACTGGGATGATTTTTCACCCCCAGATTCTCACATTCATTTATGAGCTCTAAGCGAAAGGGCTGCCTGGTGGGAGAACTGACCTGTGATTCATGAAAACTATTTCAGAGTAGGACTCACCCAGAGGGATCTTTCTTCACAAAAATGACATACTCACTCTCCAATGGCCCACTTTTTCTGGCACCCCTTCTTTCTTGCTCTCCCATCCACATCAAATCCTGGACTCTCTGTGCCCCCACAGCAGCCCCACCCAGGCTCACCCTCCTTGAGCCCAAACACTCCTTCCAATTGCTTCACCACCAAAGAACTTAACTAGCTTTACAGGAGGAAAGCATCTGACAAATTCAGTGACTGTAAGGAGCATGGGCCTACCATATATATGGGGCATCCCCTTCAAATTTAAGAACAACTTATTACGATCAAGTCGATTTGGTAGCAGTCTTGTGTTCGGGGCTCCAGTGTCATCATCTGCTGCTCCTGCCCTGGGAGGAACAGCACCGTTATAGGCCTGGAGGTGCCCTCCACTGGGGACTCACGTATTCCCATTTTTACACAGAGCAACCTTAAGAGGGGGAGAAAGGCCCAGGGTGTGAAGGCTGTAAGTATAGACATTCACCTCCTCGCCTCTGCTGGCCCAGCCTCTGCCACTGCAAGCTTAGGTACAGCTACTGTATATTGAGCACCTACTATGTACCTAAGTACCTTTGTTCATTTGATCCTTAAAGCCACACCAGGAAGTAGGTTGCACTGACCTAAACTTACAGGTAAAGAAAATGAGACCCAGAGAGATCACATCACTTCTCACATGGTGTAAAGGATTTGGGAGCCAGCTCTGCCTGACCCTAAAACTTTGAGTATATGCCAACATACTAAGCTGCCTCACCCATTCTCTCTCTAAGATTTAAAGACTTTGCAAAGCAAAACCTGTTCATACCTTCCCCAGCAATGCTGGCTAGGAGGTCAACCAGAGGAGCTGTTAACCCTCATATCGATAGAGGGTGCCTGTGACATACAAGCAGACATGTGTCTTCTAATCTGCAGTTAGATAGAGTTCTGCTCCCAGGTCCAAAATTTCTCCCTGGATAATTATGCCCACACATCCAGTTTGATTTGCCATTCAGCTTATTTACTTTTTGCCTCAGAATTGGTTAGATTCTCTGGACTGGCCAACCTTATAAATGGCAAGTTAAACAAGAGGGGAACGTGCTGCATGCAAGTGCTATTGATCAGCTGAGTCAACGCAGAGTGGGAAGCAGTTCTTTTGATGTATGGCCAAATTTTCTGAGTCTATTGACAATTTTCTCTAAGGCCTTGTAATAATCGCATGCCTGCTTTGCTTTTAAATTGCCTAACCTTTGGGTGGTGAAATCACAGCATGTTATTCTAATCTCTTTATAATGAACTGGAGTTCAGTTCACATAAACATGTCTCCCGGGTGCCCATAGTGAGAGGCAGGAAGGGTCGAGTAGCAGATCTCACAGCCATGAGGATCCCAAAAGCCTGAACTGAACTTTCCGTCTGAAACCACAAAGGCTTCTGCACCTGCTGTCCTGGTCTCTGAACCTGGGTTCCCAGACTGGCAGCATCAGCAGTACCTGAGAAACTCTTAGAAATGCAAATTCTCAAACCCTTGCTCAGACCAAGCCATCACCAGAAACAGTGGCTTCTCCAGAGTAGTGACTCAGTAAACACTTGCTGTTTGTTGAGTAAATAGCACAGGAAGAAGGAATGCGGAGGAATGACGTCAGTGATGAACCCGATGGATGCTGAGTGCTGTCTGTTTCACATGTGTCCAGGGATGGCTTCTAACTGGAGCCTGCCTCCATCACCTGAACACACAGATTTCTGGACATAACTCCATAGTTTCTGACTTGGGCTGGGGCCCAAGACTGTGAATGTCACCAAGACCTCAATGCTGCTGGTGCAGGGGACACACTTTGAGAACCACTGCCCCTCAGGTAAGACTCATCTGTCTCCACTTTCTGCCTCTCTTTCTGGCAATGGGTAGCATATTCTTTTTAAGGCCTTCTCTCCAATCTTCTCACATGGCTCAAAATATTGCCTAAGGGCTGATCTAAAAACAACTAAAACCAAAAGAAGAATAAACTCCTTTCTCTTTTAAAGAATTGATGGGCTCTACCTTAATAATCAAGCAGTTATGTTCTCCATTCTGGAGACAGAAAAGCAAGGACTACAGCCACAATTGTTAGGAATTCATGGTCGACTTTTTCTGCTGAGCAGGTAGGAAACATGGATTATAAAACTGCAGTTCATTTTCTGAAGCTCACATCTCTGGTAGTCTTTAAGAGTTTGCCCAGCCACAAGATGGTGGTGCTGAGTTGGTGTGCACAGGAAATGTGCTGCTGCCCGCCCCCCACTCCTCCCAACCCCCCCCCCCACCAACCGGCTTCCTCTCAGGGCGGCTATCCAGAGCAGGACAGGAGCAAAGGATGAATACATTTGATAGAATCAAAGGAGGCTTTTCCTCCCAAGAAACCAGACAATGAAGAAATGCTTCATCCAGCAAACACAGACCCTGCAATAGAGACCCGGAACCCAGTTGCATGCATTTCACCCAGTCTCTGGAGATAGAGCCACAATTTCCCACTCCAAGTAAGAACCACAGAGTGGGCTACAGACTGGCCATTGGTACCAAGGAGACAACAGGGCAAAATAACAGATCTGTGCATTCCCCAAAACATATGCAGCCACCTTACAAATTTTAAATCCCAAGCAAGTGGAAAGCTGTATCAAAATTGATTCTCTCATGGTTAGCCAGAGCCTGGTGCACTATAAGCAAGAGGCATCATTTTTTCAAGTCAAAAATGGAAATTCACGGTTTGTGAGCTCTAAGTAGTAATAGGCATATATAAAAGGAAGAGACTCCCAGCACATCCAGAATGTCTGGTGACTACAATGGGAGTAAACTCAACTCAACCTCTCCCCACTGTCTTTTCCAGGGGCTTGGTCTGAACTGAAATGGGTGAGAAGATTTTGCTTTCCATCCAAATGTCTCCAAAACAGTTACTCATGATTTACATAATTCTAATGAAAATGCATTTTCATGCTGTAATTTTATGCATAATTGCTTCCCTTTTCCCTGGACTAGGAGAGAGAACACCTGAAGTTGGTAAGGCCCTTGCCTTCACTAGCTCAGTTGTTTCTTAAACTTGGCTGATCATCGGAATCCATGGCAGAATGGTCTGTTCCATGCCCCCATCAGCCTGCTCAGGGACAGTCCCAGGGATGGGAGAGCTGGAGAGCTGTTGGTCTCTAACATGCCTGTGGGAAGAGTGATCCACTTTAGGGAATTCCCATGATCCATCAGGTTCAGACACGGCTGCACCAGGTCACAGCTTTTCAGGCCCAGAGCATATTCTCTCCATCACATTCGCAATGTCCTGTGGGACCAGGAAGAAGGAAATATTGAAAGCATACAGGACCTTTACAGAGGGAGGACAGAAAGGGGCTTGCCCGGAACCTGAGGGACTCATGCAGGAGAGTTCAGCTTAGGGCCTCCACTGACCCAGTTCTGGGCATCCTCATCCTCATCCACCCTAAGACGTCTGCCCTCGCTGTGAGCTCTGAGATTCACGTTGACCAGACACAGTGCAGCATGGCATGCAGAAATCATGGAATAAGTGACTCACCCTCAGTCGGCTGGCTCTTCCTAGAGGCTCTGTAATCCATCCAGGATTCTGGCACAGCACCTCGGAGAGGAAACGCGTGCAAACAAAGACACATGAAAACAGGGTCAAGTTGCTGGGACGCTTTGAACGGAAGAATCAAAGACTCCGGGAAGAGCTCATCGTGTCTCCCAGCGCTAGGAGCTGTCTGCGCGGGGCCTGGGCAGCTGGTGGGTGATCAGAGCAGCCCTCACCAGCACCCACACCCACAGGGAACATCTGCTTACACCCGCAGAAGAGCAGGAAGCTTTGCTTTATTAAGTGGGGAGGAGGGAGGCATTTGGTTGGGCTTGGGCTGGAAGAAGAGAGGAAAATGGCCTCTCCCCACCAGCCCTACAATTTGATTCTCTGTATAGGTCATGTTTAGCCATAGGACAGTTTGCTCTCATGAGAGGCCTTTATGAAAGTTTTGGCAAAGCAGGGTTGCTCTGGGACCAGGGAGGCCTGTGTTAGAGTCAATCATAGAAGCAGAATCACTGAGAGTGACATGGAATAAGGCACTTATTGCAGGTGGGACTTCACATCACTGTGGGTGGCGGTAGAGCATTCTGTACAGGATGCTGCCTCTGTATCTGGTGTTAAAGTTGCTATAGATCAGCTAAGCTGTCTGTCAAGAAAGAGAGCTGGATGTGGACAAGGGCCAGGACAAACTGAAACCCACACTGACAAAATGGATCTGCATCTGTCTTCCACCACCTCCAACCTCGACACCCTGGGTCAGTGGTCAGCAAACTCATTCGTCAACAGAGCCAAATATCAATAGTACAATGATTGAAATTTCTTTTGAGAGCCAAATTTTTTAAACTTAAACTTCTTCTAATGCCACTTCTTCAAAATAGACTCATCCAGGCTGTGGTATTTTGTGAAAGAGCCACACTGAAGGGGCCAAAGAGCCACATGTGGCTCACGAGCCACAGTTTGCTGACCACTGCCCTGAGTGATTGCAGGAGACAGTGGCCCCTTCACTACAAAGCGGCACAGGCATCTGGTGAAGAACCCCACAAAGCAGACTGCTGTGAACATATCTATGAAAGCCCATTTGGAGACTCCCCTGAATAACTGAGGGAGACTTCGGGCAGGTAGTGGGTTAGAGATTTGTAATTTGCACATAAATGGAGACGTGACCCCATTTAGTATTCAGGGATGGGGATGCTTGGTCATGCTGGTTACACAAGTGGCATATTATAATGAGCATTTCATAAACTCATAGACCTGGAAAGAAATATGAAAGCATCATTACCCACCTGTTCTCCCCGCCGCTGTCCTCTCCTCTTCAGGAGCCTTCCATGTTTTAGTCATACCCAGCTCTTATAGGTCTCTAAATGCACCGCACAATTATATGCTTTGGAACCTTTGCATTCGAAAAAGCTTTGATGTGGAAACTCTCTCTCCTGCTGCCCTCCCTCTCCCCCTTTCCCTGAATAACATAGACTCAAATTCCAAGTCTCATATCAGGCATTCCCTCTTTTCTGACCTCCAACTAATGTCAGCTAAGGACTCTGCTATGTACTTTCTGTTGACAGCATCCTGAACTCACCTCTCCCCAGGCACCTATCTATTACTCTACTAGAGGCCTGGTGTACAAATTCTTGCATGGGTGGGGTCCAGCTGGCCTGCCCCAACTGGGGGCAGAGCCAGCAGCAGGGAGGGACTGCAGATGGTTGGCCAGCTAGCCCTGCCCCCTGGTCGAACTCCCAGTAAAGAGACTATTTGCATATTAGCCTTTTATTATATAGGATTTTGATTAAAAATCAAAGAAACCTCATTGAAGTATAATAGACCTACAGCAAACTGCACATATTTAAAGTGAAAAATCTGATAAGTTTCTACATAGTTATACCTCACAATCAAGATAATAAACAAATTACTACATCTTCCCTAGAAGTTTCTTTCTTTTTAAAATAATATGTTTTATTGACTTTTTGCAAAGAAGAACGGAGAGGGATAGAGAACCAGAAACATCTATCAGAGAGAAACATTGATCATCTGCCTCCTGCACACTCCCTCTGGGGAGGTGCCTGCAACCAAGATACATGCCCTTGAACAGAATCGAACCTGGGACCCTTCAGTCCACAGGCCAATGTTCCATCCACTGAGGCAAACCAGTTACAGCCCTAGAAGTTTCTATATGATCCTTTGTCATTCCTCTCCCTGACCTCCCCAACTTCACCTCTAGGCAAACTCTGAGCTGTTTTCTATCGCTATAGATTAGTTTTCATTTTCTAGAGTTTTATTTAATGAACTCATATAGCATGTAATCCTTTTAGTCTGTCTTCTTTCATACTCAGCATAATTATTTAGAGATTCATTCCTCTTGCATATGTCAATAAATAGTTCAACCCTTCTTATTGCTGAATAGTATTTAATTTATCCATTCACCTGCTGATGGATATTTGAGCTTTTTCCAATTTGGGGCTATTAAAAATAAAGCATCTATGAACATTCATGTACAAATCTCTTTATAGAAATATATATTTTTTTTCTCCTGGGTAAATACTTAGGAGTGCAATGACAGATATATGGTGGCAGTATGTAAACTTATTTAAGAAACTGCCAAAATGTTTTCCAAAGTGTTTGTAGCATTTTACACTCTCCCCAGCTATTCCTCCATGTCCTGGCCAATGTGTGGTGCGTCTTGTTTGTTCTCATAACAGTGTCTTTTGAAGAGCAAAAGTTTTTAATTTTGATGAAAACTAATTCATCATTTATAAAAAAAACACACCTGAATATATCACTCCTTTAATTCCTGAGTGATTGTTATCTCTAGACCACCTTCTTCTATCTGAATTCCCAGCACCAAGACAATGCTTACCACTTAGGAGACAGTGAAACTGTCATTCTTATGGCTACATCCTTACTCTTGCCTATAATGACCAAGCCTCTGAGTCTCCTAGCAACTGCCGCATAATGACTGTTTCCCTTTACAGGAATTGGGGTTTTTAATCAATATATTTTTCTTAAGCCAGGAAATGCCTACTAAGGCCTCTGCATATTTCCCTATGAAGTATCTGTGTATTTGAACAGAGAGAGAATGAGGAACAGAGAAATCTTCTCTTGAAGGCCTTCATTTAGGAATTCTGCTTGGTTTATCTCCTGATCAGGGAGAGCTTTTTGTTTTCAGAAAAAGTAGAGAAAATTTTCATAACAGAGTCTCCCAGAGGCAGAAGGCAAAGGGGACTTCACCAGGAAAGCAGTTCAAGGGAGTTTCAACAATGGCCTACCATTTTTGCCCCAGGAAAGGTGTCTGAAGAAAGAGATTAAACATCTCCTCCATCTATGAGATCCACTGCCTAGCAGTCCCTCCAGTCGCCCCACTACAGGCTGTTGGCCCCACTGATGTGTCCACAGTCACCCAACCAGCAATGTTGCTGGCTCCTTCAGGTAACAGCACAGAAGGGTGTAGCTCAATATTGTTGAGATGTTCAATTCAATAGAAAACAAACAGTTGAAACACTCTCATAGGCATTTGTCTCATGGTGTCCTAAAACTTCCATTTTTCACAGTGAAAAGGGATTCTAAGGATGAATTACAGTTCTGGAAACACAAAAGATTAAGATAACAATCAGTAACAACAAGAAAATTGCTTGCTTCATAACACAAGGATTGCTAATAAAATGTCATTGAAAAATATATTTTAAATATATTATTAAACTCACAAGGAAAAAAATAAGTGGAAATTTCCAGGTACCAAAAAGGAATGTGAACCCAGAGTGATCATTTAGAACCTGGCAACACTGTGCTTACCACAGCGTGAGCAGTATCATGGCTTGAGCTTTAAAACTATAGGAGTCAAGATGTTGCAAGGCCAGAGAGTTGGAACTGAGAACTCTCAAGGAGTAATAGACTCTCTGAAAAGAAAGACCAGAACAAAATCTGTCAGCACAAATAAACAAGTCTCATCTGACACTGAATTCCAGATGAGCAAAAATGGCTCCTTTGGGAATTAGAAATCTCATACAGACCAAATTTACCCATATTTCCTAGAAAATAGTGAAAAATATAAGGATGCCAGCTATTATTGCTTCTATATAAACGTATACCATGATGAGACAAAGGATTTGAATATGCATTTCTCTAAAGACAGGAATATGGTGAATAAACACATGAAAAGATGCTTAGCATCATTAGTCATGAGAGAACACCAATCAAAACTGCACCAAGGCACAACTTCATACCCACTAGGGTGACTATGATCAAAAACACAGACAGCAAGTATTGATGAGAATGTAGAGAAATTGGAACCCTCCTATATAACTGGTGGGAATGTAAAATGGTGAAACCACTTCGGAAAATAGTTGGTCTCCCCCAACTTCCCTCCCCTGCAGGCCTGGTTCCCCCCAACTGCCCTCCCCTGCTGACCTGGTCTCCCCCAACTGCCTTCCCCTATAGACCTGGTCCTCCCCAACTGCCCTCCCTGCTTGCCTGATCATCCACAATTGCCTTCCCCTGCTGATCTGGTCTCCCCCAACTGCCCTCCCCAGCAGGCCTGGGTCCCCCACAATTGCCCTCCTCTGCTGGCCTGGTCACCCCTAACTTCCCACAACTGCCCTCCCCTGCAGGCCATCTTGTGGTGGCCATCTTGTGGCATCCATCTTGTGTCCACATGGGGACAGCCATCTTTGACCACATTGGGGTGGCTATCTTGTGTCTTGGTGTGATGGTCAATTTGCATATTACTCTTTTACTAGATAGGATAAGAAACTTGAGTAACCATGAATTTTGGTACCCGTGGGGGCCCTGGAACCTATCACCGTGGATACTGGGGGAACAACTCTAAATTCACACAATGGACTATTACTCAGCCGTATTTTTTTTTTTAAAGGGAATGCTGGTACCTGCTACCACAGGGATGAAACATAGAAAATGTTAAGTAAACCAAGTCAAATATATTATATGATTCCATTTGTATGAAATATTCAGAATAGGCAAATCTATAGAGACAGAAATTAGATTAGTGGTCTCCAGGGGCTGGGGTGGAAGAGAGGGGAGAAAAGTGTGGTATAGGGCTTCTTTTCGGGGTGGGGTGGGGAGGTGATAGAAATATCCTGGAATTAGTGAGGATGGTTGTGCAACTTTATCAATATACTAAGTTTACACTTTGATAGGATGAATTATACCTTAGTTAAAAAAATAATAATTAAAAAATTATGAGGTTACTAGAGGCCTGGTGCATGAAATTCATCCATTCAGGGGGGAGAGGAGTCAGCCTGGCCTGTGCCCTCTCACAGTCCAAGAACACTTGGGTGATGTCTGACTGCTGGACATCCTTAGTGCTGCTGGGGCTTCTGGCTGAGTATTGCTTCCCCTGTGGGAGCACACTGACCACCAACGGGTAGCTCCTGTGTTGAGTGCTGCCACCTGGTGGTCAGTGCTCATCATAGCAACCATTGATTAGCTTTACTAAATACAGAGCATAAAAGTGATCCACATACTCAAAAGCCAGACATAGGATATAGATGACATTATAAATTAACAGGGAAAGGATGAATTACTGAAGGAATGATGAATGAAATGAAATTAGGTTCCTCCTTTACACCTTCACAAAAACTAATTTTAAGGGATTAAACACATAAGCATGAAAAGGAAAACTGTAAAACCTTTAAAAAAAACATAGGAAAATATATTTTGAGAATCTGGGACAGGGAAGGATTTCTTAGGTCACACACACACATACACACACACACACACACACACAAAGAAAAGAGAAATATACAATTAATAATTTAAAAAAAACACAAAATAATCATAGTGTGACCATTTACAGACATGTACCTTACAATTAAGATATAAGGTCATTCATGAGAATAACGCACACCAAGTTCAAGTGAATGGCTACTGTGGAGGGAAAATGGTAAAGATTTGATGGTGCAATAGTAGTACAGGTATTAACTTATCTTTCCCTTTTTTTAAGAACAGTGAAAGACATATAGCAAAAAAAACAAAATAACCATTGTTTAAGCTTTGTGATGAATGCATAAGGGTCTGTTATATTATTTCCTCTAATCTTCTGTGCTCTTTAAAGTGTTTCATAAATAAGGAAAAGGGTTTTTTTCATATATTAACATACCATCTGGTCTAGAAAGTTGAAGAATCTCCAAATGCACCTGGGCCCCCTCCTGGGATCAGCATCTCCTTGAAATTAGACAACAAACTTTGGGCAGAAATGGAGCTAAACTCAGCGACTCTCCACCACAATTGTCTGCTCTTTCTGGAAACAGTGCATGTCTGCCATTCCAAGCAGGGACTCAGTTATTTCCACTCTAAAGTGTGATGTGGATTTACTGAACCAACAAGAAGTCAGGGGAGAAACCTAAATCTCTGTCTTTGCAAATTACTGTTTTCTGCTAGTACTGAGCACTTATTCCACTATCAAATCAATGAGGGAGAGGGGAGCGAGGGAGTGAAATGAATTACTTTTCTTCCTCTGAAGTGCACACATCACTCTTGCACTCAGTGCGGCCACTTCCCAGTCCCAGCTCCCTTGGGGAAAAATGGATACCTAGGGAAAAGCATCCACCTTCACCCCCTATCAGGATAGGGTACAGAGGCACTGAGAGGAGCTCCCCTCATCTGGAGCTTAAAGAAAAAGCCTGCCAGCAAACAAGCAGGGGAATTAGAAAACATGGAGCCCCTGGGGAATTAGAAAAGCCCCACTTGCTTCACTCTTCCTCTTTGACCACCAACCATGAGGGACCAGGTTGGGCAGAGGTTAAGGGCACAGAGTAACACACAGCTGGGTGAAGAGCAGACACACTCTCCCAAGGCAGTGGTTCTTCACCCTGAACAACATTACAACTACCAGGGAACCAAAAAATACAGGTGGCCAAGCCCCAATCCCATACCCTCAGAAGCAACTGGTTTGAAGCTGTCATTGGCTTTATTTACAAGCACACAGGTCATTCTATGTGCAGTCTCTACCCACAGGACTCACAGAAATAACTTGGGAGTGCTTTAAGAGCAGTGGTTCCTCAGAGCTCACTGTAAATGATGTGAAATCAGATAAGCCCAGGCTCTAAACTGGAGTGGGTCACTTATTATGTGACCTGCGGCAAGTTATTCAATTTGAATCAGCCCCGATTTTTTTTTCATTGGACCTGGGAATGATAATACCTACCCTTCCATGCAGGCAGTAACTGAGATGATACATGCAAAAGAGCCACTGCCACATGGCTGTCATTACTAAAAGTCATTTCGACCCAGAAATGGCTCAACTGCGGTCGAGTACCTCCTTGGGATGATGATTCAGAACCAAAGAGAAGCCAGAGCCTCGCATGTCTCGGTCGCCCTGCATTTGTGGGGAAGGATAGCCACAGCATCTATCTGATATTTCTGGACCCAATGTTGGTCTTTAGTTTGAAGGGCAAATCCTTAAACAGGGAGCTCACCACAATTCAAAGGGATGAAAGAGAGCTATGTGGAGTGGTATGATCTAAATGCTTGTCCCACCCAAATTTATATGTTGAAACCTAATCCCATGTGATGGTTTTAAGAGGAAGGGCCTTTGGAAGGTGAGTGGGTCTTGAGGGCAGAGGCCTCATGAACAGGGTTAGTGCTCTTATGAAAGAGGCCACACAGAGAACCCCACCCCTCCCACCAGGTGAGACACAGCAGGACAGCTACCTATGAACTAGGAAACAAGCCCACACCAAACTCCAGATCTGCCAGGGCCTTGATCTTGGTCCAGCCTCCAGAACAGTGGGAAACACATTTCTCTCGTCACCTCGTCTATGGTATTTGTTATAGCAGCCCAGGCGAAAGCAGGTGAGTATCCAAGACTCCGGATTGGGGATCTGAAATCTACTGCAGGCAGTGGTAGGTAGAATAGTGCCTCCCTACCTCCCACATAGATACTCACATCCTACTCCCCAGGATCTGTGAACATGTGAAGTTACACAATGAAAAGGAGCTTAGGTTGCAGATGGAATTGAGGCTGACAATCTGCTGACTTTGACATGGGGAAATTATCCTGTATGGGGGGTGGGTCCATAGGAGCCTTTCTACGTGGAAGAGGAATGCAGAAGAGAGGTATTGTGAGAAGGACTGGAAGCCCTACTGCTGGAGGAAGCAACAGGAAGAAGAAACCATGAGTAAGCTCTGAGGGTGGCCTCGGGGAGCTGGAAAAGGTAAAGGGGTAGGAACATTCTCCCCTTGAGCCTCCCAAAGGAGCAGGGCCCTGCTGGATTTTAGCCCCTGTAGACCTGATTCAGGCTTCTGACCTCCAAAACTGTCAAAAGATAAATTTGTGTTGCTTTAAGCTACTGAGTTGGTTTTTGGGTGGTTATGGTTTGTTTTTTGCACCCAATTTTTAATTTTTTTTCTTTTAATGTCTTTTCTTAAATATACCATCAATAACCTTGGCTCAGTGCATGTTACCAAATATTCTCTAGGGATTTTATAGTCTCTGACAGTCGGCTACAGTCTGGGTGACATATTAAGTTCATAGTAACAGCAGCAGTAGAAAATAATGGCCCAACTGCTTGAACAGCCAGAAAGTTTTCAGGCCTTCTCTGTGAGTAGCCCTGGCTAAACTAGATGGATGGGTGGTGACTAGGGGAGTCTGCAGGCTGAGGTGAAAATTACCTTAACAACTGCTCCTCAAGAAACAAAATCCACACTCTGAGTTCGTTCATTCATTCAAGAACATTGCTGAGCATCTTCTCTGTGCTGGACAGTGGGAACACCAGATGAGTAAGGTATGGTCTCAGACTTTGAAGATATCACTGTCTACACACAGGAGCCAGGGATACAAGTAGGGAATTATGAGTATTGTGATCTATGACTAGTGTCAGGAAACTTCAATTTAGAAACAAACAGCAGGTATTTGTGGAGCAAAGGAAATTCAGAAAAAGAGAGAAGTGTGAGCAAATGCAGGGATCTTGTGAACACAAGCACCCAGGAACCGTCCCATGCTGCCAGAAATCAACAGCTAAGACTTGTGTTCTGTAGACCCTCTCCCCAGACCAGCTTACCTCCAAGACACCCCAAACCTGACCTACTGCAGGCTCTGAGTGTCCAGGATCCTTAGCTCAAGCATCTCTTAGGCAGTCTCTATCATGTAGTAGGTGCTCATTAAAAAAAAAAATGTTGAGTGAATGAATGTATGCTGAGAGGAAGAGAGAGTTAAACATCAAACTCCATATCTCCCTCACCCCTCACCCTCACTTCTATTCCATTACTTGTGCTTGTTCTAGTATTCACCCCAAGACCTTTATTCACCCCTGCTCCCACTTCAGGCCCCCAAGACACAACCCTACACATTCTCCTCTCTAATGGACTTCATTCCTATAGTCTCCTCTTAGCCCTTCCTATAGTCTTCCACCTCCTATTGTCCATGACCCAGTCCTGGTAAGAAAGAGAAACAAAGATGCTAATGCCCCCTTTGAAACTCTTCCTTAAGCTTTTCCTTTCCTGGAAGAAACAAGAGGGAGACTAGGTTCACACAGGTATGTCTGTTTTCCAATGCACTTGAGATCAGACCTCATTCCAAACCAGAAGAAAATCATTCATTCTCCAAAGAAAAGAGAACAGTTCTTACACAACAGTGATGCTATGGATGGGTCAGAAGCCATGGCACCCGCTCAGCCCTCCCAGTTTTTTAAAAATGTTAACATTCGGTGATATGACTTTTATTTAAAATATAACTCAAAATATCTTAAGAAAAATGTCATTTCTTCACTGATCAGTAGTATTACACAATCTACATAATTTTTTTTAAAGTTTCACACAAGTCTCTATTCTCCCACCCTCTTAATACTCAAATTTCTGTTCCATTATGCTTCTAGGTATATAGTCTTAAACTCTGATGGATTCTTACCATAGAAATGATTCTGATTGTCAACTGAAACTTGCTTCACATTATATTCATATTTATGTGCCATTACCACTGGTCACCAGA
Source organism: Lasiurus cinereus (assembly GCA_011751065.1). Classification (NCBI taxonomy): domain Eukaryota; kingdom Metazoa; phylum Chordata; class Mammalia; order Chiroptera; family Vespertilionidae; genus Lasiurus; species Lasiurus cinereus. The sequence continues at coordinate 48,778,430 of JAAGEH010000393.1, forward strand.
TCTCTGGGTTATTCATTAGAAAAAGAGACAGAGAGAGTAAGGCCCTCAAAGCTAACATGGCAGATGTTTCTACCAGCCCAAAGCACTGGAAACAAACACTGAAGAAGAAGGGATTTCCAAACCAAGATTAAAAATCAAGAATATATTTAGGCCAGCCAGAATGGCTCAGCTAGTCAAGTGTTGTCCTGTGCACCAAAAAGTTGCCAGTTCAGTTCCCAATGAGGGCACATGCCTGGGTTGTGAGTTTGGTCCATGGTTGGGGCATGTATGGAAGACAATCAACTAATAAATGTTTATCTCTTCCCTTCCCTTTCTCCTCCTCCTCCTCCTCCTCCTCCTCCTCCTCCTACACAATCAACATAATTTATTTTTTCTTTCTCTCTCACTCTCTCAGTCCCTCTCTCTCTCTCTCTCTCTCTCTCTCTCTCCATTCCCCCTCTGTAGCATGTTCTCAGGTAAGGATTAAAAAAATAATAATAATAAAGAAAGTATTTGACTTTACAGTAAATAGCACCCGAGGCACAGCCACCTAAGGCATCACTGATCGATTCAGATCATCAGCAGGGAGATTTACAGTAGCTTTCAATGGGCCCAAGGAGGAAACCTCAACTGTTTCACAGTTTTACTGAGGCCTGACAGGCAGAAACCTGCCTAGCAAAGGCAAATGTAAAAAAAAAAGAGGTACTTTACACAAACCAAGATGGAAAAAATGAATCAATGTATGTGTTTTTTTATCTGTATGGCTGTTTGGGGACCTACTATTGCTTTCATATGTGAAAACAATAGTCACACTGTGTGTGGGGGCGGTGTGACCATCAAAGCTAGCCTGATGCCCCAGTACTTACCATACTATTCACACTCAAGGACAGAGCCTGCTTAGTGGCTACAAATTTTATGTGCTGCATTAGTTGATGGTTGCCTTTCTCACTCCTCTGACCACTTGTGCAAAAACCCTCCTTGGATTATATGTGCTCGGATGCCCACAAAGCTGAGTGGCCCATTGGTTTCTCAGTTGTGCATAGCTGTCAAAACACTCTAAGAGGCCTCAGCCCTGGGCTGTTGAATGTTGTACTTGACCTTCTAGCTGTTCTCACCCTTCAGACAAGTTTTTGCACACTTCACCTACCTCTGTGCACAGAGCAGGCCTGGCAAACTTCCCAGCATCTCTCTGAGTCCTTCAAGACTCAGCTCTTGTTCCCTTTTCCAGCTGGGATTGGTGCTCCTTATCCTCATTCCATTCATGCCTTATCCTCACTATCTCTATTGTTAATACTCAGTTGAATAATACAGAGGTAATATGTAAATATGTTGGGTTCAAGCTGTATCTTATTTATCTTTGTGCCTCCAATGTGTAAAACTATAACTACATCTAATAGGTTCTCAATAAATGTGTAGGTCGAACAGACACAGCATTGGTATAGCTCTCTCCTATCAAAGAAAAGCTCAGAAAGTAAAGTTAGCCCTGCAAGGGCCTAGGCAAATCCCAGCCAGACTGGCTGAGTGGGAAGAGCACCCAGCTCCACCTGAAGCCCACTACTGCATTCCTCCACTCATGGGAGTTCCAGCCAGCACCACTATAGTAGCCTAACTTTGGTTTTCCCTTAATGTTGAAGAGAAAGATATTTGGTCTGATGGGAACAAGCATCAAATTGTGAGGGAAACAGATGTGCTGTCCAGGGGCACCTACTCTTTCGTCTTCAGTTTATTTATCTTTAAAATGAGATGGATGCCATTTCACAGGCACTATGATGGCTATCATGGAAACACAGATAATAACATGTGTTGGTGAGAATAGCGAGAAATGAGAACCCGTGTACTGCTGAGGGGAATGTACAATAGTGCAGCTGCTTTGGAAAATAGTGGAAATTCCTCAAAAAGTTAATCTTCAAGTCACATATGACTCAGCAATTCAACTCCTATATATATATATATCCAAGAGAAATGAACCAAATTTCTAGACAAAAATGTGCACATAAATGTTCCCAACAGCACCATTTGTAATAGCCAACAAGTGAAAATAATTCAAAGTCCACCAGTCAATGAGTGAATAAACAAAATGTGCTATATCGATGCAAGGGAATATTAGCCATAGAAAGGAATGAAGTATGGACACATGCCACAACATGCATGTGCTAAGTGAAAGAAGGAAATGGACTGACTGGTTCATGAGTCCAAGGTCTCCTTTGAGAGAGATGAAAATGTTCTGGAATCAGAGAGAGATGCTGGTTGTACAACTTTGTGTATGTGCTAAATGCCACTAAAGAATACATTTGACAGTGGCTAACTTTATGCTATGTGAATTTACCTAAAAAATAAAGAACTTTTAGAGTTGAAGATATGTTTTAGTTTTTAATCAGCCTGGATTCAATTTATATTTTATCAGCTGTGTCATCCTATATAATAAAAGCCTGATATGCAAACTGTCCCCTCAGATAGTCGTTTGACCAGGAGTTTGACCGCTCACTATGACATCACTGACCATCAGGAGACAGTGCAAAACATGTGGGCATTGGCAATGAGGCGCTGGCAGCAGATGGCAGTGGAGGCACTGCCTGCCCTGAAGGGCCCCAATGAGAATGGGACCATGGCAGAATGGTGGAATAGGTGATGGGGGGTGCCAGGCCAAGGTGGGGTGTCAGGTGAGGCTGTGGAGCTGCAAGGCTGGGTGCGTGATCTGGGGCCTGATTTCTGCAGGTCATCCTGAGGGACCCCACCTGTGCACAAATTTGTGCACCATAACTCTAGTAAAATATAATTTTTATACACAATTTTAAGTGGAAAAAGAGACCATTGAAACCTTCTGTTGCCCTGCTGTATGTGGGCTCACTGTCCCAATGGGTAGTGGTCATTTGAGACAGATCCACCAGCATCACAGGCTTAGGAGAGATAGCAAATGACAGAGAGCGATTGTGGCAGCCAGCCTTGTCCTGAGGCTTCCAGAAACCATTGCAGAGGCCTCTTTTAGGCTGTGGGTCCTAAAAGAGCAGGTGCAAGTGAGAGCCATAGAAATAAGTCACAGAATTCAAAGTGTCCTTATTTTAACACCAGGCTTGGAGTGGCCTTGAAAAATAAAGTTGTAGTAATTGCTAATTTTTGAAATCCAGCCTCCTTTCTTTAGTCATCTGGACACTGCTAGGTATGCTGCCTGCAAAGGAGGCCTCCCCATTGCACAGATGTGGGGACAGAAAATGCTTAGAGAAGGCTAGTGGCTAACCAAGGTCACCAGGCGTGGAGAGTGAGAGTCACAGAACCACACCCCAGTCCGGGCATCTTTCTCCATTACACCATGTGGCCTCTTGTAAGGGAAGAGGTGGGTCTTACACAAAACCACTTTGGCTAGCAAACTCAGAATGTTGTGCCTTCTTCCTGGAAATAGTCCCTCTGGGCTTTTGAAAGTAGTCATGTGACAGCACACACCAGGCTCTATGGACATTCCTATAGAGACAGTAAGCCCTAAAAAATGTAGATGCAAAGGTGCACAGATGGGATCACGAAATATCCATGGATTGTTGGTGGGGACATTTTCTTTGCTTAGCCTGAACCATCACTGATCACTTTCACTTGTAGACCGACAGCTAATCACTTTCTGATCTCATTAGCAGTTCTAGGGCCTAAATGTATTAGTGAGTCTGGAGGGAAAGCAAAGTGGATTTAGCTTCAAACAGCAATGCTATTATTTAGCTTCAAATAGAAATGAGCCTCGCTCACTGGGCTCTTTCTAGACAGGTCCATGAGGATGAGTGAGTTCAAGGTTTGCTTGCATAAAGGTCGGCAGAGGGTCTGAAGACCTGACTTAGAGGGTGGCCCTTTGGGAAGCAGGTGAAGAGGGGGAGGAGCAGTGTTAGACCAGATTATTAACCAGGGACCCTCCTCACTGACGTGTACCTGGGGCGACTTGGCTGCAGGAAGATGACCTTTGAGTCTGAGTTCAATTACAGCGGTTAAACAAATAGGCATCTCAGGCATCTCTCTGGATACCACGCTTTATCATCTTTTGGCCCTGTACAGTATTTCCAGGAAAGCTGTGCTGTTGAAAAATTGCTGGGCAGTCAGAGAAATCAGCAAAGGGTGCATATTTGTAAACAGAACCTCTAATATTGTTTTCCCAGAAGGAATAAGGCCAGCTCACTGCCACTGGATAAAATTGGCTTTGGCTTCTGTGGCTGTCATTCCAATGACAAATGTATTTTTCTTTGCTGCCCAGAGCAAGTCTCTTGACACACTCTTTGAAAAGCAAGGGGGTACATTAATTGCTAAGCCCACTGGAAAAGGGGAAGAGTGCTAACGATGCACATATTTTCACAAAACACATATTTTAATGGTAGAGTCTGTGCCAGGAGGGCTTTGTCTAAATCCTTTGCAACAAGAAGAGTTATCAATCTTGTGGAGAAAATTGGGGTCGGGGAAGAAGGTAGAAAAGAGATGGTGTGCCTGCTGACCTACACGAAGCTGGTTAAGAGTTGTCCATGGGAACTGTTATTTACTGGGAGACAGTGGGTTCTCTGGAGAATTGACTATTAAAGAATGAAGCTAGTGTGGGAAAGAAATGCAGACATGGGTGCGGCAGGGTCAGCATGAGATGTAAGAAAGCTTCTGCCTTACTTGTCCCACTCCTCTTCTAATCCACATTTCCCTTCCCTGTCCCATGTGTGTCCCAGGTCTGGGAATGTAAAAGCTGGCAGGGATGAGAGATTGTGCAGGCAGGACCAGCACATATTTGCCACCTGGACCTCCTCCCACACCCAGAGTAGGCATCACTAATAGATCCCTCTGCTTGCTCTTTGTGAGTCTAAATGCAGCTCAAAAATGCCTTTGCCCTGTATTCCAAAAAGCCACCAATAGACTTTATAGACCAGACAAAACCTGTTTTCCATTTTTAGTTTTGTCTAACCTCATCTCATATTTTGTTTAAAACATTTTTTGTTCTTTACACATTAAAGGTTATATATTACTAGAGGTCTAGTGCACAAATTCATGCACAGGTGGCGGTCTCTCAGCCTAGCTAGTGATCAGGGCTGATTAGGGCTGAGGGAGGTTGGCTGGCGGGGAAGAGGAATTAAAGAAAGTTGGCTGGCCAGGGTGAGGGACTGTAGGAAGTTGGCTGTGGGAGTGCACTGATCACCAAGGGGAACTCCTGCATTGAGTGTCTGTCCCCTGGCGGTCAGTGTGCATCAAGCAATCAGTCGATTGGCCGACCATTCGGTCACTTAGGCTTTTATATATATATAAATACTATTAAAGGTTATGTTTTATACTATTGTTCTTTTTTATTGATTGATTAGAGAGAGAGAAACACTGATTTGTTGTTCCACTTATTGATGCATACATTGGTTAATTCTTGTATGTGTCCTGAATGGGGATCAAACTCACAACCTTGGCATATTCAGACAACACTTTAACCAACTGAGCTACCCAGACATGCTAATACTATTTTTCTTTATCTTATTTTCTTTTTCCTTTATCTCTGATGCCCTTACCTTAAAAAAAGAAATAATAACAGCTTTATTGAAATATAATCCCTATGCCATAAAACATCATTTTAAAGTATACAATTCAATGATTTTAGTATATTCACAAGGTTGTGCAATCTTCATCACTACCTAATTCCAAAACACTTTTAATCACCCCAAAAGAGACCCTGAACCCACTAACAGTTGCTCCCCAGCCCCTGGCAACCACTAATCTACTTTCTGTCTCTTTGGATTTGCTTGTTCCGGACATTTCCTATAAATGGAATCATATAACATGTAATCTTTTGTGTCTTAAAGTTCATTTTTTATTGATTTTAAAATAAAACCAAACATTGCTGTGGCCCTTACAAGTGATCTGGGCCCAGGCACTGAGCCTGCGGGAGAAGTTGACCAGCCCCGAGGCAACCTCCCACCCTGCAGGAACACCTCCATTTCTGTGGCCACCACATGCTGTGACTCCTGACAACTTCCCAAAGCCCCAGAAGCCCAGGGTGCCTAAGAGCCAGGTTCTGAGAGTGGACAAGAGGGATGCTGAGCTCCCTGCAGCATGCCAAGCCTGCCTGCTCCCACTGCTGTGGTTCAGGGCGCTAACCCAGAAGTTCGATCCAGCCTGTCCTCCCCTCAGCCCACCCTCAAGGCCCACAGCTTTGATCCTCAGCCAGGCATGTCTGCCTGGCTTCTTTCTCACTTAGAACACTTCCCTCCAGAGGGTTTCCTTATGCTCAGAGGCTTTCTGCCATCAGGGCTGCATCCCAGGGTGGGCTGGCTTATGTGTAAATGCCGAGCTGTTAGCAGATCTCCTGTGCTTCCACTATTACCAACAGACTACTGTGGAGGCAGCCAGAGCCCTGCTTGGGCAGCAAGTATAGGGCACGTAAGTCCCAGCTTAGGCCTTTGTCGCCCTTCCCAGCTCCTCCTCCCCAGTCTGTTCCCAGAAATCTCCTTCTGTTCTCTAAGCCTGTCCAACTGGGGGTAGGAAGGGGGGGGGGCGGTGGGAAAGGAAGGCCCGTCTGTCAGACCTTCCACAAGGACTTCCAGAAACTGGTGTGGGGAAGCAGACTGTGAGGAGAGGACCACACAGCAGGTCCTCGGGGAATTCACATCTTCTGTATGTGATTAAGTGGCCAACAGACTGAAAAGAGGGCTGAGTGCCAGGGCCCAGGCAGGGAGGCTGCACAGCCTAGGACTGTCCCAAGGCATGCGCAGCAGCCCAAGGAAACGCTGCAGTGGGGTTGGATGGCCCCTCTCCCTCGTCCCTGTGTCACTCATCTCCACTCTGAATCCCTCAACCCTTCCCTGAATTTGCATGAAGAATCAATCTACCCATAAGCAGTTTTTGGACCCCTCACTATAGCCAGGATACCAGGCAAGACTTAAAGTATCAGGTTGTTCATTCATTCATTCATTCATTCATTCCCTCTCCCCCCACACCCGCCAAACTGAGGTTGTGCTAAGCACTGGGCTAGCTAATAGACATGCAGGAGTGAGCCAGGCCTGGCCCTCAAGGAACCCGAGGCCCAGAGGGGATGATACTCAGGAAAACAGTCCAACAAAAGGGAACCTGGTGAGAACACTAAGAAAAGAATGTTAGTCGTTCTTGAGGGGTCGGGCTGATGGTAAAAAAGCTTTCCAGAGTATATTAATTTGCTAAGGCTGCCATAACAAAGTGCCACAGACTGGAGGCTTAAACAACAGTAATTTATTTCTTCACGGTCTGCAGCCTGGAGTCCAAGGTGAAAGTGTCAGTTGAGTTTGCTTATTCTGAGGCTTCTCTCCATGGTGTGCAGATGGCCTTCTTCTCGCTGTGTCCTCACATGGCCTCTTCTCTGTGTGGGTGTGTCTTGGGCTTCTCTATGTATATCCAGCTTTCTTCTTCTTATAAGGACACCAGTTGGATTCCATTTAAACTTAATCACCTCTTTGAAGATCTTATCTACAAAATAGTCATATTCTGAGGTACTGGGGGTTAAGGCTTCAATGTATGAACTTTGGGGCGTGTTGGATGCAAGTTCCTCAGGTAGGGACTTGACCCCACTGGGTGCAGGAAATTGGAAGAACACACAAATGACTGTAGGTAGGTGGGACATGATTTATTACGAACAAAGTATCCAAAACTGGCTGGTCAGGGGCACCTTATATACACACTCAAACAAAAGAAGCCTCGTGCCAATTAGTAATGTCCATAGTAATTAGTAATTAACATAAGTAGGTTATATAAGGGTGTGCCTGCGCAATACACATAGTGCTACTGCTGAGTCATTGCCCGTGCACATGTCTACCCTGGTCAGGGCCCCCACAGGGGGACACTTCAGCCCATAACAGAGAGTTTGCTCGTGGACTGTGCCTGGGCAGCAGAGCCACAAATGACCAGGTGGGCAGAACAACTATTCCTGATGCCCAGCCCAGCAGGGCAAAGATCCAGAGAAAAGGAACACCTGTCTCCTTCAGGGGCTGGCTTGACATCAAGAATTTGCATAAGTATAGACATAGGAAGGAGGCCAAAGGACAAGGCCATGTAAATCCTACAGTTGTGTATGGGCAGGCAACAGTGGGTAAGAGTTCAATTTCGGAAGTTCAGGGGTAGAGTTGACAGTTGTACAGATTAAATACAACACAGTGTTTTTAATAAACACTTCCACTATTACAAGGGGGGTTTTTGCACCTCTCTTTTTCTGTACTTCTGTTCTTCAGAGAATTTAGATTAGCTTTGTAATGGGGGCAGGGAGGGGGGAAGCTTTAAAAAGTAGTCACAGGGAAGCAGATGCTGAAGGGGTCAGAAGGCAAGAAAATCCATTGTGTCGCTGTCTAATCATCAGCTATTGACTAGGTTGAGTCCTCTGCACGGCGCTGTGTGGAGTGAAATCCGAGGCAGGCTCCTAGTGCAGCAGGGCTGACAGCTCCTCTGGGTATGTTCCTGTGGAAGATGAGCCCACCCCAGGATGTTGGCAGGGATACTGCCTCTGTACTCACAGCCCTTACTCCTCTCAGCCCCGGAAGGCACAGTCTTCAGAACTGGTAGCTAAATCAAAGCATGATGGACAGAAAATGGCTTGAAAGACCTCCCAGAAAGTGCTCAGAGGATGTTCTTTACATAAGCTGTTTTGTGAAGGACTTAGAGCTCACCTTTAGGTTTCCTTGAAACTGTAACTGAAAGAAATCTTGGAAAATCTGAATGTTGTCCTCTCCAAAATGGACGTGAATGGAGCTGGAAACCTGAGGCCGGAAGAACATGCCTGAGTTCTGGCTTGCCTTTTCTAAGCTGTGTGTGTAACTTCGGTGGAATTACCAGTGAATGAATCTTTCAGAGGGGTCCATTTCTCTCCATCTCCAAAATCAGGAGCAGATTACTGCCTACCTTCAACTGCCTGAGGATTTGGGTTGCCAAGAGGATAAAATGGGTAACTGAAGAAAAAAAAAATGCTCTGAAACCGCAAAGTTCTACCCATTCCTAGCTGCCTTCCAGGAGGGTGTAAGAGGCTCTCCGTGGCTCCCAGACTAGACATGCATTGAAAACATCTGGTTGCTGCTGGGAACTAGCCATTCCGAGCTCCAGATACGAGTCCTGGGTATTGGTGTGTTGTCAATGCTGCCAGGTGCTCCTAATGGACCAAGCCCCACTGATCCAGTTATTTTGCGCCTTCAACACATCTTCCATAGCTGTGGTGGGAGAGAAACATCCCTTCCACCTAATCACCAAAGGACTCCCCTGGGCTGCTTGTTAAGCAGGAAAAAGCCAGAGAACCCTTTCCCATAGAGATTCTGGTTCCGTCAGTCTGAGAAGGAACTCAGGAAATCTACATTGTAGTCACATGGGGTGTAAAAAGAATGCACTGAACTCAAAAGAAAAAGAAAATAATTCTTGTCCTTGCTCTTATCCTAAAACAGGTAATCTTGGCTTGCTGACAGCAATGATCACCACAATAGCTATAGTTTATTGAGCACATTCCATGTACCAGGAACCTTAGGTACATGGATTCTTGCTGTGAGCTCTGAAGTGGCATTCTGGGTTCCTATTTGTGCACACAATTGCCCTCCCTCTGGTAATACTCCCCATTTTGTGTTGAGGAAGTGCCCTCCCCCATTTCACATGACTCCAGTGGAACTGCCAATCAAATGACCAAGACCACCACCCTGGGGAGAGGAAGGGATCAGAGCAGGATATAGAACTCAGTCCCAACCAATTAGGTTACTCTTCCTGGGAACCTGACTTGAGTGGGGACAGGTTAGGGCTGAGAGCAGGGTCCCTAGGCTGAATCCCTGAACCAGTCCTTCCCAAGACTTTTGGGCTGGCTCTTTCTTACATTTCATGAGCTAACCAGTAGCCTTGCTATAAACCTTTTTCGGGCTTCAGTTTATAACAATCAGTTTCATAAAATACTCATTTTTCAAATAAAGAAGTTGGGACTGAGATAAATTAAATGGCTGGCTCACAGTCCCAGCCAGGAGACAGAAAAGCAGGAATCAGAGCTGGGCCTGTCTGGTTTCAAAGTCTACAAGGAGCACATAAGGGATGTGAGCTAATGACAGACTTGTAGAGTTCAAAATGAGAAGAGGAGGAGAAAGTACACTAAAAAATAGATCAATAGATAGATTTCAAACATAGATATAGACATATAGTTTGAAAAATGTTGAACAGAAATTTAAAATTTACTATGAACTCCCACACTCATTCCTCTATAAGTTTAAAACCTCCCAGTTGGAGACCTAAACTAATTTTTAATATAATTGATCCATTTTTATTAGTAACTCTCTTACTAAATTAATATCTCTTTACCACACAGGGAAGAGGAAAGGGGCATAGGATGCAAATAGTGGTTCAAGTTTGGAAGATGCCACAGAAAAACATTCCAACAAAGTAATAACTGGAACCATAATTCACTACCACTTATTTCATTTTATTAAATTACTGACGTCTTAAATTCAGGAATTCTAAATTATGATCCTAAAATTTTAAAACATGGGTTAGACTTGTGACCACAAACGTGACCAAGTCATCCTTCTGAGGATTAAATATCCTAGCTCTTGCTCCTATAACAGATGGCTTCTCCTGTGTTTTCCTTATAACCATATGTATGAGACTATTAGGTGAAAAAAATCTGTTTGACATTATAATATGACTTTTGTTCCATTCACCATAGTCCAAAGCCAAGACTATGTGGGTATTTATCACTAAACAGAAAGGAATTTAGCAGAATTACTTTAAAAACATACATAGCCCCTATTCATTGAGTTATAACTGTCTCAAACTGACTCAAACTATCTCAGTACTCAAGTTGGAGGATTCCAGGTAGCTTTGTTGTGCCCAACATCCCAATGGATAGCCCATAAAAAAATACCCCTAAATGGTAAGCATGTGGCTAAGGCCATACACACACTGCTTCACTGCACTTCTATGCCAATACCAGCCACTTATTGTCAACCAGTTTATTGGCAAACCATTGACTCTACTTCAGGAAACTTGGTCTGATAATATGATGGCCCAGGTACCTAAATATTTAACCCGGAGACTATACATCACAGCATTGCTTACAATAGAGAAAAAGAAAGAAAACAACATAAATATCTAAAGTAAAAGATTGATTAAATGCATGATGGCAAAACCATTGTCACAATCCCATTAAAGAATATTTCAATATTCATTTGAAAAATATTTATGGAATATGTTCATGAGATAGTGTTAAATGATAAACTCATAGAACAGTATGTCCAGTGTGTTTTTATATGTATATGAAATGTTTCTGGCAGCGCGGAGCGGAGGAGGCAGGAAACCAGACTTGAGCAAGAGCTGGGTGGGCACCAGGGCCTCGATCACCACTATTGAGGTGGTAAAACGCAAGATCCAGGTTCTGCAGCAGCAGGCCAATGATGCTGAGGAGAGGGCGGAGCGCCTCCAGCGGGAAGTGGAGGGAGAAAGGCGAGCTCTGGAACTGGCTGAGGCTGAGGTGGCCTCCTTGAACTGAAGGATCCAGCTGGTTGAAGAGTAGCTGGACCGTGCTCAGGAGCGCCTGGCCACTGCTCTGCAAAAGCTGGAGGAAGCTGAGAAAGCTGCAGATGAGAGCGAGAGAGGTATGAAGATTATTGAAAACCGAGCTTTAAAAGATGAAGAAAAGATGGAACTCCAGGAAATCCAACTCAAAGAAGCTAAGCACATTGCAGAAGAGGCAGATAGAAAGTATGAAGAGGTGGCTCGTAAGTTGATGATTATTGAGGGAGACTTGGAACGCACAGAGGAACGGGCTGAGCTGGCAGAGTCCCATTGCCGAGAGATGGATGAGCAGATCAGCCTGATGGACCAGAACCTGAAGTGTCTGAGTGCTGCTGAAGAAAAGTACTCTCAAAAAAGAAGACAAATATGAGGAAGAGATAAAGATTCTTACTGATAAACTCAAGGAGGCAGAGACCCATGCGGAGTTTGCTGAGAGATCAGTAGCCAAGCTGGAAAAGACAATTGATGATTTGGAAGATAAACTGAAATGCACCAAAGAGGAACACCTCTGTACACAAAGGATGCTGGACCAGACTGTGCTTGACCTGAATGAGATGTAGAGCAACCCAGGCCCGCCCTGCCGCTGCTCCTCCCTCTGACCCCAACTCCGCCTGAGGCCAGCCTGATTGAAGCTGACCTTTAAACTGAGGGCTGATCTTTAACTGGAAAGCTGCTTTCTCCTTTCACTGCCCCCTACGTCTTTTTCGCCAAATTGTCTCTGCCTCTCCTCAGAGATTTTGATTGGGCTAGAGGCTGAGCACCTTTGGGAACAACATTTAAGGGAATGTGAGCACAATTCGAAGTGTCCTTAAAAGCATGTTGTGATGTACACATTTTGTAATTACCTTTTTTTGTTGTTGATGTGGCAACCATTTGTAAAACATTCCAAATAATCCCACTGTTCTCAGGTAGCAGTCTAATCCCTGTCTCACTTTCAGGAGGTAATTTTTCAGCTTGATCTACATTGCCCACTCCGTAGAGGAGGGAAAGAGGTGTGGGCTGCCTCACTAAGAGCAGCATAGAGCCCAGAGAAAGGCCCTCTGTGGGGAATCATTCCTTTGTGCAGAGTGCTAACCACATTGAGAAGGTGACTCCAGGAGGAGTTAGTTTCCCCTTCCCCCCAAAAAAGGGATGTTTAGGTTTCAGCTTTTAAGGCATCTTTGGACAATTTGTATTTTTATAAGAAGTGACCAAATTAAAATGGTGAGACCTCTCTGTCAGAGACCAAATTCTGGTCCCATCTCTACCCTTTCCCCAGTGGTTCACAAAATGGATCATGTGCCCCTTATGTTGGAAGTGACCAATTATTTGCTCTCCTGCCTCCTTGAAAGAAAGAAAATGTTTTTGCCACTGATTTAGCCAAATGGAACTCATCTCATTACCCTCCGCTGGGTCTGAAGTTGCTGTCTCTAAAAATGCCATCTCACTGTGCTTTGTACCAGTTAGTGCTGGAGAAATCTTGAATAGTTTATGTATAAAACTTTTTAAATTTTGTGTTATTTTGAAATTTTGCTTTTTTGAGGTTGGGACACACTGGCCACACTGGCTGTGAGAGCTCGCTACAGTCTGGGCTGGCAGTGTGCTGATCTTTAAGTCTCTTTCCCTACCTAATGCCCCATTTTTAGTGAGGTTTCCTTGAGGTCTGTTAGGTGCGCATCCTGCAGCTTAATGGCTTAAAATGTATTCTCCTTCGGTGTGCTCCCTTTGGGGGCCAAATGGGAGGAAAAGAAACCAATAGTGCAACTGTTTTGATACTGAAAATTGAACAAGTATCTTTTTAAAATAAAGAACCAGTTCCTCTAAAAAAAAAAAAAAAAAAGAAAGAAAGAAAGAAATGTTTCTCCCAAAAAGGATTAGAAGGATATTCACCAAAATAGAAGGGATAGTAATTGCTGAGAATTATAGGTTATAAATTATTTTCATTTTATATTCTTGCTAGTCCATATCCTTTAAATTTTAAGGAAAGAGAACTTTTGAAAATCAAAGTATTGGATTGGCCACAAAGTGGTTTAGCTGGTATTTTTGCTATTCCAAATTAAATCTGACTTGGCTGATAATATCCCACAGGACTAGACCTTCAGATCCCTATTACATGCTATCTGGGGAAGCCCTCCAGATGAATACACAATGTTGTCCAGAAAGAGTCTAAACAGAGAATTAAATCCAAGGAGATTTAGTAAGAGAAGAAAAGGTCCACAAATCACCATAGACTTGGTTTGAGGAGATCAAATCTCAAACCCGTCTGGAAAGACCACTGCCAGCCGGCTAGCCCAGAGGAATGCAACAATTGGGTCTCCTTCAGGCTCCAAACACATCTCAGTTCCATTACCAGACATCCTACAGTAGAAGATTGTTTTAAAGATGTGGAACATCACCTTCCTCTCTAACTAGTTCAAGGTATAGGCCACTATCTTGGTGTTGGCCCGACCTCTCAAAGCATCCTATATAGAAGGATTCTACAGTAGTTCTACTTTTAAAATGGATAGGCATAGCTTGGGTTCCAAGTCTACTCTAAATTACACTCTCTGTATTAGCTGAACCCAAAACCACGTACTCAGGCCTTGATAAACAATCCTACAATCCTTCTGTTTAGAGTCTGGAAATGGTGGCCCATGGATTGGAAATGACCCAAGTTTTGTTTGACCTGCATGCACGTAAGTGGGCTACATTCTAAAAAGTGGGGGAGAGGAGTCAGATGCCCACATTTATAAATCAGGAGTTTTCACTTTAAGACCGGAGTTGGAGCTTTTCTGAAAAACGGTAAATATCTAAGAAAAAACAGAAGAGCTGGTAGGCTCTAGTCGGCCCTCACTCCATTTTTTAGTCTACACAGTTTTTAATATCTGGTCGCCTTCACTTACTGACATTATCTGTCTCAACTCTGTAAGTATTTGAGTTTGTACCCTTGATCTAGTTCAATACAAGCTACCATTTTATAACTGAAGAGTCTGAGGCCCACACTCTGGGGTGTTGAGTCCCTATGCTGTACCTGATACCGCACATAAGTTATTTCATTTGGTTTTCATATCAACCCTGGAAGGAAGGCTATACTTGCTCCATTTCACAGATGATGGACACTGAGTCTCAGAGAGATTTGTAACTTGTCCACAGGCACATACAGCTGATAAGAGATGGAGCTGATCCTCAAACCCAGATCTTTGTGAGTCTAAAACCAGGCACTTTGTGCTACATCATAGCAATTCTCTCCCACCATAATGACTGCTCTTTCTTGCCTCCCATGCCTTTCCCTCTCATTCCCCCAAGACCCTTTTTGCCTCTGTATTAGCACATACCAACATTCCCTGCCTTCTCTCTCATGCCTCTTGCCATCTGACCGTGTCCAGCAACATATTAGTCCCAAGGCCCACATTTCCATATTGTACACCACATCACAGTCATAAAATAACTCACTCTGCAGCAGGAAGGGGTCCAATTACAAGCCATATAATTGGCCAAAAAGAATCATTCATCACAGTGGTTCTGGAATTGGAGGTCATCACAGCCATTTCATTTGTTGGACATTTTCCCTTTGGTCCAGCCATCCTTTCATCACAGTCCTTTGCAGATCCCAGAGGACACCCTGGGACATTTCACAAGTTATCAAATACATGCATTAAGGATTGTTAATAGCAGCCAAGGAGCAGAATCATTTTGTGAGAATAAAGTGCATTACAGAAAATGAATTTTTTGAATGACAGAGTGGGAAAGGACTGTGGGTTTTTTTTTCCTTCCAAATGACCCAAGCAGCCCAGATGGACCCAATGGAGTTACTATCTTACATGAAGGAAATCTTCCACATCCCATAAACTTGAAAAATAACAGGATGGGAGTCCATGGCCTTGCCACTTGAACCAATCTTCCCACATCGTGTGTTGCCTCCTTTTATGCTATTAAAGAGGCAGCCAGTGGTTTTCTAAAGAACAAGCTTTCCCCTGTCAGGTTGGAGACATTTATTATGGCCTCATCTCTATCATTTAAGTCAAATAATTTGATTTGCGTTTGATTAGTCTTCTCAGTACAATGGAAAAGGTGGAAACAATTTAATAGACGTATAGAATTTTAGGATGGGATAGGATAGGATAGGATAGGATAGAATGTTAGAGAATATCTAGTCTAGAGAGCCCATCCTGCAGTCCACCTTTTCAGACCTGACTCACAGATGTGTTTTGTCTAAACCAGTGGTCAGCAAACTGCAGCTTGCGAGCCACATGTGTCTCGAAAGCTGCGGTTTACTGCTCTGTTAACTAATGAGTTTGCCAACCACTGCCTTAGGAGAAAAACACTTAAAAAACATTTTAATAATGTACTAATGTCTTTAACCTGAAGTCAAAACTTCTGGTTAAGTGTAATGCCTTACGTAGTGGCAAACTCATTAGTCAACAAAGAGGCAAACCGTGGCAGCTCGCAAGCCGCAATTTGCAGACCACTGGTCTAAACTGTGCAAGGTTTTTATAAAAATATAATTTGGTTACCAACAATTTAAAATCAAGTGATTTCACTTTCTTTAATATTTCTCCTTCTGGATTATCTTTTTAAGAACAACTTTAAAACCTGAAACTACTTGGCGAGCTTCCCTGGGAGGCAAGTTGGCTGGAGCAACTGCCAAGACTGAGGAGAGCTGCCCAGAGGTCGCTCCACCCACAGCCCCTAGAGCCTCCCACCCTCAGGCTGAGGGAGTCGCCACTTCCCTCCTTTGGGTTTAGATGTGCAGAAAACGTCAGTAACATGCCCAAGGCCATTCCTCAACTCATTCTACCAATGTCTGTGGCAGCACAGATTCTGCCGGCACTAAGCCAGTCCTAGAGAACACTGCAGTTCCATTCCAGGGAGAGACACAGGCTGGAAACAAAAGCAGGAAAACATACAATATGATAAGAGGCAGTACGTGGTGTGAAGAAGAACCACGCAGGCAAAGGTGAAGAGTCACAATTTTAAGTGGGATGATGAGGAGGGCCTCTCTAAGAAGGGGAGTGGCCCTTCAGCACAAGTTCCCAGGATGGGAGGGAGGGATCCATGTGCCCTGCTAGTGGGAGAGCATTCCAGGCAGGAGGGGCATAAGGTCTTAGCACAGGACTGGGACTTACCGGGGCCCACTGTCCTCCCAGTTAAAGATGCTGCTGCTGACCATCAAACCTCCACAGAAGCTCTGGGAGTTGTTTCTTTCAGAGTACCTGTCATCTAGTTTTTCATGGAAACCCAAAACACCCTAAGTGAAAATCCAGATTTATGCCACAGATAAAATGGGAAGGGATTATTCACTTTACCAGGGCTTCGCAATAGGAACCTTTTATTTAGAAAACTTTCCTGGCACATGTAAAATGGTTTTTTGATTTAGAATTGTGATCCTCACTATTTTTCAGAAACCCATTTACCCCACAAAACAAAAAGTTCCTATAGTGCTGACAGATTTATGCTGATGCCAACATGCTCCCTCCGGTCCTCGGGGTCTTCACGCCTCCTTCCCACAGTCCTTTTCAAGCTGCCAGCTAAGGTTTGGAAGCCAGAGCCAAGTGACAGGCTGGGCTGGATTGCAGTCAGCAGCTGCTGCTAACGGCACTGGCACTAGCCACAGGCCACAGGGAGAACTCCTGCTCTAGCCACTCTGCCCCTCCCACGTCACCTGACCTGTAGGCCTTCAGCCAAAGCTGGAGGGTTGGTTTCATTGATTTCAGCAGCATTTATTGTTTTTCAGATTAAAAACACCCAATTTGCAGGGTTTAAAAACACATAGAATAAACAATTGTTTTTTTTTTTTAAAAAAAGATCCATAATCCCATTTCCGGATAAACCACTGGGATCCAGCCTGGCTGGAAGCTCATTATGAAAGTTGCAGGGATTTAGACAGCTCTCTTTTCTGTCTCCAAAATGCCAGCCCCTCAAGAATGCTTAAAGCCAAGGCTTCAATGTGGGCATTAGGGAGGTAGAAATGATGAGGGTCAACTTACATTGACTGGTTCAAGTCAAACTGTAAGCGTCCATGTCTGTGACCAGTTAGGCAGATACTGAGTCTACAGACAGAGTGAGGGGCTTCCTAGATTGGCAGGTGTTCCTTCAGAAACTGGGCTTCATGCAGAGGCCAGAAGCCCCATAGAGAGATGGTGGGAGGGGTGAGTACAGCCTGGTGCAAGATGGGAAAGGGATCCATCTCCTTCCCTCTAGGGTTTGGACGTGCTATGAAGGGCTCATCTTTACACATATCCCTATGATACAAATTGCCTTAGTGCCTGGGGCTCGAACTCTTACCTGTGCTGCTGGCACCCCAAAACAGTAATGCAGCAATAATGGTAGTGACAGTGGTGGGAAGTGATGGGTATGACAATTAAAGAGACAGAATGTATCTGTCAGCCTTTGCCACAATAATGCTGTATGACAGACCATCCCAAAATAAAGTAACTTAAAACAATGATTAATTTTTCTTACTTAGATATCTGTAAATTATCTAGGGGTCAACTGACCTAGATTGGGCTCTGCTCAGCTGTTTTCAAACTGCTAGAAGGTTGGGTCCATGTCATCTTGATGTCTCTCTAATCCACCTTGGAGCAGTGGACTAGCTGGATTATGTATGTTCTGTGGCCAAGGGCTAAAGTGCAAGAGCATAAACTCAATTGTATAAGCATGCTTCAAGCCTTTGCTCACATCACAGTTGGTAACAGGCCAGAGCAAGTCACATGGCCAACCCCAATATCAATGGGATGAAGAGATGTTCTGCTTATATGAACAATAGATATAGAAAAAGGGAAAGTGAATAATTGAGGCCAATAATGCAAACTACCACATCGATGGTAAGTCAAGCAGCATAAACATCAAACTTGCAAAAGCTCAAATAAGACTACAAGGTGGTAGAGATCCAGGGAAGAATTATGGGACCAATGGGGCAAAATCATTCCAGCTTTAGAGGCAGCCAGGACACACCCAGTGGGGAACTGCCCAGAACCCGCAGTACTGCCTGTCCTGACACTTCTGACACCTCATCAGAGTCTAGAGTCTGCCAATCAGCTCTAGAGGAACTGTTGGTCATTTGTTATGTACTGAACATTTATGTTCCTCCAAATCCATGTTAGAACCCTACCCCTCAATGTGATGATATTAGGAAATGAGGCCTTTGGAAGAAAATAGGGATTAGATGAGGTTATGGGTTGGAATCCTCAGAAGTGCCATTAGTGCCCTTTAAAGTCAGGAGAGAGTTAGCTTTCTCCCTCTACTCTCTTAATGTCAAGATACAAAGAGCAGTCTGCAACATGGAAGAGGAGTCTTGCCAGAACCCAAGCATATTGAACCCTGATCTCGGGCTTCCAGCATCAAGAACTGTCAGTATACAATTTCTATTGTTTGCCCAGATGGTGTTCAGTGGTTGAGCATCAACCCATGAACCACACAGTCTGTTCCCATCAGAGCACATGCCCAGGTTTTTAGCTTAATCTCCAGTAAGGGGCATGCAGCAGGCAGCCTATCAATGATTCTCTCTCATCACTGATGTTTCTATCCCTTTCTCCCTTTTTCTCTCTGAAATAAAAAAAAAAAATTTAAAGAATTTTTTTCTGTTGTTTGTTAGCCTCTTTCCCAGTCTACAGGTCTTTGTTATAGCAGCTCAAATTGACTAAGATATCATTCCACTTCCTCAACTCTCTTCTTTAACAGTTGAAGGATTTCTTCTGAAGACCCACCTCTCTCCTGCCCCTTTTTTCTTTTATTTAAAAAAAAATATGTTTTTATTGATTTCATAGTGGAAGGGAGAGAGAAACATCAATGATGAAAGAGAATCATTAATTGGCTACCTCCTGCATGCCCCACATTGGAGATCAAGCCTACAACCTGAACAAGTGCCCTGACTAGGAATTAAACCAAAAGCTCCTGGTTCATGGGTCCATATTCAACCACTGAGTCACACTGGCTAGGCTCTCTTGCCCCTTTCTTATGTTTATACTCGTGTTCCTCTGTTTTCTTCTGCATTGTTGTCACCTCTCCCAGGGAAACCTAGCCAAAATTGGTGGAATTGCAAGAGAGAAGATAGTCTAGCCCCGTAGTAAGGGGATCTGGCTTTAGAGCCAGCCAGAAATATGGCCAAGTTTTTAACCACACCCTCTATTGGTGCAATAATTCTAGTATCTCTTAACCTCAGTGTCCTTTAGTGTCCTTAACTATTAATTTTGGAGACAGAAATTTTTCTGCAAGAGATCATACCAAGAGGCCTCCACAAAAGATGAGGAGAGAAGGTGTCCTCCGGCAACTTCACCCACAGGCACACCAGTGTGGACTAGCTCCTTTGAATGCGAAGAAGGAAAACTCTGAGAAAATTAACTGCTATGAGAATTAACTATGGTAATATGTAAATGGCAGAAATTTCCCAGTACAACCTTAGATTCAATAAATATTTCCTTTATTCTTTTATAATAAAAGTAAGTCTAAACCCGAAGCTCCAACTTAAAGTATAGTGGTAAAGTCAGTCAAACACATTAGTAGTGTTTTCTCCTAGTTGGGGCCATAATTTACCTTTAAATACTCCCCCTGTAGATGGTGAAATATAAATATGTGTTCGTAGTTTAAGCTGTGCTCTAGGGGTTGTCACTTGCTGTACTATGAAGTCGCACTCTAAAGGCAGTCAGCTAGTATTTATCAGGAAGACCACACTCCAGTGGTAGCTATGGCTCATTCATCTGTGATCCACATTGCAATGAATAGCATATTTGGTACAGAGCATCCTAGATATGAGACAGGGGTTTTACTGATACAGTGATTTGAGTGGCAATCTCAAAAAATATGTTCATGTCTGAATCCTCAGCACCTATGAAAGTGACTTTATTTGGAAAAATAATATTTGCAAATATACTTAAATATCTTGAGATAATGAGAGTATCCTGTATTACCCAGATGGACCCTCGGTCCAATGTCCTGATAAGAGAGAGGCGGAGGGAAATTATACAGACAGATGCAAGGGTGTCAATGTCAAGACAGAGGCAGAAATTGGAGTAATATGGCCACAAACCAAAGAATACTAGCAGCTACCAGAAGCTGAAAGACTCAAGGAACAGATTGCACCCTCGAGCTTCTAGAAGGAGTGCAGTTCTGCCACAATGTTGACTTCTTAATTCTGGCCTCCAGAATTATAAGAGAATAAATTTCTGTTGTTGTATAAGAGAATAAAGCACATGTATGGTAATTACTTGCAGCAGCCCAGGAAACTAATACAAATGATAGCACTGGTGGCATACCAGTCTGCATAAAGATGCGAGAAAGAGGCTCTCGATGGTCAATCATGAAGACTGAAGAAAACAATTGAGAGCTATTCTCCATCTTTGTGTGAACTGATTATGAATACCTAGCAAGGCCTTTAGCCTGGACACATAGGGATGGTGCAGAGACCTGATCTGCAATCTCATATTAAACTATTGGTCTAGAAAATTCTAGATTCATGGGGTCATCTATAAAGGAAGTATAATCCTGCCTCTAGTGTACTCTTAAATCTGTATTAAGTGACCCATGCAGACAAGGTAATGGTAAAAGTATTTAAAAGGACAAAATCATGGCTTCACTGAGTATCTAAAAGCAAGTGGTAGAAAGAGTGTATGGTCCCCTTGTTAATAAACATGAGTTCAGTGATTGCTGTGTGGAAACATTTGATATGAATTTGATTTTGTTCTAATCTCATAGTGATTTATTCTGGCTACAGTTATGTTGCCAAGAGATTTAAAACTGGTATGAAATCAAAGTATCTCAAATCAGTAATACAAAGGCCCTAAGGATGTCATAATTCATGAAATATTGAGGGTCCCATGGTCACCACTCCACACTGGTCACCAAGCAGATGCCCAGTGCTCATATCTTGATGGCCCCTTAAATTGGGCAACTCATTTGCTCTCTTGCACAGGAGGCAAGAGATGACCTTTGCTGTTTCTGGGAGCACTGGCACTGAGAGTCCTCTCTTTAATGTGCCACCATCCTTTCTCCTCCTTCTCCCCTCAGGGAGCAGGACACAGATCCCCACCCTCTCAGTCAGGCCTTTCTGTCCACTTTTCAGTTCTGCAGAAACTGCTGGCTTTCTTAGTCCCCACTTCTCTCTTTTCCAGCCATGATTCTCCCTCCCATCTTCCTCTGGAACCCCCACTCAACATTCTGCAAGAGATCATGCCAAGAAACCTCCACAAAACGAGGAGAGAAGGTGTCCTCCACCAACCTCACTCACGGGCAATAGCACACCCGTGTGGGCTAGCCCCTTGGAATGGGGAGAAGGAAAAACTCTGAGAGAATATACATACAAAGAAGGAATTAAATTTTCCTGGCACATAGACAAAGTGCTAACACAATGCTACACACACAATGAGTTGTATTAATAACTGCCAACATCCATCAGATCACACCACCTAGCAAGATGTTATATGGAGCAGCCCCACATCTGTTGCTCAATACATATCCTCAAGGCCCTCAGAAGAACTCCTGGCACATGGCAAGCATCGATGAACAGTGTTCTATGAATAATTAGCTATTCCATGAATGAACATTGCATAGTTTCCTAGAAAATGGTTAAAGTCGGAGATATGATTACATACAAGATTGACTATATTTATGAGTAAAAAAAAACAAGCAATCACTCAAGAAAAATACAACCATCTTGGTGGCTAACATCAGAATAAAGTTTTCCCCACTTACCTTCTTAGATAAATTTTTCTTCTTCCTACTTGTTTGTATTTTCCAAAATGTCTATGATGAGCAGACAACAATTTTGTTTTGATCAAATAAGCTAGCCTTCTTAAAAACATGACCTCCCTTCAAACCTGCATATTGATTCTATTAATTTTGGAGACAGAAAGGTTCATGTGTTCATTAGACTAGTATGTTCCTGATTGTTCCCACTGGTTAGTGAGGTAAGGAACCCCATTTGCAGAAAGTGAGAGAAAATGGATCTAATAAGCTTTTAATAGTGGTTAGTCTGTCTAGTCTCTCTCAGACTTTATGGATGGCATATAAGGGAACCTTTGGTACTTCAGTTTGGTACTTTATTTTTTACTATGAGCTTCTAGGTAGCAGTTATTTTTCTCCTGTGTGTTCACACACCTCCCATAAAACTTGTGAAGTAAATGCTTTCACTAGGGAGAAGCGATGAATCAGCACAAAAGTATGACATTTGGGGCAGCATCTCATAGACCTACACAGTAGGATTGTCTCCCCTAGACATATTCCCATGATGCCATGCTTTAAAAGGATCTCTCTCCTGGATGGGAATTCCGGGGTTGACACCATTTAAATGACACTATGGAGAAGGTAAATATAGGGCTAGACAGTATTGTGCTGGCTCCCTTCCACTCCCAGTGGAGGTCCTGAGAGGGGATCTGAGGGGCTGCTCCTGGGTGGGAGCTGCTCCCATCCAAGAAGAATACAGAGAGAGCAAACAGCAAAGAATGGCCCGCCCACCTTGGCACTAACACCCTTTAATTCTCACTGCTCTTGCGGAAAAATAAGAGGAAGTAACTTATTCATTAACTGGAAAAAACATTTAGGTCACTACAAGAAAAACTTCCTGACTCTTGGAGCACCTGAGTCCCTGAAGAGGCTCACAGAATGGAAGATACTCAAATGCACACTTGCAAGAGCAAAAGGAGTTGATGAGGATTTCCAGCTTATGAGAAAAAAGAGTAAGAGATGAGGTATATGAGGCTGGGGTCTTGACTTTGAAGACAAAAGGATACAGCAAGTTCAGAGAAGAAGGCAATGCTAAAGAACATATCCAAGACTGCAGCATCACTCTCTGGGGATAGGAACCAAGCATGGACATCTATGAGCATCTAAGTCTGAGAGCAGAGTAAGTGCTCAGGGCCAGAACCAGAGGCACTTGAGTGAGCAGGATGGAGTTTGAATGAATGGGCACATTAATGACAGAATGAACGAAGTGTTGGTGTCATGAGAACTGACTCTGGCAGGTAGCTCTTACCAAAAGATGATTAAAGTGTTTATTCAACTTAAGGTAGATTCAGCATGAAAATGGCTCAGTGTTGCCTTGTACCAGAGCAAAGGCCTAGTTTATTATTTTAAAAACTCCATTTCTCAGAAAGCTTATCCCAGGATATGGTCCTTGAATAAATAATTCCCCAATAATATAATCTAAGGAGCCCCATAATGCACTTTAGTTTATGGAAAGCTCTGAGAAGGAATACATTTAAGAAATCTGAACCAAACATTTCCCAAATGGATTAGACCAGTGGTCGGCAAACTCCTTAGTCAACAAAGCCACAGTTTTCCGACCACTGGATTAGACCATAGGACATCTCTTCTCCATTAAATATATACCCATAAAACACCAATTAATACCATAGAGGACATGAGCCCTCCTCTGGATACATTTTGGAGAAAGCTGGCCTGGGTACAAGTCTCCTTCAATTATTTATTGTCAAAGATCAAAAGCAGAACCTGAAAGAAGTATTATATTCTCTCCCTCCTTCCTTTCCTTTCTTATCCTTTTTCCCTTATTCTCATCTCTCTCCCCCATCCCCTTTCTTTTGCTTCCCCTCCTTCTTCTTCTCCTTCTCCTCTTCCCTCTCTCCTTACTTGCCTCCTTTCTTAATCTGGGGCTTTCTTTTCATTCCCTCTTCCTCTAGCTCAGTGGTTCTCAACCTTCCTAATGCAGTGACCCTTTAATACAGCTCCTCATGTGGTGGTGACCCCCAACCATAAAATTATTTTCATTGCTACTTCATAACTGCAATTTTGCTACTGTTATGAACTATAATGTAAATATCTGATTTGCAGGATGTATTTTCATTGTTACAAATTGAACATAATTAAAGCATAGTGATTAATCACAAAAACAATATGTAATTATATATTGTGAAATATTTATTTCTAATTACAAATAAATGAAATTTTGTCTTGAATCATGGTGTAGCATGGGTAACAGTCTTAATATGACAACAGTAAACTACATTGCTACACTTTGCTACACCGAGGAGTGGTCTGTTGGTTCCTAAGACCAGGGAAATATGTGTTTTCCGATGGTCTTAGGCAACCCCTGTGAAAGGTCGTTCGACCCCCAAAGGGGTCGCGACCCAGAGGTTGAGAACCACTGCTCTAGCTCATCTTCCCTGGCAATGTACAGTCATTCCTTGAGCCTACGAGCTGATGACCCACCATAGTTGCAGTTGAACCATTTCCCCTCACCCCTAGAGCCATCCAGAGTTCCCTATCTCAGCAATTTACAAATGGTACCAAAGGTGTGCACTGCTCCAGCAATGGCCCAATTAGCTGCCAGTTGCATTTCACCAGCCTGCACGTTAATTAGCTCACATGACAGAGATGGAGAGTAAAGCACACACCATTAAATTGATCTGCTTTAGGTAACAATCCACTATGCTTCCTACTTGTTTTCACAAAGTTTCACAAGCGACAAGTGAGAGGGTCTAATATGAGGCATGGCTGCTCAGTAGCCTGTCTGGGCTAAAAGTCTGCACAGTCCCTGCCCTCTCCCTCCAAAGCACAGTCAACACACTTCTTTGACCTTAGATACTGGCACAAGTTAACTAAATGCTCTGCGTTTCTAGTTTCTCGTCTTCTATTTAAATACTTCTTTTTCTTTCTGAAAAGCTTTACCTGAGGCTACTGTATGTTTGTTTTTCTTTTTTTTTTTTTAAAGCACATTTGGAGTCTCCCCAAGACTTCTCGAATAATTGTGAGATTGCCAATTCCAACTCGCTGTTTTATCATCCTCGAGCATTGATTGCCCAGGTGGAAATCTATATTCCCTCTCATACTTGCGAGCCCACGTCCCTTGAGTCACGCCTGCCCTGCTATGTTATTCTAGGTAATATTGATCTTCCCGCTCTCCTCCAAAGCCTTGCAGAGTGCCAATAATTTTGTCATGGAAACCTTTTACTAATGGACTCCCAGTTTAATTTCGTTTAAATAAATTTATACACACACACACACACACACACACACACACACACACACGAAAACAACAGTTTATTTGCTCCAGAAGTCAGGCCACCTGTGAAGTGGTTTACAGGGAGTGGGGGTATAGAGTGAGCAGGCGGCACCACTATAAACAAAACTTCAACCAGCTGTCTGGGAGCTCTGCGTCACCCAGAGAAGCAGGATGTCCCACCAAGCTACAGATGTTTGATGACACCCAGAGCGGAGTGGCACCAAGCTGGCCTGAGGCACCCAGGCACCTCTTAGCTGGCTGGCCCAAGATGCTGAGGCCTCCCTGAGAAAACCCCAGATGCACCAGGAGTGGCTGTGGACTGAGATCCTCCACATGTCTGACATGAGAAGGATTGTATTTTCTCTTGTGATCAGCCTCTACGCAGAGATTAAATCAGATCCATACAGAGGAACTGGTTTTCCCACTCTGGCCTGTGCTTGTGAAAGGCTGTCAAAAGGTCTTCCCAAAGAAGCTCATCAGAGTGAAAGTGATGACGGGACAGGTTATGCCCACAATCCCAGTGTCCTGACCACAAAAGGAGCCCCACCACAGATACCTTCCAAAATGGTCAGCAGGAGACCCAGGTCCAATGCCTTGCAGAGGCCTCCTCACCTGCTACAAGCCTGGGTCTTCCTAGCAGTTGGTGGCCATGGCACAGGTTTGTTCACATTTTATAATGACAGAAATTAGGGAGAGGTTGACTGTGAACTGAGCAGAATTATCTTCAAATTTGCTTTTATCCTGACATAACATATGCAAGCTCTATGATTAAGCAGAGAATGTGAGGTAGCTAAATTCACATATGGTCCCCATATATCTATTCCATATTCTATTCCAGAATTTCCCTCAATGAGAGAAGGTTTAATGTTTTTAAAACCATTAAAGTGTAGGTTATATTTTATATTTGCTTACCTGAGTGGAAGGAAGGAAGGAAGGAAGGAAGGAAGGAAGGAAGGAAGGAAGGAAGGAAGGAAGGGGAAAGGTTTAGTAAAAAGTTAATGAGTTAGCAAGAATGGTTTTGAGGGTTCAGTGAAACTTCCTTAAGTGACCCCTGACCCTATGGGCAGAGAAAATCAGGAGTCAATGAGCAACAGCATCCTGGGAATTCCTCCTCCAACTCTCACCAACTTTCCATGACATGAAGGGTCAGAGCACATGGTGCAGCACTTCAGTTAATCCCTATCTTTAGTGTTTCCTGTGGACATAACTGTCCACTACATCTTCTACATCAATATCCCCATGGTGCCTGGAGGTTTTACAGAATAAAAGGTCCTTAGTAAACACTTGTCAAACTGGTACAACTTTGCAACTTTGGTGGAACTGAACATAAGCATAAATCATTTTGGAAAATAATTTGGCATGTGTCTTCTAGCAGAAAATATGGTCGCCCACTATTAACCATTCTTTCCATCTTTAAAACAAACCCCCAAATTTTAATTAGGCACACAGCCAAGCTAGAGACTGCATGGTATAGCCATCTTGCAGCTTACTATGAAGGTGTGGCAACGTGATTAAGTCCTGCCAATGAGATGTGAGTAGAAAACTCTGCCACTTCTGGGTCATGCCATACTCAGGAAGGCACACGTGCCCTCTTGACATTTTATTCCCTTGTGGGCTAGGACACAATGTGAACCAGGGCCAGAGGTGGCAGCTGTAGACATGTCACAGTTCCTCCTCAGGCTGTGGACCACTTACCTCTGGTCTGTCGTATGAAAGAGAAGTAAACTTCCTTCTTTGTTGAATCATGGTATTTTTGGAGACTCACTATATTTGGGGCCTAACTTTGAACCACTTAACCAGTATCCCAACCATGATAAGTTTAAAATATTCTTTGGCCAACTAATTTCACTTCAGGGCACGTTAGTGAGAAAATAATACTACATACCAAATAAGAACAGTAACTATAAAACTGTTGTCCATTTGGACTACTGTTTTTCATGTAAAAATTGGCAACATGCTAAATATCTAACACAGGGAAATGTGTACCACTAGAGCAAGCATGTCAAACTCCTGGCCTGCGAGCTGCATGCCTTGTTTATTTGGCTGTGTTAGCTTTTGAGTTTGACATGCTTTCACTAGAGCAATGTCTGTGCCCTTAGGCTTTGGTGCCACTGAAGAATCTTAACTTACCTGCATTTTTTTTTTTTGCCCAGTAACATCCTCTGCCCTTGCAAGAGGCAGGCTAAAAATGCTGGATATCAAAAATTGCTTTGAATGATTTTCAGGAGTCACAACCAATGATTTACAAGAATTGGTGCACACAAAACATTGGGAAACATCTTGCCTCCTTTTTATTTTAGAGATCACAATACTGAAGTGGTGAATGACTTGCCCACAGAGAGAACTGAACATTCCAGCTTCCTCCTGCCTCTTGCTTTTCTTTTTTCCATCACACCACTCAGTGCTGGAGGGCTGAAAGCTTGTCATCTGTCCCCACAAAGGGCTAAGACCCCAACTGGAGCTCGAAGGTAGGAGTGCATCAAAAGTAAATTAAACCCGGATTGATATTATAATGGGGAAGGTCACTGCAGATTCTGCGGTAACACTTGTAGCCCCATAAAGCTATAGTTCCCACCAATCACATTGAATTAATTGGGAAAGACTCCAGCTTTACTCTAAGTACTTCATTTGGGTAAATGGGCTCTGGGGAAAATTCTTCTAGAAAGATCTGCCAGTAAAATTTGGCCTTGATATCCAGGAGTCCATTCTTTGGGGATAAAGTCAAAGGGACACCTACCTGGCTGATCCCCCCACCCACCTAAGACATACACACACACTGATGGAAGGCCCCCTTTCCTTTCATCCAGCCTGTCTTCCCTCCTCAAGCTGGTTTCTGGTTACTGCCTGGCAAACCCACTATCTCCATTCATCCCCAACTTGGTCCTTTCTGTTGAGGTTCCTCTTCTTTAGCGCATCTCCTCTGTTGCAATTCATGGTTGGGTAAGGAACCGCATCACAGAAGGAGCAGCTCTCTGGTTTCCATTGGCCTCTGGCTCTGCTGGCACGAATAGTGGGATAGAGAAAGATGGACATGGGCCTTCCAAGAGGGGACAAAAGCTAGAGCCACACCCCAACTCCCAGGTAGGTGTCTGTCTCCTCTCATTGTCTGAGCCCTGCTGAATTTCTATTTAGAGATTTGGAGAACTGTGTTCACCAACAACTTTTTCCCTTGTTTAAAAGACCACTTTAAGAGCATTAAGAGCCTGTCTAATCTGGTAAGGTAGCCCCACTTAGGGAATTCAAGCTGATTGCTTTCTCTTGAACAAGAAAAAAACATACAGCAAAGATTTCTCCCAAGTCTCTGCACCAACAAAGTCAGAAGGAGACATTCCCAACAAACTAAACATGTTTCCTCTACAGGTATCAGCCTTAGAGGACTGCACCTGGGCTACCGTCATTTTCTGTACAGGTTGCTTCTCCTTTTGAAGAACATAGAATGGCCCAGTCATCTAGTTTCAGACTCCTCAGTGTTTAGGATCTGAAGAGGTGGCCAAAAACATGTCACAGATGGATAAGTAAAATGTAGTATAAACATATGATGCACTCAGCCATGAAAAGGAGCAAAGTTCTGGTACATGCTACAACATGGATGAACTTCACAAATATGTCTAATGAAAGAAACCAGACAGACACACAGGTCACATACTATAGGTCACATTTATATGACATATTCAGAATAAACAAATCCATAGAGACAGAAAGTAGAGTGGTGGCTGCCAGGGCCTGTGGGAGGGAGGAGAGGGGTTGCTGATTTGTATGGATTTCCTTTTGGGGTGACAAAAATGTTTTGGACCTGCAGAGATGGGGATAAAAGCACAACACTGTGAAAGTACAAAATGTGCTCAGCTGTGGTGGCTTAGTGGCTTAGTGTCAACCTATGAACCAAAAGGTCAGGGTTCAATTCTTAGTCAGGACATATGCCTAGGTTGTGGGCTCTATCTGTCATCATTGATGCTTCTTTTTTAAGTATATACATATATATTGATTTCAGAGAGGAAGGGAGAGAGAGAAAAACATCAATGAGAGCAATGAGAGAGAATCATTGATCAGCCACCTCCTGCATGCTCCCTACTGGGGACTGAACCCACAATGCAGGCATGTGATTTGATTGGGAATTGAACCTTGACCTCCTGGTTCATAGGTCAATGCTCAACTATTGAGCTACACCGAACAGCCTCATCATTGAACTCTCTCTCTCTCTCTCTCTCTCTCTCTCTCTCTCTCTCTCTCTTTCTCTCTCTCTCTCTCTCTCTCTCTCTCCCTCTCTTGAAATCAATAAAGATATGTTTTTAAGTACAAAATGTCACTGAATTATATACTTTAAAATGGTTAATTTTGTGTTATGTGAATTTGCCTCAGTTAAATAAAAAAAAGGTGACAAATTGGGCAGCTACTTATCTCCCCACAGACCACTGGACTTGTCTGGATGCTTTCAAAATCATTCATGAAAATTTCCAAATTGACAGAACACCCCACCACAAGGAAGGGAAGGCCCAGACAAGCTCCCACAAATGCCTGACCAGAAACCTCAGATGTGTCTCAAGAGGCCCGACTCTGAAGGAGCAGAGGATCATTTGTCTGAGCTGTTTCAACTCTTGACCTAGAACTGAAACCAACCAGGAATTGACAGTCAGTGTGTGAGTAGTAGCGTCTTTGAATCACTCTTTCCTCCCTGGGTATTTCTCCCTGAAGCACTCACAGGTCAAGTTTGTGGGCCAGCACAACCTGGAAGATCTAGTTAGCACATCTTACAGAGTCCTGTTAACACCTGGTGATCTTCATTCTGGGAGAGGAGTTTGATGGAAAGAGGGAGGCATGGAGGGAGGAGAAAAGAGGAGGGAAGGGGCAATTGGAGGGGGTGGGATTTGTATTGAACCAGACAATATAGATCCTGCTTTATTAGTAATTGCTTCTCATTCTAGGGCACTATTGTTCTAATGAGAACATCAACAAGTTCCCTATTTCTCAATGCAACTGGATAGGTTTTAGCAATCTGATGTGGTCCATACCCTGGACCTCCCACTTCCCTCTCCCAGGCCCACTTTAGCTCAGGCTGCTCAGGGTCCCTCCTCACACACTCCTGCATGAGAAGAGAAATCTATATTCAGACTACCAGGGGAGGGTCACCTACCTCCTGCCTTCACTTCTGTGTCCCTGACTCACCCTATGGATTTTGCCTCCTATAGAACCATCAATAGAACCATCCATCTAAGAGCTAAAATTAGGATTTCAGGTTTCATAATGAGTCCTAGACTTTGGGTCAGTTACTTCCTGACCTGCCCATTGGATTTCTCTACCTCCTGCTGAGGACAGACCTGGGTCTTACAATACAGTGCCTCTCCCACTGTGCCTGGCACAAGACAGACCCTGAAAAGTCAACTGCTAAATGATTCAATGACTGAAATTTAGAAACTGAACTCATATGAGGTGCTAAAAAGGCAACCCTGGTAAAAATGAGAGGGGGTCCCAATCTATTAGGAAGGCCAGACAAAAAGCTGCTGTACAATGTGGCAGAGGCTAGAATGGAGCACAGATGGGAAAGTAGGGGACCCTGTAAGGAGAGCTGGGATTGCAATGTCGGGGAGAGCTGGAAGCATTTGGAGAAACCACAGAAGAGTAAAGAACCTTAACCTGGAACTTGAGGGGTGAGGAGTGGTTCTCACAAATGCAGGGATATGTATTTTAGGGGTAAATTAATCATTCAAAGTAAGATATTGCTTCTGAGCCCTTTGGGCAATTGGCCTTTCCCTAGTTTCCTTTTCTTTTATTTTTTCCCCTCCTTTGGAATACACAAGCAACTTTCTCCTAAGGGCATTTTATTATCTCTGTGGTTTAAATGTTGGGTGTTTTTTTTTTTTTTAAGAAAATTAAATGGAATATTCTTTCTTTACACACTTTTTTAAAAAATAGAGTAGTGCACAGTGCATAAAATATATGTCATTGGTGGTTTTTTTACATTCTATTCTGTTCTTGGCTTAACAGGTAAGTTCTTGAATGGGTCCTGCTGGGACATCTCATGTTCTCCTGGTTCACCTTTTCACTCAAGCCAATGTCAAGGCAACAGCCATGTGCGGGAATAACCTGACAACACATTCCCCCCAGCTGTCCCAGGGCTCTGCAGTGCCATGTGGGACACCATGCATCCTTAACTGGTTCACAGCCTGCAAGTATGAGTTAAGGCCCCATTGGACAAACCTTGGCTAATGGAGAAAAGAAGGTGGTAGATACATTGAATAAATACTCTTGTTCCTTAAGCAGACATTCCTGAGGCACACTGTACAGCTCCTCAGAGGTACCTCATTCGACCAAGCCCAAGTGTCCCAAAAAGATAACCAACTCATTAACTTAACAATTTCCTCTTGAATGAACTTTTCCTCCTTGCCTGTTACTCCCTTCCCAATATCTTGAGGTCATGCCCTAAAATAATCTTGTAAGAGGTAAGCTTTCTCTCAGGCTCATACATCTTGGGAGAACACAGGTTAAGACTGTAGATACCAGAAGTGGCCCTAGAAAGCAGACCTATGGATATAATTTTGGAATTGGATCATTCATGAGTCAGAAAGACTCAGTTGCTGGTAGTAAGTGATGTGGTGATAAGTTCTGTTGTGCAGCAGCATCGCAATTACTAAGACCCTCACTGGTGGTGACTCAGATGAAGCACAGGCAGATGAGCATGAGCTTATATGACAAGGTGGTAGTGCCCTTGAGTGGGAGGGGCAATGGTAATTTTAAGAATTATGGGGTTATACAGATTTTGTCAATGGCTTTAGATATTTTGAAAACAGAAAGATAAAGAGAGGTTCTAGTTAGTCAACTATCAACCTCAGGATATCCTGTACAAGTGAAAATGCCTCCTTTGCAGTGTGTGAGCCAGGAGGTAGGGCTTATCCTCCACAGCGAGGCTGGAAAGTATGCTCAGGATTTAATAACAGGGATAATAGAATGGCAAAGGAGACTGAGTGCACAGCCTCAACTGGTCTCTTTGACAAAGTCAGAGTGTTGATAGAGAAAGTAAAGGGTAAAGGGGGTCAAATATAGGGTGATGAAAAGATTTGAAATTGGGCGGTAAACACAGATGATGAATTATAGAATTGTATATTTGAAACACATAATTTTATTAACCAGAAGCACACACATGAAAGAAAGAAGAAAGAAAGAAAGAAAGAAAGAAAGAAAGAAAGAAAGAAAGAAAGAAAGAAAGAGAAGAGAAGGGAAGGGAAGGGAAGGGAAGGGAAGGTAAAGGAAGGGAAGGGAAGGAAGGGAAGGGAAGGGAAGGGAAAGAAGGAAAGGGAAGAAAGGAAGAAAGAAAGGAAGAAAGAAAGGAAGGAAGGAAGGTAGGAAGGAAGGAAGGAAGGGAGGGAGGGGAGGGAGGGACGAAGGGAGGGAGGGAGGGAGGGAGGGAGGGAGGGAGGCAGGCTCAGAGATCCAGAATAAGGACATTTGGGTAGATAAGCCTGAGAATTTGAAACACTTAGAAATTTCTCAAATTTTTAGTCTAGCAAGAGGCTCCTGCTCCCTTACTGGAAGAAACAAGCCTTCCAGCAGTGATAGGACCTCATCTGGGGCAAATCCTTATTAGATAATGTTTGTCTTCCTCAAAACCACCTTGCTTCCCCTCAATGCCTGCCTAAAAACTGGAGTCAGGTTATAGTACCACCAAAGTGAAGAAATACAGCCCTTTCTAGAGGAGGAGATAACATATATAACCAAAGTATTGCTCAAAGAATCAGAACCCGCAGTTGCCTTACTGTTCTTGCACTATGGTTGCTGCACTTGCTCGTTTACAATAATCTGGGTTTTGGAAGCTCCTAGAGACACCCCAGTGAATCCTCTTCATTTGAGACATACTCCCTCCTGTCCCCATTGTGGTAATCAGGGTCAATTATCCTGCTAATATGGTCCATCAGCATAAGTAGTCTAAACTGGATGGCAGTCATAGCTTCAGATTCAGGAGAACTTTTACTAATTCCCCTGTAGCTAGTTCTCTAGCCCCGCTCAGGAAAACCAGGACTTGTAATCCAATAGAGGATGAGAAGTATGAATTCCACAAGTAGGTCACTAGGATTGCTGGTAAGAGGGGGCCAATCCAACTTTTACCTCTTGGTTCCTGGACCTATGTAAGCTAGCTATTGAGGAAGAGAGGCACGAAGCAACTATGACACAGTGATACTTGTTCAATGCCATATGAATTTTAAAAATATTTTAAACTTTAACGGATTTTGTAACAAGGACTTTATAAATATCAGGCAAAGTGAACATAAGGCTTCTCAAGAACCTATAAAAACGTTAGTGTCTTGGAGAAAATATATTGATTTTAAAATACAAAAGAATAAAATCACAAAATCTGTTTAATTCAATACCTACAAATATAGAAAATATGACAAAGTCACTAATTGTTACATTTAATATTTCTAAAATTATTATTACATTGGCAAAGAATTTGTAGGTAAAATTTTTCTCACTTCAAAAGAATTTCTAGCCCTGGCCAGTGTGTCTCAGTTGGTTGGGCCTCATCCCATACACTGAAAAGTTGCTGTTTCAATTCCTAGTCAGGGCACACGCCTGGGGGGTGGGCTTGACCACCAGTGCAGGGCATGCAGGAGACAGTGATTGATATGTCTCTTTCACATCGATGAGTGTGTGTGTGTGTGTGTGTGTGTGTGTGTGTGTGTGTCTCTAAAAATCAATAAAAAAATATTTTTAAAAGATTTTTTAACAGCATAGGGAATATAGTCAATACAACTACTAACAGGGCCAGAGGGTACTTAAAATATTGGGGGGGTTCACTCTGTAAAATACATGATTGTCTAACCATGATGCTGTACATCTAAGATTGATCTAGAGTAATACTGAATGTACACTGTACTTTAAACATTTTTAATTTAATTTTTTAAAGAAAAACAATAAAATTAATAATTTCTAACTATACATAAACTATGGTCATGCAATTTTAGTCAATTACAAATAAGTTACAATAATCATATACTTTTAAAATCAACTTTATAAAAATCCATAAAATTACGTGTGTATATGGCTGTGTAATGTGAAATGTGGATGCCTTATAATATGTATACTTTGATATAGATTGGGGGTCTCTGGGAGTAGTAGTTTGCTCCATAAAATTTTTCAATAAGCCTTGTTTATAAATATTACCTTGATGTTATCCTTCCTGTGATAATGTCATTAGTTCTGATTTATAGATATGTTGACTTAATATGAAAATATTTTTGGAAATATCTCAGACTCTTCAACCTAAAATCAGAACATACTTGCTAATAAGTATCATCATAATTTAAAATTTTAATAATCTTGTGTGAAATAGTTGACTAATATGTTAAAATTAATTCTACTTAGGAAATACATCTATTATCTTTTAAATAAAAGTTTTACTGATGACAAGACTGGCCCAGAAAGTTTGAACACTGGATATTACTGATTAGAAATTTAAGTCCTTGACTTTAGTTTAATTCTGAACTGTTTAATCCAAGAGGATAATTGGTCCTGCTTTATATTATCATAAATTATCTTTTTCAGATCACTTCCTGGTTTTCTCAGGAGTAATAACAGTTGGGAGCACATTCATTTATAAAAGGATTATGAAAATTAAATACTTTAAAATTTAACAGTCAACTTGGTAGAATTGTCAGAGATGAATGATGCTTTATAGGCATAACATTTTATTAGGCATACAGTGAAGATGCTGACCCAACGTCTATTTACTAATGTGCACAGAAAGATGGTGGTGTTTGCTTTTGGAGAACTTTGACACCACTACGCATAAGAGAAGAAACCAATATTCTCTTTTGTTTAACTGGAAATCACTGTACAAACTTATTGGTTGGCCAGCAGCTTCTTTTTCCTCGCTCCTAACTAAAAATGGACTCCAGATTGCACAGCAAAATTCCTTTTTCTTTCTTTCTTCCTTCCTTCCTTCCTTCCTTCCTTCCTTCCTTCCTTTCTTTCTT
>JAAGEH010000393.1:48813770-48900977 GCA_011751065.1 Lasiurus cinereus
TCCTTCCTTCCTTCCTTCCTTCCTTCCTTCCTTCCTTTCTTTCTTTTTGTAATCCTCATCCAAGGATATTTTTCCATTGATTTTTAGAGAAAGTGGGAGAGAGAGGAAAAGACAAAGAAATATTGATGCGAGAGAGACATATCAATTGGTTTCAGGGCCCAGGCCGGAAAGGAGCCTGCAACCAAAGTACATGCCCTTGACCAGAATCAAACTCAGGACCCTTTAGTCTACAGGCCAATGCTCTATCCACTGAACCAAACAACCCAGGACTCTTTCCTTCTCTTTTTAATATGTTTTTATTGATCTGAGAGAGAGAAACATCAACTGGCAGCCCCTGCAGGCCCTCAACTGGAAATACTAGTAGAGCCAGCAACTGGGAATGAGCCCACAACCTCTTGGTACATGGGACATCTCTCAACCAACTGAGCCATACCAGCCAGGGCTCTTTTCATTCATTCTATGAGATTTTACCACAGAGGCTCACTGCTAATGCTAAGGTCTGCAGTCGTTTTGCAAACAAACCATCAAAAGAAATTATGATAATGCCACAGACAACACAGCACACCTAGGTGTGAAGACTGTGGAAATGGTATTATTTCAATGTCCTCTTGATTGCTTTTATGTCAGTGTATTTCCTGTTTCTGAATATTCTATGCAACATCTGACCTTAAATTGGGCAAACCAGTAACAGTTTGAAGTTTTGTGGGTTTTCTTGCATAACATATACCATTTTTGAAAGTTGGGAAGAAAGACAAGATGCATCTATCTGAGGTTTATGGGAACTTTTGACGTGTCTCTGAGGTCCTCTGCAGAGACTGTCTGAGACCACTAGCCCCATTACTTAGCCTTACTTAATCACCAAGTCAGATGTTTTGCTTCCCTGTTTCCCATTTCTGTCTTCAAGAGATATTCCAGCTTTGCTCTTGCACCCCCATCTTCATTGTCTGTCCTCACCTCTGCCCCCGCCACCTAGGGAATCTGTTTATGAAGCCATCTGGCTAGTCTCTGAAAGCCACAGAGCTGGCTGCCCTGACTCTCGCTACCAGCAGCTCACTCTGTGCACAAAAGAAAAGCAGCTTTTTTTTCGTCTTTTTCTCTTTAAGTTCATGAAACCAGCAAAATCCCAGAAATTCTTTGGAAAGCTGGGACTTGATGATAAATAAAAATTGAAGACAAGTAAAGTTCTTTTTCAAATTTCTCTATCCAGTTTGTACAACTATAATCTGTTTGCCTTTCATACTAATTGCAGAAATAATTAGGAAAAGTAACTGAACCCAGAGACAATGCCCAGTGAGCATAGCATCTCTTAAGTGTGTTTTAAGAACCTACAGAGCCCACCCTGGATTCCCCTCTTACACATAATTCTGCGGAATTTGAGAACCTGGAGTTGTACATAAATTTAGAGGAAATATCTCATATCTCAAAATATGTCATCCTGCCAAAGATTGCAAATAAAAAACAATGTGTAATATATCAGCATTGTGTTTGCATCTCAGAAAAGGGGATGGTAAAGCCATGTTAAGACCTGAGGATCGGCTCCATCAAAATTCAGCCCTTCTGGGGTTGCTGCTTTCAGCGCCCCACGTTGAAACCCCACCGCCCACAGAGTCAGAACAGATTTGACGAAGGTACCAAGTGACTTGGGGAACTTCAGTGGCCTGCTAACAGTTGTATGACCATGTGTGCCTGAAGTTTTTCATGCCAGGAGCACCACTGTCAGAACTTCTTGGGGAATGCACAGTGGTCCCTGGCCTGTGGAGTATGGGGATTTCCAGGGCTGAGTGGTGATTAAATGATGCTCCTGGCACTCTCCCCATGTGACCAGTATCCCTGAGGGTTCTTTCTGTCATTTAAACAGAACCCCACAGCAGCTTCTAAAGCAGGCACCCCCCATAGCTCCAGCACTCATGTCAGTATCTCCGTTTTAAGTTGAACCAAGACTGGGAGAGGAACAGAGAAAGCGGCTCTCCACTGGAAGTTTCACCACTTCGCTGGTTCTGACTCTGGACCTCAGCTGCCTCATCTTCAAAATGGGGGTAGTAATTCCTTTATATAACTGGTTTTGAGAAGTGAAAGTAAGTAAAAGGACTTTAAAATGTGAAAAGCACAAAGTAAATGAAATATCTTGTTACTAGGCTCCATTCTGATGCCAGCTAGTTGTGTGACCTTCATGATTATAAATAGAACCACTAAAGTCCATTCTGCAAATGCTGAGCCTGTGAAAAATCAAAGAGAAGCTTCAAATAGCCAGGACTTTCAAACAGGATGCTCAACTCAGATGTGTTCTCTGTACCTAGCCCCTTCAGTTAGTTGTTGTAGTTCCAGTTTAAGTGGAATACCAGCCCTTCCTCTTCCTGTCTCTCACCTGGTAGTCTCAGGTCTATTTTAGAATATTTTCCTCAAAGTATCCTAGCACTGGAGAGGAAACCAAACTCTTCAGCAGCTCCATTCTTCTCTCTTGAGCTTAATTCTATGAATAAGGGAGTACTGCGTGGCTTAATAAACATTACACATATAAGTGGGAGCAGACTGAATCTGCTTCCTAATTGGCAGAGATGGGCATACCCAACTCTCTTTTAGAGCATTTCCAATAGAGCTGACTGCCCCAATTAAATCTGTGACCCAGATATAGTCACCTCTACTCCAGAGAGCTGGTAGAACTAGCTCTATGGGAAACAATTTCCAGTTCGAGTGCCAAGTACACTCAAGTGAGCTAGACTCAGATTTGCATCAAAGCAACCTTAAGCACAGTGAGGGAGTGGCGGTGTGCAAGGGGTGAGAGGATTTGGAACAAATGCTTGAAGCTTCCAAGATGGCACTGTTTTAACTGTCCCAATCCAAACCATCACTCCTAGCCAGGCTGGTGTGGTATCCCCAACACACCATAGCCATGCCCATCTCCATGCCTTTGCTTTCACTGCAAGTTCTCTTTTAGAATTGCCTTCTGCCCTCTTTTCAATCCTTCAGTTGGTCATGCAACAAATATTTCCTGAACATGTTTTGTGGTTCAGCACTGTACTAGTATTGTGAATCTAGAAAGATAAACCTGATATGATCAATGCACACAAGCAGTTTATTCCCTGATAAAGAAGTAATTCTAGTGATAGTGGGAGGCATGTCTGATACAGTGGCTAGGAGAGTATGAAGAACGAAGATATATCCCTTATGTCCAGAGGAACTAAGGAAGACTTAATGGAGGAGGAGGCATTTGGTGGCAGTTTTGATGGAGGGTTTCAAGAAACTAAGATTTGCATAAGATGATGTGGAGATAAGAACTGACTTAGATGGGCCTATAGCCAAGAGGTACTGTAGAGAAGCTGAAGGGGCAGTGTAAAGGAAGGAAACAAATGTTTACTGAGCACCTGCTATGTGCAAGTCATTTGTTTTAATATGCTATTACTCTCAGTAGATTTTATTATTCCTCTTTTATGTGTGGGAAATAGTTGTGAAGAGATTAAGTGACTTCCTTTAGGTTCCAACATATAGTGAATGGAGATCCAGAACTTTTAGCCAAGTCTGACTAACTCTGAAGCCTGTCTACTCTCTGGACACTGAACTGCCTTCTTGGATCTAAGGCTCAAAAAGACAGATTACCGCCATATCCTAGAAAGCTAAAGAGCTTAGATTTTTCCTTCTTATTGACCTAGTTAAAGCCTTTCAGGACAGACTCAAACTCTACCCTTTTCACTACACCTTTTCTGAATGCTCCTGCCCTTAGATATGCCCAGTCACTATTCATAGGTTTTCACTGCCCTATAACATTCTTTATTGGCTCCTATGACTCCATTAAGAATCCTCAATAAAGATACAAATTCTTAAGGGAGAGGAACTGATCTTGCCCTTCTTCCGTGCCACTGAATGAGTAATTGTGGAATTAATTCTCTCTTTTTAGAGAGCATATAAAGATGAGCAGTGGCTGCCCTCTCTCCAGTGTAGTCGACCTGCACTGATGTTAGAGGATGTGGCACTCCTCAATTCCCCAATGCCCATCCACAGACATTTGCCTTCCCTAGAGTTTTCTCTAAAATGAAATCACAAGGAACCAAGCCAAGCTCTGCTGAGCACAACCAACCCAGTGGGCCACTGGTTCACAGATGGCCACACCTAGTCATGCACTGGCCTAAAAGCTGAATATGGACTGTTTACTAGATAGATCTAGAGAAAAGCACCTCCTTCCCTGAGTATGAAAAAAAGAAGTTCTCGACCTGGAAGGAGACAGTGCCATGGGCAGCTCCAGCTCACACAAGGAAGCCGTGCAGATGGTGCCAACCCACAGCCTGGAAACTCATTTGCAGACTTTTGGATGGACATGTTGAAGTAAAGAGGCAGCCTTACCTCTGACTGGTGTGGATTTGATGGCTCAGATCATTTCCAGACCATTAAACTCTCCACTCTTACAATGGTTGATTTTCCAGGTCACAAATTTTATGGGCACACTTGCAACTTACAGGATAACTATTGATCATTTTATCGCAAGGTAAGTACCATACAGTGGATGGGAAAATCACACAGTAAACAATTATTGCCTAAGTGCCTGGTTGTTTTTGAGTCTGGCTACTAGTCATTTATTTTCAAAGTTAAATTTAGTCCTAGAAAAATTTCCCATTGGTGTCTACTGGGATGCTTGAAAAATGTCTCCTTCTTAATTCATAATTATATCAGCATCATCTTAAATACCTTCTTATTTTACTTCTCCTGAACTCTAATGTGGCTATTTTCTTTCCCTGGTGCATTGCCCAATGTAACAGAGTAGAAGGCCAGAACTAGGGGTATTCAAGTCTGGTCAAGAGTTCCAGTCCCATCATTCATCAGTGGTGTTACCTTGGCAAGGAGCTTACATTCTCTAAGCCTGAGTTTTTCAGTGGTCAGATGGTATGAAAATATCTATATTGTGGGGATATTGTTAGCAATAATTTAGATAATGTGTTTAATGTGCCTGGTCTATGGCAGTAATAATTCTATGTACCCATTTGATGCTTACTCCATGTTTTCAGCATTGTATGGTATTAACTCGATCTGCACAACAACCCCCAAAAAGAAGCAACTATTATCATACCCATTTTATGTTTGAGAGACCAAGAGACAGAGAAACTTGCTCAAGGTCAATAGCTATCAAGTGATAGAGCTGAGATTTAACCCCAGAAAGACAGACTGTAGCATCCATACTCTTCACTCTACACTAGCTGGGCCCATAGGTAGTGAACACAAGCTGCTGCTACATTTGGAAGGCAGCGTGGGTTCGCCGGAAGAGTGAGGTTTGCTCATAGCCCCACCAGTGAGTGTGGAAGCAGAGTTCTGTGAGCTGAGCCTCAAGAGGATGACCGCCAGAATCAACTCCAGCCCCCAGTTTCTAAACCAAATAAGCTAAGCAAATAAACAGTTCTTTCCAGCACTTGCAGTTTTTTTATCAACACACTTACCAACAATAACTTTAACAGCCAGAGAAAAGGGGGAAGACAGGTTTGTCTGTCTGTAGCTTACGTTTTCTTAATACAAACTACTTGTGTCCCTGGCACTGTGGGACAGTAGGAAGCTCTCTCTGCTCCAGACGGAATGCGATGTGGATTCCCAGTCCTGCCTCTGTGTCACTTCTCTCCCTAACCATTGCACTCAGCAGCTGTGGACCTCTGGGAAGTCTGTAAACCCTGTGGTCTTGGTTGTTCCCACTATATGAAAAGGTACTGCTTGGCCTGCCTGAGCAAGGTTAGGATGGACCAGGTCATCCATCATGGATCCTGCTGCAGGATCTCTGTAGCTTCACTCACACTGAATTTTCACAGCTCTACTACTATGGTCTCCAACTCTGCGGTCTCAAGACCGCTTTACTTTTTTTTAAATTTTGCAGATCCAAAAGCTTTTGTTTAGTGTGGAAATTCGCATAAACTCTTTATTATTTTAGATTTTAAAACTGAGACTTTTTTTAAGTATTAACTAGTTCCTTTAAAAATAGTAATCCTATAACATCCA
Organism: Lasiurus cinereus; assembly: GCA_011751065.1. Lineage (NCBI taxonomy): Eukaryota > Metazoa > Chordata > Mammalia > Chiroptera > Vespertilionidae > Lasiurus > Lasiurus cinereus. The sequence goes on from JAAGEH010000393.1 coordinate 48,819,738, forward strand.
TAATAATAAGAGCATAATATGCTAATTAGACTGGATGTCCTTCCGGATGTCCTTCTGGATGACCTTCTGAACGAAGCTGGGGCTGTGAGGGAAGCCTGGGTCCCGGATGCCAGAGGGAAGCCAGTGACGGCAGCCGGGGAGAAGGAAGACCTACTCTTGCACGATTTCCTGCATTGGGCCTTAGTTCTACAACCAAAGAGCTAATATGCTAATTAAACTGAACAGTCAAATGACCTTCCAGATATCCTTCTGGATGACCTTTTGGACAAAGCCGGAACTGTGAGGGCTGGCCAAGATTGCAAGGGCCAAGCCCCAAGCCCCTTGCACAAATTTCATGCATTAGGCCTCTAATGATAACATAAAAATATAATTTTATGGAAAAGTAGCCACATTTTTTTCAAAAGGAAGAAGTGAGGTGAGGGGCACTGTGTTACATTTTTGCAGATCTGTCTAATGCCAGTCCTAATAGGGGTGGCTAGTTTTTCATACCAGCTTTTGCATTCATGCTATGGTAATATTACACACCAGAAAGCTTCTGGAAACTCCTGAGTATCCTGATGTCAGGATCGGGCAGACAATGTCTCAGTATTATTATGAAAATACTAGTAGTTTTTACTTTACAGAAATCCTAAAGGGTTTCTGAAACCTCCAGGGATCCCTGGACCACATTTCAAAAATAGCTGTTCTATTAGTCCCTATTGGAAATGCTAAGATTTTTTTTCTCCAACATTTTGCCTACCCACCACGAAAAAAAAATTACAAACACACAGGTACACACAAAAATGCACCAACCCTCCCCCCCGCACACACACACATATACACACAATTACTACCTCTCTCTGGACAACTGCAAATCAAAATATTATGCCCAAGGAGAATCTCTACAGGACACTGCTCCTCAAAGTAGTGTGCCAGCTCACCCTCCAATTGGTGGCTTCCTGCTTACTTATTGAACCCAATGAAAGCAACAAATGGCTTGTTGAGTGTTTGCACTGAGTTTCTCCAACAGGATGAATAGCTGAGAAATTTCAAAAGTTACTTGCCTTTGAAGCTTTGGCTTCAAAAACAAATGCCTAAGGGAAATCAGCAATGAGCAGGCCTGCTTCAAAAGTTAACAAACCCCTGATCCAACAAAACCACAGGGACCCTCTAAAGCCATGGTGGTCAGGCGGTCAGCCAACCAGGAAGCAGCCCAGTGTGCGGTGGGGACAATGTGAGATCAGTTGGGGGCTTTCTGAGAAGACCTTCAATAAAGCACTAAGTGGAAAAGGAAATCCCTAGATGGTCAACCTAAGTATGCAGAATATGGGGTTGGAAAAGCTCCCAGACAAGGGGTTTTAGTTATGGTTCTACCATCAGTGTGGTGTTACCAAAAACAAATGGCGTTTTCTGAAAATGATAAAGAGGGCAAGAAGAGCACTAATGTTCCTTTCAACTTTTGATGCTCTTTTTCTCATCAATAATACACATAGGTCTATGAATATATTTTTTAACCAAAGATGAGATGCATCCCCTATCCTATTTATGCCTGAAATACACAACCCTCCCATTTATTCAGCAATGAGCAAGAACCCAGTTTGCTGCAGATACTGTTCTAGCATGAAGACAGCAGTGAAGAAAACAATGAAAGTTCTTTCCATATATTCTACTGGGAGAGACAGACAGACAAAATATATCATGTCAATGGTGGTAAGCATCTCAGAGAAGCTTAAAGCAGGGAAGGGGAACAGGGACTTCAGGGTTGAGGGTTGTTTGCAATTTTCAATATGCCAATCAGTATAGACAAACCCATGAACCTGAAAATTTGAAATATTATACAGCTTTGCATGAAATCCGACCATCATAAAGTCATCTGTGATGGTAGGTAGCTAGTTATTGACAAATAGGAAGAGAATAAGGGAAGTCAAACATGGCTGAGCATGAGAGACAGAAGCCTGACTGCTTCACCAGGAAGCTAAAGCTTCACACACACTCCAGGGGACCAGATCATTGCCCCATCGAGAATTAACACCACACCTTCCCCTCCCGGATTGTAGTAGGTGGGGCAGCAGAGTGAGATAAGCACATGCCCAATAAAGTCTAAATGGCACAGGGATGGTGCTTGACTACAGAGGCCTATCTTTGTAACCTGAGAAAAAGATCATTGGTTAGGGGGTGGAGTCAATGCAAGCCCTGCAAAAGCTTGGAAAGTTGATTGAAAAAGCACCTGGTTCCTCCCAAGCCCAAGTATATATAATGCCAGGTGAACAAAGCACCTCTCTCTCTCTCTCTCTCTCTCTCTCCCTCTCTCTCTCTCTCTCTCTCTCTTTCTCTCCCCTCCCCCTCTTGCTTGTGATCCTTGCTCTGTAGTAGCCATGTGGCCCTGTTCTCTCTGTACTAGCCATGTGCCCTGGGAGCCATGTAGCTCCATACACAGACTCTAGGCAGAAACCCGGGTACAGCAGCAAAGCAATGGATTGCAGCTGGGAACACAAGCTCAGTTCACCAGATACTGGCCTAAAACTTAGCTTTAATATGGCACAGCATCTCTAGAAACTGACTTCATCTCTGACCCTGATTTTTCATGGTGATGGGCAGAGACAGGACACTGAAAAGACATCCTTTTGCTTTTGCACCACAAATAAATATTGCCACCAGACCTCAACTACCCTTGTGGGTCCCTGAAAATACTTTTCTTGTGACAGGGACCTCACATCCCCTGGCAACAAATTAACATTCATTCATTTATTCAATGAATCAGTCAACCAGTCAGCAAACATTTACATGGAACATTGAAGATTTTGCAACTCTGGGAGTTTGGAAAGGAGGCTGCCTTGGGTAGAGATCAGCTTTTGTTCAAGAGCCAGCTTTGGGTATCAGTTGGCCATGGGATCTGAAGTCAGACTGCCTTAGATTGTATCCTGTGTTCCACCTATGAGATCCTGGACAGCTGGCTGAAACTTGTTGCTCCCATTTCATCGTCAAGGTAGGAATAATAAAAGCACTTTAAAAACTGGTTAAGATGTTAGTTTTATTCACACTGGATACTAGGCATAAAACCACACCCAAATGGTAGCCATCAGGGCTGGAATCAGAAGAGCAAGAGGGAGTTGTTTGTGGACCTGTGACAGACTCCCTCTTGGAACACCCCACCCTGAAATCAAGGGGACTTACTTGGATTGAGACTTATTTGGGTCTCACTTGGCTGGCTGAGTCCTGGGAAAATCAAGTTGTACTGCTCTTTTTCAGTAGATTCCGCTGGGCTCTCAAAGCAGAGAAGAAAACAGTTCCCACTGAGGACTTGAACTGATCACTAGAGCTGGCCCCAAAGGGGCCATTCCAAACAGGAGAAACTGGTTTTATTTGAGAAGGATATGGTTTTCCTTGAGGACTAATATGCCTCTGTTTCCTGGAGTCTAGGCTTTGCCATTCTCACTGAGCACTGGCCAACCCCAGTGGGGATAAGAGCAGCCCCCACTCCTGAATGTTGCCACCAAATGACGGTAGCCTGTCCACCCTCGTTTGCATAAGAATCCTGCTCCATCTGTTAGAAGGAGCAATATCTGTTCATGCTAATCTGATTGCTCTGGTAACTTGTATTAAAAAACATAGAGGCTACCACAAGCTTTGCTCTGACCTTTGATTTTTCCAATATCGCATCTGGGGTAAGCACTTCCTTTTAATCTCTACGGACAATAGGCAAAATTTCACCAAGGGGCCTGCTGACGGAGATAGAGATCATAGAGCATGTGTCCATGACCCCAGGTTAGGTGATTATAATAACGCTTTTTAGGCTCTTCTAATAAAGAATATGCTGAACAGGCTCCAACGTGCATGTGCAAAAGTCTAATTGCTGTTAACATGTCACTCCCATCACGGAGAAGCAACAATGTACTGACGGCCTGTCAAATTTGGAATTGATTTTGAAATTGCTTTAATGAGGCAATGAATAAGTTTGCAGGGGCCTGGCCATCTGAGAGGGCTCAGCGGCATCAGCCCAAATCACCTGCAGTTGCTCTGTTGACCGTTCATGAATGAGGACAGAGAGTTGCTGTTTGGTTGCCAAGGATTTGCCAGCTCTGAGCTGGGATTTCAGTCCCTGCTCCCACCTCAGAAGTCCCTTGCATTTCAGATTTGTTTTGAGGTATGTGTGTGCGCTTGCCTTCAGCTGTGTTCCCCCCAGTTAAATGCCTAAATAAATACCTCCAACTGAAAGGGCTGAGCTGGTTTTTCTCAAAAGCACAAGGAAGGGATTACAAATTCCTTCTTGTTCTTCATCCAATAGGTGTGCAAGGCACTCTGAGAGTAATGCACCTCCCAGATCTGAGCTTGGTCCTGCCAATCAAGCTGATTGGCGGCCTGAATGCAGAATAAAGCTTTTCTACCTGCATTACTGTCCATAGTGATGGAGTTGGTCAGCTGTCACACTGCCTGAAGAATGACTGTGCCCATTTTTTTGGTTTCCTGTAAATGGAGAAAGGTTGAGAAAGGCTTTCCAAACTGTCTAAGGCTGGACCCCACAGCTCTTCTCAATATCCAGCCCATGAAACTCAGTGGGGCTGCAATGGCCATGTTTGTTTGGATTTCATGCTTGAATAATAATTCTCCCCAGGTATTTCAACAGGCAAGGCAGGTGGGGAAAGTAGCAAAATAATCTTCCAACTCTGACCAAATTTAAAGCAATGTGTCACCTAATTCTCACTCAAGATGTGGTTCTGGATTCGTGATGAGGAAATGGTATTTTCCCAGCCAAGAGAACTGAATAAGCTTTCCTGCTTCCTTGTCTCTCACTTGTAAACAACACCAGCACTTTGACAATGAAGACAAATGTATGACCAGCTTGCAGTAAAAATGAAGAAATTGCCAGTAACACTTCACAATTGTCGCTTTTATTACCTGCCTCCCCCGCCCCAGAACATTATTTCATTCGGAGCCAAGGTAGAGAGCCAAATCGCCTTATTTCCAAAGAATATGAGCATATTTTAGAAAAGCATCTGTGTGCATTGTATTCTTTGGGGTACCTTCTCATTCCTGTCGCCCTGCATTTATGAGTGCATGACCAGAATTCTTATCAGGTACAGAGGCCTTCAAGAAATCGGATGCTACAGGATCCATACATACATCAATGTTACGATGATGTATTTTTCATGAAATCTGTAAATAAGGCCAACAGGATAGGGATATTCTGAATGACAGAATCTTTCATAGTTTATGAGGAATGGCCTGTTTCCCTATAAAAAGTCAATTTACTTTTTTTTTTTTCTTGCTCATTAAAAAGTCTAAGCTGGCTACTTAAGCACAGCAATCTTGAGAGAAAGGAGTAGCAACTTTGCTATAAACAAATGAGTAGAAATGCAAGTTGTTAGCATGAAAGGCATAAATAATTGAGACCTCTGGGGTTTCTGATGTGTTTCCTTATCGTGTGAAACACTGTCTCAGGCTGAAGGAATAGGTGACTTGGTCTCTTCAAAGAAGACGGTGACAAAAAAAAAAAAAGGAAAAAGAAAATGCTTAGGGTCATGAGTGCTAGGACTTAATGTTCAAAATGTCATTTTTATAAACTCAGTGAAATGGGAATATTATCTCAGCTTCTGCTAAGATCTCTGCGTGCCCAGGAATCAACTGTGCACTATGGTCTAGTACTGTAAAGAGTGTTTGAGTGGCTCAGAAGCTGAGGAAATGAAGCTTTCATGGACTGCTGTCTGTCATCCACTCGACTCCAGGCTACTCAGGTCTGAACGAAGGCATTCAGCACAATCCACACATCCTCCACCCCACTGAAGGCCAAAGAAAAAGCTGGAACATCGAGACAAAGGGGACAGAGGATCTTCACCAAATCTGCTACCAGGACTTGGATGTCCTCCATCATTTGGGGGGACCCACCTCTCTATAGCTGTGAAACAGGAAAAATGGTACCTCTGTAAAATAAATAAATAAGTAAGTAAGTAAGTAAATAAACAAATAAATAAATGAGGCAATTTTGAAGAAATTGAAATATGAGAACTACAGAAGCCTTAGCAAAGGGCCAGTTGTATGGAAGTAGTAAGTTCCGAGTTGATATAAGGATATAGACGGCAATCCTCCCTCTGTTTCACGTGTATATGTATATGTATATACATACATGTGTATAGATAGAAAGAGAGAGAAATATGGGCTTTAAAGCCGTAACAGCAACTTTCAAGCAACTAAAAAGAAAGAAAAATATCCTTCTATATTAAATACATTATTTTTTATTACCCTTATTATTAATAACAGTGTAGACAATCTCTTCCAGATCAATGAGCATCCCCTCAGGCCTAAACACAGAGAGTAAATGAATCCTGAGTGACAGAGCCTGGAATTTCACTTGCTCCCACCACCTGCTCTTGGAGGTCAACTGTACTATAGTGTGTAATTACCAACCTCATCTCTGCCTCTCCGCTTCCCTCACCCACTGTCTAATTGATGGCTTGACACCAGTGCAATGTCAGCCCTCTAAAAACATCTTGAGCATGAACTACTCCTCCACCCAAAAGATGCTGCTCATGCAGGAGCCTACCAGAGCCAGAAACTCCATGATTGCTTGTGTTTGCTCAGACTTGGAAAACAAAAAGATAGAGCAAAGAACAAGATTACATATCTATTCAGGCAAAGGAAAAATTGGAATTTGGTCTTAGCTGCAAATTCCACTCCATGTACTAATGGTATTCTCTGGCCCTCTTCCAGGAGACTGATACTTTTGGTTTCTTGCTTTTAATTAGGTCTCCCTTGCCACCCTCCGAAATCTCACGCAGATAACAGAATCATTGCCTTAGCAATGCTAACATATCATAAGGTATCCACATGATAATGGATTATTCACATCTGTCAACACTGCAAAGAGGAAACTAGAACTGCTACTGCATCTCCTTTGCCAGTGAAATACAAATCACCAGCCTAAATCTGGAACTCTACACCTAGGTGCTCTGCCCTGACATTTACCTCTCCAAAACTGGAAACAACCTTGCTCCCCGAAGAATTTGAGCAAACTGTTCTCTTTCCTGGCTCAGCTCTGGGTTTATAGAAGATAAAGCTCCTAGCTTACTCCTAGAAGTACATCCCTTTTTTTCTTTTCAAGTACCAAACCCCAAATCCCCTGGGAGACACCGATCCTTTGCGAAGTACCTGGTTTCTATTTCAGACCCTCCTTTTTTTCAGCCCATTATTGTGGCCCAGCTAAGACAGACCAAGAGGTTTTATTGTGAAAGCAAGAGGGCAGGGTGCCACTTTGAGCTTCCAATCATCACATAACTCTAAAAACTCTCACTCTAATCTCACACTTTACCTATAAACTCAAGCTCAAGAAACAGATCTGTCTAACAGGTACTGTATTCTGAGACAGCTCAAACTGAGTTTTTCAAAGGTCAGATATTTTTCATAGACAAAGCTATTTGTTTCTATTTTTACCACTGTAATTATCTAGTTATCAATAATATAAAGAAAGTCAAAGAAGGCCAGACATATAAGCATGGCCATCTGGACAGCTTCACCAGGAAGCTGCAATTTCACATTCCCCAGGGCACTACTGGTCCATTCCCTGCAGATCACTGGAGGAAAGGACTGAACAAAAGGGAGGATGGGGGCATGTGCAGTGGAGCTGGGGTATCACAGGGAAGATACTTGCCTGACAGTTTAGTTTGGAGAAAGATAATTGGCTAGAGAGGGTGGAGCCACTGCAAGCATGAGAAATCATAGAAGTTTAAAATCCCCGAACAAAGGAATTCTCCCTCTCATTCTTCTGGCTTTGCTCCTGCTTCCTTGCACTTGTACATTTTCCCTCTGTAATCATGTGGCCCTAGAAGCTTCATAGCCCATGACCATGCAGAACCCACACACAATGGACTGCAGCTGAGAACACAAGCTGAGTTAGCTTGGTGCTATACTGGGCTGTGCAAATATGGAGCAGAAACTCTGGGCAATGGCTTTAATCCTAGTTCTGCTGAAGACACAGCTGGAATTTTTCCTTGGCAGGACAGATGGACCTTGGGAACTCAGGGATTTAATTTAATGCAAATAAATACCACTTATTCTCCCATGCAAGTCTCAGAAAATTCCTTTTCCCATGGCATCAGCAACAGGTGAGGAGCCCTGACCTGTGTAGCTCATTTGATTGGGCATCGTCCATGCACCAAAGGTTGCTGGTTTGATTCCCAGCTAAGACACATGCCCAGGTTGTGGACTCCATTCCCAGAAGGAGGAGGCAATCAATTGATGTCTCTCTCTCTCTCTTCCTCTCCCTTCTTTCTCTAAAAATCAATAAAAACATATTTTTTTAAAAAGCCAAAACAGATGGGGACACAGAGAACACCCCATGATATTATTATCACTTGCTCTAGATTAGGAATCAGCAAACTACAACTTACAGGTTGAAACTGGCCTGTTGCCTGTTTTTGTAAATGAAGTTTTATTGGAATACAACCATACCCATTAATTTACATATTGTATAGTGCTACATTGGTACTATGAAGGCAGAGATGAGTAGCTATGAGAGAGATTATATCATTTACAAAGTCTAAAATATTCACTGGCTATTTACAGAAAATGTTTGCAGACCCCTACTCTATTAGTTGTCCTCACATCACTCAATTATTGTTAGTGATAGCATTAATCAATTTGTCTGTTCTTGATTGTTTTGACTTATGGTGTAAAAACTCACATAACCCTACAAAAGCAATAAAGGAAGAGAGGAAGGGAGAAAGGAAATCATGAATACTAGATCTTGTTCAAAAGTGTAGCACATAAAAGATAGCGTTAACAATTGCGCACAAGCAAAATAGCCTGATGATTTTTTAAAAGAATGACAAGGCAAGAATTACATATTTAACTGAAACCCATGCTGTACTTATTGAGCAAGTGATTTAAGATCATGGAACAAATAAAGATAACAGAAACCTGCACTATAGAATAATAATGGAAAAAATATATTAAAGATTATTTCACATCAGACTCCACTACTCAAAGTCCATAGATAGGAAAATGAAGGAAATCTCTTCAGGGATTTGCTCAAGAAAGCTCAAATTTGTTTCGCTTGATTCAAATGCCAATCATTAAATGCTTCTTCACAAAGAACCCTTTTATTAGGTATATATTTTTAAATGAGAACAAAGAAATGAATATTTGTTTTTCCATGGAATACATAAAATCTAGTATACTTTAGACTCTGTCCCATGCCTACTAGCCATTTTAGAAATCATTGTGCAAACCATTTCACTGAGTTTGATGTGAATTGAAATAAGGTTCCTACAGAGCTCTGACTGACGTGTTTTTCAAGTGATTCATAACAAGACTTTACAGCAAACATACTTGCCTAAGTCTCCCTCAAACTTCAGTCCTTTGGACAGAATTTACCCAGGTCCCTTTGGCTTGACCAAAGAGTTGAAAATGGATTTGAGGTGGAGCTGGAAAGGCTCACTCCCAGTCCACTTAGATTTCTCCAATTGTTGGATAACATTCCAAAGGGGTTGTGTCCACTATTAGGAAGCTCACTTGTTTGTCAGCACTGCAGCCCTGGATGGCTGCATAGATGCTCTAGGCATTTGAACAAGCCCCTTTGGATGGTGGACAAAAGGCCTTCAACCTCCCTATACTGACTCCAGGCTGGAATGAGTGAACACAGTTAGACAGGCAATAGCCACATCCATGCCCATACCTCTCACACACATACACATGGAAAAAAAGCCTATTTCTTGCAATTAAAATATAAGTCACATCCAGAATTCAAGGGCAGAACATTTTTTTGGAAATGAAAACGGTGTGGGCAAAAAAAAAATGGCATCTTCCCTTTGTAGAAGCTCATCTCCCCAAAGGATACAGTACACCTCCTCTGTACATTTTGCACACTAACCTGTCTTATTCATCTAAGAATTCCAAGCATCTAGTATAGTATACCACAAGTAGGTACTCAATAAATGTTTTTTTCTTGCACCCATTTGTTCAATAAATGCTTATTAAACACCTGACAAATGCCTTGCAAAGTATAGTAAAATAACTAAATGAGTAAAAACACAATAGGTTTCAAATCTAGAGGTGGAAAAGCAAACAAACAGATATAGATGACCCTTGACAACATGGGTTTGAACTGTGTGGGTCCATTTATGGGTGGCTTTATTTTCCAATAAATACTGCAAATGTATTTTTCTCTTTCTTATGATATTCTTAATAATATTTTCTTTTCTCTAGCTTACTTTATTGTAAAAATACAGCACATAATACATATAATGTATAAAATATGTTAATCAAATGTTTATGTTATCAGTAAGGCTTTTAGTCAACAAAGCCTTTTAGGGGAGTCAGATTTTTGATTATGCAGTAGGTCAGTACCCATAAATCCATGCTATTGAAGGGTCAACTATGGTTACAATATGGCTTAGAGCTGTTTCAGTCAAGATTTACAGAGTTGGGCACTTAACATTGCCCTAGGGTAGGTGGATGTGGGAGTAGTTAGGCCAGGGCTGAGAACCCTTCATCTCTCTGCAATTATAGATCAAAGTTATCACATTGGGACCTGTGACCTTTACAGGGGACAGTGAGCAGAAGCGTTTACTTTTTGACTATGAAGTCCATGGCATTTTTCAGCAATCATTGTTCACTAAGATGTGAGACTGGTCCTAGAAAGCAAAAACCTTTTTTGAAAAATGCTACATTGAGTATCCTCTCAATGGGCAAAGAAACAGCCAAGATTTCTTGGGTCTTGCATTGCTTAAGGCACATGGCAGCAAAAAATAAGAGTGAAGGAAAAATCAATCAGTCACTATGTTTGAATCAAGATCATAGAATGTTAGTGTCTTTAAAAGGGCATTTTAAATGTTACTAAAGTCTATCTGATTCAAAATCATTGGTGTGACCAGTTTCATTCATCTGTTCATTTGATAGAGTGACTGACAGGTCATTTGAGTTTTGCTGAAAGGGAGAGTTGCATAGGAAGACTTGGCATAGGGTAGCCATTTGACAAATGTGTTCTGAATGAATGAAGACAAACACCTCAGGCTCTGTGGAGGGAAAGTAGGCCTCAAAATCCAGAAGCTCAAATAACACAGCCACACTGACCTTCTCATCAATCATTAATCTCATTCAGCTGTGTTCTGGGAACAATGAAGAATGCAAGGAAAAAATTATACCTGGTCTCTGATCTTAAAAAACATACAAACCAGGATATGAATAGGTAGTTTGTGGAAATATATGAAGAGATGCTCTAACTCACCAATTGTCAGGGAAAATGCAAATCAAACATTAATGAGATATAATTTCATACCAAATAGACTAAAAAAAAATTTTAGCTGGATGATAATAGTGTCAGCCCAAATGTGGGATATAGCCTCCTTTATTTATGGCTGGTGGGAATAAAGATTTTTCAGCCTTATTATGAATAATTTGGCACTGTCTAGTCAAATTAAGCATATGTGCAACTCACGTACCACAATTCCCATTCTGAGTGTACACATATCCCAAAGAAATTCTCACAGTTTCATAAGGGGCCATGAATTAGGATACCCATGCCACATTATTTGTGATGATGGCATGAAGCTGGAGATAATTTTGGCACCCAAAGTTAGGGGATTGGACAGAAGATATATGGGGCTTAACGCTGGAGAATAACTCATGGTGCATTACACACTGTTGGAAGCAATTGGTTAGATGTCTAAGTAACAACAGGGCTAGATCTTGAAAGCATAGTCATGGTTGAAAAGAGTGAGAACCAGAATAACATATATAAAAGAATGCCATTTAGAAAAGTAAAAATGGATTCTCATAAAACAAGAGTATAATTTTATAAGAAATTTCATAAACAAAATGACATTCTTTAAGCTCATGAGAATAGTCGCCACCAGAGAGGTAAGATGAGAAAAGGAATAAGTAGATACTTGGATTCCTGGGAGCGGATACTGCTGTAACAAATACGTGTGGGAGTGGTGGAACCTGGCAGTGGGCAGAGGCTAGGAGGAATCTGAGGAGCATGTTAGAGAAAACCTAATAGTCTTGAACAGACTACAACTAGAAATCTTGACTTGGGGGACACTGCTCATAAGGGCTCAAAAGGAAATGAGCAACTGTCAAAACCGGTTTGGCTCAGTGGACAGAGCATCGGCCTACGGATTGAAAGGTCCCAGGTTCGATTCTGGTCAAGGGCATGTACCTTGGTTGTGGGCACATCCTCAGTGGGAAGTGTGCAGGAGGCGGCTGATTGATGTCTCTCTCTCGATGTTTCTAACTCTCTATCTTTCTCCCTTCTTCTCTATAAAAAAATCAATAAAATATATTTTTTTTAAAAAAAGGAAATGAGGAAGTAAAAAATATGCCTAATGAACTAGTAAATTGAGTTAAGGAGTGTTTGCAAAGTGATATGGTGCTACCTAGCCTCTTTTTGCTACTTATAGTAAACTGCAAGTAAAAAGAAAAAAAATAAAGGGAAAGACTGTTATACAAAAACAAACAAATGAACAAATAAAAAACAGAGTTTTGACAAGTTTTAGCTTCCACATAGCACACAATGCTAAAATTAATGATTTCTAAGCAAATGTCAAATACAGAACATTGCCAAGAAAACAGGATATAGAGATTAAACTGAAGGTGTGAAAATAAAACTTTTTGTTAAGACCTCCCAACCATCAAAGGTATTACTTAAGAGCCACACAGTCACATACAAGAGTACTTAAAGAGAAAAAGAAGAACTGTTTTCCTCTACTTGAAACACTTATCACACCAGATATGTGAGGTTTTCCATACCAAGCAAAGACACTGTGAGAATGTCCTACAATTTAACTCAGTTATGACAGTAACTTGGTGTTGGTACAGATCCCTCAGGTTAAGGGCTCCACACCACAAAACTGTCCACCTTCTAGCCCCACACTTCAGACATCAGTTGCAAGGCCCAGGTTGTCACCTATACGTCTGAGCATCCAAGTTTAAATGAGGGTTCCCACTGCCCCTTCCTCAGATTCAGTAATTTGCCTGAATAACTCACAGACAATAGAACCTTATTATTACCCATTTATTTTGAAAAAAAATACAACTTAGGAACAGCCAAATGGAAGAAATGAACAGGAGCAAGGTAAAAGGAAAGGACCACAGAGTTTGCCTTCTCCAGGTGCACCACCTCCCTGCACCTCCATGTGATCACGAGCCTGGAAGCTCTCTGAAACCTTTTGGTTAGAGTTTATATGAAAGCTTCATTACATAGTCACGGGTGATTAAGTCATTGGCCATTAAAGGCCCCTAGGGGTTGCAAGATGGAGCTAAAAGTTCTAAATCTCTAATATAGTTGGTTCCCCTGACAAACAGCCCCATCTCCATCTTTGGGGGCAACAGTCACCTCATTAACATAAATTCAGGTGTTATTGAAAGGTCTGTTATGAATAAGGAAAGACACTCCTTTTACCTTTTTCACTCTGGAACTATTTTAGGGATGAAAAAGGTATCACCAAAGATGTTCCTTTTGCTCTTGTCACTTAGGACATTATAAGTCTCAGCCATGAGGCTGGGCATGAAAATCTAATACATGTTTTTTATAAGATCACAAGAGATTAAGATTGTGCCTTTCAATCAAACTATATGGCTACTCAGAAGTTAAGGGTGTTGGACCTCAGCCACCTCAGCAACAGCAAAAGGGGCTTATATCAAAGAAATTTGTAGGTATGATTTTTGCCTAATGGAGTAGACACCAAAGAGATTCAAAGGAGACCCACAAGTTTCATAAAATACTTATATTTGTAGAAACATTGCCAACTTGGACTAGGGGGAACAAGATGGTACCCCATAAGGAGATGCTTTTTAGCCCTCAGAATTCTACTGTGTAGGAGGCAATCTGAGAAAGCTTCTCAGCTACAAAAATGTGCTACCTCCATAAAAAAAGAAAAGATGATTGAGAGGGAAAAATCAACAGCAGAGAGTGGCACCAAGATCATGGAGAATGAGCCTCAGGCCTTGGGATCTAATCAAGGAACTTCCAACATTTGCTTGGCTGGTTTTCAGAATTTCTATGGATTAACAAACCCTTGTACCTTCAATTTTCCACCTTGTTAAAGACATTCATCTACCTGATCAACAACTGCATGTTGAAAAGATGGGGGCCAGATAACTTCTCTCTTTTGTTCAACAGGTCCAGATCAAGAGGTTCTGGACTTAAGGTATTACACTTAAGGAACTTCATCCAACCTGAACTTGATATAGATATAATTTTGGACTTTGAACAGAAGTAATGAGATGAGCCTGTAGGGACTGTTGTAGAGGTGTGTATTTTACATGTGGGATGAATTGGGGGTCAGAAGGTAGAGTGTGGTAGGCAAATGCTAAGAAAACTGAGCTGCCCCCTGGTTTTTAGGCCCTTGTATAGTAACCTCACCTTGAATGTGGATTGGACCCAGTGACTAGTTTCTAACAAATAGAATATAGGGAAAGTGTTGAGCTATGACTTCTAAGATTAGATTTTACAAATACTGTGACTTCTTTTCTCTCTTACTTTTTTTTTCCTTTTCTAAATTTCATTTTTGCATTCCTTTCTTTTTTTCCTCTTCTTCTTTCTCTCCTATTCTCTAATTTGCCATTCTCTGGTGGCCACCTTTATTTGAGGTTATTAATATCGTGAATACATGTCTGTTCAGTACCTTGTATGATGTACCTGGTTGTGTTGTGTTTTGTGCCTTTAAATCAATGAGGAGAGAGAGAAGTACATAACCAGACATCTGGAGAAGAAAGACCCTGGGAAGACAAAGAAAGAGCCCATATATGAAAGATAGTAGGGAGAGAGAGCAAGAATGGCGATAAAATTTCAACACCTAAACAAACCAGCTCCAGGCCAATTTGACAAATGAATCTAAAGATACTGTTTCAAGTAAGAATTCTATAGGCTGTCTTCCCAAAACAGCTCCTATTTGAAACTTAAAATAAATTGGGGTCTTAAACGTTGAGAAAATTTAAGTATCTTCTGGATTAATGACAATTACTACCGTTATTCAATTATACCCAAACTTATCATTTACAGCAAGAAAATCACTATTTTGTGTTGAAAAGCAGTAAAATCTTTTCCCAGAAAAACCAATTATACTATATCTTCAATATTGTATCAGTTACTAAAAGTAGTATTTTTTCTTTCTACAGTGGTATTGCTAAAATCACAAGTTTGCTGCTTTTTTAGAAAGTAAAGGAAAATATTATGTGTCAGATATCCAGGTCACTGGCTTTACTTAACAATAGCCAAACAGTGAAAAGCAACCTTAGATACAGATATTTTTATTAAATAACTTCACAACAATTACTTTTAAGGTCAGTTCTGAAATCTTTCTGTGTGCTCCCAGCTATTCTGATAAATACATAGCTTGTTACAAAAATAAAGCTGAAGTCATACTATTTTGTCTCTGAAATATGAACTGTCCCTTATACCACATACAAAATTATTTTTTTTTAAATCCTTTAAATCTCCAAAGACATGGTTATTGGAAAAACATTAATTTGTAAAGTCCAACATTTTCATAGTATCTTGAGGGGAGGGGAATCCTATTCCTTCAAACTCAATGAAGGCAGTGGCCACCTTCTTCTACATCCCCCTACAGGACTTAGACCTTAACATTTATAGTTCTTGATTTACAGGTACGCAGAGGGTCAACTTTACTTCCTCTTCTTTCCTCCTTGGTGTTGCCCTCCTTTCCTCTTGCCACCCAAGCCAGGCGGCCCAGAATTCATCTTGCCTACCAAGCCTCCTTTCCTCTTACCCCCCTGGTTGGGCGGCCCCCCTTTCCTCCAGCCCACAGACCACCCTGGCGGCCCCCCTTTCTCTTGCCTTTTGGCTCATTTTTCTCCTCTTGGCCGCCTCCTCCTGGTCTTCCTCCCTCATCTGCGTATTGGTGGCCCTCGTCACGTCCAGCTGAGGCTTTTTGCTGTTCATGACTCACAGCATCTCCAACTGGCTCTTTTTCTCTGCTGCAAAGTCCCCGAAAAGAGGCTGAAACTTCCTTTTCTCGCCGGAGCCCGGGGGGCCTTCTCCTTGGGCAGGCGTTCCTGAAAGTGCCCCACCAAAGCGGTGGAGACTTGTGCGGCCCAGCTCCTGCTTACTCTGGGGTCCTGTAGGGTGCATACCGGCGGAGCTGGGGAGCCGCATCTTATGCGCGAGGGCTAAGTTACGCAGCCTGTTTAGCTCATTCTTGGCCACCCCTTCCTTCTTAGCCTGAATCCGCTTGGCGAACTGGTCCTCCGACGGGTGGGCACTACCGGGCACCTCGATCAGCCACTCCTTGGTGTGCGCGCTGATAGCCACAGCGGCATCGCCACTGGCCGCTTACCTCGTCCCATACCAGATTGGTCTTCTTTTTGGGACGGTTGCTCTTGAGGCGAGCGAACTGCTACCAGCGTTAAGCGGCCCCGGCCGGGGCACTGGCTTCTCGAGGGGCAGGCGAGTGGTGGGCTCTGGCAAGCGCGCCACCTCTATGCGTTCCGTGGGCAGCTGCCACAGCTGGTTGATAAGCAGTTGCTGTTGTCCAGCGCCAAGGCCCGCAGTTCGGCCTCCAGGGTGGGTTCCTCGCGCTGCAGGCCCGTGGGAAGATTTCGGTCGGAGGCCAGCAGATTACCCAGGTCGAACTCCAGCTCCAGCTCCTTGTGCACCCTGATGAGCTGCAACTTGTCAGCTTCATCCAGCTCCGCTTTTGCCAGCAGCTCCTCCATGGTCTGTCCCTCCATGGTCCCGGCTCCACTCACTAGCTCCAGTAAAACTATTCAAATTGCTTCTCTGCCAGCACCAGTTCAAGCCGGGGCAACACAACCACGTGCGGGAGCCCAGAGGCTCACCTCGGAAGAGCCCAAGGCATTTCTTTACACCAATAGTGAACTTACAGAAAGAGAGACTAAAAAAGCAATCCCATTTACCATTGCACCAAAAACATTAAGATACCTAAGAATAAACTTAACTAAGGAGGTAAAATACCTATACGGAGAAAACTATAGGACACTGAAAAAAGAGACAGAGGAAGATGTAAACAGGTGGAAGAACATACCATGTTCATGGATTGGTAGACTCGACATCATTAAAATGCCCATACTACCCAAAGCAATCTATAGATTCAATGCACTCCCCATTAAAATACCAACAGCATATTTCACAGACCTAGAAAGAACTCTCCAAAAACTCATCTGGAATTAAAAACAAAACAAAAAACAAACAAACAAACAAACAAAAAATGAATAGCCACAGCAATCCTGAGAAAGAAGAACAAAGTAGGTGGGATCTCAATACCAGATTTCAAGCTGTATTACAAAGCCACTGTTCTCAAAACAGCCTGGTACTGGCACAAGAACAGACATATAGACCAATGGAATAGAATAGAGAATACAGATATGACCCAAACCATTATGCTCAATATTTGACAAAGGAGGCATGAAAATACAATGAAGTCAAGAATGTCTTTTCAATAAATGGTGTTGGGAAAACTGGACAGATACATGCAAAATAATGAAACTAGACCACCAACTTATACTATACACAAAAATTAACTGAAAATGGATACAAGACTTAAACATAAGATGGGAAACCATAAAAATATGAGGAATCCACAGGCAGAGAAATCTCAGACATATGCCAAAGCAATTTCTTCACCGAAACTGCTCCTAGGCAATGGAAGCTAAAGAGAAAATTAACAGATGGGACTACATCAAAATAAAAAGCTTTAGCACAGCAAAAGAAACCATCAACAAAACAAGAAAGCCCACTGTATGGGAGAACATATTTGCAAATGTTATCACTGACAAAGGTTTAATCTCGAACATCTACAGCCAACTTATACAACTTAATAAAAGGAAGATAAATGATCCAATAAAAAAAATGGGTAACAGACCTAAATAGAATCTTTTCGAAAGAAGACAGAAGGATGGCCAAGAGATATATGAAAACATGCTCAAAGTCACTAATTATCTGAGAGATGCAAATCAAAATGACAATGTGATACCATCTCACACCTGTCAGAATGGCAATCATCAACAAATCAACAAACAACAAATGCTGGCGAGGATGTGGAACCCTCGTGCACTGCTGGTGGGAATGCAGACTGGTGCAGCATTGTAGAGAATAGTATGGAGTTTCCTCAAAAAACTAAAAATGGAGCTTCCATTTGACCCAGTAATCCCACTTCTAGGAATATATCCCAAGAAACTAGACACACCAATCAAAAAGGATATATGCACCCCTATGTTCATAGCAGCACAATTCACCATAGCTAAGATTTGGAAACAGCCTAGGTGCCCATCGCAGAGTAGTGGATCAGAAAACTGTGGTACATCTACATAATGGAATACTATGCTGCTATAAAAAAGAGGGAATTCTTACCATTTGCAGCAGCAGAGATGGACCTGGAGAGCATTATGTTAAGTGAAATAAGCCATGCAATGAAAGAAAAATACACCATGATCTCACTCATTTATGGAAAATAAAGAACATTATAACCTGATGAACAAAAATATAGATACAGAGACAGTAAAGGACCAAACATTGTGTTCTACCAGGACCCCTGATTTGGGGGGCTTGCCTTATTTATAGCATCCCTATCCCCAATAAAAAGGTCTATGAGGAGGACGCCTGTCCTGGGAATAAGAGAAGCTGTGGGGGCCTGATTGCTTGACTGCAACTCCCTTCAGAGTCAACTGCATACTGGCTGTGCACCATATATGTGGGAAAGCAACTTTCCCCTGAGGTCTGCCAGATAAAGTGTTGTGGACTGAATGTTTGTGTCCTCCAAAATTCATATGCTGAAGCCCCTACCCGCAATATGATGGGATTTGGAAGTGGGGCCTTTGGGTGGTAATTTGGGTTAGATGAAGTCATCAGAGTATGGCCCCATGATGGGATGAGTGTCCTCATAAGAAGAGGATGACGCACCAGAATTCTCTTTCTATGAGTGCATGCACACAAAACAAGCCTGTGAGCACACAGGTAATGGTGTCTGTCTACAAGCCAGGATACAGGCCCTCACTAAGAACAGAATCTGGTGGGCACCTTGATCTTAGACTTTCCAGCTTCCTGAATTGTGAGAAATAAATATACAGTCTGTTGTTTAAGCAAACTGTCAGTGTTATTCTGTAATAGTAGCCTGAGCTGACATAAATTTGGGACATATTTATACTAAAATAAGAAAAAAGGATAGGAAGTACAGATAGTCCCCACTTAACATTGATAGGTTCTTGGAACTGTGGCAAAATGATATTTAACAAAACCTATTTTACCACAGATTAATTGATCTAAACAAGAAGTAAGTTTCTAAAGCATCTCTTCAATGAAACTACATTATTCAAGGGCCTTCTGGACTTGTATAAAGGCAGTCAGAGAATGAGGATCACAAAGAGCTAGGGGAAGGAAATTCAACTCAGAGGGAACAGCCAAGATGGAGGCTTTGAAAGGTGGGTGTATGCTTGGTGTGTTCAAGGAACAAGAGTACAGATTGCTAGACAAAATATGGGATGCCCACTTAAATTTGAATTTCAGATCAACAACAAATGTTTGTGTGTGTGTGTGTGTGTGTGTGTGTGTGTGTGTGTGTGTGTGATGCATAACTATGTCCCAAATATTGAATGAGACATACTTATACTAAAAATAAATTGCCCCATTCAACATTCTGAACATATTTTCACTAAAATAATTATTTGCTGTTTATCTGAAATTCAAATTTAATGGGGTATCCTGTATTTTTTATGTGTTAAAGCTGGCATCTCTAGGCACTGTGACTGAAACAAAATGAAGAAAGATGGGGATGTTATGGGTTGAATTGTCCCCCAAAGGAAAATATTTTTGAAGTCCTATTCCCTCACCTCCTTTCTACACACTGATATCCACTCAAGGAGCCCCTGGAGAACAGGAGAAGCAGACTGCCAAGCTCTTCTGCTCCTGCCAGCACCCAGAACCATGTCTGCTATGCAGCACTGAATAATGTGGTGACAGGGCAATGCCTCATGCACCCCTCTGGGTGTCCAGCTCTTTTTCCTTCCCCACTAGTGAATCCTGGCAGTTTATTTCCCAGACTCTATTTCCAAACATTGCAGATATAATTAGTTAAATTAAGATAAGGTCATACGGGCCTTCATCCAACCTTTGCTGCATATTAGAATCATCTGAGGAGCTTTAAGAAAATGCTAATGTCTGGGTCTCAGTCCCAGAGTCTGACTTAATTGTTTTGGGGGTACAACCTGGGAATTGGGATATGAAAATCTTCCCAGGAGACTCTGATTGCAAGAAAAGCTGAGGGTTTCAGATGAGCCTTACTTTGTAGTAAGAAGATTGGGATGCTTATTCTAGTTTATCAACTAGGACACTAAAGTTCCAGAGAATACCTGACTGACCCAAGTTCCCATGGCTGGTGAGTAATTCACCACTCAAGACCAGGCTCTTGGACTTCCTCTGTGCTCTGACCACTATCCACCATGGGACAGGTCAGCAGGGTTCTGAGCAGGAATGAAGGGCCGGAGCACAGCCTCCTACCCTGGGAGGGGCAGGCTCAGAGGGAAGCCCCCCTGGAGGAGGATTCAACCACCAGGAGGGATAGAGGTGCTGCCCACCAGAGTGCAGAAGGGAAGGGGTGGCACCTCAGAGGAAAAGGGGATGACAACTAACAAAAGCAGCTGCCACCTAGCAAGCCAGCAAGAAAAGCAAAAGCATTTTGCCTGTATCTATGATGACTTCCAACCCTCATACATCATCTACTCAGTCGACCCTGGCCTCCCAGCTGGCCTGACGCTGAGCCAAACAACAATGATAAAAAAACTGCAGAGATAAATGACAGTCACAGCTCTGTGGCTCACGATAATCCAATCCTACTTCATTCCCAATACCAGCCAGGATTGCTGATGTGGGAGGTGGGGATGGGTGACAGGTATACCACTAAGAAGTCGCTTCCCAAAATGTAAGTGTTCCCTCCGCTCAGCAAAATTCAAAAATGTTTTCAACTGGAAAAGTCTAAGTGGTAATTAGTAAAGACTTCAAAAGCAAATGTCACTAGGAAAGAGAAGGCCTGGATTAAAAATTCAAGGTCTTGGTTTTCACATTTCTTTTTAAACAGAATCTTTTTGACAAAAATATCTGTACAGGTAGTCCTCGAGTTACAACAGACCAAGTTCGTTGCTTCATGGTTACATCGCCATCTCCCATTTATTTATTTTTAAAAAAGTTCTATCATTTTGACTATGTACACATGTGCTTTATGTTTTTATTATTTATTTACCACAAGTAAAGGCCAGGAATTGTTATCTTTCTTTTAAATTTTTTTATTGTGTCACTTCATTACTGCTGTGTATGTGCTCCATGTGAGTGACGTAGGTGCTTATGTAGGTGGGTTCTGACTTACAGCAAAAATCGCGTTACATCATGCCATAGGAACAGATCTCCAACGTAACCCGAGGACTGCCTATGCATATTTATGTATTTATATATGTATATGAATGCATAGATATGTCATACTACATGTATGATAAGCTATATAATATATTATGCAGTTTATGTACATATATTACACATGATATACATAATTTAATATTTGTGCATATCAAATCAGTCAAATACTAGGGCTTTGAAAGAGCTGCAGGAAAGAATTCATTAATTCACTGGACACACATTGAGAGCCTACTGTGTGCTCAGCATTGTGTTAGATGCTAGGACCAATGTAGAGGAATAACAGCCCCTTTCTTCCAGGTCCTCAGCATCTCATGAGGGTCATGGACAGGAAAGGGATAATTATGCAAAATGTGAAGGAGCTGCAAAGGGGAAGTCACAGAGCACTGCAGAACACAGTGGGAACCCTGGGCAGGGTTGGGTGGGTGGGAGGTAGGAGGAACAGGAAAGGCTCTTTGAAGGAAGAGACCCTCTAAGTTAAGGTCAGTTCCAGTCCCCCCAGCATATTTTGATAAGTTGAATGAGGATGGGGAACAGGAGGACTTTGGGAATCAGAAGATAAATGGGGCAGAGCCAGATAAAGAAAAAGGCAGGACACTTCAAGGTACCAGAGACAGGAACACCAGGGACAAATTATACTGCCTCCAAGCTATCCCAGGCAGACCCAGGGCCAGGATCTAGGATCCCAGAACCCAGGCAGCCCCAGGGTCAGGATCCCAGGCAGCCTTGTCAGGTAGGAAGTCAGTCATGAGTGGCTGGGGTGGGGCCTGCCCTGGGGTCCTGAAGGAGGTTCTGACTAACATTGCCTTCAGACTCCTTCTCTCTCGGCAGCCCAGCAGGTGGCTGGCCAGCAGGAATGTTCAGAGCCAGGTGGTTCTTGGCGCATGCTCAGAGGAAAATGACGTGACCTCAATGCCAATGCCCTGGGTCAATTACAATAAAAATTTCATTTAGATTTGACCCCACCCCCATGGGTTTTCCTGAGTACATTATGGGTAAGGATATGCCCAGAAGAAAGATAGTTTCTGTCAATCATCTCTGAGTGCAAATGAAAGTCTCCACGCAGAAAATCCCTCTTTTAAATCCAGGAGTTGGGGCCCTGCTCTCCCATCATTTTGTCTCTCTCACACATGCTCCAAGGGGCATGGCCATGTCATTCCCTCTCCTCTTCCCTTCCTCCATGTATCCCCCAACCTCGAAGGGACCCCATGAGACTTGCAACCAAGGGAGATGGGCAACTACAGCACATTCAAGGCTAATCTCCTGAACCTGTCTCCAGGCCCCCTTTTCTCTGACTTCCCCGTGAGCTGAAACAACCCAGTATCTGTCTCTCTCTCTCTCTCTCTCTCTCTCTCTCTCTCTCTCTTTCTCTCTCTTTCTCTCTCTCTCTCATCTGGGCCATTTCTCATTTGGAATGTATCTTCATTAAAATCATTTTGTTTTCCTTTTATTTTTGTTGGTCTTACAATCTTTTCTGCAAAAAGAACCGAGGTCCCAACTGGCAACCCAAATCGGTCACAGCTCCAGTGCCAGGATCCCAGGCTCTCTGTGTTGGATGCAAAGAAGAGACCACAGGCCCCATCTAGACCTACAGCCCAAGGGGGCAGGGTTGGGGCCACCAGCCTGGGGCTCAGAATGAAAAGAACTCCCTTTGAAGTAAAAAGATCAAAATGGCTTTTGAGAAATCAGATCTTCCTGGCTGGATTTCAGCCCTGAGAGCTGGCTTTGCCAAAGACAGGCAGTAAAAAAAAAAAAAAAAAAAAGAGCTATGCTCAATAAAAGGTCTGAGGGCCAGAGGGGAAGCCAGGCCAGGGCCTTCCCCAGCAGACTGTCCCCCTCCCGCTCCAGACATTCAAGAAAAGCTGTGCAGAGGAGAAGGGAGAGTGAGGCGGAGACCCTGGGCTGGGGGTACAGACTCTCCTCCAAACAAACCAGCAGCTCCTGCCTGCCTTATTACACCCTTGTTCGCCTGAGGCAACAGAGACAAAAAGGAGAGGGTGGTGGGGGTGCCCTGCCACCATCCCTCTTTGTTCCTCTTTATTACAAAAACAAAAAGCGCAAGGGATTCTGGAAGATTTCTTTTTTCATGGTCTCTTGTCTACTCACAAACTGTTTTTTTCCCTCTGCCCCTCCATCATCCTTCTTCTTCCCTGGGATGCTCCTCTTTCCCGTGGCACCATGACAAAGAATCATGCCCTCATGGGCCTTGTTTTCCAGATTCAATCAAGGCTCTGCCTTTTATCCTGTTCTTAATAGCACCTAGGCTGATAGAGGCTAGAGCCGGCAAGGCTTCTCGGGCCTGAATTAGTTCCCAAAGATGGGCCAGGCCCTTGCCTCTAAGCAGCCGGCCTCACCAGGGCAGCTTTGCCAGAAGGACGAGCTACTTCCAGGCTGCAGAGCCCGCTCCTCACACAGATACCTGGGGGCAGGCCTGCGGTGCCCTAGATCTCACAGACACCCATCTCCACTTCCGCCCCCTGGGGATTTTTCACTGAGACTCCAGATTTGACAAGGTGCCCCCAAGTTCAGAGGAGAGGAAACCAAAACTAGGGGACTTCCCGGTGCCCAACCCCAGCCTGTGACAAGAGACAGGAGCCTAGCAGGAGGATTCCCCTGCCCACTCCGTCACATCTCCTCCTAGAGAGAAGCAGAGAAGAGCTCATTTTCTGTCTCATCACCTCCCTCTGCTGCTTCGCCAGAGGATGAGCTGTGTCCAGACTGCAGAGCCTGCTCCTCGCACCAGCTGCCTGCACAGCCAGCAGCAGCAGGACGTCACGGCTCCGGAGAATAGGCTGAAGAACCTGCCATTCACACTGTAGGTGTGTGTCAACCACCTCAAAGTGCTGAGTGCTCTCTAGAGCCATCTCTAAACTGCATCCTATGACATTGTGCCCATACCTGGGGGAGGATGTGAGATGCTGCGAGACTGTGGTGGGGTGGGCAGGGCGAGGCTGAGTAACTAATCATCTTTACTTGCTAAGAAAAGTGCATTTAAGAGAAGTCAGTAGTGATAGTTGCTACTTTCATTGAGCTCCTCTCTGTCTTCAGTCTCTTTCATTTAAACCCATACAGCCCAAGTAGGCACAGGGAGTGGAGTGCACTGACAGCAAACAGAAAGCTGTTTGAATCATGCTCCTGCTCTTTTTACCAAGACATTCATCAAAATTTTAAGCATCCTATGCTACCTTTCTGACAGAGACAGGCAGGCCAGCTTCAGGTAGAAGAAACATGACAGTGCCTAAATTCCTAACCCGCCCAAAGTTGTCTTATGCTCCCAGAAAGTCTGGCCCCAGACCCAGGGGATTAGACCTGATTTATTTAAAGCTATCATGGTGGTTCATGGCCCAGGTCAGGGATGGGTTGAGACATGGTTACAGCTAAATAAACAAAAAAGGAAGTCAGAAGCTTCTGAAAAGAATTTTCCTTGCAAGCCAAAGGGATGTACGCATCTCTTTGCTCTTCTTGGATTGGATAGTTCATGACAATGTGCCATCTGGAGCTATAGCAGCCATCACGCACTCAGGAGGAAAGCTGATGTGAAGACATTTGGCCCTTCATCTGAAGCTAGAACTGCTGCATTCACTAATTCCACAGCACCCCGCCACAGGGCTTCTTGTTGGGTAAGATGATGGATGACATTCCCTACTATTCAAGCTAGTTTAGTCCGTAGATTTTATTGCTAGCACCCGAGAGTATTCTGACAAACCTGCCTCTTAAAAAGATAACCTCTGAAAAGAAGTAACCCTTAAATTACCTTGTGAGGGAATCAAGCATTCTGAGTTTAATGAGAACCCCTAGGCTGAGGGTCAAAAACCCTATAAGCACAGGGTGAAGCCAATCACATTACACCTAAGCCCACGAAGGCAACTGTGATCTTAAGAGGGAGCAGTCCAGGTTTCTGATTCTGCTGCAATACTGACTTCTTGCCCAGCAGCCCAAGAAACCTGAAGACAACAGCCACATTCCACACTTCATGGGTGGATCATAGGGCTCAGACAGAGTCCAGAGAGTAGCTTTAGGAAGCACTCGAGTGGTCTCATGTTGCCAAGAACTCTACATGGCACAACGTATCTTCAATTTCTCCACCTGCCGGGATTCACCCAAGGAGAAGGAAAAAGAGCTGGGCACCCAGAGGGGTACATGAGGCATCTCTCCATCACCAAATTATTCAGTAGTGCATAGCAGACACAGTTCTGGGTGCTGGCAGGAGAGGAGGAGCTTGGCAACATGCTTTTCCTGTCCTCCAGGGGCATCAGTGCAGTGTGTAGGAAGGTGAGGGACAGAGTCTGTGCACAGAAGATTCTGCAGGAGCTGTGGGCATTGCCAAGAGAACGGAGCTACCAAGGGCTAGAGGATCCATCACAGCGTCCAAGGAGGTCATGGGTCACTTTAGTGCTTGACATTCCAACACACCGCTGGCATCCACCCATCAGTGTCCAGCCTCGGGAAAACCATGGGGAGTGCAGCGCAGCACATGCCCACCCAACAGTCATGGGTTCCTTTCCAGGGGGGCTGAACAGGTGAGGAGAAAAAGAGGACTGCAGGCCCAGGGCACCCTCCAACTGCCCAAGCCAAGTGGCCCTTCTGGTTGCAGACTGCAGGCCTCCCTGCCCTGCACTGTCCTGTTCCTTGGAAACCAGCCCGCCTGCCCTGACAGACGGCCTGCAAAGCCACTGCCCCATGTTGGACGGAGGATCTATCCTAAGTCCCCTTATCACCCAGGAGCAGGAGCTACAGAGGGAGCCAATTCCCTTACCTATTCTGCACGCAATTCAAACAAGCTAAGTTTTTGACATCTCCCAGCTGGCTGGTATTCTGAGCAGCAACCAACAAAGGCAGTTATTATATCAGTTCAGTGAAGACACTTATAATCAATGAAACCCATTATATTTAGATATCCAATTCCTGCCAATATACAATTTAAATAATCATTGCAAAGCAATTTGTTATATAATTAAGGCTTTTATATATAATTTATATAATTTGCTATATAATTGAGTCTCTTATAATTATAAGCCCTTGAAGAAGTAGCAGCAATTTCTATTTTGGGTGTTGGTGGGAGGGATCAGGCTGGCAAAGGGGTTTTCGGTGGTCCCTGGCCACAGGCAGCATTGGTAAGGAGAAGGAGGGGGCAGCCTGTGCAAGGTGTTCCTGGACATACTGTTCTTTTGACTTGAGGGGTCCATAGTTAAGCAAAGGGCACTTTGAGGGAGAGATTTATTTTTGGCAGAATGTTAATAGCCTTTGAAGGGCATCTATCTCAAATATGCAATAATGAACATAACTTTAATAGTGGGAACAATATAATTGGGCTTTTTAAAGAGAAAGAAATGTGCATTCCTGGGATGAGAGGTACCTGCTGTGAGTCTCATGAGGAGACTGCCTTCTACTGGGGGGCGGGGACAATGTGAGGCTGGGCCAGCGGTGGTGACCCTACTACTTAGCTAAATCCCAGGGTCTGTGAAAATGGTCTTGTGGCCTTTGACCAAGAGGAATCCAATTCTTAAATGCCCATGTAGGATCAGCAAGAAGTGGAGGGTGGGGGGAATTGGACAGTTCCACCTGCCAAGCCATTTATTTTTGTCAAGGGAAAAAGGCACATGTCCATAGGTGTTGGGCAGGTAACATAAAGAGGAAAGTGGACAGGTACAAAGTGAACAGAGGACTGTGACAAGCTGGAACACTCTGCTCTCTAAAAGGGGAAGCCAATGTTCAGCCCCAAACTAATATTGGCACGAATAAAGGATCTGCTTAGCCAGTGTGGCTCAGTGGTTGAGTGTTGAGCTATGAACTAGGAAGCCATGGTTCAATTTCCAGTCAGTGCACATGCTCGGTTTCAGGATCCATCCCCAGTAGGGGTGTGCAGGAGGCAGCCAATTAAAGATTTTCTCTCATCATTAACATTTCTATCTCTCTTTCCCTTTCCCTTCCTCTCTGAAATCAATAAATATATAGAGAGGTGATCAATATAGACATAGATATAGATATAAAAGAATAAATGGCCAATGCTGCCAGGTTGTCTATTTTCTAAAATAAAAGTTAGAAATTCAGATTTTATGTGTGATATTCCAATTATTTTATGTTAACTCGGTTTTATAAACATCACATGGACTAATCAAAATATGTCAGTGGGATATCTGTCTACAGTGTCCTGTCTGTGCAAACCCTGACAGTGACCTCTGTTAAACAGGAGTGGAGAGGGGACTGTCACAGGCTGAGCCTCAGACAGCAGGTACTGAGACAAGCAGAGTGTGAGTGCAGAGTTTTTACTAGAAACCCACACTAGTGGGAGGAAGGGGACAGAAGCAGGACTGGGCAGAGAGAGAAGGCAAATAATGGCATAGAACTAGGCGAGTCTCTACTAACTTGGCAGAAAGTTCTAGTTCAATTACTGCCTACCTGAGCTCTCCAGTATCAGTCCAAAATGGCTGCTGGACTTTTATAACTTGCCTGGCTCAGTCATCAGCTACCGACTGGAAGAGTTTGACCATGGATGAGCCACCTTTCAGCAGTTGGGACCCACCCTGAAGGAGCTGAGTGCTGCAGGCTGCCTGCTGACCGCATCCCTCACAGCTAGGTGGAAGTACCCCACACCCTTGAAGGAGGTCTAGGCAAGTGGACAATGTGTTTTGTGTCTACCACAAGTACAGAATCAGAACCCCAAACTCAGCATAACATGACTGGCCAGGCCTGTAATAGGATCACAGGGTCCATGGCCACCTTTTAACGGTCACAGAGATGATCTGGTCTGTAGGAGCAAAACAGGGACTGATGGCCAGAGGCTGGGGAGTCATCCCTGTGTACCTATCTTGGAAATGTAGGCAGTAGCCCCTTCTTTTCTCCAGTTCAACAGTGAAAATCTAATGCTATGAAAGTTCTTGAAAAAATTAAAAGCACTTTGCAAGAGTTTTCGAAGGACAGTTACTCTTAATCACATGCAAATTGATGGCTGTCACACTTTCCTTAACTGTGTACGGTCACCTAGAGTTTGGGTCCCAAAGCCTAGGATCCCAGGTTCTGAACTGACCAGACTTCTAAGTTCCAATTCCATGTCCTTTGTGGATACAAAAGTCAGGAACACCTTGGTCCACTTGTTTGGACTAAGGCATCACTAAGACTGCCATTATCAAAAATAAGTGGTCCATAAAATGTGGTTCTGAAAATTGCCTCCTCTGCCCTCCTGGGTACCAATCTACAAATGTGCATAATCACACCAACCTTGGCAACTAAAGCCCGATCTCTCCAAAACACTCTCCAGCAAGAGCATGGACGATGCCTAACACACCTGAATTCCAAACGAAGCCCAGCAGCTGACAGGCCCTGGGTCACACCACCTTGGGAACCCATGGCCCCAGCCCTTCATACCACTTGCAACATAATTAGCAGGCAGCAGGTTTTCTGAGAACTTGTATAGACCTGAGCTCTGAGCTCCCTGGGGGTTTACACCAGGAAGCATAAAACCTGGCCCCAGCTCTCAAAGAACAGCTCATCTCCTGGGGATGGTAAAACATGAATCTAGAAAAGTGGTGTCAGAAACCAAAAGAATCAGAGGGATCACCTCTGAAGTCCCTTACTGCTCCAAATTTCTGGAATCTAATTCACTGTTTAAGTTATTTAAGTATTATTTTTAATTGACATTTAATTGTGATAGTATTTGCCTATTTTCTCCTCCATACCAGTTATCTGTTGCTATATAACGCACAATTCAAAAATGTTGTGACTTAACACAACCTTAACATTTTTCTTATTTGCTCCTGATTCTTTGAGTTAGCAATCTGACCTGGGTTTAGGTGGGCAATTCTTCCTCTGCTCTCATCTATGGACACTCATGTGACTGCAGCTGTCTGGGGCTAGACTGGGCCTGGACCCCCAATGTCCACAGATTGATTCTGGCTCTCCACTGCTGGGGCTAGGAAGCCTCAGCTGGGATTGCTTAACTCTGCTCCTTGTGGCTTCTTCACGTGGCCAACTCAGGGCAGCATTCCAAGAAGACAAACTAGAAGCTATAAGGCCTCTCAAGAATTAGGCTCCAAAGCTGTACAACTTCCATTGCATCCTATGGATAAAGCAAGTCATAGGATCACATGGATTCAGGGGAGGGATGAGGTTTAAATTTCACCTTTTAATATGAGGAATCACAAAGATCACAGAAACATAACTTAAATGGTTCCCAGTTTATCCTGGCATTGTTTGCTCACTTATATCCATAGCTCATTGGCCATCAATACAAAGTATTCACATCTATTTACTAAGTCCACCCACACAGTAAAAATAAGATGTTCTAACTATAATCAAGGAATGTGATTAAACTTAGTAAAGACATTTTTGGAAACCTGCCTTTTGCTTTCCCACATGAAGCAAAATATATATATAGTCTGCTTCCTTACTTTATAGCACATTTGATCAAATACCTTCAGAGCATACCAAAGTAGTTCAAATAAAACAATCAGGTATTTCTTTGCAATTTTGGAACAAAGTCTAACAACCTTTGACTACAATGTTCAAATCATTGTTGACAATTGAAAAAGGTAAATTAAAAATGCTGCATTAAAGAAAGGCCACCTGGTGTTCATAGTTCCTGAATAATCCTAGATACATTTTAGTTCTCAAGGCCAAGTAATTTTTCACAGTTAGACTAGAACATCATATTACAAGTAAGTCACCAGCAGTCCTGTCATGGGGACTCTGATTATTGACCATATGCCTCAGGACCTTATCACTTTACAGCCCCCCAAATATTTATAGGCAGTAATCCAAGCAGCAAGTCCTAGATTGGGTTGCTCAGCAGTTCAAAGATCTAAAACAATTCATAAATCAAAATTGACAAAAAATATTTAGACTAGCTCAGACAGTAAAAATCTTGCCATCACATCTTCCAACTCAGAGGCCCACAAGCACTTGATACCCTTGATATGACAGACCTCGTCTTGACATGGCAAGGCCACAAATATCAAAGACACTCATGTCTTATACATGGCACTAAGCCAACCCTGTCAAAATGAGACCCTTCCAAAAATTATACACCTCACCCCAAACAGCGATAGCTTCCCTCAGATTCTTAAAAAGATACTCAGAAGGAAAAATAAGCTCAGACCTAGTCCAGTGGAAATTTGCCACTTCCTTAAAATTTACTCAAATCATCACTTAAGCAACTTCTCTTTCTAGTGTTTGGAACTGTTAATTTCATTATTTTAGGAGCATTTCCTTTGGGGAGTTAGTGAGCAAAACAAAACAAAACCTAGATTCTACCTTAAAAGAAAAGTGGGCTGTGATAGTGAGCTCGGCATTTTTATGTATGTTTTCTTGTTTAATGCTCACAATACCCCTAGGATACAGGTATTATCCCATTTTAAAGATTAAAAAACTGAGGCTTCAGTTGGCAAGTTTCTGATTGGGAAATCCACACTGCTGTTCTCACTTCCTCATCACCCACATTCATGATTCAAATTCAAGGAAGAGCAGAATGAAAAAAGCAGGACTGGAAGAGCAATGGAGTTCAAGTGAAGCACTGTAGGTAAAACACTTTCTAATCAATAAAGGACTTTGCAAATTCTGTTGTTGGTAATGGCAGTGAACATTGGCATAGATGGGACAAATAGTGGACAACTAATGACTATAGAAAATGAAAAATGAAACATGGGGAAGAGTTGAGAGGCAAGAGAGTGGAAATGAAGTGGAAATTCATCCAGGGATGAATCCAGAATAAGTGGAAGGAAAAATGCAAGTTAGAGAAAGAGCACCTGAGTGGTAGAAAGAAAGCAGGAGCATCCAGGTAGCCCAGCAGCCAGGAGTGCCAAGCTTTAAGAAAGTGTTAATGCAGCTAACAGGTTTAGTTGAAAACGTGTGTGTATGTGTTTTTAAGTCACTGAATTTCTGAAAGTAGGAGGCCACCAAAGACCATCGAGAGAGTGAAGATAGATGGCAGATTGTAAGGGGTCAGAGTATGGGTGATGAGGAAGTGAGGACAGCAGTGTGGATTCCCCTTTCAGAAAGTTTCTCAAAGAAGAGATCAGGGAAATAGAAGGCAATGAGAGTTTAGCAGATGTTAAGATCAAAAGAAGGAAAGGGCTCCTAATATCCAGGAACTATGGAAGAGGGAGGAGGGTGGGCATAGAGATTTGATACCATTCCCTATTTCTGCTTTGACAGAACTGTGCGACTCTGTGTAAAGAAATGCCTAACATTACTGCCATTGATGTGAGCTATATTTTGTGGGGTGTTGATGATTCACAAAAAGAACACATATTCTCTTTTTCATTGTACCCTGTTCCATTCATTTTTCCTGTTCAATGTCTCTTTTCTGCTCCTTCATCTGGGAGCGGGCCTCTTGCCTAGAACTTTGTGGCATCCTGCTGTCTGCTTTTCCAAGCCTCCAACTGTCCTCAATTTAATTTTGAACTAGATTAAGCCACCATAAAAACTAGATTGCAAAATATGAAAAGTACCGAAAGGTGAAAGCACCCTAACATGTATTGGCTCAAGTCCAAAATTCCCAGCCAAGAATGGAAGAGATTGCATCAAGAGTCTCCATGCTTCAAATCCAGCCTGTCTTTATAGCCTTCTATCTGACATGATGGTCCCAGGACTGTCCTCAGCCCTGCTGCACAGCAAACTCATCAGGGAAGCTATAGGTGTCAAGCCCAGGCCCACTCCAGAGGCTCGGATTCAGTATGCAGTGGGATCCAGCTTGGGTGTATTTCAAACGCTTCCTCACCTATATTTTTCTGCAACTCTATTACTGCTCTATAGGGGCACTCATAAACCTGGCCATGAGCCTTTGCTCAGTGATGCTACTCATGCCTGAAATGCCCTCCTTCTTCCTTTCCATGAATCCAAATATACCTTATTTCCCAAAGGCCTAATACAAGCCTGAGGGTTTTTTAGGAAGTCTTCCCAGCCAGTAATGACCTTTCTCATTGCCAGATATGGTAACACAGACAGCAAAGCAAAATGCAATTCTTAATTCAACTAACATGTGTCACGCCCACTCTAAAGATGAGGCATGGTCTCTATCTTTGATGAGTCTACCATTGATGTGAGCTATATTTTGGGGGTGTTGGTGATTCACAAAAAGCAGAATGAGCTGCATGTGGAAGGGCAAAGTGGCTCAGACACCCACTAGTCAAGAAACACCTGGAGGTTTGATAAACAGTACATGGAATCAGATCTGTAGTATGCGGAAGGATCACCAAGGGCTTTGTATACCAGCAAAACACTGGACCCTGCAGTCCTCAAACTCTTGTCTGAAGAAATATTCCCTGAGGCCATCCCTCTGCCTTTGTTCTGACCCCATGCTCACCTAGCCACCTTTCCCATTGCAATCCACCTCCCTTTGGTTGGGATAGAGGGTCCAGCCCAATGGCAGAAGCAAACTTATTTCCAACGGAAAGATCCCTTACTGCAAGCTAGCAAAATTGTCTCTTACGGTTAAGTTTATCTGAAGAAAGATAACTCTGTTCCAGTGATATCCGCAGAGCAACAGGTGCCCCTCTCTGCCCCGCACCCTCCAACCACCAGGTTGCCTCCAGAGGGCATCACACAACAACTAGGGCTTTAGAAATTTGAAAATCATTGTCACATGCCATTGGGGGTTATTGAAGATATAGGTTGCTCTATGATTATCTCATGTCTACAATAGTTTTATAACCCTATAGGCAAGAAAACAGCCTTTTATATCTTTACATCTCTAGCTTGTCATTTAGGACACAGAGTATTAATACGGAGTTAATACATGAGATTGAACAGAGGAGGCTATCCATAGTCAGGAAGCATGGAAAACAGAATTTTCAAAGAGCTATTAATCATTTCAACATGAACCTGAGCATTTGGATGTTACCCAAAGAATAGAAGTGAAGCTATTTATAAGAATCTACAAATGCAGTTGCCTTTGGAAAGTTAGGATGGTGAAATACATGCACAATGGATAGCCAATACACTAAAAAAAAAAAAGAAAAAGGAGGAGGAGGAGGAGGAGGAGGAGGAGGAGGAGGAGGAGGAGGAGGAGGAGGAGGAGAAGAAGAAGGAGGAGGAGGAGGGAAGAATAACCTAAAAGTTTCAGCAGGTCTGTGCCCAAAGAGTTTGGGAACACCTAAGATACCTCTTAAGGTGACAGGCATGAAATACATTTGGATCTAGCAAGTGGAGAAGGAATCAGCTGCTTTGTGTCCTACCTGGAGAAGCAGAAACAGAAAGAGGGTAAGTTCAAAGGAAAAATTCAGGGCCAAGGTTGGCAGTGTTTACCCATGACTTACAGGGAAGAGATAGACAATTAGATGGACAGAGCCTCGTCATTAGTGGGGTGTACCCTGCATGAGGCAAGAAGGGCTTCACAGGTATCCCCAGGACCTGTGTCTGGTGAGGTTTTTGGGCTGCAAACACAACTGACACTGGACTAGTTTGGGGAAGAATTGGGTGGAGAGGAGGCATGCTTTATTAGAAGGGAGAAGAAAGCGCAGAGGCTCAATACAGGGGCTGGAGACCAGGCTTGGAATAAATGAGACCCAGCCTTTCCTGAACAAAAGTTACTGCCCAGCCTCACCTAGGTGCTGTCCCAGAATAAACTCTAACCATTAGTCACATTCAAGAACGAAGTCCTAGGAGAGAGCATACCATGGAGCAAGTGGAGATCACACCCCTGTTTCTCAGCAGAAGGCTCATTAGAAGAAGCCTTGTAACATAGGACAGTTTGCATTGTATCAACCGGCCCCAAAGCCTAAACATGATGAAGGAGAGAAAACTTCCAAGAAAGGAACTGGGGTGCTATTGGGAAGTGGGAACAGCCACTGGGCAATCTATATCTACAACAGTCTGAGAAAATGTTCTCCGAGGCCGTCCCTCTGCCTTTGACCTGACTCCATGCTTACCTAGCCACCTTTAGAGTTCCAAGCCACCTCACCTAGGCTGGGACAGAGGATTCTTCCCCAAAGGCAGATGCAAACTGCTTTCCCAGCTAAGTAAGATCCCTCACTGTAAGTTAGCAGGACTGAGTCACTTCTGGTTATCTCCAGGCCGATCTCCTGAATCCAGTGTTGGGACACACAAGGTTGAGTGCCTGGCTCTGACTGACAGCTGGCCTCTCCCAAGAGCTCCACCTAGCAGCACAGCCCTCCACTGCAGCAATGTCCAGCCCCACAGTCTCCAGTTTGATCCAGAAATCTGGCATGGGGTTGACTTTCTTTGTACATATTCTTTTTGTTTTAATTTTTATCCATATGTAGTTAAAATCTATACACAAAACCTTCATTACTTAATAAAGTGTGTCTTTCCCAATTATTCTACTTGAGTCACTTGTCCAGTGTCTGAAGGCGATTGCTCCCTATTACATCACTGACCATATTTGCGGGTTCGGTTCTGAAATATGATGCTCAGGCAGGAATAAATTGACTCACGGTGACAGACCAGGCTGCTGAGCCCTCAGAACTGGAAAGGCTGCTGTGATGATATTTACCTTTGGATCATAGTTAGAACTGAAAGGCCTTTTAACAAACACTTGGTTCAATTCCTTCTTTCTCACATGAGGAAGCCCACAGAGGGGAAGTGACTTACTAACATTACACAGTGCAGGGGCGGAAAAATGAAAACAAACCCTGATCTCATTTGTCCTTTTCATTACGTCACCACACTGTCTTGAAAAATAAGAAATTTCATCAACCTTCCAGGTCTCCTAAAATAACAAAGGGTTCTCCTTGCTGTTTTCTCTGCCTTTCAGTTGAGGGCAAGAATGAAAGCAATTCTGACCCTTTGTACCCAGATATCAGATGGGATGCTTCATGTAGCAAAGCATTAATACTCAGGAAGCTCAAGGCCTGTGGTGCCCAGAAAATTCAGATTTCTGGATACCGACTAAAAAGGAATGGATTGCCAAGACTATGTAAAAAGAAAAAAAAAACACTATTGGAAGTGTTTCTAAATTGTGTGCGAGTCAGAATGAGAACGAGAGGGTCAGTGAGAAATTGTCCACCTTAGTAAATATCATCAGTGTCCAGTTCAGCCTCTGAAGTCAGGGCCTTGGAACTGTATTCCTGCTGCATCTTCTTGAGCAAGTTCTTGAATGTATGTGAAAGTCATTTTCAACTTCTATGAAATAAATAACCTGCCTCACTCAGCATAGAGTATCTAAAATTTTAATTAGGTAATCCACAGAAAACGTCTGGGACACTGCCTGGAGGTGGCAAGCCCTTAAGGGTCCTTAATGAAAGTGAAATCTTTACATTTGCTCTTTTTCAGGGGCCCTGAAACACCTTTCTGATATTTCAAAGTATTGCACTGGTTCTCAAACATGGTTTGTTTAGAGAGAGTTTTAAGAAGTATAGATGCCTGGACCTTGCAATCAGAGATTCTGGTCAGTTGGTCTCAAGTGCATGGCTCCCATTACACAGCGCTCCTGGGGACCCTATATCTAACAAAGTTTGCAAGCACTGATTTACAGAACTGAACCTATAACTACAGAACACACAGCACCAAGAACCTTTCAGCAGCCAAGCTTACAACCACTGCAGCATCCCCTTCTCTTCCTAGGGCACTGAGACCTCCACTCACTGAGAAAGAAGCTACATCTGTTGTAGCCTGTTCTCAGAGATCTCAAGTTTCTCATTCTAAAACAATTAGAATGCATGAGATTAAGTTAAAGTTGAATTAATTCCAAGCCTTAACCCTAGCAGCTGATTTTTTTTAACCAAATCCTTTACTATTTTGGCCTTTAAAAAATATATAAAATCCAAAAATCCCTATGGGTCACTGTTTTGTTTGTAATATAGAAAACAGGCTTTCATTTGTGCCTATAAATTTTTTTCACCTGTCAGGCCTTGAGTCTGGCTACACTTTAACAAGACACAAGAGAATCAGAGGAAGCTTTATTTAGTATAAGACTTTCTTTATAAGGTGGGGCAGGGCAGAGGGGAATCAGGCATGTGACCTCCTCTTCCAACTTATTTCACAAAAGATGGGGAAGAGGAGGGCACCCTGGAGGGTCCCTGTGAGTCACTGTCTCAGAGCCTGCCCTTCTGCTGGCCTGGCTTTAAAGATCCCATAGTGTAGGTCCAGCCACTGCAGCTGTTCACGTGCCCATGATTGGGGAAGTGGGGCCTGGGAAAGCAGCAGCACAGGGCACAGTTTGCTGTACATCAACGGACTTTTGTCCTGAGAGCCAAAGCTTCCTCCTCTCAGAGAACCAGTCTGGCAAAAGTCCCTCCATTGCATGCCTTTCCAAAGAGGAACATCTGAGGGTAGGCGCCAGCCCCTCAGCTTCCTCCTTCTTCCCTCATTCCCTGGCAAGGCTGGCCCCAGGCTGTTGGTCTCAGCAGCTCTAAAGTCCATGGTGGGGGGAATCCTGAGGCTGAGAGGATATGAGACCAATGGCCCAAAGCCAGCAGAAGGCCCATTTTAATGTAGGCAATAACTTTCCACGAGTTTCATATGGGGGAAGGCCCAGTGACCAGAGACTTGTGTCAGGGCAGGTGTTCACACAGGGCCCTGGGCAAGTTGCAGAAGAGGTTCTGGAACCAGACAGAGGTTAACCAGAAGTCCTCAAAGGCCCTGTCCCCACCCCACTCTGAAGTATATTTCTATGAATTCTCAAGTTGGTTTCAATTATCTAGGACATCAGTAAGTCTGAGAAATAGTTTTCTTATTGTTTTAAATTTGTAAATGTAAAACATTTCAATTATACCAAAGTCCATTGATGTGTAGCAAACTGTGTCAATTATACCAAGTAGAGAAAATAATAAACTAGGCCTATATAAGCCCATCACCAACATTAAACATATTTTACCAGATTTACTTTAGACCTATCACTCTTTCTCCTTTCAAAGAAATAAAAACATACAGACACAGTTCCATTTCTTCATCTTTTTCTCCTCCTTCCCCAAAAGTGAGCACTAATCTGAAGATGGCCTATATCAGTCCCGTGTATTTTAATAAATATGAAACCATTGATGAAAATGATATTGTTTACAGTTTAATATAAATTGCACCCATATATTATATGTTTATGTAACATACACATATATCCTTTAATGACTTGTTTTTCACTCAACATTGTTTTAGAATTTGTGTGTGTTGAAAAAAAGTTGAGTCAGCACATTTATTTTACCTGCTACATAGAGTAGTATTCAGTTCCATTAACATGTCTCAACCACAGTTTGCAGGGTACATAATCAGTATTCTTTTATGTATTTACTAGAGGCCCAGTGCATAAAATTCGTGCATGAGGAGGGGTGGGGGGAGGGAATTCCTCAGCCTGGCCTGCACCCTCTTACAATCTGGGACCCCTCAGGGGATGTCCTAAATTAGAAGTCAGACAGCCTTCTCACAATCCAGGACTGCTGGCTCCTAACCACTTGCCTACCTGCCTGCCTGATCACCCCTAACTGCTTGCCTGACTGCCTGGTCATCTCTAACCACTTCTGCCCCTGCCATGCATCTTCATCAAGAAAAATGTCTGGAATGACATCTCAAAGGTCGTTCAGCTGTCCTGTGTAATTAGCATATTACACTTTTATTATTATAGATTTATATACTAGAGGCCCAATGCATGAAATCATGAAAGGAGCTCATCCCTCACATCCACGGTAGCTTATCTCAGCCCTCACAATCCTAGCTTAGTCCAGAAGGTTGTCTGGAAGGACATCCAGAAGGTCATTCTGCTGTCTGGTCTAATTAGCATATTATGCTTTTATTATTATAGATATGTCTGTTCATATATGTGTGTATATAATCTGTAAATTCATAAGATAGCTTCTCCAGGCAGAATTAAAATTTCATAGCAGAAGCACATCTTTGACTTGAATTGGTATTGCCAGATTATCCTCCAAAGCAACTGTACCAATTTGCACCCCCTCCAATGTTCCCTTGTGCTGACATCACACCATCCCTGTTGTCATCAGACAATTAATTTCTGCTAATCTGGTAGATATGAAATGTGTTTCACAGTTTCAATTTGCATTTCCCTTATCAAGGGAAACCAGTTCTAGTTTCTGAGGCCAAGAGTAGTCTAATCCTTCCCCTTCCACACCCACACTTGGTGGAGGCAGGGGGAAGCGTGGGGACTGGGAATGAGCCCAGATGGTGAGGTTCCAGCGACCCCAGACTGAGAACGGATTGCTTACTTAAGGGTCAAGCATGGATGAGCATCAGAACAGAAGGCTGAATTCCAAAAGTTCAGGTCAAGGAGTTGCCAAGAAAGGTACCAGAGGAGGGACAGAGTCAGAACTCTGGAATCAGAGAGGTAGATAAGAACAAAACACATTGGAGGGAAAGGGCCCAAGTTATTTCCTGAGAACAAGGGCAGTTGTTTGCAGCTGGCAGCTGGAAAGAGAGCAAGATTGGGTTGGGATTGCTGAACTGAAAAGAAAAGAGGGTAATAAGCACCAAGGCTCCAATAACTCAGCCTGCCACCATCATGCCTTTGACCATCATTCGTCTCCACTGCAAACCCTGAGAGCCCTAGTTATTCTGTATATGTCCTTCTAAATGAAACTCCTCATGTCAGTCCATCAGATGTGGGCCACACTTGGGTTTGAGGGTTTGGGATTTTCACTTCTTTAGAACAAACAAGGAAAGCACTGGGATGGCTAAGTGACTTATTTTTGGCAAACTGTTCCTCCTTTTAGTGGCTTCTTTTCAAAACATGTTTTGGAAACATTTAACAGTCTTTCCCATAGAACTGCTTCTCAGAGAAGTTAAACAAAGCCATATTGACGAGCTGACGTCAAGACATGTGCACCAAAATATGCCGCCTTTACTAAAGATGTTGGAGCTTTCAGGAATAACTCATGTCCTAGGGTTGGGAATCCCATATATCTCCATGTGCTTTTACCAGGCAAAACTCGGAGGAGCAGTCATCTATCAACAAACGTGACAGATATGCTTCTTCTTAATGGGGACAGGAAACCACTCTAACCTCAATGGGTCCACAGTTTCAAAGACAACTTTCCCTTCGGCTCACTTTGCTTCAAGTAAGGCCAAAGCGCTAAGGGAGACAGCCAAGGAAGCCCCCCAGAGAGACTGACATAGAATAATATGTCATGGCTACACAATGGCATCTGGAAGGGTCTAAGAAACCAGAATGCCAATATTTCCTTTCCCTTGTTTGACATGTGGGATGAAATCCTCAGTTCAAAAAGGACAGGATTGAATAACAATGCTAAAGACGTTGAGTGTCTGTAATTATTCTGTAAACTCAAGGTGTAACAAAGGTCAATCCTCACTATTCTGATCTTTAGAGTTAAAAATGACTAAAATATACTACATTTCTGATGATCTGTGAATGGCAAAGCCATGCATGATACTGTTGACCACTTCTAATATCTCTTGGTCTTCAATGGTACTGTAGAATATCTTCATCTTTGAAGTACATTTTAGAACCCAGTTGCCTATGCATTTAACACACATACACAATAGCATCGGATTTACATAAGAACATGAGGCATGCCCTCTGGGTTACCCAAATGCCACAGAGCCATTCCATTTAAGATTCCTGCGAGATGGGAATTGACTAGAAGAGGCTATGAGTACATCA
The DNA here is from genome assembly GCA_011751065.1 of Lasiurus cinereus. Taxonomy (NCBI): domain Eukaryota; kingdom Metazoa; phylum Chordata; class Mammalia; order Chiroptera; family Vespertilionidae; genus Lasiurus; species Lasiurus cinereus. The sequence continues at coordinate 48,859,604 of JAAGEH010000393.1, forward strand.
GAATCAGTAAGTATGCACTTGACAAACCATACAAATAGTTCTAAGCAAAGGATCCCTGATAGAGGTGTGGGCCAGATTGAAGGAACAGACCAAGGTTGGTGAAGCACTCACAGAACAGCCACCAGTGGTAAACCATAGCCATTCGAAGGGCTGAAGGGACTCAAGGAGGAAACAGTGCTACTAGATCCCATTAGAACCTGGAAATTTGAAGGACAGTTGCCCAGTGGGAACTGCAGTGATGGACGGATACAGCCACTGCCTAAGACATAGAAGGGCGAAATAACCCAACCTCTTTCCACCCTTGAATCTCCTTGTGTGTTCTCTTTTTCCCTAAACCCAACTGGAAGCCAGGGGCAAGGGTGATGCAGGCCTCAGTAGCCAGCCCCTCTGAGCTCAGAGTATGTTGCAAAAGAGAGGAGACAGGCTCAGGGGCTGGAGCGAGGTGGAGGGCCAATGGAAAAGCGTCAGCATAGTGGCTCTCCTTTCACCCTGGAGTGTTTCCTATTTGAAACTATTGTGTCCCTCAGTCAGATGGCACCTGCATAAAACTCAGCACAAATCCTCTCTTGATTTCTTGATCAAACAACTCTGAAATCCTCCTGACCTAGATAGGATAAGTTGCCACATTTCTTAGTGGAAAGATAATTCATTTCAGTCATTTAAGCAGTTAACCAAACAGGAATTTCTCTCATAATTTGAATATGGTCATAGCCAATTATATGGGTGAAGACCCATACCAGGCTCAAATAGAAAATTCCACTTCTCCAAACAAACTAATGTTCAGCCTAAAGACAAGAGCTCTCTGTTCATTCTCTGGAGAAACAGCCTCAGGCAAGCCCCAGGCAGAACCTGGTTACCAATGATTGGAATAATGGACAGTGTTTGCTTAGCATTTACCATGTACCAGACACAAGACTACAGGTTTAGAATGTATGTTGGTGAGTCCCATTGCCAAGGCACAGGATCAGATGGTAAGAGGAGAAATGTTGGGGGACTCCTTCTCTGCTTCCCTGCTGTTCTGATAGGAGTGGCATGCCTCAACCTGTGCTCACAGCTCCTGCCTAGGGGCCCTTCTGCCAGGGCTACAGTTCTCCTTGGCTTTGAAGCTTGCCCCTCCAGGCCCAGAGTGCTAACTGCTGCCCCTAGTGCTTCTCCATCCCTGTTTGTTCTCCAAGTCGACCTAGGACTCTAAATTGTTTATTTGCTCAACTCTCCTTCATTATCCCTTTGCCTCCCAGTGGGTCCCTGGCTGGTACAATGTATGTGAACCCAGCAAATGATGCTGCAGCTCTCAGACTAAGAGGGTCTTCTTCACAGGGGAACCATGGGAACTAGGGCTGACAGGGAGGGGCCAGCCTTTTCTAGGGACATAGAAATCTAGAATAGGGACCTGTCTTCAATAAAGATAGTTTAACTTCATCTACCTGCTTCTTTCTTTTCATAGGGAGTAAGCCAAGCAGTGTATAGTAAACCCAGAAATAGATGGAGCAACTGCTACTGTATCTTGAGAAAGCACTTGGTGTTCAGAGAAAAACACTAGCTTTGGCATCAGCCTTCTAATCATTCAGACCCCAGCTTTACCATCTACCTGCCAACTGACACAGGGCAATGACCTCTCTGGGCCTCAACATCTTAGTCTATTAAATGAGGCTACAAATATCTACTTTACATTAGGGTCACTAAAAAATAACAAACATTAAATACCTGGTGCAGCATTCACCTTAATGAATATAAATTCTCTCCCCTTTTACTTTAAGGATACTACTGTTTTGTCTTGAATCCTTGTCCTAACTTTATTGTGTTTGGACCTGAGAATCCCTCTCCTGTTTCCCTCCTTCACATGAGTTGAGTTCACTTACCTCTCCATCTGGAATCCATGAGTCCCAAAGGGGTTTATTCCTGAACTGAGGTGGGAGGATGGCTTTCTTAAGGAGACCTGAGATTTTGGGTACAGGCAATTTTCCCTCTGATGCAATGGTGCCTGCATGCACACATGCGCGAAAGTGCGCGCACACACACACACACACACAGCTGTACATATGCACACACACTGAAATATGATCCAGAACAAGCCCATTCCCACTTATGAGTCATGCTTCCATTCAGATACTGTTAATTGGTCCCTGGGGAACATTACAAGGGGATAAAATGGCAGGGGTAACAAATGGGGAATGAGAGTGAGAACTTTTTTGGAAATAATAGTCATTGAGGGCTCAGTAAGCTCTGCCTGGCTTTGTTAGAGTTTAGTAGGTATTTTGTCAAAGGCGATTTCAAGTTGATACTCAGTCCGTTGTGGAAATTTCAGGAGCATTGCCAATTAGTTTAGTCATGACGGCAAGGTGGAAAGAGTGCACACTTCCTTCCTGCTCTAGTGCTTATGTCTGAAATGACAGAACCTACAAAATTCCAAGATGGACTCCTATAACAAGCCATTAGCAGCCTATATTCTGCAGGAATAGATTTCAGGCAGCGGTTCTCAAGCTTCCATGTGTACCAGAATCACATGCCCAGAACAATCATAATCATATGCCATATTCAGCAATGTCATAATCACCTGTAAGTTTTTACAGTAAGAAATTCCCCCAGATAATTCTGATAAATGTAAAACACTGACATGTGGGAGAAGCACAGATGTTAGAGCTGAGCTGGAAGTGCTAGCCTGCAGACTTTCACATTGCAGCCTCATCAAATTGCAGGGCCTGCATGTTACCTAGACCTGCATTTGCAGCGTGGTAGCCACAAGCCCACAGGCAGCCACGGGACCCTTGAAATGTGGCAAAGTTAAACTGAGATGTGCTATAAGTATAAAACACCAGATTTTGAAGATTATAAAAAAATATATAAAATATTTCTCAATTTTTCTACCAATTACATGTCACAATGGTATTTTAAATATATCAGATTAAAGCATCTACTTTCACCTATTTCTCTTTTATGGCTAATATAAAATTTTAATTTACATATGAAGTTCACATTTTTGGGCTCCCATTGTAGTTCTAGTGGACAGTGCTAACCTATACTATTATTTACCTGATTTGTTTCTTTCCAATTGACTCACCTTTTTCGCTTAAATAAACTTAGCCTTCTCCCAGGCAAGAATAACAATAAGATCACAAGTTTGATATGCCAGTTAAATTTTTTCTAATAAGCATTAAGATAAATATATAAAATAGCTCATCCACACACTACCTAAATCAGTTTGTGTTTTGCCAGTTGTACAGAACCACATTTTTGAGAAACACAAATCCACTTTAAACCCTTTGACACACACACAGAAAGAGAGGAAGAAAATGACCAGTCCACAGTCATTATTGTGATCTGAGGCAGCCCAGGGCTTGGGGTGACCTGGGGCACCCACACAAACAAGCTCTCACATCATGCACAGACTGACCTGGAGATTGCATGACCATCAGCACAGTGGGAGTGGCATCTGGTCATGCTCTCTGGGTTTCCACTCTGCCCTGGCATTTTGCAAACCTTATGTCTCTCTTAAAGAGCCAGTAGGAAATACAGCCGGTGCCTTTGAGTAATTTTGGAGGCAGGCGGTGCCCTTCACTAACCCATGACAACCCAGCTGACTGCCCAGCCATCCCAAGTCCCTCTCTTTACTCCCTCCACTCACTACCCCTTTTTCCAGGTGGTAGTTGCTATTGCCCACAATTCAAGGTCCTCTGAGTTACAGCCTGGCTCTAGCTGCCTTTCCCCCAGATGCCCTGTCTGATCTGAGGGGAGGGTCAAGGGACAGCAGCCCTTCTGAGGGGCACTTGCAAGCCAGTTTCCTTGGCAAGAGGTAGGGACCCTCCAGTGAAATGGGGGAACCAGACCAACAGCTCTTGTCCTGAAACTTTTTATTTATTTATCTTTATTGTTGAAAGTATTACAGATGTCCCCTTTTATTTCCCCATTGAACCCCTCCACCTGGCTCCTCTCCCCCTTTCCTCAGGCCTTCACAGCACTATTGTCTGTATTCAAGGATTATGCATATCTATATATGTATCCTATCTAATAAAAGAGTAATATGTAAATTAACCATCACTCCACTATACCCACAAGCCATGCCCACAGGCCAGTCAGGAGCAAGTATGCAAATTAACCTCAACCAAGATGGCTGCAGCCACAGAGAGCAGGAACAAGGCTTGGGTTTCTCCAGCAATGGAGGAAGCCAAGCTTTCCACACACCATGGCAGGCCCAGGCTTCCACTCAAGGCTACAAAGTTTCAATTATAGAAGATAAATAAATCCCAACAGAAATGGCTGCCGCCACGGAATGGAACGAGCAGGAGGCTTTGCTCCACTCTAGGCTACAAAGTTCCAGTTGTAGAAGATAAATAAATCCCAGATACCAGAGCCTCCACTTGGCTCACCAGGGGGTGGGAGGCAGGAGGGTGGGCCAGCCTGCAAACCACCACAGGCCCCTTGCCCAGGCCACCCCTTGCCTCAAGGGAACCTCCACCATGATCTGGGACACCATTCAGGGCAAACTAGCTGGCTCCCACCCAAGCACCAGGTCTCTATCTTACCTAATCCTATCTAATAAAAGAGTAATATGAAGATTGACCATTACTCCAATACACAAGATGGCTGCCCCCATGTGGACACAAGATAACCACCACAAGATGACAGGTAGGGGAGGGCAGTTGGGAGGGACCAGGCCTGCAAGGGAGGGCACTTATGGGCAATCAGGCCAATAGGGGAGGGCAGTTAGGAGTGACCAGGCCTACAGGGAAGGGCAGTTGGGGAGGACCCAGCCCTGCAGGGGAGAGTAGTTGGGCGGAGAGGGACTAGGCCTGCCGGGGAGGGCAGTTAGGGGTGACCAGGCCTGCAGGGGAGGGTAGTTAGGGGCAAACAGGCTGGCAGGGGAGCACTTAGGCATCAATCAGGCTGGCAGAGGAGAGGTTAGGGGGTGATTAGGCTGATAGGCAGAAGCAGTTAGGGGCAATTAGGAAGGCAAGCAGGCGAGAAGTTGGGAGCCAGCAGTCCTGGATTGTGAGAGGGATGTCCAACTGCTCGTTTAGGCCCCATCCCAGCAGACATCCCTCGAAGTTCCCAGATTGGAGAGGGTGCAGGCTGGGCTAAGGGACACAACCCCCTCCTCATGCACGAATTTCAAGCACCAGGCCTGTAGTATATAAATAAGCCTAACTGACCTTTATGGCTAAATGTCTGGATGACCAGATCGACCAGTCACTATGACACACACTGACCATCCCATCACCTGATCAGGGACTGTCAGCCAACCTCCGGGTCCCTTCTCCCAGCCAGCAGCAGGTACCCCATTGCCTAATAGGGGTGGGTGGTAGAGAATGCAGGTAACATCATGGCAAGGCAGGTGGGGGTGGGAGGTGGGGCCTGCTGCTGGGGAAGGAAGGCCCCAGCTGGCCAACCTTTCAGTCCCTGAAGGCTTTTGAAAAACCTCTTTCTAGGGAGGCTTTTCTTTCCCTCCAGCAGTGCACAATTCAAAGGCACACTAGCTGCGGAACCACCCACTGTGGAGCCGCCCAATCTCTCCCCCTGCACCCAGTCAGATTGAGTCTGGCACATGGCAAGGCACAGGCAAACACCCAGAGCTGCTGCCCACAGGCAGGAAGCTGGCGGGGGTGTGGTGTGCATACAGGGACCTGGAGCTGGTCGAACTGGCCCCCAACGCACTCTCCACTTGGAGGCATCCAGCTGCAGACCTCCGACCCCATTAATTGGATCAGTGATGGGGTAGAAAGCGACCTGGGAGGGTGAGGAAATGAAACTTGAGGCAAGTACTGCGGGTGCAGTCCCCGTGACCTTCCCCTCCCGAGATAATGCTGCGCTCCCTAACCTCCCACGCACCAAGAGATAAATGTGGATTCTCAAAGGCAGGCCCCCGAGGAGCTTCAGCTGGGAGGACGAAAGGGGTTACTCACTTCTGACACCCCCACCCTTTGCTTTAAGGCTGCATTCTCCTTCCCTAACACATGTTGCTTGAAGTACCTGATGGTTTGTGTTTAGACATGCAATAAACCTTGGGAAAGCAGTTTTGTGCTTTAGAACAAAAGAGTCTGGAGTCTATGGGGGGTGAAGGGGTTGTCAGTCTCTCTCTTTCGCTCTCTCTCTATCTCTCTCTCTCTCTCTCTCTCTCTCTCTCACACACACACACACACACACACATACATACACACACACACACACACTCCTTCCTCCCCTCTTCCCTGGCCTGGAGAACCTTCACACAGAAAGTTAACCCTAGCTCCTCAGAACCCACCCTCACTGGAGTGGCCTCTGTTTTGTTTTGTGTTTTTTTTTTTTTCTCTCACAGGGTTTTTTTCCTAACCTCCAAACTGGCAGTTGGACACCCCCTGAGAGGTCCCACATTACAAGAGGACACAGGCCGGGCATTATGAGAGGGTGAATTTCATGCCCTGGGCCTCTAGTATGCATATAAATTCTTTGCAGATTGACCATCATTCCAACACATAAGATGGCTGTGCCCTCTCCCCTTCCCTCTGAGATTCATAAGTCTGTTCCATGTACCCATGTCGCTGGATCTATTTGGCTCATTAGATTCCGCATATGAGTGAGGTCATGTGAAACTTTTCTTTCCCTGATGGGCTTACTTCGCTTATCTTACCCTAACCCAACAGGCATTCAATCAGTGCTGGTGAGGAACCAGCCTGTGGATCTAAGAATCCTTCAACTAGAAATGGTCCCTCCTGAGGAGGAGATTTTGGATGAGTTCTGGCAGCCAGTACTCAACTCAGGTGTAAGGTAAGGGACTCTGGCTTCACCTCAGAGGAGCCTTCTAGGACATTCTGGGCCTTTTAAACAGGCCACTGCCAGAGATCTAAAAAAAAAAACTTCCTCACAGATATCAGTGTGCCTTAGCCATTGTCTTGGACAGCTTTCCTTCCCCTCAGTCTTGCTGCTCCTCTCATTTCCCTAGCAGCCAGGTTCCTTGAAATTCATGTCTACTCTTGGCCTTCACATTGCATACCCTGTTCAGATGGTTGTTTTTACCTAATATGATTTTAGCTTTTAACTTGTGGCCTAGATTCAGAGCTCCCCTCAACCCTAAATGAAATAGAACCAACCCTAGATGTGGCCTGGGGAGAACCCACCCATCAGACCAGCTCCTGCCCTCCAGCACAGGACAGGAGAAAGCCCCACACAGGGCTGGGTTGCGCTCCTCTGAAGAAAGCTGTGCCCGTCTCTCATCAGATCATCTGAATACTAGGATGGGAGACCTGGTCCAATCCCAGCTCAGCTACCACTTACTCATCCTTACACCAGGCTGTTCTGAGGCGAAGCAGCGCTAAAATGCTACTAAAATGGGGGGACATGGGCAGGGAATTCGGGCTGCTTTCCCACAGTATGAGGAGACATTCAGAGAAACTGAGTAACTTGCCTATGGTCGCAGCTTCCAGGTGGCAGGCCAGCTAGTGTCCGTAACTCACTCCATGCACTGCCCCCTCTTCTGCTTCCTGTAAGCAGTGGCACAGAGGGAAGGAGGGAGGCAGCCCAGGGTGGGGACCATATTCAGAGCAGCTGCCTACATGTCCCTCAAGGACAAACACGGGGGTGGCGTATGTGCGCGAACACAATGGGCTATTGGCCCAGGTGGCTCCTTCTCATTTGTCCCTCTTATCACCAGAGTCCCACACTCAGCAGAGCCCCCTCAAGGTCGCCTGCCCCATGCTGGTCCCCAGGGTTCTGTGACAGGCTTTCAGGATCTGTGCAGTTGACAGCTTGAATTTGACAAGATCTATGCTGAAAACAGAGCCCCATAACTGACTCTCGGGGGGCCCTGATGATGGATGGGCCTCTCTCTGGGGGTCCCAGGGGACTGGCTGGGAGGACCAAGGTCTGCAGGGCCTCACTCGAGCTGCCAGGAGGTCAGCCGCTATTCTAATAACTATCCCGTGCCAGTCTCCCACTGGCTCAAAAGCTCAGCCCAGGCCAATCACTCTCTATAGTAAACTCCACGCTTCCCAGAGGATTAGGCACACTCCGGGCCCAACACTCTCCTTTGTCCCGGCAGTATCACAGACTCCGCTCTGAGCCTGCATTCTCCTGAATGGAGGCCTGCTGGATGGCAGAGCCCAGAGGGCCTCTCGTCTCCGCACATGTGCTCCTCGTCCGCCTCCCAGGTACAGAACCACATGCGGCATCATGAAAAGAGTGGTCTAAGGGGCCCATCATACGCCTGGTGGGAATCAGGAATGCATTCATTCATTCTTCCTTTCATTCATTCAAAAAGATTGAAGATTTCTACTAACAGCAGGCTTGCTATAAGTACTGGGCCACAGCCCTGAGAAAACAGACACTGTCCCTTCCCCAGATCAGACCGTTTAGCAGGAGTTTTATATCTGAGGGGAAGCAGTAAGCACTTCTGGAAACCCTCGAGCCCCAATATAAGGAAGGGGAGATGAGACGAGTCACCTTTCCCCTCCAGCAGCCCTATCTTGATTTCTGTGCCTTCTCAAAGCATGTGCTGCACCATGAATTTCCAGACCCGAGGTGCCCAAACTGCCTTTGCCTCAGAGTCCTGCTGAGAGCATCTTGGCATACCGATTCCTACAAACCTGCTCGTAGTGATTCTGTCTCTGTTGGTCTCAGGTGGGGGCTAGGAATCTGTATTTGCAAAAGCTGTTCTAGGTGATTCTAAGGCAAACCCACGTTTGAGAAACTCTACCCTTAACTATGAGTTATTTATGTGATACCTAGAGGAATAAATGGGAGAATGAATGGATAAATAAATCGGTGAATGAATGAACAAAAGCATGTTTGTTTGGAAGCTTGCCTGTGGCTGTGGTTAGCAGTAGGGGCCCAGATCCGGCGGCCTGGGAATTGGTGTGGCCTGGAATCTGAGTGAATTAAGACCACACAAAGGGTGTGTAGAATGAGGACAGAATGGGGGACCCATGCCAGGCACTGGACCTGGGCCATCCTGCCAGTGAGAGGCAGATAAGCTGGGTACACAGAGTGCAGATGACTCAGAGGGAAGTGGAGTCCACAGGCCACAGACATGATTGTGACATCTCAGGCAGCCAGGTAATACAGAGATGGAGGCTGCCAGACAGCATGGGGGGCCCTGGACCCTGAAACCCCCACTGTCTCCACCTTCCCTTCACCAGTTACTAATTTTACACACACTTGGGGGAACATCTGTTGTAGACTAGGCAAGCCACAAGCACTGAGCTGGCAAGGACTGACCCAGCCACTAGCCCCGAGGATGCCTGTGGCCAGGGGAAGACAAGCATGAAAAGGAGCAGAGGCCACAAAGGTGAGAGCAGAAATTCTGGACATCCCAGCTGAGGGCAGAGCCACACCTCCAGAGAAGAGTGAATCCTGGGAACACCCAAAGCTAAGGAGAAAGTATACGTGGGGTTGAGTAAAACATGTGTTGTATAGGGCTCAAATGAAAAGAATGTGGTATGATCCAATTTCTACCATTTACCAGCTGTGTGACCTCAGACAAGTTACTTAGCATCTCTGAGCATCTGTTTCCTTATACATATACTGGAAAAGCATATACTGGAATAACACCGACCTCACAAGATCACTGTGTTGACAAAATGAGAAATCAGATATGAAAACACTAATCACACAGTAGGTACTTAATAAAAGGTAATAAGGATAACCATTAATGGAGCTCCTCCCATCCAAGTCTCATAAATTCAATACAGTCTGAAGAATCTGCTCTTAGTCCCAGCCTTCAGGTGAGGAAACACTCACACAGCAGATCAATGCAGAAGCCAGAACATGAACCCAAGTCTGTCTCACTCCAGAGTGAGGCATCTCTGTAATACATACTAAAAGCAAATATGTTTTTGAAAGGGAAGACATTTGAAAATTACAGTATCTGTGATTACCATAATCAAAATGGATAGTTATTGGAATTTCACATAGGATTGAAAAGACTAGACTGTATTTACCTGGCAGATGCTAAAAATAGCTTTCTCATATTAAGTACTTTAAGCACCAGGCACTGTACAAAGCACTCTTAGAAATCCATACAAAACACTTGATTTGTGAAGCCAGTGGGACTTACAGGAATTAAGTGGCTAGTCCAAGGTCATTCAATGAGTAAGAACGGTGGAGTCAAGATTTAAACCCATGACTCTGAGTTCTTATGCCGCTAGCCAGTCTGTTCTGCTCTATGTTCCCACCAGAGAGCACTCAGCAGAGTTCCAGAAGGTAAGACTTCTTAAACACACAAGTCATTTTTCAAATGACCTCCCTGGGGTGAAGGGGGAGGGGGTGGAGAAAGGAGAAGCAGAGGAGATACAGAGGCAGAGTCCAGTCCAGGGTGAGCTGCTACCTTCCTTATAGGCACCAAGGAAACTCCAAAAGCTTGACTGCTATCACAACCACGGGGACAGCAGGAAGCAGGAGTCAGGGAGGCAGAGAATGCTCTGCTCTGCCAGTGTCCGCCCACCCCTTCTAGGGGCTCTGACAATTCTGTGCTGGCCCACTGCTTTAGATGGCCTCCCAGCAACTTCAGCCACATCATCGTCTTTTGTGTTTCTGGGTGAAGAGCTGTTTTTTAGTTGGGTTTTGTTCATTTGTCAACCAAAACTGAAAGGCAAGCATTCCAAACGCACCCTGAATGTGGAAGCCCACTGACGTTGGACGGGTCCCTCCCCATCTGGGTTCCTGTCTACCCATGAAGTCAGTCCTCCTGACCTCCTATGGTGGCTACAAAGAAGAAACAGGGTTATTTGAAGCTTCACACAGAAACAAGGGGTGTTCCCATGTTAAATCATGACTCTTAGCAGCGCCCCCTGTCTTTCAGTGAGCTGGCAGAAGCACTCGCCTTTGCTTTAGGAACATAAAGGACAGACAGAGCTCATCAGGCACACCTCACACGTGCAGAATACACCGATGGACAGACTCCCCACCTCCCACCCTTGCAATCTCACCTAGTCAGAGACAGGAGGCAGTTTTCCTCCCTTATGCCACTATGAGCAGAAACACCAGCGGCCAGACATCTTCCCAGCCCCAGGGCCCCTCAGCCTGAGGTAAGTGAGAGTGAGGGAAGATCTGGCCACCATTCCTTATGCCCCAGGCAAGCCCTGCCTCTGGGAATTGAGCCTTCATGCAACCTAATTGCTGAACTGGCTATGATGCTCCAGGTCTTTACAATGGCCTTGTTAGCTGGGCCCTCATTCAGCAAAGACTTTATTTATTTTTTAAAATATATTTTTATTGATTTCAAAGAGGAATAGAGAGAAAGAAAGAGAAAGATCAATGATGAGAGAGAATTATTGATCGGCTGCCTCCTACACAGCCCCTACTGGAGATAGAGCCGGCAACCCAGCATGTGCCCTGACTGGGAATCAGACTGCGACCTCCTGGTTCATAGGTCAATGCTCAACCACTGAGCCACACTGGCTGGGCAGCAAAGACTTTAGAGAACGGCAGAATGTCAGGTTTCAGTGATTATTTCAATGTTTTTATATACTTTCCCCCAAAATCCCACTCCCCACCCCCCGCCTACTCCCGCAAGCTGCCATTGCCTTTTAGGCAGAATAAATATTATCTCAGGAAATTTCCTGAATCCACTCCTCTATTTTGACCAAAAAAAGAGTAAGATGAGTCAGGTCCGGCTCAGACCAATGAAGCACCTCTCCCCAGAAAGCTGTGTGTGTGGTGACATAAATATTTTTTTGCTTGATATAAAGGTCGTTCTGTGGAAGGAAAGGTTAAATGAAGTGAACATTCTAGTGACTAAAACATTTATCTTTGGCAAAAAATAAGCAAATCTGCACTGAGTAGCTTTTTACTGGCCTGACTAGAGATATTTTATCAGAGCTCACCCTTTGAATGTGGAGATAAGGGGAGGTCAGCAAACCCCAGGGTGAGGAGAGGAGACCAAAGAAGGCACCAAGGGAGGCCACTCCTGTCAAGCCCAGAGCAGCATCATTCTGAGAGTGGGACCCTGGCACTTTGGGTGCTCTTGTTAGGGAGACAGAACTGCTCCTGAATGGCTGGGGTCCGGGTGGTCACCCCACCTCCAACATGTCCATACAAAGGCAAGAAGTCCCAGTGTCAGAAAAACAAAAACTCATAAATAGGGAAGTCTCTGAAGCTGAGAAAACCAGCAGGCACCTGACAGCTTTCCTTACACAAATCTGCGCCAGCACACCAAAACAAGGCCAGAGCGGCGCGTGAAGAAGTTGACCTCTGGTTTCTATAGTCGGATGACTAGAGTCAGAGGCTTCAAAAACAGGAAGCGCCAGATGTAATATCAAATGACCCAGACAGTGGAAAGCAAGGCAGAAAACTAAATTGGAAGACAGGAAGTCACAGTCACACCGCAAACAATACAGATATTCGTCTGAGACATGCTTGGCCTGCTGCCCTAGCTTGGCCTGAAAACGGAGGAGCACAGCCAAGATCAAGATGATTATCAGAGGCGAGGCCACTAGAAATGGCCAACCTAATACCCCTCCCACGAAACCCCATCTCTGCAGCCGAGTAAAACTTCAGAGGTTGTAGTTCTGGGTTGAAAGTGCAACTTGCTGGCCGAGGGCCAGATACCATTGCTAAGCCCTGGGACTTAGTTCCCAGAATCAAATCTCTGGCCTTTCCCAGACCCTCCTCTCTAAAGGTAGAGTAGTGGGCATCTATGGCATCTGGCTACTGTTCTTCTTCCGCAGGGTAAGATCAGCACATTCATGTTCTCACTCCTCCCACACTGTCTCCATTGAATGGAGCTGCTGGAGTCTGGAGTGGCCCCATGATACTATCAACCCCTGACCACACTGACTGAACTTCCTTGAACCCATGAATGTGAGTCCTGGGCTTCTACTAGAACAATTACAAAATAGAAGCTCTTAGAGCCTCATCCCAATATGCCAAAGTTGCAGGTTCAATCCCCAGTCAGGGCACATACAAGAAGCAATCAATGAATGCATAAATAAGTGGAACAACAAATCTATGTCTCTCTGTTGCTTTCTCTTTCTTTTTCTCTTTCTCTCTCTCTCTCTCTCTCTCTCTCTCTCTCTCTCTCTCTCTTTCTCTTCCTCTCTCTCTCTTTCTCTCTCTCATCATTGAAAACATAGAAGCTCTACCTAACCTATGTGGCTCAGTGGTTGAGGGTCAACCTATGAACCAGGAGGTTACAGTTTGTTTGCCAATCACAGCACATGCCGAGGTTTGGGGCTCGATCCAGTGTGAGGCATGCAGGAGGTAGATAATCAATGATTCTCCCTCATCACTGATGTTTCTGTCTTCCTCTCCTTTCCTCTCTGAAATCAATAAAAATATATATTTTTAAAAACAGAGGTTCCTTAGCAAGTGGAATTATTAATCTGATAGGATAATCTGCCTGCTGCCAGAAGCCACTCTGTGGATAGAATCTGCTGGAGAATTAAAGCAAACACAGAGGGCCCAGCACTGGGGTATGTGTTTTAAGAAGTAAAAAGAGAGGTAGCCATTTCTTCTTCCTACAGAGGGCCTCTCTGCCTGCAAGAAGGATAGCATGGGGTGGGGAAAAGGACACAGAAGTACAGTTCCTCAGGCCGGGCTTTGACACTTAGCCCATCTCTAGAAAAAATTAGTCATTGTGTAAGGGAAGGACCTGGTACCTGGGAGACAGCTCATGAGCAAAACAGTGACAAGCACAAGGGCTATGATGGTACCCTCTTTCTGTTTTTTAGGGCCCTCTTCTACACCTTCTTCCCTGAGACCCACACACCAATTAACAACCCCAGATTATAGCCCATCTGAACTGCCATCATTGTCTGTCTGGTTAGCCAGCACGCATGGACCTAAGACAGCCATTGCAGTGGAAACTGATGCTGCCAGGCATCCTGAATGATGTTGAATGCCTTTCCTTCCATCATATCCACATCACACACTCCACTGGTATTCCAGCTGGAGCATGATGAGGACCTATTGACAAAACACAACAGGGCTGAATCAAGCCTCCACGTACACCTGACTCACCATGAGTCATATCCCCCAACGGACCTTCTAAGCTCACCATTGTTATCAATTAAAGAGAGTCACGTATGTCCGGTACATATGAATGTCTGTGTGACAGCCAAGCTTGGACATGTTGTCCCTTTGGCTTGGAATTCTCCACTAAGAAGTCCACTGACAATGGCATGAATATAGTATCCCTCTCAAAAGTAGTTACATTTTAATTAGAGATAATTTAAGACACAGCATCCAAAGGAATAAATAATGTTCTTTGAGCAATTCTGGTCATTCCTAATCTTCAAGGACTGGGTCTTAAGTTTGGCTAAGCAGAAGTCCTGATCCCTTCAAATTTCTCACTACCTTCTTCTTCATGGTGTAAAAGAATATGACCACCATCACTTCTAGACCTTGCTTTCCCTCCAGAGAAGCTCTGGCTGATAACTGGTAAATGCTAACCAAAGAGATGTTGTCATTAAATGGCATTGTGTTTATATCTATGTGTGTCTTCTGCAACATAAGATAAACAAACCAATTTTCCTCACCAAACTTAAGGGGATAACAAACAAAAAATTAGAATTGCATAACCTGCCAAATAAGTCTGAATATGTATTCAAACTTATTAACCATTTTACCCCCCTGATAAAATGAGCATTAATATGAATTTGCATATTATCCCCATTCTGCAAATGGGAAAATTGAGTCTCAAACAGATAACACACCTTTTAACCAGGAATCAAACCCAGAAAGCATCACCCCGAGCCCATGCTCTTAACCATTTTTATGCCGCATTCCAATCTCTGGGAAGACTCTGTGGCTCTCAGAAGTTACATTGCACCACCTCCACCTCTGAGAGTCACACAATGGTTCCCACACCTCCCATTTCAGGGCAAAACTTTTCTCTCAGTCTCACAGCCCTTCCAGATCTGACCCATGCCCAGCTTTCCATTCTATTTCTCAGTCTTAGACCTTCCATTCTCAACTGCACATTTTTCCCCTGTTCCTACCCATCACTCTCTTCCCTGCCACCCCTAAAACTAAACACATGGGCCGACCTTACTGCCACTCCCATGCCTTCGAGCAAGTTATTTGCTTCTCTGGAGGGACTTCTTTCTACTGTTGGAGTCACTCCAAATCCCATCTCAAAACACCACATTTTTCCATAACCTTTCACTCCTTCCCCCTCCTAGAAACTCCCATGGCCCTTTGATCTTTTCTACCATTAATTTCAAGCTTAAATACTGCCTTGTGATGTTGGATAGCTTCTAATGCACAAACATTCTTAGTCTTTCTAGATTAGCCCACCTAGTTCCCAGTGAGCAGGAACTCTCTCCTGGCACCCTGCCTCACCTTCACACCTAGCTCAGCTCCATGGCTCCGCTCCACCCCAGCAAAGGCACAGGCTCCGAGAGCCTTCTAGCTCATGGGATGACAGTATACTAAGCAGACAACATACATGGTGGTTTGTGCTTCATTACCACGACATAGCTCAGTCCCTGGAAGAAATCAGCACACAGTAGACATAGTCCTCAGCTCTGACACCTATGGGGCCACCTGTCACAGGGCATGGCCAGGCTTGTGGGATAGCCTAGGAAAGAGTCAGCTGCTCCCACATGTCAGAAGCTGAGGCAGAGGATGCTGCAATAGCAATTAGTGTGGAAATCTGTTCCCCAGGCTTCTTGGGCCTCTCAGATCCTGAGCACTCAAAGGGAAAAATATTCAATTTACAGTTTTATTTCTCTGATCCTTGAAGTAATACCTACTCATGATTTTTTTATAATATGAAAAAGCATACGGAATAACATATCACCCATTATCTCACCATTATCTTTGTGGTATATTCCCTTCCAATCAATTTTTATTGTGTATCTCCCTGGCTCTGCACCAGACAATGGAGATAACAAATGTGAAGGTCCATCCCAACCCTCTAGTCTCCTACACACCAGTGAGGGAGACACACAAGGTAGCAACGAGGTGTCATACACTGTAAGACCAAGACAAGTACAAAGGACAACTTCATCCAACTTTTCACACAGAGCAAGAAGGAAGGACAAAGACTAAGAATTCGGAAAGAGTTTGGCCTTTGGTTCCCTCCAGCACAGTTACTGAGACCTGCAGTGTGCCAGGGTGATGGGAAACGAAGGAGAGACAATTTCCACAATACTTGTTCTAAAGATCACATGTTCTGAAGCCACAAGATTCTAAAGAATACTTCATGCAAATAAGTCCACAAAATATGTGTGTGTGTGTGTATACACCCACAATATATACCCACAAGATTCTAAAGCAGACTTCATGCAAATAAACCCACAAATCATGTATGTGTGTGTGTGTGTGTGTGTGTGTGTGTGTGTGTACCCACAATATATACCCTTTATCAGATTCTATATTGATACAAAATAAAATGCTTTTATTGAAAAAACCTCAAACTACTTGAACTGGGACGGTCCTGGAAAATCTGGGACATGAAGTTTGGTCACCACATGCTTTTGCTCAATCCAACAGGGATTTCCTAAAATAGCCTTGCATTCAGCAGGATATAAACGCTGTTGAGGATGCCTTAATGTGGAATCAAAGTCAGAGTAGTTGAAAACAGATCTGGCTCACTTCACCCTCCAACTAAAATAGGCTGCAAAACTAAACAATGTCATTAGGGAGAGAGAACCTCATTCCCCCCAAACAGTCCTTTTAACCTAGAAAGCAAAAGGGCCTGGATCATTGACAGCAAATCTAAGTCTTGCTAGTTTGCATTTTCTTCCTCAAAACTACCTTTAATACTTTTAGCCATAGGGGCTCAAGATAAGAGAGAAAAAAGAAGGCAAATTAAAATCAATTTTAAAAGTATGCATAATAGCAAAAGTCAGCACAGGCAAACATGTCCTCAGGCCCAGAATTCCACATGCTTCGAGCCCAGGGTTCACTCCATCCTGACAAAAAGAATGGCAAATGCTGGGCTCTGTTCCACCTGATTAATTCAACATTATTCTGTAAAGGCCGGTCCACAAGGCTAGAACAACTAGAGGATCATCACAAAGCCCTCAGTGGGCAGTTAAAAATGAATTTGTCTGTTATATTTGTAACATCTACTGAGCAACATCAAAGGACCTGAGGGCACAATGGACTTCGTTGAGTAACTGGTATTAAGCAGGGTAAAAAATGAACATTTCCCTGCCTGCTCACTCTAAAAGCACAACTTGTGTTCTCAGAGTCTAGAAGAATAAATCATGCAAGCAAAGGAATAACAATAATGAAGACATATGGTGTGACTCCCCAAAACCATCATGTGCCAGTCATTAATATTCAGCAAATTATTAATAATAGAGCTGATCACACCTTTTGATGACTTTCTTGTCAGGACAAACTCAAATGTGTTTTCTTTCTCTTTTTCTTACGAAAAAGTTAAGGCATTGTGATGGGCAGCACCTACAGAATGACCTTCTGGTAGTGAGAATTCCCAACACAGTGAAAGTTCTTTCCAACCTCTGGAGTAGAGGAAGTGGGGCATTTGGCTGGTTTTTACAGCAGCTGCACGGCATCCATTCAGCTCACTGATCTTCCTGCTTTGCTTTATTGCATGTGCTGCTACTTTCCACACATCGCCGGCTCCAAACCTTCTCCCCTTTCATCTCATTCACCTTCTCTGCTACCTTCTGATTCTGTTTTCTCTCCTTCCCAGCCTTCATTAATTCAGCAAATATATATTAAGCACCTGCCCTTGCAAAACACAACATCGTGTTATCCCTCTTTGTAACACTCCGATACCCATTTTCCTCCCTGAGCAGATCTCCCTTCTTGAATATCAATACATTCGGTGTGCATAGGGAGGAGGTGTGTAAGTTATTGTGCAATATTTCAGACTTACAATAAATATACATAAAAAGTAATATAACAAGACATTTGTGTAGCTACTTCCCACCTGACAAATAAAACATTGATACAACTGATATCTCATGTTCCCTACACTGGTGACATTCCCTACCGTAACTCCCCAAAGATAACCACTAAACTAAATTTGGTTTTAATTATTCCCATGCATTTTTTTTACTTTTTTTAATATTTTATATATACAGTTTTTTTGCTGTTTAAAGTATTACATATAGTAGTACATATATCTCCTTTTTTTCCCCCAATGACCTTCCCTCAACTTCCCCTACCCCCTGTCGCATGCCCTAATCCCAGCCCCCTACCCCCAGTGTCTTGTGTCCATTGGTTGTGCTTATATGCATGTATACAAGTCCTTTGGTGGATCTATTTTCCCCCACCCCAACACTCCGCAGCCTTCTCACTGTAATTTGACAGTCTGTTCAGTGCTTTACTGCCTCTGTACCTATCTTTTTGCTCATCAGGTTATAATGTTCTTTATTTTCCATAAATGAGTGATATCATGTAGTATTTTTCTTTCATTGCCTGGCTTATTTCACTTAACATAATGCTCTCTCCAGGTCCATCTATGATGCTGCAAATGGTAAGAATTCCTTCTTTTTTTATAGCAATGTAGTATTCTATTTTGTAGATGTCCCATAGTTTTCTAATTTCATCTGCTGATAGACATTTAAGCTGTTTCCAAATATTAGCTATGGTGAATTGTGCTGCTACGATCATAGGGATGCATATATCCTTTCTGATTGGTGTTTCTAGTTTCTTGAGATATATTCCCATGCATTTTTTAAGATTTTACTTCACATGTAGATTTCCAAACACAATATGTAGTATTGTTTTACATTTTCTTGGACTTAATATAAATGGTTTTATAGCACATATTTCCTTCAGTATGCCCTTTGCATTCTATTGCATAATTGAAGATCATCCATGTTAACACTTGAGCTCCAATTTATGCCCTTGTCATCACTGTCTATTATTCCATTGCATCAATACAACCCAATTCATTTGTCTAGTTTCCTCTTGATGGACAGTTAAGTTAGTTCCAATGTTTTTGTTATTATAGTGCCATTGTGAACATTCTTGCACATGGCTCCTTGCTTACATTCCCAATATCCTCTTTATCTTCACCTGTACACTGAACAGCAAAGGAATTGCTGTTCCTCAAGTTGCCAGTGAAAGTCTTTCTGACAGAGCCATGTTTGCCTCAGCCTGAACTCTGGCCCTTTTTCACCTCATCCATGACTTAAAAGGACATGGCCAGGCTACTTTGATCAGTGGGGCCCAAAAGATAGAGTCCAGTAGGTACCTCCCCCAGGCTCCCTGGCATTCAGCTCTGCCTCTCATCAATGTACTGCAGAGCCAGGGAGCTGGCACTCCCGTGCTGTGAACCTTGCCACAAAACCAAGTCGCTGCTTTAGAGTTTTATACAACACATGTGACCTGCTGTTTGTTGTCTTAGACAAAGGAGCCAATGCTCTCCTGAGAAATTAATTTGGATTTTCATTACATTTGAAATTGTAAAACAAGAATGAGCACATCTCAGCCTGAGTGGTCTATTTCCCTAATTTATATGTCCTAATCCCTCTCCCCAGAGTTGGGCTAGAAGCACCATTATCCACTCCTCGTCAGGGTCTGTCTGGGATGCTACATCCCAGGCTTGCTCTATTCTCTTGCTTTGCTTTATTTTCCATCTCATCTCTTTTTGTGTGCTTCCAGGTGTTATTAAATAATCCTCTTGATATGCCTTTAGGATTTGCTACAAAGATACTTGAGATAAAATATCTGTCAGAACCAACCTGGTAGAATTAATGGAAATATGTGGTATGTGTGTTAGAATCTTCCTTCTAGCAATGGTTATACCAGGACAGACCGGTTTCCAACTGAGGACAACTTCTTCTTTATTAAGACATTAAGATCATCCCCTTACTTCCTGAAAATCAAACCTCCTTTTTCTCATTTGTCGAAATCTGAGGATTTTTTAAATTACTTGATAAGATGCATGTGGAAAGTCTGAATAAAACCATGATAAGAATAAGGATATTTGAGAAATAAGGATATTAAGAAAGACTACCCAACTAAGAGCAATAATATATTAATAGTTATAATTATAGGCATTCCTATGCACAGAAGACAAGGTTCTTTACAAAGAATAGTATTCAACCAAGACAACATAAGGAACTACCAGTAGAAAGACTGTATAGTGTGTACAACTGAAATATACATTCCCAAAGGTCTTACATATTATAAATCTGGTATTGAAGAAGAAGGCAATACCTTCTAAATTTCCCACTTGAGAACCCAAATGAATATAGAATTTATAACCATAAGCATGTAGGGAATGTTTGTCCCATAGACTATGTGTTCCTTGATTTATACCCACACCCATACATAGACACAAAGCTTGGATGCACATGGAATGTGTGCCTACAGCTTGCAACTGCATTAGATTTTTGCAACCTAACTGCTACTTAAGCACTGCAGCAGTGCTTTTGCTTCATTACTGGACCAATTATGCAGTTGTTTTCTATTCAGTGAATATTTACTTTAGCTACACACTGTGCCAGTTACTCTTTTATGAGGATTAAATACATGCCTAATTCATTTGCTCCTTATTTTTCTGATGAGGAAACTGGTACTACAATAGCTATACAACCTACAGTTAGTGAATGAATAGCAGGACCATAAACCAAGGCTGTCTGTCAGACTCTAAAATTGAAGAATTTAAGCACTATCCTAACCTGACTCCTTTCAAAAGATAACTATGGAACTCAATCTTTCAGTCCCCACAACACCTTGAATATAGTAATTGTGGATGGATGGAGGATGGATGGATAGATGTATAGATAGATGGATAGATGATAAACAGAGAAATGGATGGTTGGAGATAAAGGAGCTTATATCAATGGAAAGATAAATTAATAGAGGTTTTTTTCTTGCCATGATAAGGGATGTATATAAACATAAATCCTTCCAGACAAGGAGAGCCTCTATTATTCTATATAATAATAATATAATATGCAAATTAACCCTCATGCCCTCATAAGATGGCTGCCTATGCCCAGGCTGGCAGGAGGGTTAGTGAAAAACAACCAAACGATTACACAAGCAGGCTGTGTGGGGTGACTAGGGTCGGGGAGGTGGGTGGGAGAAGGGAATTGGAGGTGACCAGGCCAGCAGGGGGGACAGTTAGGGGCAACCTGGTTAGCAGAGGGGGGCAGTTGGGGGCAACCAGGGTGGCAGGGGGCACAGTAAGGGGTGACCAGGCCAGCAGGAAAGGGAGGCAATTAGGGACAATCAGACCAGCACATAGAGACAGTGAGGGGCAATCAGGCCAGCAGGGGGTGAAGTTAGGGCAACCAGGCAGGCAGGGAGGTGAGTGATTAGGAGCCAGCAGTTCAGGATTGTGAGAGGGATGTTCGACTGCCGGTGTAGGCCCAATTCTAAGGCCTAAACCATCAGTTGGACATCCCCCAAGAGATCCCAGATTGGAGAGGGCGCAGTCTGGGCTGAGGGGGACTCCCTGCCCCCAGCACAAATTTCATGCATTGGGCCTCTAGTTACCTATAATAATAGATGATAAATAGATGATAGATAGATAGATAGATAGATAGATAGATAGATAGATAGATTTGCTATAAAGATACTTGAGATACTTAAATTACTTGATAAGATGCATGTGGAGAGTCTGAATAAAACCATGATAGGAATAAGAATATTTGAAAAATAAGGATATTAAGAAAGTCTACCCAACTAAGAGCAATAACATGTTAATAGTTATAGAAAACCAAAACCCTTGATCTGTTTCATGAATTTAATTTCCTTTGTGAATTTCCTCTAACCTTTGTATCTAAATCCACAGAAGAGGAGGAAATACTTAGAAATGGGGATTTCCTGAATTGTGCCTTTATACCCCAAGCTTGGTTGCTGAACACATAAAAAATAGCAAGGCCAGGGTTTAATCCTTATCTGTCACACAGGCCCTTTCAGCACAGCCAGCCACTCAGACCAGCATTGCCAATTTAATATGAAACTAGGAAATTCAAATAAGGGAGAACAAACCTGAAAATGACCCACATAAAGCACAAAAGTACCAGTCCTATGCCAGAACTGTTATCCAAACTGGAATCATATATGTACCATGAGTCACAGGCTCAATTCAAGCCAGGCGCTCTTGTGGAAACCATAATGATGATCTCATAAAAGTATTTAAACACATCATGTAATGAATCTTCACCTTGCTGGAGTCCCCATTGTATTGATCCCATTTTGCAGATGAGGAAAGTCAGATTCTGAGAGGTCAGGTCACTTATGGGACAGAGCCTGGATTCAAAACCTAGTTTAAAAGCTGTAGGTCTTTCAGACACATTGAACTCCTTGCAGTCTCTCTGCACAGGACAACTCTCCTGGCGCACAGTAACAAAGACCTCATTAAATAGCAGGGCAAAGACCCACATAAAATGTTGATGGCCACATTGGGTTTTCCTCAGTGCCAAGAGACCAGGTGCTTCCTTCACAAGAATGATTACCATATGGTTTGGGATTTCACCAAGACTGCTCAAAGTGTACAAACACACCCACAGGAACATGGGAACTGTTAGTGGCAAGGAAATGGCCTACATGACACACTTTGTGTGCACACTGTGAAAAGCCCAGACCTGGTCTCCCTGAGGTGAAAATAAGTCTCTAACACAGTATTTAGCATGTTGTTGGACATTCCTAGGTACCCAGCCAGTAGCTTTCATCCATTTCCAAAACGGAAACTGTAACACACACACTCACCCAAGTATAGAGAGCACGGACTTAGTCACATTTTAACGGCCAGGGTGTGGGAAAGGCTTGGAGTCTGCACTTGTTTGGCATTCAAGGCCAAACACAGGAAATGCAGATTAGCATCCTAAACAGGCCCCTCTACAAGTTCTCATCCATGTTGGTTCTGGTCCGAAGTGCGTGAAGCACTTCACCATAAGCCATAGCGGTTGCAAAACTGGGCTTCTGGGCTCTGTTCCTCACAAAGAGCACAACTCACAGCTCATTTTAAGGACCTTGCTTTGAAGGTGGCTCCTTAGCTATTAACCAAAGAACACAGATTCTCAAGGAAAAGAAGTTGAAGGAAAAGCACAGAAAGATTTACACTCAGAATGGATTCTAACGTGCTGAAAAAGCCCAAAGGCCTCAGCCCTTGTGCTCTGGCAGGCACTATTTAACCAGAAAGGGGAAGGATGGCCCTGTCAGGTCATGCAAATGTTATCAGAACATTGCGGTGTTCCCAGACACACACTGTGCGTCAAAACAGACCTCAAAAAATGTGGGCGTCAGGCAGAATGGCTGTGAGGGCAAGGGAGCCCACAAGAAGCAATGTGATAATAACCCCCATTGAAGCCCAGAAACCAAGAAAAAACTCCCAGTGTCCTTGGGATGTCACATCACAGCACTCCTGCCAGGAGTGCTGAAGGGTACACAGCCTGCCCTCCCTGCCAGCCTTCTGAACTCCCTCCACCCCTGGCAAAGGCCATGGCCCCCTGACAGCTAACTATAAGAAAAAGAAACATCTTTAAACTCAGTGGGGAAAGTCAGGATTTCCAGAACCAGTTTGAATAGCAGAGAGATTGCAGAAAGGATATAAAAGGAGGAAAGCCCCTCTCCCCCCGCCACAAAAAAAGTACCAGGCAGGGCAATGAACTCAGCTATAAACCCAATGAGAACTTCAAGGAGCAGAAGACATGCCATTAGATGTACATTTTTTTTTTTAGTAGAAATTTTTTTCAGTTTTTTTTTTATTTAAAGAAAAATTATTTTAAATATGTTACATGCAATAAACCTTAATATTTTATCTTAAATATAATAATCTTACATGCAGTAAACAATATCTCAGGAAAAACTATTTTAAATATGATAATGTTACATGCAATGAACATCAATTATTCAAGAAAATGATTTTATATAAAATAATATTACATGTAATAAACATTAATATTTCAAGAATAAAAGGATTTTAAGTATAATAATATCAAAACTGTACCAACAAAATGATATCACAAAAGTTGTAGGAAATATTAAAAATCTGCAAATAACAAGATTACTTCTATTATATTCTAGTATATATATTTTTCCTCCTCTGGCTTTATTTTTGTTCATCAGTTTATGTTGTTCATTATATTCCACAAATGAGTGAAATCATGTGATATTTATCTTTCTCCAACTGGCTTATTTCGCTTAACATGATGCTTTGCTACTCCAGCTTTTTTTTTCTTTTCCATTTGCATGGAAAATTTTTTCCATCCCTTCACTTTCATCCTGTGTCTTTTGTTTTGAGAGGGATCTCTTGTAGACAGCATATAGTTGGGTCATGTTTTTGTATCCATTCAGCTACCCTACACTTTTGATAGGAGCATTTAATCCATTTACATTTAGGGTTATTATTGAGAGATACTTATTCATAGCTATTTTAATTCTGTATAGCTAGGTTTCTCTTTCTTCTCAGAAATCCCTTACAGCAATCCCTTTAGTATTTCTTGTAATGCTGGCTTGGTGATGATGAATTCCTTTACCCTTTTTTTTTTTTGGTCTGAGAAGCTCTTAATTTAACCATCTATTTTGAATGATAGTCTTGCTGGATATAATAATCTTGGTCTCAGGTCATTGCTTTCCATTACCTTGAGTACTTCATGCCATTCCCTTCTGGCCTATAGAGTTTCTGATGAAAAATCAGGTGTCAGCCTTATGGGACTCCTTTGTAGGTAAGTTTTTTCTCTTGCTGCCTTT
The DNA here is from genome assembly GCA_011751065.1 of Lasiurus cinereus. NCBI lineage: Eukaryota > Metazoa > Chordata > Mammalia > Chiroptera > Vespertilionidae > Lasiurus > Lasiurus cinereus. The sequence continues at coordinate 48,884,144 of JAAGEH010000393.1, forward strand.
AAGATTCTCTCTTTGTCTTTAGTTTTTGGCATTTTCATTATGATGTGTCTGGGTTTGGGTCTAATTGGTTTCTTCTTGTTCAGGGTTCTCTGTGTCTCCTGGACTTATGTGACTTTTGTCCTTACTAAGTTAGGGAATTTTTCTACCATTATTTCTTCAAATATCTTTTCTATCCCTTTCTCCCTTTCTGCCACTTTTGCACATCTATTATTATAATATTGTTACATTTCACATTGTCCCACAGTTCCCTTAAGCTGTCTTCCTGTTTTTAATTGTTTTTTTTTCTTTTTTGGTTCTCTAATTGAATGATATTTTCAACTCTGTCTTCTAATTCACTGATTCAATCCTTAGCTTCTCCTAATTTGCTGTGTATTCCTTCCAATGTGTTCTTTATTTGTGTTATGTTGTTCTTTATCTCAGACTGTTCTTTTTTCATATTGTTGAGCATTTTTTAAAATCATTACTCTGTTTCAAATAAATTTCTTATCTTTGCTTCATTTATCTCTTCTTCACTAGTTCTTTCATATGGGGGTTGTTTCTTTGTTTCCTCATTTTGGTTGTCTGTTGGGTTTGTGACTATGTTTTAGGTAGATCCTCTATACCAGTGGTTGGCAAACTCATTAGTCAATAGACCCAAATATCAACAGTACAATGATTGAAATTTCTTTTGAGAGCCAAATTTTTTTAACTTAAACTATATAGATAGGTACATTGTTATTAACTTAATTAGGGTATTCCTAAGCTGGCCTTTGCTAAAAACTCAAGGGGCCAAAGAGCCGCATGTGGCTGGTGAGTCGAAGTTTGTCGACCACTGCTCTACACCTCTCAATCTCTAGTGCAGGACAGTGTTAAAGGCTGTTTCTGACTAATTGGATCAAGCAAAGACTCAAAGCCTCCAGAAAGTGCCTCTATCTACAGACTAATAGGATTCTGACTTAAATTGCCCCCAGGAAATGGTTTTAGGCATGGTGAGAGTTTTTCAACAGGGTGGGGCAGTTACTTCTGCCTGGAGGTTAACGGTTACTTTTAGTCTCTTAAGTGGCCTCAGGACAAGCTATCAGAGCAGAACCCCGGACTAGGGACTAGGGGGCTAGAGCTCAGAAGGCAGATACCTCAAGTTTCCTGGGCTGAGTCATTCCCTCACACAGCAGAGGACATCTTTCCCCCATAGACATCCACCGTGGCTGGGGGGAAGATAGTCCACACACCCTATTGGAAAACAGCTTGCCAAGATGTACATTTTTAATAAGAAAACCTATGTTGTACATACCAAAGCCAAGCAACTAATTAAGAATGCCATCACTCTAACATAGTATTATCCACTGATCAATTTAATTTCTTTTTTTATGAACAAAGATAATAGAAGAGGCCATCTCTCAAGGTGGCCACTGATTCTCCCCAAAGCACATTCTGGGTACATTTGCCAAAAAAGTGAATTGTCTGTGGGTTTGACACTCACAAACTGGATTTCACACTTGCCATTAAGCAGAGCGATAACTTGTACAGGAGAGTGAAATGATCAAGTACAAAAAACAAGAAACCCAAGAGGAGCTAGAGAGGGCTGTTTATAAACACTGGAATCCTTCTGAATACTTGCTGATCCATCAGAAGGCACTGAATCTGGCACAGTTCAAAAATGGATGTAGCTGGAAGTTAGCTCTGGGCAGCTCTCTTCCAGTGTCTGTTCAGAGATCTGTTCATCAGAGCTAATACTCACAGAGCACTCGCTGAATACCAGGCACTGTGCTCAGTGCTGTATACTCTATAAAAGTTCTTTCTCAAGCCTGTGAAGAGGATACTTCCATTACTTCCTCAGACAGAAATGGAAAGTTGGCCTCATAAGGTCCCATGGTGTGAAGGGCGAAGTGGGATTTGTCTCAGGCATTCTGATCCCACACATTCTGAATCGCTATGCATTTCTTCTGCCTCCTAGCCTGCGGTTAATGTGGACATTTTTAAACCAATCTGGGGATGCACAGAACATAACTGCTATTGTAGTTGTATGCTATTTAACACTTACCCTAACTTCCCACTAACTCACTTAGGAATTCTCAAATCCAAAATCTGTATCTTAAATTATCACTACTACTATTAATAGTAGTAATAATACTTGGCATCTGTATGGAAAACTATACATTTATATATACACACCACTTCTTGTTTATATTAAATCATGTTCTCACCACATTCCCAAAAGTGTCAGGGAGATAGGTGTAAGAGATTAGTTTGGGGATAGAAGGATGGAACTTTGATCTTTCACTCTATTTTATTCTATGATGTATTACTTCTAACTCATAAGGAAATATTTTATATTTCTGTAAATTGTCGATAAAAACATAAAAAATAAAAACTCTAAGAGGTAAGTATCATGAGTATTATAGCCACCATGTCCCACAGCTTAACCAAGAACACCCAGGCCTTCTAATTCTTAACTATTTGTACAGTTCACCCACCAGGGATGTCTTTAATAGCTGCCTGAACTTTAACTTCTTACACAATCTTTTAGAGCAAAGGTTATTAAAGCCTCAGAAAGGTAGGGCGACTCCCCTCAGAGGTCAGCCAAGGTGAGTAGAAGAGCTAGAACTCCCGCCCAGTTCAGTCTATGCCTCATGTAAACTCCACAAACCCTTGATTGGTAGCCTCCTAGACCCTAGGAACTCCTCTAGGTCTTGGAAAGACAAAGGCATTAAGAAATGATATCTGGCCTTGCTGGTTGGCTCAGTTGGTTGGAACATCATCCTGTACACCAAAAAGTTGCAGGTCTGATTCTCAGGCAGAGAACAGACCTAGATTATGGGTTCAATCCCTAGTTGGGGTTGGGAGGGGCAGGAATCAATTTCTCTCTCTCTCTCTCTCTCTCTCTCTCTCTCTCTCTCTCTTCCCTTCCTTTCTCCCTACTTCCCTCCTTTTCTCCTTCCCTCCCTCTTTTATCCTTGGGTCAGATTTTAATAAAAGAAGAAAATGATCTCTAGTCTCCGGAATTCTCATAGAGCAGCAGGAACAGATAAGTAACAATACTGTGTGAGAGACTGGACGGTGGGTGCAGAAGGCAATGGCAGCATTTAATCAATGTTTATTGGTTTTGCATCACACAGGCCCTGGGGATTCAGGAAGAGGAGGAAGGGGGCAGGAGGAGAGAGAAAGAGAAAGAGCTCTTCTGCTGGAGAAGCTCTCTAGTCAGGACAACAGATTGACTCCACAGAATGTGATCATCAGATAAGGTTTTAGTGGACACTGGACTAGAGCTCAGAGGGGTTCAGTGTATGGGTGGGGGTGGGGGACGGGTTGAGGAGAGGAACCCATGGTGCTGGGCAACTGGCATTCCTAATTCCTAGGAAAGGCCCACAGTCAGCCCTGCCCAAATACCTAGCCTCCCTCTGCCATGCAGCACCTTTAGGGCAGCAGTCTCTCCCCTGCAACATGAAAGAGTGACTGTGGAATAACTAATCCTCCATCTTTTCCCTCCAGTTATGATGGAATAACTAATAACTTGCAGGAGTTTACTTCACTTCAAAGCAGTGTTCCTCATTGTTATGTTGTCCTCCTGAGGTCATCCTTCAGCTCTCTGTTTGGCTTCTCCTTATCACTGTTTTCCCTGCCTGCCGGGCCTCATGGAGCCTTCAGAGAGAAATTCATTCAAGAATAGTCTCCTCCCCAAGAGCTCCATCAAAGGACCTCTTACGGTAAAAGGCTCCGCAAGCCCAGGGCAGCTGTAGGAACCACACCAGCTGCTCTCCTGGGTCAATAGGTCAAGCCCAACAAAAAGCCGAGCTCACATTTCTGACCCTGGTGGTTCAATAAACTTTAGAGACCATTTTGGATATTGAGGTGACACATACCAAAAAGAACTAGAAATGTGATATTTCCATGATCATACGATAGCCAAGTAAAATTCAAAATGGCTGCTAGTGACTATCTTTGAGTCATGGGAGTGAACTAAAAAACATGCCAGAAAAAGGAACATGTTTTTGAGATGCAAGGAGTTAGAACTGTGGATTTTAAATAGATCCAACATAAAGAGATAGTTCAAGTTTAGAGGTTATACATAAATCAAAGGGGATCTAGATCCTCAATCATCTTGAAGATGGCCCTCCAAGTACTCTTCAGACAGCAATAACATAAGAACACAGAATGAACACTTGCAACAACTTGCTTCCTTAATGAAAGCACCCTGCCTTGCTGATGGTGGGTCCTATTAAACATTGCCTGAATTAATATTCTAGTAATATTCTTTTCACTAAAAATAAGCTTTCATTGTAAATATGGGTAGGTTAATTTCTAAAAGTAAACAAAATAGTATAAACAGTAAGCTCAAGGGATAGCCCCAAGTGTCTCTGAGGAAGGCCCCAACCAACAATTCTTTAACCTTTTTTTTTTCAAGGACAAAAAAATCAAAAGCACTGAGCCTGTGACAAAGGCAGCCAATCAATAGGTCAGAAAAGAAAAAGCCCATGTGGAGAAACTTACACAACAGACCCAGCAGAGGTGGGGGGCATATAGGAGTTTGCTTCATGCCTTTTCTCTACTGGCCAAAAATTCTCAACTTTGGGAATAAGGATGAGCAATATAACCTGGTAGATCACTGTAGTAGAATTAAAATAAGGGCCAGGAGAGGGAACAGCCTAGTGGAACTCAAATACCTTTGATTAATCATGTCCTACAAGGGCAGTTTGAGAGAACGTAGTGAGGTTATCAGCCATCAGTCATTACTTAATTCACCTCTCTTCCCTCTCCCTTCTGGCCCAACCAGAATATCACAGCTGTCTTTTTTATTTCCTCAGTAAATTCCCCTAGTATCAACCTCACCTTTGTTCTTTATGCTTCCAGAGATACTGTATAGCCAAAGCTAAAGACTGTGGTCAATTCTGTGGGGCAGTGAGGGGGGCGAAGGGGGGCAAGATAAAAGAGTGACTGGAGATAGAATAATCTCTCCTTTCCCCACAGCTGTCAGAGATCACTACAAAAGTGCTGAACTGAGGACAGCCCAAGATAGCACCAGGAGTGATTTGGACAATGGGGTGGTAATTGCTCTCAGAAGGAGGACAACACTAAGAACAATGGGGCACATTAAGGACATTTATAACCCAGGACAGTTAATCCCTTTTTCTGGGAAGTGTGGTGAGAGACAAGACGTATTTCACATCCTCTGATTTGGGGAGCAGAGTTGTCTGTATGTGTGCATTTGTATTTTTCTAGAGGGAGAGTATAACTGTCATCAGAATCTCAATGGGTGTCAGAACCATCTTTTCCCTCTCCCCCATACAAAGAACTGTGAGGAGGCTGGCTACCCAGGAAACAGTCAAATGTGAAACAATACACAATGTGAATCCCAAAGCAGGACAACCAGGTCTATCCTCTCTGCCTTTGAGCACAAGTGTATGGAGGTTCTTGGCTTCGTGGCTTCATGGCTTCATTTATCTCCTTTATTGGCCTCATTCCAATGTCTTACAGTTAGAAAGTCTTTCTGGGTAAATCCTTTGTACATAGTTTAAAAAGTGCATCCAAGGCCCTGGCCAGTTTGGCTCAGTGGATAGAGCGTCGGCCCGTGGACTGGGGGGGGTCCTGGGTTTGATTCTGGTCAAGGGCACATGGGTTGTGGGCATGATCCCCAGAGAGGGATGTGCAGGAGGCAGCAGATCAATGATTCTCTCTCATCATTGATGTTTCTATCTCTCTCTCCCTCTCCCTTCCTCTCTGAAATCAATAAAAATATATTTTTTAAAAAGGTGCATCCAGATTTCCAACAACCCCATTCAAGGCCTCCCCTCACCTGAAACCATTTCTTCTGCCCTAACATAAACACCCAAGTCCCTAAAGAGGAAGACTTGAGAGTCCACAAGTCTGCAATTGATTATCACTTACAAAAGGTTCAGATCAATAAATGTTTGTTCGATGAATAAGTGAATAAATAGTGGAAAAGAACTTTAACATTTCATTATTTGAATGACCACAAGGAAAATTATTCAAATTTCTAATGTTTGAACCTGTTTAGTTTTCAATGCATTGTAGTCATAGACTACTGAGAAGCAGAGAGATATAGGAGATATGGGAGATTAGACACACTCAGACTGGAGTAACTGTTTATGACCTACATCAAGGAGGGTCATTTATAAAGGGGGCATCTTATTCTGGCTGCCTCAAAAGCCAATTCTGAGTAAGTACTTGGGTGCAGAATAGGTGATTTTTTTGGAAGATGATCCTAGGAAGCCAAAAAGAAGTGGTGAGACAGGGAAGCAGAAAAGACTAGTAAGGCATGCTATTGAGCTGAATACTACTGTGGGAAACTTTTCTAACCCCTGAGGGTCTTTCAAAACCAACCTTGTAGACACTTCCTTCTGCAAGTGTGGTCCATGAGCCTGTAGCATCAGCATCCTCTGGGAGCAAGTTAGAAAAGCAGAATCTTAGCCAACCTCAGAGCTCCTGAACCAGAATTTGCATTTTAATGAGATCTATTGATTCTGGGGCGCATTTGAGTTTGAGAGGTCACAGTGTTAGAAGGCACTGCAGTGCTGAGCCTTGCAAAGACACAAACATTTATTGATCTCTCATTGGTCATGGAAGCATTCACTCTCTTCCTTTTCCAGGCTTAGGAGGAAACCCTGAAGAAGAAAGGCAGGGAGACTCAGCCAGCCCTGCTGAAGCCTTCTTGAAGCAAACTGATGACCCAGAATAACAAAATGAGGCCTTGAGCCCCAACAGCGCCTTCTACAAGGCAGTTATAATACCGTGTCCACATGGAACTTGCAGACTTCAAATAAGCAACTGTATAGTATAATAGACTAGTTGCCCAACTGCGGTTGTAAGCATACTTACAACAATCAACTATCAGTTGGAAAGATATAACTAATATGATAATAGCCATCCAGTGCCTGTCTCTTTAGCCTCTAAGATCAAGAGAGCACAGTCCTGACCTCAAGGAACTTAAGGGAGATAAGTCTTAGATACATGAAGCAATGTAAGATCAGGATCACACATTAGGTAATAGCACACAAGTATTAGCAAGTGTCCTAAAGTGAGCTTACTATGTAGTAGGCACCATAATAAGGACTATAAAGTGTGTGTGTGTGTGTGTGTGTTAACTTATTTGATCTTTACAAGAACCCAATAGGGTAGATAGGGTTATTAGTACTATCTAATTATTCCTATTAGTACTATTTTATAGATGAAGAAATTGAGAGACAAAGTGGCCACAAGCTTAACCTCCATACTACTTAACACTATTAGAGCCCCACACTGCTGCACGCCCTTCCAACAGTGAGCCCAAGACTGATATTTGGCACATTCTCTCTTTCCCCACATAACTTCCCAGCAAGATGATCAAGTTGCCACTTGCTATCCTCACTGAGGCAACCAGAGTGCAGCAGGCTCACAGTTCAGAGCATAGCAGTGGCAAGAGCTCCACTGTATCCTCCAGGGGAGCCAAAGTTAACTGAGCTCCTGTCCACCAACAAATCAGGGAGGTAGACGGTGTCCAAATTTAGAAGCAGGAACTGGGTCCTGCGCCTAGTCTGAAGCAGGTGAACAAGCCATTCAGCCATTTAGGTCTCATTGTTTTCATCTACAACCCAAAGAGGGTGGAAGTAGCCTCTACATGGTGCTGCTTTCAGCTCCCATTGCTACAGCTGATAACCTGCATAGCCTGTAGTCAACTCTCAACTGTCCTGGAAAAACAGATATAATACAAAAGCTGAAAGTAAAGGGACTTTTCTCAGTCTTATTGGCTATAATGCCCTTGCACCAAAGCCTTAAATACTGATAGTTTAAGAAGCTATAGGCAAACTCAGAGTCCACATAATGATATCTAGAAATAATCTACAGATGTCACTTCCATATGCCTTTAAGCTATATGTACTTTTAGAGCTATCTAATTTTATAAAGCATTTGCACCTACGTGAGCCTGGCCTTCCATTTTCTACTCTGACTTATTCTCTGTGACTCAATGTGACCCTGCTCCATCCACAGCCCACCACACTACTTCTTCCTGACTCCACAATGCAGAGTTACTCCTGCCACCTCTCACCAGGCCTGCCAGGTTACTTTGCTGCTACAGTAATTTAAATGGATCAAAAATTAAAGCCTATTTCCTGAAACGCCACCCTCAAGGCTCCAAATTTCCAGAAATCCATCCCTTGAAAATACCAGTTGGACAACTTCAGTGCAAACAGAAAAATGACATTCTGCAGGCACAAGGGAAAATATTTATGAAGGTGCCCCATCCAATCAGTCCTCTCTTTGTCCCCACACAATCCTCCCCTTAAGGATTCAGTGAATTGAGAGGAGGCTCAGGCCCTTAGAAAAAGCCCAGAAAGAAGGTGGTGTGAATAGCACATTGTTACATTCTGCCAACTGCTTGGCCTCAAAGACCAAGCTCCATTTCATAATCTTTTCTTCCTATGCTTCTCTTTTTTTCTTAAGCAGACAAGCCATCAGCAGGACTCTCAAAGTGCTTTAACAGTCCTTTTATAAGCATCTAACATTCTAAAGAACACAGAGTCCACTATATTTTCAGAGAGGTAGAGATGCAAAGAGCACAGACCTAGGTCTTGACTGTCAAACTTTTAAGATGAAGACAGCATAGTCCCTGACCTCAAGGGACTTACAACTATGATAGGGAGATAAGGCTTGGGTACATGAAGCAATAGAGCATTAGGTAACAGCAAACTCACAGGAGTATCTGCAAGTGTTCAAAAGCAGATTTCCCCTGCTCTCACATTCTTCACTGCCTTCGTCTTCACTTGAACCAAAGTTATTCGTGCCCAGTTGAAAAGACTTATCTCTCCTATAACCAGGTAGAAGAGACAAGAACCCTGGCCTCTCTGAGCAGCTTAAAAAGCAACAGCTGGGAATTGGTACAAGCTAGGCTTGGCAGAAATGGAAAAGATATCATTCAAAACCACAGACTTCACTCTCAGCATCCATTGACTTAAATTCCAGAGAGATAAAAGGAAAAATGTCCCCACACTGGTGGTGCTTAGGAATATACACCCAAAAGTTTCTAGAGCAAAAGTGACACATCCTTGAAACACATGCATCCCCTGCCCACTGTAGTGAACATCATGCATCATCCCTGCCCACTATAGTGAACATCATTCATCATTCCCTGCCCACTATAGTGAACATCACACATCATCCCTGTCCACTATAGTGAATATCACTCATTAATGACAGCAGTTGGCCCAAGAAGAGATGTGGCCTTGGTCCTATCCTCAACAAGCACTCCAGACAGCTACTCCCAGTTACATTAGATGGACCCTCCCCTCCCCCCTTCTATCCCAGTTAGTGACAGAAGTGAGGACACCTGGGTCCCCTCACCCTCCCACAAATATACATACATGCTCATTGGCACCTCCAAGTCATCATATGGCAGCACTCTGTACTTGAATGTTCTTTCTTCTGTTTTTTCAAAGCAGAATTATCCTCGGAGACCTGGCTCAAATTCCATTTCCTCCCAAGAGCACCCTCAGATTGCCCCAACCCTCCCTAATTCCCCAACTCTCACATTTCCCAGGGTTGCCCTGTGATCCCATGCAATGGAGCCCTCTCCCAGGCCCTCCAGTTTTGTTCCTTATTACTCTTCCGCCTCTATGGGATTTTAAGTGTCCAAACTTTTAGCAAAATTTTTATTCAGCCCAGCTCACATGACTCAGTGATTGAGCATCAACCTATGAACCAGGAGGTCATGGTTCCATTCTGATCAGGGCACATTACTGGGTTGTGGGGGGCTCAAACCCCAGTGTATGGTGTGCAGGAGGCAACCAATTAATGATTCTCTCCCATCACTGATATTTCTCTCTCTCTCTCCCTCTCACTTTCTCTTTAAAATCAATAAAAATATTTTTAATTGTATCCAAAAGAGACCTAACACAGGACATTTGGCATATAACAGAGTACCTGCTGAAGAGGGATTTGGAGGTATGTGTATGTTATTTCAATGAGGGGGGTATATAATTTTAGTTTCTAGAAGCAGAAGTTGTCATTTTCTTTGGAGCCCCCTTTATTTGAGGAAGCTCCTAGGCCTTTCAGTTTCATCAGTGAAAGATCAGTTCCTACCCATTGGCCTTGGAGGAAACTCTGAGGTTTTCTAAACTGACACATATGTGCAATAGAATGAGATGTACAGTGATCCCTCAAGCCACACTGTGTGCCTGAAAGCAGAAGAAAAATGGCTTTTCCTAGAGAGAAATTCATACTGAACTGTCAGCTCTCCCCAGTCCGCAGCCCCAGCAGGATCATTTAAGAACAAATGCCTGAGAAATGAGAATTGCAGGGCAACACTAGGCTGCACCATGGAGTCTGACCATAGTTAGATTTCAGGAGGGGAAGAAGGGGCCTGCATCTGGGCTAGGAGCAAACCGGGAGGGGCTGGCTCTTCCTGGAGGCCTTGGGCCAGGGTAGCAGGGGTGGCAATGAGAAGAGAAACCTGCAACTAAGCTAAATAGCCAAGGTCTCGGCAGTGATGTTATTACAGTGGCAATGGTGATTCACCCTGATGGCAGTGAACTTGGGTATCCTCAACAGACTTTCAGACCACAGTAGCCAGGCTGAGTCCTGGGACTGGGCAGCAACCCTGGATGTTGAGAGCATCTTGGAAAAAAATGGACTTCCCCTAATCCAGTCAATGGGGGGGAAAGGGGAAACGGGGTCAGTCATGTTCATTGACTATTAATAGAGATGACTGTGAGTCATTTTGCAGCTGGTGATCTGCTTCAAGCAGGCAACACAGAGCGGGGTCTTCTCTAGTGTACCCCCTCTTTGCTTCTCCCAGGTCTTAAAGGGCACCAATTGAAAACCATAAATTCTTTTTTTTTTTACAGAAACAAGTTATAAATTAATGAGCTGTTCCTCAAGATATGACAATCATGGAATTAAAGGATTGTATAATATAATGTTTTTTAAAGCCATAAATTCTAATCCAAACCCTTATTTTACACCTAAAGGAAAAAGAGCCCATTGGTAGAGAAAATTGCTTGAGAACATAACCAAGTCAAAGACAATACCAGGAACTGCACCATTCACCTTCCAGCTTAGCACAAGACCTTTGATTTGGTGGGCAGCAAGGTTTCCCCAAATGCCCAGCATGTTCCCGGCCCTGTGCTCAGCCTGATGGAATGCCCAGATGTGTCTAATATATGCCTGCCCCCAAGAAACTTCAAGACCCTGACTTCAACCTCATGCCATGGGTGGCACTGAAATTAATCTTCTTACTTTAGATTTGTACCATCTACATTCATGAAAGAGTTATGTAACATTGGTCTTATTACTATTGCTCTACCTCAAGAGACTTTAGCAATCTTCACCTCAAGTATGGCTGCCAGATAAAATACCTGCATTATTGCATTGAACATACTTATATAGAAATTATGCATTATTATTCAAAATTCAAAGTTATTGGGCATCCTATATGTTTCCCCCTATATCTGTAAACTCCACTCCCATTTCAGGTTTTGGGAGACCTTCCACACCATTGGCCTTTCCTTAACTCCAACAGTATGCCAGGATAGTGATGAAGAGATGAGCTACACAGGGTTATCAGTGGGGCTGAGCAAAATCTTGGAACATGGATGGATGTCCAAGTCTCTTTCCTTTTTCCACTATTCCACAGGTATATGCTGCTAAATTCTAGCCAATTAGAAAGGAAGGAGGGAAGTAAGGGAGGGCAAGCAATTCCTTGTAAGGAATGATTGTGGACTTCTATTCACATTTCATCATCAGCCACACCTAGCTGCAAGGGAGGCTGAGATATGTATATTCTAGCTAGGTAGTCATTACCTTCTGAAATGGAGCAATTATCTTTCCCTGACCTAAGTGCCCATATTAGAGCAGTCTGAAAAACTCAAATCCCACTATAGTGCACTAGCTATACAAAACCATTGTGATGCAATTTAAAGGTGAGTAATGCAAATCAAACTTTTATAAGGACTTCAAGGATGGAAGAGATGTTGGAAGGTTTGTGGTGCAGATAAAACTTCAGCTGAGCCATGGAAAACCAACCAATGGCTGGGATGAGTAGATTGAGAGAAGTTGTACTTTCATTTCATTGGAAGGTGATTTTTAACCAATCTCCAAAACCAGTCAGAACATCCACTTATTCTAACAATGGGCTAGAACCATAGTCGGCAAACTGCGGCTCGAGAGCCACATACAGCTCTTTGGCCCCTTACGTGTGGCTCTTCCACAAAATACTACAGCCTGGGCGAGTCTATTTTGAAGAAGTGGCATTAGAAGTTTAAAAAATTTGGTTCTTAAAAGAAATTTCTATCATTGTACTGTTGATATTTGGCTCTGTTGACTAATGAGTTTGGGGACCACTGGACTAGGAAAAAATCTAGTTCTCGGTACAGCTGAAGCACAGACTTGAGACATTCATATCTCACATTACTTTGCAAACAATATATTAAACCTCAGGCCTCTTTTTCTTTCTGGTTTTACAGGTGTGTACTAGAAGCTAAGCAACTAAAACATTGTAAGGAGATAAGAATTAAGTTTAATTTCCTCTTGCAGCCCTCCTCCTAAACAGTCATTTCCTGTCGGATCTCAACACACTGTTAATCATCCCCACCCCATTAAATCTATTTGCTTTCATAATATGTTCTTAATCCAGTTGAGCACGGACAAAACATTGGATCTGCTTCCCATAAATGTCATTTATTTTAATTCCTACTTCCTTCACTTATTTTCCCTGGTTTACCTTTCATCTTCTCCTCCCTAATCTGTAGTTTCCTCATGATCTGGGATACATTGGCTCAAAGAAGCTGTGACAATGCCCTCTCTTCTCATCAGCCCACTCCCACCTCCCTACCCAGTTTGATCTACATTCCACTGGTTCCCAGCAGCAGTCTGATCTCAAGGTTAAAAGCATAAGAATTATAGGGAGATATTTTGCAGGCAGAAACACAGTTATGGCAGGCTCCCTTGTCCCCTCCTTCAATGCTCTCTGTAACAACAGTTTGAAGCAGGTATAAAAAGTCACACCCAGCTCCTCTTCTTTCTGCAGCACAAGGACAAAAGGACAAGACTCAAATGCTGGTACAATGCTATAGTCATTTTCCTTGTTCATGCTCTCTTGCTGCCAGGGCATGAGAGCCCAGACAGAAATTAGCTTCATATTATAGCACCAACACCTTGGCCTTCTCTAAAATGAATGCTTCAGAAATGCCCAGTAGACAGATCATTAAAACCACCTTAGTCATTGTTACAGGGAGGCCTCCAAGGGCCACAAATCTTGCCTGATGCAGTCAGCATTTCCACAGTGCACTAATGGATGGTGAAGGAGTTAGCAAGGTGGTTCTACCAGCCTCCCCTTTTCACAAAGCCTGTTGTGGGTGGGCTGACCTTGAACAGTACATGCTTCCTCCATGAACCTGTTTCATCTATAAAAATGAAGGGATTAAACCAAAGCCTACCAGTCTGATTAAGGAGATGGTTTCAGTCACTGATCCCTGTGGACATTCCAAAAAGTCTGATTCCCAGAATCTGAGGGGATGGTTTAATACAGGATGGTATGGCCTTGGAAAAATTGGCCAAGATTTCCCAAACTAAAATAGACTCATGGAGGCATAAAAGCCATTTAACCTGACATTTAATTAGGCAATGGGAGTAGATATCTCTTAGGTGTTGGCTCAGCTTGCCAGAAACCCTTTTTCTCTTGAAGTTCCCTCAAGCAGGTCACATGGGTGGGTTCTCAGCAGCAGTGTTGGTGACCCTGTCCTTCTGATGGCTGGGCCAGCATTAGACACTCCCCCAACAAAGAGCCAATAAAATTCTGACTCCTAGGAATTCAGAATTGGGATTGTGAGACTGCAAGTCAATTTCCACCTAGGACAGGAAGTGTGTTTGTGACCTGCCCTGAGTTAGGTCAGAAAATACATGTTCATTCTTTCTAGCCTTTGAATTTTAATATCTGAGGTGCATAGCCCTGGCCGGTGTAACTCAGTTGCTTGGGTGTCATCCAATGCACAAAAAAGTTGCTGACTCTATTCTTGATCAAGGTATGTGCCCAGTTTTGGGCTTAGTCCGCAGTGGGGGACATGTGGAAGATAGCCAATCCATGTTCTACTCTCACGTTGATGTTTCTCTCCCTCTCCCATCCTCTCTCTAAAAAGGCAATAAAAACATTAAAATAAGTAAGTAAATATATAAATAAATAAAATCTGAGATGGTCGTTCTTAGGGAACTACAATTGCCTAGTTGTATTAGCCAAACAAAACTTTTACCATTTCTCCTGGTGAAACAGAATTTTTGGACTGGAACCCAGATTCTTTGTCCACTGAAGGTGAAGAATGAATCCAGACACAGGGTAGTATAGCAAAGGTGGAAATTTATTGAAGAACAAGAACAGACTCCCATGTGGGGAGAGGGAAAGAGTCCCACTGACTTCCTGTTTCCGTGGTTTATCAAGGCTTTTAGTTCCTGTATCCTGACCTCTCTGATTGGTCAATATTTCCTTTCAAATTGGTTACTATAGTACTCCTGAGGCCCTCCTACCTCATTGTCCTTCTATTCTTTCTAGATGAAGGGCTTTCTCCCCTTTATTTTGTCAATATAGACCTTCCACGGTTCCCAGCTCCTTCATTCTATGGAAATGTATCTGTTGCAGCTTTTCAGCTTCCCTCTTCCATGAACATATACCTTTTGCTGCTCTGCAGCCCTGTGCTTCTCCCATGGTCCTCTTAACTTATAAAATGTCCTAAAACCTGTCTCTTTCACCCCCCAAAATTCCTGTTTCACTGGGACATGATACAGTACACTGGTATTTCACTAAAAAAGAAATTGTATAACTACCTTTTGGTGCCAAAAGAGCCTCTGCTGTTGCATGACTTGGAGGGATGGTCTTAAGCATACAGACCAGCTTGGCAGGCAAGAGCTTAAAGATGGCATTGCAGGTAACTTGCTGAACTGGTGATTCATTTGTTCACCTTACAGTGGCCTCTGTAGAGTTTGGTATAACATGATCCTGGCACTTACTGCAAATGAGAAGGCTAATGAGATTCACCTGGAAGCTTTGCCATAGACTTTGGAGGTCAGGGCTGGGCAGTGAGGAGGCATCAGAGGTGTTTATAACAGGGCCCAGGCTGTAGGGTACTCATGTCAGCCAGGCAGACAGAGAGGATGTTTTCTGCTGGTGGAGAAAGGGAGTTGTTTCCTATCACCGGCAACCCAAGGGCCCCAACATCCAGAACAGATATTTTATAGTTAAGATCTGATCTGAAGGCTCCTTAGGAGTCCACAAAAACAGGTCAGAGAGGCCTTGTGGCCTATAAGTCTGTCACTGAGACAATGCCCAGACAAAATGTGCGTCACAACCTGCCCCCAGCTTCCCCTTTTCTGTGCTTCAAACAACCCTTTCAGTTCTTCATAGTATACTGTTTGCTATCACTAGTCTCACCCAGTGACTTTGGGAAGAGAGCTGTTGGTAGGTGTTAGGCCTGCTTGTGACCTGGTGCGATTAGCTAGAGATAGCCTGATGGGTAGAAAGGGGAAAGGAAGCCAGGACTCAGGATTAAGAGGCCCAGTCCCCTGCTGTGTGCCCTTGGCAAGTCCCTGACCCTCACTGGCTGTCACTTAATCCCTCTGTAAAAAGAGAAGGGAGGTCAGGTAATCTTCCAGATCTGAGGACCAAAGGGTGTGGCTTCCTCTACTTCCCTCTCTGGCAGCACCTCCTATCTCGTGACCACTTACTGCAAGATGCCGCCTGCCCAACAAGCGAGCTCTGATTGGCATTCACCCCACACTCCTTCCCTCTATCAGCACAGAACCACTCGTTTGAATTGATAAGTCGAGGACAACCCTTGCGGACTGCTCTGGCAACAGACAGTTGAGTTTATTGGAACTGAACACCAGGTTTTCAATTCACGTCAGTCTGGGTCCTGGGATTTGCATGATTGTGCTTTCAGAGACAGGCACCTGCACTCGAATCCCCTGCCCGCACTCCGCTGAGCAGCCCCAGCTGCTCCATCCGCCTGTTAAAACAGGGCCTGCCGGAGCTGAGCTACCCTCCAATTGGGGGCAGGGATACACCATCATGAAACTTCCTACCATCAGGGATAAAGACTCTAGAGTCTTCCAAAAGAGAAAAATAAGACACATCAAAGCAATGGACCCAGGATGGTACTGGAGTTCTCACCAGCAACACTGGAAACAAACAAACAAACAAATGAAGCAACAGTACTAAAGTTCTCAGTGAAAACCACTCCCCACCCAGATTTCAAAATCAAAACAGCATCAATCAAGTGTGAGTAAAATAGTCATTTCAAAACAAATAAAGTTTTCAAAACATTTATTTCCCACATACTCTTTTTGAGAAGGCTATTTGAAGATGTGCTCCATCAAAATTAAGGTAGTAACCCAATGATGCGCTGTAGCTAGCTCCTACCAGCCCACAAAGGCATCCCTTCCCAATTCAGAGCTCGATGAATAATTAAGTCAACTTGACTGGGCTGAGAGGTGCCCAGATTAAACATCATCTCTGGGTGTGTCTGTGAAGGTGTTTCTGGGTGATATTAGCACTTGAATTGGTGGACTCAATAAAGTACCTCATCCTCCCCCACGTGGCCAGCATCATCCAATCTGGGAGGACAAAAAGGCAGAGACAGGAGGAATTCACCCTTTGGCTTCCTGCTAAGCTGGGACAGCAGTCTTTTTCTACCCTTTGCCTGGAATTTAAACCGTTGGCTTCCCAGTTTTCAGGCCTTCAGACTCAGACTGGAACTCCACTGCCAGCTTTCCTGGTCCTCCAGCTTATAGAAGCACATGAGAATTCTCAGCCTCTATCATAATAAATCTCTTCAGATAGATAGATAGATAGATAGATAGATAGATAGATAGATAGATAGAT
>JAAGEH010000393.1:48900987-48931147 GCA_011751065.1 Lasiurus cinereus
GATAGATAGATAGATAGATAGATAGATAGATAGATAGATAGATAGATGCCAATATCTATCAATCTATCTGAAGGGATGAATTTTAAGGAATATATATATATATACACATATCTTCATATGTTATGTTTCTCTGGAGAACTCTGACTAATAGACCAAGTTTAGCAACATACTTGGTCACTTAAAATCAGCTGAAGTGGGAATAACCACAGAAAACACAACACTACAAACTAGGGCTTCCTCCCTCTCCACAGCTGCCACCCCACCCTCAGGTGGTCCTTAAACATTTAGTAGCACCCTAAAGGAAGACACCAAGAAAGAGACAAGGAATTCTGGAAATAGGAACCCCACTTAGGAGAAAATGGAAGTAAATTCTAAAGATAACGATGAAGCGAAATTCAGAACAGCTGAGGAGAAAGTGGATAGAGGATTCTAGAAAAATATCTCCCAAAAAGGGGACTGAAAAATTTGCTGGTAGTTTCAACCATGCTAAGAAATATTTTAAAACTCTGGTAGGGGTTTTAAGGTTATATTAATAATAGGTGCAAATGAAAAACAAAAGGGCAATTATTAACTAAGAAAAAAGAAAATGTTTCACTAGTACGCATTTGACTCAGCTGGAACAATGTCTATATAGTCATAGTGATGTAGATACCAAATGTTGATCTAATTAAAACTGTTTTATAACTCTATCAGTAGAATATAAGGAGGGAGATTGGATAAGATAGAATACTCTCTAAATCTATAGAAGGAAAACAATAGATAAAACTTAATATGGAAAAAAATGCTATATGAGCATGGTCTATAGAAACAAGGAGGCAAACATCTGAAGAAACAAGTAAAAAGACAATTGTAACCGGTTACCTCTGAGAAATGACAGGTAATAGAGGTTGGCAGGGGTCAGGCAGGCAATTGTCATTTCCTGCCTAATCCTCCTAGTACAATCTTACTCTTTGACTCTGCCCCTAGTGACTCTAAACAAACAAGGAGAGGAGGCAGCATGGTATAGTTAGAATTATTCAGCCTCAGGCTTTGGGAGCTAACATGAAGAGCAAGGCAGAGAGCTGGGGGAAGAGGGAGAGCCCTGGACACCCCTATGTTATGAGTCTGAGAAAGGAAGAGAGGAGAACAATCAAAAGGAAAGAAGAAATGAAAAGGACAAGCACAATAAACTATCTTGGAGTTAGTCAGCTGGGATTTTCTAAAATTGAGTCAGCTTCTCTCTGAACTATTCCCAAGCAAGGCTGCTAGCTATAAAACCCAGAGTTCAGTGAACAAAAAGTATTATTGACAATAATGTAAAACACATGATACAAAAGTGTCCAACTATAAGGAATGGCTTAAATAAAAATAGTATGTCCATATATGGAATACTGGGTAGACATTTGAAAGGCTGCTTAGAAGGCTATAAAATGACATGAAAAGGCATTTACAATCCATTCAATGTAAAAGGACCAAAAGGTAGAAAAAGAGTATACAACAGCATATAGTCTATTCCTTTTTTATTATAATTACATATGCAAATAAAAACTACATATATATACACATACAAACACACATGTGCATACACACAAAAAACTAGAATACTACAACTGGTAAGTAATGTTTATTTTAATTTGTCCATATTTTTAAATTATTTATATTGCATGCAGCTAGTCCTTCCAATGCACTCAAGACATGGGGGTGGGAGGGCAAGGTCATATGGGGAGGAGGGAGAAGGGAGGGCAGGGGGAGGTCAATGGGGAAAAAAGGGAGACATGTATAATACTTTAAACAGAAAAATAAAATTTAAATAAATAAATAACTTATATTAAACATACATTCCTTTTATAATAAGAATCCTACCCAATGGATACATTAATAAAATGTATACACATGTAATACATTAATTAAAAAAAGAATCCTATCTAATAAAAGAGTAATATGCAAATTAACTATCACTTCATTACACTCACAAAGCCATGCCCACCAGCCAATCAGGAGAGCGTATGCAAATTAACCCAACCAAAATGGCTACAGCCACAGAGAGCAGAACGGAGGCTTGTGTTTCCCCGGTGATGGAGGAAGACAAGCTTTCTGCATACCTGGCCAGCCCAGGCCTCCACAAAAGTTTCAATTATAGAAAATAAATAAGTCCCAACAAAAATGGCAGCAGCCACAGAGCTGGAGAGAGCAGGAGGCTAGGGTTGCCCTCATTGATGGAGGAGGCCAAACTTCTGCAGCCCTGGCCTGCCTTGGCCTCAGCTTAAGGCTACAAAGTTTCAATTATAGAAGATAAAAAACTCAACAGAAATGGCTGCCTCCACACAGTGAGCAGAAGGCTTGGCTCTGTTCCAGGCTACAAAGTTTCAATTGTAGAAGATAAATAAATACCAGATACCAGGGCCTCCAGTTGGGTCACCGGGGGGGACCGGGGGGGGAGGGGGAAGGGGGCCGGCGTCACCAGCCTGAAAACTACCATAGGCCCCTTGCTCAGGCCATCCCATGTCCCAAGGGAACCCTCACCCTGAACCAAAACACCCTTCAGGGCAAACCAGCTGGCCCATATCTATGCACCAGGCCTCTATCCTATCTAATCCTATCTAATAAAAGAATAATATGCAAATTGACCATCACTCCAACACATAAGATGGCTGCTCCCATGTGGCCAAAGATCCTGTCCCCATGTGGACACAAGATGGCCAATACAACATGGCTAGCAGAGTAGGGCAGTTGGGAGGGACCAGGCCTGCAAGAGAAGGCAGTTGTGGGTGATCAGACCAGCAGAGGAGGGCAGTTAGGGGTGACCAGGCTGGCAAAGGAGGGCAGTTGCAGGGACCCAGGGCAGTTAGGGGCAAACAAGCTGGGAGGGGAGCAGTTAGGCATCAATCAGGCTGGTTCGGGGTGGTTAGGGGGTGATCAGGCTGGCAGGCAGAAGCAATTAGGGGCAATCAGGAAGGCAAGCAATCAGGAAGGCAGGCAGGCGAGCAGTTGAGAGCCAACAGTCCTGGATTGTGAGAGGGATGTAGGATCATGCCTAAATGGGCAGTCAGACATCCCAGATTAGAGAGGGTGCAGGATGGGCTGAGGGACACACACAACCCTTCCTCCCCTCCCCCCCCCCGTACAAATTTCATGTACCAGGCCTCTAGTAAAACAATAGAAGTTGCTACTGTTGCTTTAAATGTTTAATTACTAAAAGCAATGGCACAATCTTGGATACAATCCCCCTCACCTACTCCTGTTTCTCACTCCCAAGCCATTTGCCACCTAGATGGAAGAGGGGCCTCTTGCCGAGTAATAGGTAAATATAATGGTTAACTTCCCAGCCACCCCTGTCTGTGACAAATGCTGTCAATGTCACTATCACTCAATATGGCCAAATACAAAACCTTTACCCACATTTCAACTTTCATTGCAATGCATTCAAATTACCGAAGATTGGCACATTAAAAGAATGTGACTATCATTTGTGTTAAAGTTGGGCAACCTTGCTCCATCAGCAAAGCTTCAGGAACTGGCTTGATATCAAGTTTGTTTTTTAGTAGTATTCCAATTTGGTCATTTCCTTCTAAAGCAGTGGTTCTCAACCTTTCTAATGCTGCAACCCTTTAATACAGATCCTCATGTTGTGGTGACCCCAACCATAAAATTATTTTTGTTGCTACTTCATAACTGTAATTTTGCAACTGTTATGAATCGTATCTGTTGTTTTCCAATGGTCTTAGGTGACCCCTGTGAAAGTGTTGTTTGACCCCCAAAGGGGTCGAGACCCACAGATTGAGAACCGCTGTTCTAAAGCTATCAGGCAACAAACAGACTTCTAAATGCAATGTGCCAAAATGCTGGTTTCCAATTTAAAACAGAGTTCTTAATTTGGTCAACATAGTAATTATAAAAGGAGTTACTATCTTTCCATTGCTGGGAACATCAACTAGGACAAATGTTCAGGAAAACAATTTGGAAGTATGTATTTAAATCTCAAAAATGGATCCAGTATCCCTCTTCTGGGAATATAATCTAATGAAACAATTAAAATGCAGGGGGAAAAGCACTGCAACATTATTTATAATGAAGATCAGAGAAAGTGTTTGCTCCCAAGTGTGGGATACTATGCAGCCATCAAAAAAATCATGTTTGCAAATAATTTTAATAAAAATAAAGGGACATGCTTACCATATCATGGTGGTTGAATAAAGGATTCCCAATTGTATAATCTCAAGTATTTAAACAAAATGCATAGTATGAAAGCAATGCATCAAAATATGGTTATCTTGAAGCAGTGGAATTATGGATAATTTTCATCCTCTTATTTCCATATTTTGTTTTATAAATTTTGTATAGTAATAGCTGAGAGATTGAATAACATTCCAAAATTCACAAAAACCAGTAAGTGATAATGTTGCTTTAAACTGCATTCCCGAGGTGTGTTCATACACCTACTCTCTAGGAAACAAAGAAACAAAATATACCTTGATTTGCAGCATTGCAATTTCCATGGTGTAAATACTTCCACTGTGGTCAATTTCAAGCTACAAACAGCCTGCCTTACACAGGGGGCCTGGAGCAGGGAAGAGGTGAAGGAACACCAAGGATAAAAGTGAAGATAATAATAAGGTACTCTAAGCCCATTACCCAACCCTCCATCCCTACCTCCTGGCTTCCCTTCCACTGTTGGAACCCAGCAAATGAAAGTTGCTTTACCTGTAGTCATGATAAACAAAACCCATCTAAGAGTAAAGCTTTTCCAGTCCCAAAGATAGATTCCAAAAAGCTCGAAGGTCCAAAGGCAAGTCTAAGTGGGTCAAAAGCTAGAATCACCTAGGTACGGCCAAGAACAAGTCAACCATGGGCAAAGACCAGCTGCCTCCAATTTTATTCATTCCCAGAGTTGGAGGTGGGATAAGGGGTGGGTTAAGCACTGGGCACAACACTTCAAGGAGCTTTAGAATCCCCTGGGGGTTTGGTAGACACAGATCGCAGGGCCCACGGTCTTCGTTTCTGATTGGCTGTAGGTCTGGGACGGGGCCAGAGACTGTGCATTTGTAACAAGCTCCCAGGTGATGCCTAAACTGTTGGCCCAGAGACCACATTTTACGAACCACTGGCCTGGACTTTACCAGGAAAAAAAAAAAGAGATCATTTCAGCAAAGGAGTAAGTGATGGATTCTACATGTAGATTAGAGGAAGGAAGACAGATTCTGTTCCTTCTAAACACACAAATTATAATGGTTCTCAAGACATGACTTAATAATTAACACATCTCTAAGCTGATTTTATTTTCATATATAGTCAATTGACTGTATATTTAGGAGCTACCAAAAACTCTCAGCAGCTTTCAGACCAGTGTTGCAAGAAAGGAAAATTTGAAATCATTTTGAGTAGTTTACATGTGCAGGATGTAGTTGAACCTCCTAGAAAGAATGAGGTTTTCAGAAACCAGAACTCAGAGTCAGTTGCCCCAAACCACTTAATCTTTGAAACAGTGTAGAAATCTGGTCTGCTAATGCTACCATGGTTTGTTACCTACACTCAGAATTAAAGGACTTGGGATTTTCAATTAGAGGAATTCAGAATTCTTGAGGAGGTGGGGCATGGACCCTGATTTAAGTCAGATTCAAAGTCTAAAAAAATCTTCATGCCACTCAAATTTACAGTGTTGTCTTATTTTTCATATTCCTCTAAAACAGTGGTTCTCAACCTTTCTAATGCTGCGACCTTTTAATACAGTTCCTCATGTTGTGGTGACCCCCAACCATAAAATTATTTTTGTTGCTACTTCATAACTGTAATTTTGCAACTGTTATGAATCGTATCTGTGTTTTCCAATGGTCTTAGGCGACCCCTGGGAAAGTGTTTTTAGACCCCCCCAAAGGGGTCGGGACCCACAGGTTGAGAACCACTGCTCTAAAAAATATGGCTACATGATTCGTTGTCTTTTTTTTTTAACTTTTTTAAAAAAGGTTTTTTTAAACTTTTAATAATAGTTTATACTTGTAGTTCAAGTTATTACCTGAGGAATCTACAATCAAAACACAAAACACACATTCATGTCTCAACAGGATTTAGCAAATGTCAATAAATCCAACCTAGTTTCTAAACAATATAAAACATCATTGCTTATAAAAAATATATTTTTTCACCCATAGGCCCATTTATTTCAGAATCATAAACTCAAAACAATCTTGCCTGTAGGGTGCTCCATGGAATAAGATCCGGTGCTAACAGCAAAACATCGTTGGCTCCTTAGTACACATTCTATTTCATTCCCTAATGGGTCTTAATTAATGTCCTGTTTTCCCCACCCCCTGGAAAACCATTACACACAAAAACTTTATTCTCTTCTGGAAAACCCAATACTAATAACAATGTTCCCTATCATAGAGGCAAAGGTAAGAAAAACTTCCGTGTTTATTCTTCTCCCAGACCCAGAGCAGCACAAGATCATATTATAGTAACCAAAAGGGAAATTTCTGCTTTTTAAAAGCCATGGGCATCTCTGCAGAGCGCGCAGTGCCAGCCCATTCATGTTTTTTCATTGCATTCCGCAAACTCCTGGCCTTTCAAACATGTATGTAAATGAGGGGGCCCAAAGAGCTATTAATGCAAATTTCTTTAAATAGGAATCCTGAAAACCAAAAGGCTGATGGTGGTTTCAGAAAATATCTTGCAGGAAAATGCTGTGTCCATAGTGAGCTGTCGCCGCATGACCCTGGGAAAATTAACTTGTGTGTGGAGGAAAAACAAAAAGCAGGGGCCTGAGCGAGACACCTTCGTCTTAGAGCACAAAGCCCCGCAGCCACCTCCGTGGGAGGGAGATTTTAAAAGGGGGTCAAGAGGGTGCTGACTCTTTTTCATAGACTTGAGGGTTATCCTTTAACGGGAAAATGTCTCTAAACATCATGTTTAATAATTCATTAATAGATCTGTAAAAGGGCCTTTGTTGGAGGGATGAAGCCCACCACCCATCCCTGAGAGCACTGCTAACAGGACCAGAAGGGCCTGAAACCAGGGGTCCCACTGGGTTCACCCAGCAGGCTCCCTCCGAGACTTCCCCTACCCCCTCAACCCCCACCAGCAGGTACCTGTGCAGGAAACCAGTTCCAAGACTTGATTGTCTGAGCTGCTTGGTGCCCACGGTTTTTCCTGCTAGGTGGAGGGAATGGACTTTTGTCAGGAGGTGGAATCTGTTGGGAAAACACAATGCATTTTTCATCAGCATATTCTTAGGTTAAGAAAGGGACCCTCTGTAACCAAGTCCTTGGGAACCTAAGGGAAGAGACTGTGAAGAACTCAGGCTTCCATCACTTCACCTTGCAGAGCCGCTGGTTCCTCATATGTGAAGGAGGATAACAGTGTCTGCCTCACAGGTATTGTGAGGACTGAGCAACTACAACCCAGGACCCAGGCGGGAGGTGCAGGCAGTTCAGTAGCTATTCAGTGAATGGGAGGAGCCGAGCCTATGAATTCTATTATGTCTTTTAACCCAGCTTGAAACACCAGAAAATACACACCTTAATGGAAAAGCATTGATTTTGTGAACACGTATTGATTGGTCTGGAAAGTAAAGCCCCTTCTACATTAGAAACAATTAGTCATTTTTCTAGAAACCTGCATTGCTACACTTTTTCCAAATGGTGTTAAGGAGCTCCAAAGCTGCTGGAAATCCTCCCCACAGCCTGATGCCACAGCCAGCTGTCTGCCTGCACTCCCACCTGCCTGCCCCAGCAGGGGGCTTGAAGCAACCACCCCACAATAGCTTGGTTTTACAGGTGACATGTAGAATCAGAAGCATCTTTCTGTCCACAATCACCCAGCAGAGTCCAGTCTAGGACTCAGAGCTTCTAACTCCCACCCCGAAGTCATCTGCAAATCCACAGGGCTCTTCCAACCTGAGATGACTTTGATTTGCCTCCCTCTCTCCCAAATGCATTCCATCAGGGTTGCTGACATTTGAAGGAGCCATTTAAACCTATACATTGCCTTGGAATTTACAGCCTAGTGAAGGCATCTGAAGTCAGTAGGTAGAACTAGAAACTAGGGAGTTATGGTCTAGGGAGAAATTTTGCCCTAAGAACTGTCAGTATGCACATATGATTAAAGCCCCAGAGATTCTTCTTACCTCTCCCAGTAGGTTTCACTTCTCCATTAACTAGTAAATGCAACCCTAGAAATGTCTAAAGGCAAACCCAGATCTCTACTCCTAACAGCCCCCTAAGAACAGCCACCCTCAGAAGGCATGGTTCTGAGCACAGCTAGTCTATCACTCAAACATCATCACATACCTGCCAGCCCCTAAATTCTCACACCAAAGTCCAAACAAATGCTTTAGGCCCCATCTCCTTACATTCATATCTACACACTGATCTCAAACACATGAACACATCCAGCACATTATACACATAGACCCTACATGCACATATACTCACCATATTCACTCATACATGTGCTCATACAAGAACACCCTAAGTGTACATGCAAGTGTATGCATATGGTAGCGTCCACACAGACTCATTCTTACTCAGTTCCCTATCTTATTGCTAACCCTCCAAGTCTTGGCTCTGTGAACCCTGAACTTTAACCCTCAGGCTGGTTTCTGGCCCTTGACATATGGCATTTACTCTGAGCCCTCTGAAACTTGAACATAGGCTGTCTATAATGATCTTAACTTGCCTTATTTTTTATGAGTTCTGCAACCCAGATCTGAAACAACCGTGTTCTAGCTCAAATCTCTAAAGGATCCAGATTCTAATGCTTCTCATTTAGTCAGAAACATAACCTAACAACCCAGTCAATCCAGGGTCAGCAGCCCCTCTTCTTCCACCACCACCCTGCACACAAAGTTTCTAGGCGGGCACTGCACATGACCAGGCAGGACAGTCTCACAGATCCTCAGAGCCTAAAACATGCCCCTGAAGCGAGTTGCTCAGTTCAGTTGACTGAAATTCTATATGTACAGAATGGCTCTGTGTGATCTCATCACAGGACTGCAGTCACCCTTCCTGGTGACAAAGGTTAAGGATTTGTGCCTTCAGACAAGCTCACAACCCCTGGAAGGGGGAAGGGCGGGGGGAAGCCATGAGAACTGGCCCATCCTTGAAGTCTGGAGTTTATTTCAGACACTGTGGGTTTCTTCAGAGACCAGACCAGCACCATAACTCTCCCTTAGCATATTCCTGAGGTAGTAGGACACTCAGGCAGATTCTCTCCTGGCCCCTCAGCTGCCTACCACAACTACTGACCAGGCTGAGTATGGCTGCCCTGGGCATGACCCTAATGACACCCCCTGTCCATCCTTGCCTTGACCCTATCCCCATTTCCCACCATCAAGGTCTAGTTCAGGGCACTGCACAACCATCTATAGTCTGTCCATGTCTTCCCAGTTGTTTTCACATGTTTTTGTTCTGTGAATCCAGACAAGGGGGAGGGCAGAGGCAAGGGCAGAGGCTCTTGGATCCACACGGAGTACATTCATTTACAATGACGCCGCTGCTGCCCACTCTTAAACCCACTCCCGGAAGAAAACAGACTGGAGCCCAAGTTCTACCAAACAGCCGTGGGCATTTCACATGCACACAAGTGACTCACTCTCCCACACACACTGTGCAGGCATCTTAATAGCCCATGACCTCATTTTAATTGAAACCCATTCATCGTTGTAAAGAGCAAGGTGGACTTGGGCAGAGCAGTCCAATCCTGCTGCTTTCTCTTGTCCCTACCTCTGAGGAGGAAGAGATGTCCATGCTGGTGAGTGGCAGAAACTCAGGGGAGAAGTTAGCACCAGGACAAAGGGATCATATCCCTAGGCTGCCTTGACCTCTAAGTGCAATGTGGGAACCCAAGAGAGATTCAGAACTGGGTACAAATGATGGATCAATACTTTTCTGGATAATTAGAAACCACATTTTATTATCTGAACTCAGAGCTGATGACAATATTTTATTTTTATTTTTTTAATATATTTTATTGATTTTTTACAGAGAGGAAGGAAGGATAGAGAGTTAGAAAAATCAATGAGAGAGGAATCATCAATTAGCTGCCTCCTGCACACCTTCTATTGAAGATATGCCCACAACCAAGATAAATGCCCTTGACCAGAATTGAACCTAAGACCTTTCAGTCCACAGGCCAATGCTCTATCCACTGAGCCAAACAGGTTAGGGCTATTGTATTTTTATTGATTATTGTACAGAACCAAACATGCAGTAAACATAGATACACATATAGATGAATTTTAATTGCCTATCTGTGTTCTGCCTTATTCCAAAAAGAATTTGAGGTTGTTAAAAGCTATTCCCAATGCAAAAAAAGGATGTTTTTAAAAAGAGTAATGAAACAACCCAAATGTCCACCAACTGGTGAATGGATGAACAAAGTTTGCTGTAGATATTAAAATAGAATATTAGTCTAGCCATTAATAAGGAATAAAGTATTGATACATGCTAAAACATGAACAAACCTTGAAAGCATTGCACTAAGAGAAAAAGTCAGGCATAAACAGTTCTCTTTATAGAAAATGTCCAAATAGGAAAATCCATGGAGACAGAGAGCAGATTAGTGGCTGCCAGGGCTGTGGGAAGGGGACATGGGTGACTGCGTAATGAAAGAGGAATTTCTCTTTAGGGCAATGAAAATGTTTTAGAATTAGAAAGAGGTAATGGTTGTATAATATTGTGAATGTACTAAAAGCAACTAAGTTTTACACTTTAAAATAGTCAAAATGGTAAATTTTGTTATGTGGATTTTACTTCAAAAATATTTTGGAAAAAGATACTAACAAAGCCTGAAGGGAAAACAAAAGGTAAGAAATTAACTTGAACCCTGGGAGTCGGGGTAGTGATTGTCACACAAGTGCAAACCGTAGTTATAAACCATATTTGCTAAGAGTGGGTCACCAGTTCAGTCATGATTCCCAGAGGAGAGAGCAGACCAAGAGACCCAACCTTCAGTTAGGAGACCACCACATCCCATGGGATGAGAGCAAACCAGTTAGTGAGGAACATAGGTCTCCCAGCTCTGGGACACAGAACTCTGCTCCAGGGGGATCAGATGGAAAGCTCTGCTTGCGGGACTGGTCCCCCCAAAAGCCCTTCAGCATGTACACAGCAAGTCTGTCACACACTCTCTGTTAACCTTTCTCAGTATAGCCCAAAGGAAAATGCCCAAGACAACCTGTTATTGAACATCCACACAGTGTAGCTTTGGTTCTTTGGACTGTCTTTAAGGATAATGTTTCTCAAAATATCTTCTTACCTTTATCTTCTCTGTATCTATACTAATAAAAGGGTAATATACAAATTGGTCAGGATGCCTTCACAGTAATGACCAAACAGCAGCCTGCGTGGGGTGACCAGGTTGGCGGGGGCAGGGGAAGTGGGCAGTTAGGGGTGATCAGGCAGGCAGGCAGGTGAGCCGTTAGGAGCCAGCAGTCCCAGATTGTGAGAAGGATCCTGGATTAGAGAGGGTGCAGACTGGGCTGAGGGAACTCCCTCCCCCGTGCATGAATTTCTAGTTTTTAAATATATGTCTATATTGTGTGGACCTTTAAGCCACTTTGAATCCTGCATTAGTGGCACTTGAGGTGTTTATTAAAATGCAGATTCCAGTGCCTTATGCTAAAGTAATGCAAATTCAGTCTTTGAGGAGAGGGTCCATGGTTTTGCAGTTCAATGAGCTCTCAAGATGATTTTTATGGACAGTGAAGCTTGAGAGTCCTCCACTTCAGTTCTTGGGGACCCTGACAAAGGCCACACTACACAGGTGGGGAGAAGGAGCCATGGTGTATCTCCCTCCTGCTTCCAGAGCCTCCTACTTCCGACCAGACACCCAGGAGTTTCCAGCAGGTCTGCCCTCAGAGGTGAGAGGATGTTGATGAGCTCATTCACACATTAAAGAAGTGTTTACAGGAAGGCCTTGCCACATAGTTGAGCAAAAGAAGCCTTGTCTCCTTACTTCCAGTCTGGGCTCCTCGCAGGAGCAGCTGATACTGAATGAGAGATTCAACCTTTCTCTCTCCCCCAGCTCTGAGCTAAACCTGCTAGATCCATGTTCACAACTCTGTGCTGGACAGCTCCTCCTAGAATTCCCCAGGGCACCTTAAACTGGCTTATATCCCTTATCTTTAAGGGCAGAAATGATTAAATATCCATACCTTTGCATTCCTTTTGTTTTTTCATGTAGTATGTCACAGTGCCTCTTGAATGCCAAGAGATAAAGGCTTATATAAACAAGATACTGTACAGGGTGAGTTTAAGGGATCTATATTAAGAATAATTTTTACTCAGTTGATTTTTGCTACCTTTGAACTTCAGAAACTAACACACAGATGATGTGATTCTTCTGTACCTGTTTCTGTGTATGGCACTCATCACTTGTGAGTGACTTTTCTTACCTTGCCAAATTCTGAATCCAAATCAAGGATTTTTTTTTTCTCTCTGTTCCTGTTTTCTGAATTTTTCTATGGGATGTATCTTTTTTTTCTTATTGATTTATAGGTGCTCTTTACATATTATGATACTGACCTATTTATTGGCATGTATAGTACTATTTTCTCCTACTACAGATTAATTTTAATATTGTTTATACCATTTTTTACTATCTTGGAGTTTTTGTCGTTGTTGTTAGTGCCATCAAATCCATTCTTTCATTTTTGTATCTCCAGCTGCTGGCATGTAGATGTTTCCAAGTAGACAGCTACAGATTAAAGAAATCTGTGCTTATGGGAGACTTCTAAACATCATTGGGAAAATTCTCATGTTTGGAAGTAGGAATTTGAAGGAGGAGGACCTTGCTAGTACAACACCTAAGCATGGCTTTGAGACAATTTTTCTCATGAGCTCATGGGCAGCCACCTGTCTTCTCTTTCCACACAGCCTCAGCCTCCAGGAAAGGAGAAGACTAGAAAGATGCCCACTGTCTGGCAGAACTGAAGTCTTTTCTCTCTGGACGACCTGCTCATGGCTCCCTCATCAACTACAGACAACAAATGAAATTGCTCAGGTGGGGTGAAAGTGGCTGAGTGTGCTACCTGCCTCCCAGTCCCACACTGCTACAGGAAGCCTCTGGGGGCTTACCAATAAAAAGTATCTGAAGAGGCCACTATGGCAAGGAGACATTTAGACTATAAATGCCAAGAGTTTGTGAGGACCATGTAAGAGTGTTGAGTCTGACTAAGGTGACCCTTGCTGATCTAAATAGTTCTTTGAAGAACTCTGTGGCATTAGCTCCTGCCATGGCAAAGGATACTTTTATGAGGAGTGGCAAAAACCATGTAGTAGCCCTATGAAGGAGTACATCTTGCCCACCAGCATCTGTACCATCGTTTCCTAGCAATGTGCACTAGTAACAGGAGATTTTTATTTTTGTAGTGGCAGCTAGAAGTCAGCTCGTGGTTGGTTAAGTAGATTGGTTAAGCCATTTCTACTAGAATCAAATTCATAGAAAAGGTGCACCTCAACTAAGTTTGGACTTGATTTCTTTCATCTCCCCTTGCCTGGAACGTTTGTGTGATTAATCTGTTATTGGCTTGGAGTATGTTATTTCTTTATTGGCTTACTAAGAAACATTATCTTGTAGGCTACTGGCGTGTGAAACTCCCACAGTGAATTCCCATTAAATAAATTTTTGGCAAAGACAAACTCAGTCTCTGAGCATAATTTGCCATCCAAAATAAAACACACACCTGCAGCTTGCTTAGTGTCCCAGAGCTGCTCCAAGGGGAGTACAGTGCTGAGAGTCGTACAGACACACCTTCACACCTGGCTCTGTCACCCACTAGCTATTAATCACCAAGTGACCTAATTTCACTGTGCCTCCATTTCTTCATCTGTAAAACCCGTTTTATAGACTTAAGAGATTAACTAAATAAAAAAACACATATAGTGCTTGACAGTCCTGGCGAAGAAACACTCAAAACTTTTGAATATGTTATTTATTGTCTTCTTTTAATTGATTTCAGAAAGGAAGGGAGACAGAAACTTCAATGATGAGAGAGAATCATTGGCCAGTTGCATCCTGCCTGTTCCACATGGGGGATCTCACACACAACCCTGGTATGTGCCTTGACTGGGAATCAAACCGTGACCTCCTGGTTCATAGGTCGATACTCACCACTAAACCATATCGGCTGAGTGTTACCTGAAGGGAAAATTTTGGGTGGTGGTTTGGAAGGGCACTGTAAATTAAAGTCTTCAGTTCTAATGAGACATAGTGATGGCTGAACATATACCTACACCCACAGGACTAATTTGGCCATTGTCCTTACTTGAAGAAGCTGTTATCATAGATCTTATTTCCTGGGGCTGATTCCAGCCAACCTGGAAAAAAATTAATACCCATGTAGAGTTTAACCTAGGCTCAAACAGGAAGGCTGGCCCGACCTGGGCCACCTGGAGTTGAGAGGAGCTCAGCTGGCGACGGCAGCTTTGCACTGGGGACCCTTCGCTGAGATGCAGTCAGAGAACATCCCAGGGCCTCAGGCCTGGACAAGGTTCCAGCTAAACTTATGCCAATCCCAACTCCTCTGATTTTTCCTTGGCCTCCCTGCCCCCAAGCTTGCAGCTGGATAACAATCTATGCCAGATTTTACCCGAGCTTTTTTGTCCCTAGAGTCAGAAGAAGATTTTCTATCAGTTTTATCCATTTTTCATTTAAAAATTGATATTCAACTTAACACAGTAAAACCTCATTCCACAAAGGAATAGAAATGTAAGCCACCTAAATCCTATTCAATAGGGTAAATATTGGAGTAAGATAAACATCTTAGCTGCCTTAAAAAGATCATTGTGTTCAAGGGAACTGCCATTTTCTTACCTGGAGGAAGGCTCTGAATTAAGAAAGCCTGAAGGCCTGACAAAGGGGCCCAACTGTTATGAGAGAAGGCTATTGTTATTGTCACCATTTATCCAGCCCCTACTGTGTACCAGGTTCCAATCAGATGCTTTGTCCACTGATTTGCTCATCTTTTTAGCAGTTCTGCAGGCTAATGTCTCTATCGCTGTTTTAGCGTATTATTCCCTAATATCCCCTATTCACCAAGACCTCATGGCCGCCTATCTCACAAGCTCAGTTGGATGGATGTACTGGGTCAGAGGAGCTGAAACACAACCTTGGTTCCATCCTCCTGAACTTGCAACATGGACTTAGGCAAGTGGTGTCTCCTAGTTCCAATCACTCCATCTTTGAATCTTCCACTTTCCTGAGTTTAGGTCAGTGGTCGGCAAACTGTGGCTCTTTGGCTCCTTGAGTGTGGTTCTTCCACAAAATATTGGGTGCACACATACAGTGCAATTGAAACTTCATGGCCCATGCGCAGAAGTCGGTTTTCGGCTCTCAAAAGAAATTTCAAACGTTGTACTGTTGATATTTGTTTCTGTTGACGAATGAGTTTGCCAACCACTGGTATAGGTCACCAGTAAAACTTGTGGCTGCTCTTTAATGAGAAGCTTACTACATGGTTCTAACATGTACAGTTATATATGCTTTATACAATTTTATCTTACATATTCAGTGCTATTATCAACCACATTTTATAGAGGCATGGGACATTCAGAAATTTGTCCAACTCTAAGAATCAGAATCCTCTTCTCAACCAAAATCTGATCCAGACAACAGATAGGAAGGGCAGAAAAACAGCCTTGACTTCCTTAAGTCAAAAGTCTGCATTCATGACATTTCTGCTATTTCCCCTAAGAGCCTATCTCTAAAGGCATTGCTCAGATTTCACTCTGGACTGAGGGGAGCCCTCTCAAAGACTCAAGATGTTTAAAAAGTCATTTGATCTCAGAATGTCACTGAAACTGCCAGCATTTTCCTTAGGATGCAAAGAGCAGGAGAGAGACTGAAGAGAGAAATCGAGAGAGAACGTCTCCTGGGTGTTCATAAGCCCTCCACAGAGCACAGTCCCAAAAAGCCATTGATGTGAGTTTTCTCTGTGAAAAGAAAACTACAGGACAACATAGTGTGGGAGTGGGAGGACATGGGCTACTTTTCTATCTGGGAGGTGGGAGTGGTTCTGGGTTTTGTTTGTCCTACTTGTTTTTTAAGTTTCTCCTGAAGCTTGTGTTTCTAGATGACTATCTTCTAAGGGTCAAGCAAATGGACAAACACATTAGGGCAAAAGCAAACATTTACATAGGCAGGAAAATAGTTTCTCTCAAGCCCCCTAATTCACAGGACTAGAGCCATTTAAGGATTAAAACAAGCTGGCCTTTTTTTCCCCCCTGTGGAAATTCTTTGCAGAATTCCCATATTTTAGAGAGCAGGAGCTAACTTTGATGTCATGATTCTTTCTTCTCTTCCCACAAATGAAAGCCCAGTTCGGATGAGCAATGCACACTGTAACTGCTCACAGCCTCAACTGCTCCGGTAAATGATCCCAGCCATCAGCCTCTTCCTTTCCATAGACCAAGTTCTTGCATTCCACAAAGCTGGTATGGAAGCCAACCATACACATAATGTTTTAAAAAAATCTAGCTGGGCTTTAGCCAGTCATTGCCCTAGGAGACTAATTATTCTTTCTTCTCTTAAATTCATACAGCCCATGTAGATCTAAAATTATACAAAGTTTAAGCTAAAAGCCCCTTAGGGATCATCTAACGCAACATTTTTTAAACTGAACTATTAGGGGTTCAGGAAGTCAATATAAAAGATTATGACCAGTCTTTTTTTTTTTTAAGTAAACAGAATTCCACATAGGAAGAGTAAATATTGCTTCATAAAACATGGGTTTCAGTTCAGAGGGTCATTATGTACACTTATGGACACTTCTTCCTGAGGCCAGGTCTAAAGTTTGGAAACCTAGGGCCAACCCTCTGGTTTACAGATTGGAAATGTAAGGCCCAAGAGGGGCAGGGATGTCCCAGAGTTCTGCTGCCGACCAGGGATGGATGTAGACTTTCTCTACCTGCTTCCTCACATGCGGGCTCCCCAGGCCTCCTCCCACTGGCTAGCACGCAAATCTATGTATATTCGTCCTGCCTGGTGTTGTGTGTGTCAGCATACAGTTCCATCCAGACTGCAAACCCCCTGATGGTCCAGTAACATTCAGTATTTTTGTTACTTCACAGCTTTGAGCACAGTGCAGAGATCCTGACAGGTACTGGGCCTTCACTTGGTGCATCACCGAGGTGGGCAGAAGAGGGCTCTGGCAGGAAAAAAGAGGAAAGAAAATGCCCTGGAAAGAATAAGAGCTCCATGGGCAGAGCTTCCATATTTGTGGGCTCCTGCGCACTCAGGACAATGATGAGCATCTCCCCACTTGTCTCTCCTACCAAGTTCTGGGCTGAGCTTCGAGGATGCCATAGCTCATTCCATCCTCACAAGAAGATGGTGGGCTGCTATTCTCCAGGCCATTTAGCTATCCAGGATCCAAACCTTAGCAATCGGACTTCTGACCAGGCTCTTCATCATTCCACTTCATCCCTCCTCCTAAGAAAGGGCATGGGAAGTCCTCACCGAATGTTAACTATTGCAACAACATGCAGGTGCTTAACCAATGTGTTGAATGACTGATGAGTGGTCAAGGAAGAAGGACCCACTCTAGCTTTCTGGGACAACGGAGGCTGAAGCAGAGAACTGCTGGAGTTGAACAAGTCTAGTCTGGAGAAGCCAGTAAGCATAGGATAAATCTTCTTCAAAGCGAAAGCAGATGCCCCTGAAACAAGGTGGTCAGAGACATTGCCATCATTTCTTCCACCCTCCTGTGTCACCTACTGCACCTACCATTGCTGAGAGAACCACGGGGATTAATCACAACCTCAACCTGAGGGCCTGGAGGGTGGGTTTCTAGCCTGATAAAGTCTGATGGGCCTATTCCCTAAAGCAACTCCTCTTCAAATTCCTATATATTTTTAAAAAATTAATATGAGATTGAGCCATGGAAGAGGAAATTAACTCGGCTTTTCAGCAGTTTGGAGTCCTGTGGTTAAAACAAAGGCAGAGTGTCAAGTTAAAACATACAACTGAAAGAAAGAAGCAGTAAAGAAAAGCCTCAGAGAAAGCCTTTTCTTTCTATTCTTCACTGTCAAGGAGGCAGAGCTGGTTTGATTATTCTGTTTTACTCCTCTCAAAAAATTCTCAGTATGATTGGCAAGAAGTCAGAAATAACAAGATCAAGTGGTGATGTAAGTGCTTGTGGAAACAGTAGGTCCTTTGTGCTGACCTCGGCCAACAAGCCTCAAAGTAGGAAGAAAAGCTGGGATTTTGGCTTTGATGCAGAGCCCCTGCATGTAAAATTTACAGTATCCTTCCTATCGGAAATGCTTAAATACTTCCCCTACAGGTATTTACAATCTGTCTCAACATTTGGCTGACTCCTGGCAATTTTCTGCTTTCATTCACATTAAGTACTTAAAGGGAAACTCCAGGGCAGTATTTTGAATAGCACATTGAATTAAAACAAAGGATGAAAGACCAAAGAAACATTGGAGAATCTGGGATGCAATCATTATCTAAGAAAACAATCATTATTCTTCCCAAATACAAAACAATGGGAAAACATTGACAAGGACCTAGAAAGCTGGGAAAACTAGTTCAGCAAAACTGTGTTTGAAACTACAATAGCCCTCTCTTTAAAACTTCCAAAGCTCTGACATATCATTGTCTTGTCAAGATTCCAATTTAGAATCCCTTTAATAATCACCATAGACAAATTTCTTCCTTGTGTCTAACTTAGTCTCTCCAACTGCAGCTTAATTTGGATTGTTTTATGTGTTGTGCTCAATAAAAAGAGAAACACTGTCATAGTAATAGTGATAATGATAGGAAATAAAGAGTGTTACGATGTTATAGCAATAGAAAATAATTAAAGAATGTTATAGAAAATGTAGAAAAATTATTTTGTGTGAAATATTAAATAGCACAGGGAATGATAACTCTGGCCAAGCCCTAGCTGCACCACATAGATAAGACCATAGCTGAGTGCTACCCTTAGGATTGACATATGTAAACCCAATAGACACCTTCTGAGTGACACTGTGATTGATAACCAGCTTGTATTCTGATTAACATTTGTGTGATGACATATGTTACTGATAGCCACCTGGATTGCTGTGAGTTAGAACAGACTTAAAAATGGCTCCCTGACTTCAGATATCAATCATACTCTTAGTCCACGCTCCTCCACACTGCCTTGCTACACACCCGGACAGCAGAATGGCCAAACCTCCAATCACAAGACTTTGGTCACTCTCCTCCTACTGACTCAACCCAACCAGCCAGCCAGCCACCCAAAGACGAACCCACCGCTGCCTGCCACTCTTTCCCGGGAACCCAGTTAAGTCTGAGCCCACGGCACCAGGAACGTTGTGAGTAATAAAGTGTGCTCTGTGGTTTGCAAATGCATATTATTGTGTGGTGTAATTCCTCTGGCAGTCTTAACTATATTAATATATTATCAGATGATAATGCCTACCCTCAGTCCTGCTTGCTTAGAGTAGTCTCTTCACTAGCAACTACTTAATATCCTGCACATTTAAGTTTATCTCAAGGGATGCCTTGGATAATGCCCCATATACTCTACTCAGACAAACACCTTGTACTTACAACATATAATATCCCCAAGCTCCTGGGATGTTTGCTTGGAAGAAGTCTCAGACTCCTGTTTTATCTTGAAAAAATTATACTCTATACCAATATTATCCATGTGTGTTTTCCTATGAAAGTGCTATGTAACCTTTCATGAAGTTAAATGGATCCTCTAGGAAAATACACTACTTAGCCTGTTGCTGGGAGCGTCCCCAGCTGACTAGCCCATATACCCCATTAATAAGCCCAGCTCTGAATAAAGTCAGTATCCATTAGGATGCTTTTGGCTGCAACTAACAGTATATCTTATTTTAAATATCCTAAACAGTGACAAGAATATATGGCTGCACATTTTTTAAAATTCCAAAGGTAGATGGTTCAAGGGCCTCAAAAATATCAACAAGAACCCAGGCTCTGGGCAACTTTCCATTCTGCAGGCCTCAGTCTACTGGCTGGCCCTTCAGTTTGTCCTCTTAAAGACAGAGATGGGTGTTGCAGTGAAGGTGTTCTGTATAAACACAACAGCATCTGGCTGAAGAAAGCAGATGTTCCCTCTCATGAGCCATGCTTTATTAGGAAAAAAATCTTTCTCTGAAGTCTCTGCTACAGAGTCAATGTTTATCAAATTCATATTTGAAATTATAACTAGAAGCTGAGACCTTTGAGGTGATTAGATTATGCAGGCAGAACTCATGAATGGGATTGGTACTCTCATAAAAGAAGCTGAGAGAGCTCCCTCGTCCCTTCCACCATGGCAGGACACAGTCAGAAGGAGCTGTCTCTGAGGAAGCAGGCCCTCATCAGACACCAAATATGCCAGTGCCCTGAACTTGGACTTCCCAGCCTGCAGAAATGTGAGGAATAAATGTCTGTGATTCATAAGTCACTCAGTCGTTAATACTTTGTTCCTTAGTACTGAATAGACTAAGACCAGGCCCAAGCTTTAGTTGTAAGGAAGATAGAAAAAAGTGAACCTCTGACATTTTCAGCTTCTATAGAAGATGAGTTCTGCCAGCCAAAAGAAGAAGTAGATGGAGTAGGGGCCTCAGAGCCCCCACTGGACATGCAACCAAAAGGCTCTGTCACAAAGCCCTGAGTTCCATTGGTGCAGTCCTCAGGACAGAGAGGGAAAATAGACAACCACTACTTTGAATGAATAAGGTTCTCAAGGAACCCAACTAAGCAGTCCAAGAACAGTGGTTTCCTTATTTTTTTAACACTCCTTCACCCTCTTTCAGTGCCTTCTGATCACTACTTCTGCCTCTCTGTGTCCCTTCTCTTCCTCACTCTCTGGTTATGAGGTGCTTCCGGAACAACTAGGAACCCTCTGAAACCACCTTCATTGGTACAGCCCTTGCTCCAAATCTAGGTCACAAATTCAGATGCCTCCAGGTGCATATTTCTATATACTCATAATATATTTCCCTACTGTAGAGAAACCGAAGAATAGTTCAAGAACAAATAACAAAAGATAGACACTTAAGCTCAGTGTTGGGTGTAAAGGAGAATGATGGGAAGTGTGGCAAACTGAAACAACACATTTCCTTCCAATGAAGAAAATAAAGTTCTGAAAATATAGAAATATTGAAGTCAGAAATCGAGGTTACTTTTTCCATAAAATATGTAGATGTTGGCTCATTTTAAAATACATAACACACAAGCCAAATGCAATAGCATATCTCTGTTCAAGATCTTGCCCTCATGCCCCCATCAGAGTGAATCCTTCTTTCTACTGGACTTGCCAGGGCTTACCTCACATCATGACCATAATGGCTTTTCTTGATGACTCATCCTCCCATGACCCAGTTTCTCATTAGTGGATAACTGCAGTCCATATCATTTTTTATCAGCCAAGATTCTCAAGACTTCAAAATCCCCACTGATAACACATCAGACCGTAGTTCCTAAATCATGCCTTCATTCCACATTGGTGTTTCTGGGCTGCCTCTCTGCTGAGCACCCAGCTGAGACCATTCCCCCCTGACAGTGTCCTGCTACTGCATCAGGGGTAGGCTTTCTACATCACCAAGTTTTTTGTGGATGTGACCCCCTTGCATTCCCCTGATGCAGCTGCCAGCAGGATCTACCACAGGAGCAGTCTAGTTCCTGTCCTCCTGTAACCATCTGCTGGATCTGAAGGACAGGCCCCACTCCTGGATCCCTCACCTGGTTTGTGTTCTCCAGTTCTCATCCTAGGTTGGGGATGTAGTTGAACATCACTGAGCACTATGGACTTGGTCCACTATTAATCCATTCCATCTCACTTCCACTGAGCCCTGGCTATCTCTACTACTACTGTCCCATAGTGGCTCCTCCAAACATAGTCCCTTTCCTCAAGTTCCCAGGCTGTCCCAGATGACAATGATATGCAGTGGATCATCTATTGAGAGCCTGCATGTTCTGGGTACTTTGCAGTATCACCTTGAGTCAGCTCTTCAAGTTAAGTATCATCTCCTTTAGAGATGTAATATTAGATATGTCATTGGAAATGTATAGATTGTCCAAAATCAGGTGGCTAGTGTCCCAGACAAGAAACACATCTAGCTAAGTTGGCTCCAAAGCCTCACTTTTTAGCCCCTAACTCACTAACCTGGTTCTGACAGTTCCCTTCTCTCCACCCTGGGTTCTCTCTCTCAGCCTCCCATGCTTTCTGCCTTCCTTTATTTCAGAGGAACAGGAGAGCCTCTTTTCTGGGGCTAACAGCTACATGATGTCCATCATTGCCTTCTCTGTTCTCCCTTCCCATCTTCTCATGGTTCTTGATTCTTCAATTTCTCCCTCTCTGCTCAACAGTTCCCTGAGTTTCTCCCCACTGTCTGCTTCCCCTCTGTCACAGTCAAGAGTGGAGCACCCTGTTCTGGAAAATCTTTCACTGTCTGCTACCATTCTCCTAGTCATCATCAATCTAGCTAGTCCCCAAACTAATTCACACTAAAGTGTTAATGGACCATATCCCTCACAAAGACTATATTTGTTGTATAATGGCAGCCTTTGGCAATTTACCCACAGGAAGAACAACTTTAGGAGAAAAAATGCTAAGAGACTTGATTTCTAATTGAGGAATGATGAAGTAAGTAAGTGAAGCCTTGGCACCTCGTGCATTAGGGAGAGTGGGAGAGAGCCCCTACTGGGTGAGGTGCTGTGGACTTCATAGGCAGGGCCCATATTTTGATCCTCACAACAATCTATTTGAGGTAATATGAGACCTGCTTTTTTAGTTTAGGAAACTAGGCTCAGAGAGATTAAGAAACTTGCCCAAAATCACAGCTAGGTAGTAATATAGATGGGATTTAAACCTTCATCTCCTGATTCTAGTCCCTGCCCTTTTCATAAAACAAAACAATTTCATTGAGGAGGTCAAGGCTGTACAATTACAAGTGTTAAAACAGACACACAGGACACAGCATGAACACCGGCACCCTTCTTTTCTGAGTCCTACATGTGACTCATAGCTCTACTGTTCCCCAGCCGAGCCTGGGAGAAAGAAATGACCACCTTTTAGAGGCCCAGCGAGAGTTATAGATTTCTATTCCCCTCCTTTGAGGTGGTACCTAATTCTTTAATTACCTGAGGCTGGAAAGCCATGGACAGGGGCCTAAGAGGACATGGTTAGTATGACTTAACCTGAGAGAGGACCGAAGCCTTCTGGGGTGCACAGGCTATTCAGGCCCATATGTGCTTGTTCTGAAGTAGTATTTGGACACATCTGAATATGGCTCTAACTTCTTAAGATCCTTCCTTCCAAAGGCTGACAACTGATTTTAGTGTTCACTTGGCCCAGGTGATGCTTCAAAATTTCAGGGCTAAGTGGGGAATACTCTGAGGAAAATTTTTAAAAAATGCTTGCATTAAATGTTCAGCATAATCTGTTTTAGGGAGCCTAAAATCAGAAGGTCAAAATGTTCTTAGTGTCAGCACATGTGTTTTTGTACTAAAAGCAGAAGGAGCTCAGACAAGGTGTTAGAGCAATGTTCCTATTTTAAGTTCACACAGATAACATCAACCAAAGGACTTGTATGCATGCATATACTAGTAAGCATAACCAATGGACACAGACACCAGGGGGATGAGGGCATGAATAGGAGTGGGGTGGGAGTCAATGAGGGTATAAGGACACATATGTAATACCTTAATAACGAAGAAAAAAGACTGAGGTAAGGGAAGGAGAAAGAAGGAAGGGAGGGAAAGGGGGAAGAGAAGGAGGGGAGTGGAGGAAAAAGGGAGGTGAAGGGGAGGGGGAGGAGAATTACAAGGGGGAAGGGGAAAAGGGAGGGGAGGCTCTGGATTATACCAGCAAACTCTCAAGGCTGGCTGATCTTCCAGCTCAGCTTCAAGCTATTGTGTGAAGCTGATGGTTAAGCAGGCAGCTGCCCTTGCAAAGGGATCCCTGTCAGAATCCCAGCTTCCTGGAAAGGTTATCAGCAGCTATTGTTTTGGTGTCTCTTCATTTGTGTGTGTATGGAGGAACCTGTCCTCTCCTTATTGCACCAATTAATTCAGATAATTGGCCTCTTTCCCCAGGGCTGCACAATGGTTACCATTTCAAACTGTGAGAATCCCAAGTTATGCATTTGAAGTTCATGATCCCTTTTTCCTCTTTATGGTCCCACCTCTCCTTCTCCCACAATTTACAGAGTAGTGAACTGAGCTATAGAAGCATCAGACTTCCCAGGCTTCCTCCTCCCCAACAAACTGGGTCTAACAGAACAAATCAAACCAAACCCACCCGCTCCACTCCTACCCGCTCGAAACCCAGCTCCTCTCCATTCCCTTATTAAGGAAACAATGAAGGAGCACACCAGGATATTTTGGTGAGGACAGTGACCTCTGGCAATAAATTATTTCCTCACTTAGTGACTTTTATGGGTCAGAGAAACCATATGGCCCCTGCAGCCTGCTCCAGGTCAACTCCAGCCACTTCAGTGTTCGTATTTCTCACCTTGATCATATTAAAAGACTGTGGGATGCCCAGTTCTAAATGCATGGAGTTCCCCTATTTCCCAAATGCATACAATTCCTTCTCAGTGAACAAGCTGCATTCCTTCCTTGCTCTACTGTCCCCACTTCTCAGCCTAGGGCTTGGTTTGTGCTATCTGGCTCTCCCTCTACCAGCATCTTCCTGGGAGAGCCCTGCAGGGTATATTGCTTTGAGATTTATTGCCCTGACTGATGTATTTGTCACCTTCATCCACCTTCACCTTGGTGACATAGTTACATAATATATTTTGCCTCTAGCAAAAATTTACTACATTAGGCAGAGACAGCCTGACCCTTTCCCACGGGTGTCATGGGGGGGGCCTTGCAGGGGCCATTTCTTTGTGACACAGCTTTGAGTAGGATATCACTCCCAAGTCCACTCCACTCAGAATGCCTGAGGTTGGGCTTCTCAAGCTAGTGGTACGGACCTCCCAGGGTGGCAGGGAGGGAGGTGTAAGGTGGGAGGAGAGACACATGAAGCCATAGAATAAACCAGCCATTTCCTGCTGTCCTGACAGGTGGGGAAAAGAGGACTGGGAGTAATCTGACTGGCAGGTAATTCAAAACTGCTTCTCGTTAAAATAGGCTGAATCACTATAGACAGAAATGCAAAAAGCTTAATAAGTTTAAACAAATTGGTTTTTCATTTGCAAGAGGCCACTGTAGGTCAGAGCCCCTCCCTCAAGGTAATTTCCCCTTTCTGTTCCCAGAGGAATTGGTGACCAATATGAGAATTGGACTCGGTGGAGATTCTGATTGCTATTTACAAAAATCATCAGTTACTTCTACTTCCTCTGAGATGATTTTTCTCCAGAAATTTATTTCTGTAAATGGAGTAAAAGTAATAATAATAAAATACCTGCTATGTGCCTGCTAAAAGAAAGAGTTATTATTCCATTTTATATTTTACGGATGAATAAACTGAAACTCAGAAATTGATTTGTCCAGTCTTTTAGTTAGTAACTGGAAAAAGCAGGATATGAGCTGACTCCCAAAATCAGTTCTTGTTGCAATAGAAAATAAAAGAGCCAGACAAAAAACAAAAAAAAACAAGAAGACTTAATATCCAAAAAGCTCAGTATTAAAAACTACAATCTATCATTTATTAAGCAGTGACCATATGCCAGACATTAGTCTAAGCATTTTATATATCTCATTTAATCACAACAAATTTGGGAAGTAGGGATTAATATTATAGCCATTTCACAGATAAGGAAACTGAGGCAGAGAGTTACATTTCATGAGGAAAGAAACCATATCTGTTTTGTTCACTCTTTTATTGTAGCATGTTCATGCTATATAGTAAGCAATAGTTGAGTAAATGATCTGAATGTTATATTCACAAAATACTTAATTTAATATTAATAAGGCCAATATGGGGTAGGTCAACCATATTATCTATCTTGTTCATAATGTGATCTCTAGTATTTGTACATGGTATAAATTAGTTGAATAAATAAACTAAATCTTTTATTCACATATTTAGTATTAATATATTCAATGTGTGGTGTCAACCTGTTTAGCGATAGATGATAGATAGATAAATAGATAGATATAAGGTGATACAGTAATCAGAGCTTTTTTATTGCAAATGACAAATATTGACCACAAAGTATCTTAAGATAAAAGAAGAGACAAGGAAAGAAGAAAGGAAGAAATTGGCACAAGTAACTACAGAGTTCAGAGGTGGGCTTCAGATAAGATTATATCCAGGAGGTCAATCAACAGCAGCAAGACCATTTCAATTTACTTATCAGCTCAGTTTTCCTTTCGTAGGCTCTTACATCTGGTGGCAAGATGCTCTAGGCCAGTGGTTGGCAAGCTGCGGCTCGAGAGCCACATGAGGCTTTTTGGCCCCTTGAGTGTGGCTCTTTCGCAAAATACTACGGCCTTGGCAAGTCTATTTTGAAGAAGTGGTGTTAGAAGAAGTTTAAGTTTAAAAAAATGTGGCTCTCAAAGGAAATTTCAATCGTTGTACTGTTGATATTTGGCTCTGTTGACTAATGAGTTTGCCAACCACTGCTCTAGGCTATATCATCCTTTCAGCTAATGTTCACCAAGAAGAGCCTCTTTCTATTCAGTTCTAACACAAGTCCCAGGAAGAACTTAAGTTATACCAGCTGGAGTCATAGATTATCCTTGAAGTAATCACTGATGTTAGGGGAATAGGCTACTGTTATTGGAGGAGACTGGTTATATGGCCTTTTCTGGAAGAAAGGGGTCACTTTTCTCCCCAAACTACATGGAATAGGTTCCCTCTAGAAAACAAGTTTTGGTTATTAGAAGAAGCTGGGAAGGGAAACCATGTCGAACAAAAGCTCTGGCTGCCAAAGCACTGGCAAGAAAAGTTCGGACTTCCCCTCCAGAGTGTGAGACCCCAGGAGTGAGCCTCCTCCATCTACAAGTGTCTTCCTATTTCTCTTCTTCAGCCTGGGGCGGAGCTTCCTGAGGATGCTGCCCCTTCTCCTCCCAGCCCCAGGCCTGCCCAGACAGCTCTTCCCTTGGTGTGCAATGCTGGTGTGCAATGAGCTACTACAGGGCTGGGGAAGGGAGCCGTCCTTTCAGGCTGAGACCCTGCCCTCCGACTCATGGGTCCACCAAACCCATCACATTTGCTGGCTTCCTGTTCTGGAACTGTGTTGTCTCCTACTCTGTTTCCATTTTCCAGCCCTTTGGTGTCTTTCCCTGTTATATGTAGGAGCATCAGTTGTGATCTAGGATGAAAGATGGCCTCAGTTCTCACTCATCACCAAAGCAATAATCTGTGCAGAAAAAGCAGACCCATTTTTGAGAGACTGTGGTCTGCAGCAGGCCACCAGGGAGGGGAGCAGAGTTCTCTGAGTCCACTTTAGCACTGGGCCCTCCCCCATACACAGATTCTGACAACCACAAGTATGCAGCTTTTAAGTGGGGTTCAATTTTACTTTTAGCACTGCAAGAACCTCAAAGTGACTTCCAAATCTCTGAGGCAATCTCTGACAAGGAACTGCTTATCATGGTTTATGATCCTGGCCCAAAGTGTTCAAAAGATGGTACAGAGCATCCTATCCAGAGTAGCAAACGGATTGCCCCTCCTTGAACATGACTCATAGGCATTTTTTGTTGAGTTTTGGTAGTGCTTACAAATAAGGAAATTTCACCTTAAAAATCCAGAGTCCTCATTTACTTAAAATTCCAAAGATCAGACAGACTAGGTCCACAATCCAGCTTGATAGCGTCAGCTGAGGCATAGGCCTAAAGCTGTGCCATTTAGGCCTGTGGAAACTCACACGTTCTCCCCAGTCGCCACTCCTCCCTATCACTTCCATGTACATCATCCACTGCCCCCTCATGGACACCGGCACTTGTAGCTCAAGGCTGTCTAGTCTTTCATCCCAAAGCAGATTTTAAGGAGATCCAATTTTAAGGAGATCTGCCCAATTTACTGAAATCCTGTGTCGTTCTCATTATTGTTTTCAACAATGTGCTAACATTTTTTCCTTTTCAAAAATCATCATAGTGGCTCTCAAATT
This sequence comes from Lasiurus cinereus, assembly GCA_011751065.1. Lineage (NCBI taxonomy): Eukaryota > Metazoa > Chordata > Mammalia > Chiroptera > Vespertilionidae > Lasiurus > Lasiurus cinereus. Next base: position 48,928,977 of record JAAGEH010000393.1, read on the forward strand.
GCAGGAAACTGGATAGTACAAGCCTGAGGCCAACTCTGCCAGGAACTGTGGGGATAGAGAGGCTCAGATGTCCTCATCTTTCAATAAAGCAGTTGGTCTAACTCCAAAATGTATATATATATTAGAGGCCCAGTGCATGAAATTTATGCACAGCGGGGGGGAGGGAGGGTCCCTCAGCCTGGCCTGCACTCTCTCCAATCTGGGACCCCTCAAAGGATGTCCTACTGCTGGTTTACGGGGATAGGGCCTAAACTGGCAGTCGGACATCTCTCTCGCAATCTGGGACTGCTGGCTCCTAACCACTCACCTACCTGCCAGATTGCCTGCCTGCTCGCCCCTACCACTCTGCCTGCCAGTCTGCTCACCCCCAACTGCCCCTTGTGCCAGTGTGTTTGCCCCTACCTGCCCCCCTATGACCTGCTCACCCCCACCTCCTCTCCTCACTGGCCTGCTCGCCCCCAACTGCCCCCCTGATGGCTTGCTCACTCTAAACTGCCCCCCCCTACTGTCCTGATCACCTCCAACTGATCCTCACTGACAGAGTGAGGGGCTGAGGGCTGTTTTCAGGCTGGCTACAACCCCTTCAGGGTGGGGATCCTCATTGGGATGCCTGGCCAGCCAGGATGAGGGGCTGATGGCTGTTTGCAGGCTGGCCAAGCCCCCCAGTGGGGACCCTCACCCCATGGGAGTGTGGCCAGCCTGGGTGAGGAGCTAAGGGCTATTTTTAAGCTGGCCACACCCCCCAGTGATCCAGGCTCCCAGCCCCTCCTTTTTTTCTTTTCTTTCTTTTTTTTTTTCAGTGCCTCCTTGAGCAGAAGCCAGGGCCGGCTGGAAGCAGGATCTGGGATTTATTTATCTTCTATAATTGAAACTTTGTAGCCTTGACCAGAGGCCAGGGCTAGCCAAGGCAGGCAGGAAGCTTGGCTTCCTTCATTGCCAGGGGCAACCCAAGCCTCCTGCTCACTCCAGCTCCATGGCCACTGCCATCTTTGTTGGGCTAATTTGCATACTCACTCACTCCTGATTGGCTGTGGGTGTAGTGAAGTGATGGTCAATTCGCATGTTTCTCTTTTATTTGTGTAGCTACAATGAAACTGACTTTTGTGTATACAGCTTTATGAATTTTAACACATATAGATTTATGTCATCTCCACCATAATCAGGGCATAGAACAGTTCCATCATCTAAAACACGCTATCTCCTCTGCCCCTTCATTGTCACTTTCTTCTGCCTTCCTAACCCCTAGCCACCACTGGCTGATCTCTTCTCCATTATAATCATTTGTCTTTCAAGTCTATCAGAAAAACGGAGCCATACATGCTGCAACTTTTTCATACAAGCTTCTTGGGCCCTGACATGATGCTTTCAGAGTTGTTTGAGTTTTGTGTATATCAGTAATCTATTTCTGATTATTACTTACTCTTCTGTATAAACATATCACAGTTTGTTTAAAGATGGAAAATTTTCAATTGAAATCCAGAGAGATTTTTTTAATTAAATCTTTATTATTCAGATTATTACATTTGTTTTTCTTTTTTCCCCTCCATAGCAGCCCTCCACCCAGCTCCTACCCTTCCCTCCCTCCCGTTGACCTCATCCATAGGTGTATGATTTTTGTCCAGTCTCTCCCTGTATACCCCACACCCCTTTCCCCCTGAGAATTATCAGTCACGGGTGGGTCTGGAGCAGCAAGGCCTCCGCGGGCTCCGCCGTGAGTGACGCTTCAGTCCGCCGGCCGATGCTCTACCCACTGAGCACACCTCCACCTGTTGCCACAGCGGCAGCACACACACGTGGGGGGGGGGGCGGAAGGCCACGGGTCACAGGGGTTAAGGGAACCAGCACCGGCACTCGCTCCTGCAGGTCCGGCCAGGCCCGAGCCGCACCGGAAGCCCAGAGGGCAGGTGCCCTGGCGGCTCGAGAGCCGAAGATGCACCGCTCAGCCTCAGCCTCAGCGCGAGGGTGTCAGCGCCTCAGCCTCAGCCTCAGCACGAGGGTCTCAGTGCCTAGCATGAGCACGAGGGTCACAGCCTCAGCCTCAGCACGAGGGTCTCAGCGCCTCAGCCTCAGCCTCAGCACGAGGGTCCCAGCCTCAGCCCAGCCTCAGCACGAGGGTCTCAGCAACAGCCTCAGCACGAGGGTCTCAGCCTCAGCCTCAGCACGAGGGTCTC